>CM056170.1:7354386-8554386 GCA_029691765.1 Entomobrya proxima | reverse complement strand
AAGTTTTCAAAAGGAAAGTCTAATCTCACAATATAGGTGACAAGGACAATTAGAAAGAAGTTCTTTTACAGGAAACATAATCGGTTCAGTATACGACCCCAAAAATTTGTACTCTTTAGTTTTGGCAGACACTACATTGCCTTTAAGCATTTCAGTCGTATTGTATTCTGCATAATAATATTATAATCATCTCGTTACAAAGTTTTCATATATAATCAAGAGTATTTGATTGCAACATTTTGCAACTCTCCGTGTACAAAAAACAGGCACATTTTTGTAAAACCTTTTACACTGAGAAACACAATTAAAATGGAAAGACAATATCACAATTGAACAAAGTCACCTGAAAACATTAATTATTACTTAAACAAATCTCATTATACTAACATGTGAAGCAACTGGTGAGAAACTGATCATGATGAGATGATTGCTAAACTTGCATGTTGAAAAGTCTCAAGCTCATCATATAAACTACAGTTTAAAGTAATACTTACATTGAAAGAAATTCTAATTTTCCTAAAAATGATAGCATTTTCGGAAAAATCCACCCACTCACATGCTTTCAAAGAAGACACTGTTTTGCTGTACTCACTACTACATGCATTGTGTCTTTTGCTTTGATGTACAGTATTTTGGTAAGCTTTAAGAAGTGAGATTTATAAGAACATTCCACTACTTTGCAGGAGGTTGCATTGTACAGTATTTGAGAAGGTATTTCTATTATTTTGGTTTACGCTTTTTGCATTTTAATCCTTTCCTTTTTGCTCGACCGTAAACAGCCATACAAACAGGCAACAGGGGTTTTGTCTTTACTTTACACGTTTATATTATGCACGATGCATCATCCCTGAATATGTAATGCAGGTTGGTAGTGGAATCCTCATATAAGCCGAGTTCTTTGCATTTAATATATTAGGTAACTTCACAATTACGGTACTGAGCATTAAAGTAGAGTCTTACCCTTTGTAAGTAAGAAGGTATAATAATATTCTCAAGAAAACGGTACTTCCATTAGGTTCGCAGCGTGGTTTAGCGTTTGGTTTGACTTGATGCATTTCTTTCTTGTACTTGACTCGGAAATATATAATAATATGCGAATCAACATGAAAAGATAGAAAATCAAGGAAGAAGAGAAGAATTACCCATCTTATAGTACTCAGCATCATTATTTCTAAATGATAAGCCCCATAAATAATGTGATGCCAAAATATTTTACATGAAAAAGAAGCCGAAGTATTTTACGAATTTGTGTTGTTCCTTCAAATCCGTTGTTACATTTTTGTACATGCAAAATTATTATATGCTTGGTTTAGCACTCTTATTCAAACAAAATTTAATTTATGCATTTTACCACGGTTGGCCTGTAAAATTGCTACTAAATATCTGTTTAACGCATAAACGCGTTATTAGCACTACATCAAACAGGAAATTATATAGCTGGCATTGCTACATTCTTTTTCTGTCATTGCACCTTTTTGTGCTCACCTATTTTCTCCCGAAGCTCTCATACAAAAGCATCGCACAACAACTGATGACTGACTATGCAATTGCTAAGTTGACAAAAATATCTTACCACGAATGACATTTTATTTTTGACAAACAGTTCAAAATTTTTAACGAAATAATCTGTCATCCTAAACCAACCTTTCCTCTAACATGTCGATTTGCCCTATTATTACATATTGCATAATGTTCTCTTTATGTCGGTATCGAGTCGGGATAAGATATTCCAAATAAAAAAAATTCACAATGCCCCAATGGATTGTTTCATTCCGACTATATCCATAATCATTCCTTGATCATTCCATGCAAATATTAAATCGAAGATAAGAATGTTGACATCTGCACAAGAATGCAAGATTCAATACGCCTTTGGTTTCATTAATTAATCTTTCAGTAGAAAGAGTAATTTGCAAATAGAACAAAACGAAAAACAACATAAGTAATTAAAGCATTGTCATTCAAAGAAATCAAACAAAAATGCAAAACAATATGCAAATCAACTCGCAATTCGCAATGTCATGTCATGACTAAAATGCATCAAAGGTTATTAACCTCTCTCATCTAGGTCATTGCGCATAAACCTTCGGTACAACTATCCCCCTTTTTCAAAAGCTTTACTTCCAGTTTTATTCTGCCCGATTCAAATGGATGTCATATCCCGATGTCTTGCATAAATTCAATTCACTATTTTAAATTGCATAACTCTAATTTGTATTCGGGATTTTCGGGTCGGGAAAATAGTTAGCATTTTTAGCATTTAAAGAGAGAAATTGTGTTTTAGTGGTTTTGCAGAAAAGTAAATGGTAGATACAGTGTTTAAGGTGAAATTTCTGTTTCTTTGCATTTTCATAATCGTTGCCATCCTTGGATTTAGGTAACTGGTAAATGTTAGGATCGCCGGACGTCAGTGGAAGGGGAAGTTGAAGGATCTGGTGTGAAACATGAATAACTGTAACAATAATTATTTCATGGGTCAGCAAGGACATTATCGGCCTAGATCCTCGCAAAACGACGGTGGTATGTTTGGACCGGGACATGTGCGAAAAATGGGACCAATGCACCATCGATTTCCACATCAGTATGGATTTCCACAAAATCATGTCAACGGTTACATGAGTCACGGTCACGAAAGACCCCGGCAGCCACGTTTCCCACCACCAGTAACCTACTTTAGACATGACAACTCGTGGAATAGTGGCAATGCGCGACGACGTTTTCCAAACTGTAACAACCCTCCATTTCAACAAAGATTTGGTGACAGAGGAAGGCAAATGATTCCAGAAAAAGGTAAAAGTAGATCTAGCAAATACAAGCCGTACACTTTTTCCATCTAATTAACTAATTTTGAATAACGAATCGTTTTAGAAAACCGGCAGCCCCCTCAGTACGTGTTAAGGAAAGTGATCGGGGATGATAATTTCCCACCTAGCGGAAGAATCAATAGACGCTATACCGAAGTCAGCGCTTCTTTGAATTTCACCATTAAAACGGGCAACTACGAAGAAATGGCCCCTGCTGAAAGGAGAAGACATACCGTTCCAATGATCGAAGGAAACTATCTGGAGTACCCAGACATTATCATTGAACCTGATGCTGACGTCACCGATAGTTCGGATTCGTTTGATGATTCTATGTCCTACCAGACTTCAGACCCGGTTGCTGTGGGATCTGATCCGGTTTTGTTTTCTTCTGAGGCTTCTAACGGAAATTACTCTCAAGATCCTCCGTTCTCCCCCAGTAGGAATGACGAAGATGAAATCGAAATCTCCCAAGAGGAAGAGTACGAACCAGAAAATCCAGATATTGATAACACTAGAATTATTCATCCAGCATCAACCACAGTCCTAACTTTCACTCCCAGCACTGATTTTGATAATAATCAACACTTCATGGCGTCTTGCGATGATGAAGGATTTCATGAAGCTTTTGTCGGAGTGGTCATAAGCCGCTACCCATCTGTATTGGGAAGACAGATTGAGGTAGCAGGCTATGGTGCATGGTTTTCAGATGGGCATAAAAGGTAAAAATGGAAGAGTTGCATGATAAATTATAATTTCGAAAATTAGCCGTATTTATGAATATTATCATCATAAACGTCAATCAAATAAGTAGATTATCAAACTTGATTTTATGATTTTACAGGAACTTATCTGGCGTGTTGAAAATTGAACGGCCTCAAAACATCAAAGCAATTATGATTCATGGCTCTGCTCGAACAATCGAAAGTATGAAGCGTGAAGGTATGATTGACAAGAAAACACTAATAATGTTAATTATTGAGTTATTGAATTCTATACAACATTTTCTTGTTTTGATTGAAAAATTGTAAAATCATTTTCAGGCTATTCACGGATACGGATAAATCTGGAGACTGAATACTTGAATTCAAACGTTCTTCGTTGGATTTCCAAGTACATGGAAAATTCCAATAATATTCCTCCTCCTTCGAATTGGGATGAAGTAAAGTACCTTCCTGAGATTCTAGAATTGTGCAATGCGGCGTCTGGAATGATTATTAAATGGGTACCGATGATAATACTGCATTATAATATAAATAGTTACCTTAAGAAAGTACATACATATACATTAGGGTTATTTGCATAAAAATGTTGTTTTGTGGATTTTTCTTAGTCGCATTGCTGTAATGTGTCCTTGAAAAAATCTGGAATCGAAAAAGCCAAACAGCTAGCTAAGAAAGCAACTGACGCTTGGATGAAAGACTACCTTAATCGACAAGAATCTGTGGGAACTGCGGACTATTCACAAACTATGAACACAGAGTCAGATAAAGATAATACCAGTAAAGGTGGTGTGCAGCGTGCCTAAAGAAGATGAACAGTACTGATGATAACTGGAAAAGACTGAAATTGCATTTTGTATTGATACTTCACTAAAATGTAGACAAAGTAGTGATAGTATAATTGATTTAATTCCTTTCGAGTTTCGGATAAACGTGTTTTTGTATAAATATAATTAACTAACGTTAGCACAATAAGTCATGATATATATGTTTTATATATATTGTAGTGTTTACGTTTTTAGATTGTAAATAAAAATATTTACAGTTTTAGTAAAACTTAACTAGGTTAATATATGGTTTTACAGGTTTGGTAACTTCCACTATATTTGTAAGAAAAATCATTTTGGTACGTAATATTTGCCTATCAACTTCTTGGCATTTCTTGAATTACGTCCATGTCGTCTCTACATTTAGGTATATATAAAGTTGCACAAAGATGTTCCCAAATGTCTTGCGGATACCTTTCCACGGTAGACCATTCACCACTGTCGAGATCATAAACTTCTATCACACCTAAACCAAGAAACAAAGATTCATATTATTAAGGCCAAACAATTTTTTGAAATGCATATAACAAAAGCTTTTGATTATATACGTACCAGTTGTTCTATCGAACGTAGCGTCACTATGAAAGCCTCCGATGATGTATAATTTTGATTCAACAAGCACTATCCCAGCATGATACCTTGGGGTAGGAACTTCACTGATTACGGTCCAACGGTCTTTTATGATATCGTATTCATCGATCGTGTTCACAAGATATCGATTTCCGGTGGCTTCATCTTCACACCAACCTCCACAAACATAAAGCTTATCCTTGTACACCACCTTGTACAATTAACCAAAAACAAATAATTATTATTGAATCCTTTAATAGATAACTCACACTCTACGAGTGCAAATTCATGCCAACTGTATGATAACTCTTTTAATTCTACTTTCTACATTGCAAAACATGTCTGCAACTTTGAAAGAAGATATCCATGTAATGCGAGCTGGGGCTAAGCAAATGATTTTTATTTATTCCAACCGAAGAAATAGAAAAGTTGGCTGGATTCCGTTTCTTTACCCTTTCTCTGTCCCTCTAAAATCTATTGCAAAAGAAACGTACCTGATAATGGTCAGCTCTTGGTCTTAGAAGTGGTGCTTTTACTTCCCATTCGTTCGTCAGCGTGTCGTAGGAAAGTAATGAGTTGCTGACAACATCTTGTTGTTCTAGACCACCTATTTTAATTATAATATACTACACTTACTTGTTCCATTGAAAGAAAATAATGCACCATTAATAATCTAAATTACCTGATACGAATAGTTTATGATTCCATGCACCACCTGCATGTTGCGTGCGCGAACTGGGTAACGGAGAAATAGCACTCCAGGAATCTATAAAAGATAAAGCCAAGTTTGTTTTTGCACATCCCTTAAAGTCGCACTTTTCGTAGACCATGTTTTAATTGGGTATCATTTGGGTATTTTAATGTACCTGTAGATGGGTCATACTTCTCACATGCGCAAGATTCTGTCTCTGCCGCAGCAGGCTCAGCTATATCCTCCACGTTTTCACTTGCTCCGCCAATTGCGTATAATTTGTCCTGTACCACATTTAAAGTGAACCTGCAACGCTCAGTTAACATAGGTGCAATAGTCGTCCACTTGCAAAATGAGGGACTGTAGCAAAACCCAAAAGGGTGAATATTTTCCTGAAACATTACAAAGTAAAAATTAGTAAAATTTTCTTTACCTAATTAAGTGCTGAATTATACTAATCAGAATTCACCTGTAAGCATTGATTAAAGCAACCACCCACTACGTAAAGTTGATTATTAAGCACAGCCATGCCGAAATTGCACTGCTCGACATGTGGTATCGTAGTGAGTCGTTTCCAGCGACCAATACTAGGAAGATAATAGGTAACTTCATTCGTGACTCCTGCTATTCCAAATCCGCCTACTTTAATAATTGCGAGTTCCATTCCCCTTGAATTGACTAGGCTCGAAGTTAGCTTCTTTGACTGCAGATATGCTGACTGGTCAACTTGCATTTGATTTATCATTAGTTTATAAACTGAATGTGTAGGTGCATTCATCATCAAGCATTGCAGAATGGAGTAGTCCCACACTTGTGTCAATATTTCCGGAGGGATTTCCTGTGTAATGTACAGATACATAGCAAATATAAAAATGCAATATGTAAATTTTGTCAGTACTGGTTTTTTCTACAATTAATTGGGGCTTTACCTGAAACTGAACTTTACTCAACAAATTCACAGCACATGGAATCCTTGCCGTGTCAAATTCAATCCATTGCAGAACTATATGCAACACATCGGCTTCGGGACAATCTACAGGGTAATCACAGCTTAAAATGTACTCCAGTTGACTCTCCGACAGTCTCTGAAAGTCTGGTGTGTGTGAAAACTTCATCAAGTTGCTACATATAAATCTGTAAACTCGTTTCTTCAACTCATGTAATGAGTACGTCTCTGCAAGCGTAACGATGTCCACACAGTTTTCCAAATCTAACTGTGCCTGTCAAAATAATTCAGATGAGTTAGTTTGTAAAATCGGGACTAAATATTCCGAGTAATTGATTCAAAATTCTATCATGCAACACTACCTCTAGATAGCCAGAACACGCCTCCACGACAGTAGTAACTTGAACATGACTTGCAGCCGATAAAACGTCTTGAATGTTGGCTAAATTTAGAGCTAATCGGGACGTATACGCATAGTCCAACAAAAAATGCATTCCTTTGGCCGAAACTCCTTCAAGAGTTATTTCTTTTTGGCGACTTTCTCGAACTTCCGTAGTAAACATAGCACGGAAATAATCGGAACACGATGCCAATACCACACGATGAGCCTATAAAATGATAGGATATAACATAATATCAATACTTGCTCATAATGTCATAATCAATAAAAAGTTTGCAATGCGATTTCTGATCTTTGTTCTAAACTCGCCTCAAATGCTTGTCCACCGGCGACAAGGGTTACATCCACTAGTAAATTTTTACTCCGAAGTGAATTCAAACCGCATAGCAGTATGCCTGTGTGAGAGGGAGACTCAAAGTGTATAGTGTGGTTATTGGACATTTTTGAAAATTCTTCCATGTCTTCAACGGGAAAAGCCATTTTTTGTAACACTTGTGTCAAAGAGCCAGTCACTATCAGCTTAGGATTTGTTGATGACCTTGGTTAAGTTTCTGAATTCTGACGACTGACTTATTACGAGGATCTTCTTATTCGCTTGTTTTACATTTTGTCCATCCATAAACTTGAAAAACGTTAATCCCGACACACGACGAGTGCACTTTTAATACTTCCATCATCCAGTGCATAATTTATTCTGCAAGAGCATACAACAAAAAACTCATAAATAATAAACTTATTTTGCAATGCTAGATTTGTCAGATGGAAAATGAATTTATAAATTCGGATTGCGATAATTGGAAGATATTATTAGCATGGCATCATTTCATAATGCACTTTATAGATCTATTGGCACCAAGATATGCTTCATTATAGACACTTCGCAATGTATGATGCAACAATGAGTGTGCATTGTCTTCTCATCATCTACTTCAATCTACTCTACTATATAAATAATCACTAATGACTAGCATCAACCTTAAGTAGGAAGTAGGACTAAGTTTAGATGATGGAATACTTTCATTGAACCAGCAAAATAGAAAACGTGATAAAACTAAGCATGCATATTATCTATCTTCTTGTTCCTTCAGCTTACATTGCACCACCAAGGAAAAGATCACGAGGTCCACAACGATTCAAATCGTGCTAGTGTATTTATTTTACAACTAATGATGATGATGAAGCGTTAAGAATTTTCAACAACCTAACTATAAATCCACCGTTGGAAAACAACTATGAGATTTGACTATAGAACACACTTGACAGTGCGTCCTTCATGGTACTAATATTCAATACTTGAAAGATGTCACTTTTGCAAATTACTTTTAGCACATATAAACCATTTTATAACTACAATACGATAGAACAAAAGAAAATAATGTGATTTGAAATGATTCTGTTGCTTCATTATTTATTAGATTTTTTACTAAGGATGGTCACCAGAATTTATGATATTAGCACTAGTGACCAACGTCAAGTACAGTGCAAATTGCAAATCCCGACCTTTCAAATGATTGTTTACCATACACAAACAGTGTTAGAATTTTCATAAACCATTCATCATAAATAAGATTTCATTTTCAGTCGAATATACCCATTCACTGTGCATAAATAATATTTCCCTTATGCTTAATGTTCCTCTTTTAAGTTCTACATTTCTTCAGTAAATTAAAACGCTAACTTGAATCTTGGCAGTGGTTTAATGGTTTTTGTATTCAGTCACATGATATGTTCAAAATTGTGATCAGTACTTTTACATGAGACTATATACTAGCTTGCCAAGCCTGCGCTGCACATGCTATGTAAACGCCAGTGTTAAGTCCTAAGCATAATGTCATGTTGTCGTACTTAATCATTAATGATGCACCTTTGATGCAAAATGTATAAAATAAAAATAATTTGAATTGCAGCATAGTGCACACTGACTCTGACTTACATGCATGCAAGCGTTTTTTTGCATTGTTTATGATTATGAATCACTAGAATCACATATATTGCGATCATAAAAGAACCAAAAGCATACATGCATAATGCGTGCACAGATTTCATTAAAAGTATCAACCATAAAATCAGCACAACATTTGTGCGTTTTAGTTTTTTCTTATGGCGCAACTTGTTAATGAAGAACCTGGTGACTGAGTGCGTGAAAAAAATCTGGTTTCAGACGCCCACTAGCAGCACACGACAACACATAAGAAGTGGTAGTTGAGTGATGAAAATACGACGAACTAAGCTAACTAATGCGCCTAGGGCATGAACAAGATTACTTCGATTATCGTTTTCATACTTAAGTTTCGTAACTTGTTATATGGAAATGGCAAATGGTAAGTAGTCTCGCAAGTCAATGGTGTACGTTTTTTATTTGCGCATCTTTATCATACATTATAAGTTAACCGACCATCCTCTTTGTTTCAGAATAATATTAAGAATGAATATATCCGAGCAGACGGTGTCGGTGATATGAAGACTGACCTACTTTAATTTCTTCCCATGCACAGAAAACACGTTTTACTGAATTTGTGCATAAAACATACCCCCATTCTGACATTCTGACTTACATGTAAGTCAACATATATACCACAACTGTGTTATCGAAATTGTTTACTGTTGACTGTCTAACAATGAATATGAATATTTTTCAATGATTCTTTACGGCACGGAACAAACCGTTCACCACATTATCGCTATACAATATACATTGCTAAATATTTCTAAAAACGGCAATTAGTGCTCACTGCTTGTCACTTTTCATTTTGTGACATATTCGTTTTATGACAATTTTTAGCTTCTAATGTTGAACATTCAAACATTTTGCTAGATAGGTATGTGTTCTTCTATTGATGATTAATGATATCAGAGGCTTTAGCAGCAAGTTGGTGTTTGCAGTTAATGTTTTGTTTTGAAGTTCGCAAATTACATTTAAATGCGTGCCTACGCAATTTTGCTCTACATATTTACACACAACCAACTGAAGGGCTTAGAATTTGAAAATTAGCTTTACGTACTTTACATATTATAGAAAATTCTTTGCTCACATTTTGACATAAAATTTATAGATGTATAGAGGTTGCAAAATAATGCCACAGGCTATTCACGATTTCGTTAAGATCTTTGAATGCTTTTGCGCAAAGTTATTCCTTCATTCCTTCCGACTTACATATTAACGTTATCACGTTAATGTAAATACTAAATATTAAAGCTTGCCATATAATCAACTAAACACACACACGGATGAAAATCTTACACTGTATATTTTCGTTTCATTTTAAAACTTGTCATAATGCCAAGAACAAATACAAAAATACAACTTTAAAAACAACAGTACGTACTACAATTTTCAAGTTTTTTATCTATCCTTTTTTGTATAAAAAGTGTTGATCACTAATCACAAAGTTCTTTGACAACTTCCTTCTATTTGCCCCACTTTATGAAACGGATGAATTATGCGCATTATGTGCACATTCATCCTAAAAACTAAAAATCTTTTGTTTTACCTAATTTTTTACGAAAATTTCTTGAAAACATCATGCGAATTGTTACATCGAAAACAACAACTTAATTTGCAGTAATCGCTGCACTTACAGATTAAGTAGCTGGAATCGGGAATCAAAAACCGATTTTTGCTACAACTTTGTGTTGAAAGAAATGCCAAGAAAATGTAATTGTATGACATGGGGTCTTCAGCGTGATTTTCCATTTTTGCACCAAAAATTCTTAGTTTTTTCTAACGTTTGAATATTTAAAAAAAAAAACTAAGGCAGTTTAGTAAACAATGTTGTAGTACGCTTGAAGCTATTTTTTATGTATTTCTAAATTCAATATATATTTCTAGCAAATTTTGTGGGGTAACCCACATATTTTGACATCCTTTTTACTGCTATCAAACCCTCTACACCAAGTGTTCCTCATCTTACCCTACAATATTCAAATATTTCGTGTTTGCTTAAAAATAAAATCATTACAGAGTATAGTATAGCACACACGATTTCAAAACCATTTCAGGAAGACAGCAGTAGACACTTGTGCCGAGACAATACCGTAACCATATACGTTGATTGATAAGAGAAGAGTTCTCTACTTACGATAACGATGAGTAGCAGATATAAAGTAACACATCATCATCAACTGTTTTCACGATACGATATACTGGCCAGAAATACGCAATAATATAAGAACTTCTATGCAATTACCAATTTTTCAGTGCATTAATGCGATCAGTGGTGTAACATTAATCACTACTACTAACTAACACCAGAGGTACGCTTTAACAATGTACAAAATATTGATTGTTTTTCATACTGCTGATGGTAAAACTGCAAGTACTGTGAAGTATACACGCATTATGCACCACTGCTTGTGAACTACTATTACACATATGCCCATGCTATGAAAAAAAATATTCGAAATAGATTGGCCAACATAAAATCACATACCTAAACATTATTGTATTTGCTTGTAACCATACCTCTACAACCCTATCCGTGTGGGTCCGCGCACCCATTTCAAAAAATCGGGAAATTTGACCCTTTTGGGGATCGCGAAGCGATCCCCAAATGGATCAAAACCCTTTTCAAACAGAATCGGGATCAAAAACCAATTTTTAGAAATCAGAGCAGGGTTTTTCATGGGGTTTAAAATAAAAAACAGCTTTTTCGTCTGTTTTTCATGTGTTTTGAGAAAAAACTGCTTTTTGAGCTGGTTTTAGGTTGTGTTTTGAAAGAAAACTGGCCAAAAAATTAAGATCTGATAATGGACAGGCTAAAAGTTTTAGGCCCGTAGGGCCAAAAAATTTTCGTCGTGACCCTTTTGCAATTTTTGGAATTTGACCCTTTTCAAAAAACCTGAGGTTGTAGAGGTATGCTTGTAACAATCGACAAGACAAAAATAAATTACAAATTACAAGCAATGAATGACTTTGTACAGCTAAATATAAAA
The DNA here is from genome assembly GCA_029691765.1 of Entomobrya proxima. NCBI lineage: Eukaryota > Metazoa > Arthropoda > Collembola > Entomobryomorpha > Entomobryidae > Entomobrya > Entomobrya proxima. The sequence continues at coordinate 8,542,497 of CM056170.1, read as the reverse complement.
ATCATAATCATATGCTGTTAAAATTGCAATAAATAACGAGTGAGTAACGCAATGACCACTTGCTGTACGCAATCGAATCAACAACGGTAACAATGATTCATTAAATCAACTTTACAATCATCGATCTCTAACCGATTCTAGGAGAATATTGCTTAAGATGTGCACTAGAATCTTTGGGATGTTGCAACCGTGCATTTATTTCGGTACTTGATCCGAAGACGCTCTACAAATTGAGTTAATGAAACTATCTTGTAAAAATGATCCCTTCAAGCGCATTTTCTAAAGTAAATTTAAGTAGAGCTAGACCGAAAAGATTTTATGAAATATTTTGTTTTATTCTTTATCCATATATAAGGGCTAAGATGGAAAGGTAACCAAGGTCACTTAAAAGTTAATGGTGTTTCGTAAAAAACTCTTAAAATGAGCAAATGTAACTTTTCCTTATCATTAAACTCCTTCAGGCAAGAGAAACGAAAAATAAGGTCAGTGCTTAATAAATGTGGAAAGCCATAATATCGCCACAAAAGTGAAAATGAAAAGGATTAATATCTCATAAAGAAAGATGTTTTATCGTCATTTTACCTATAATCCTAGCTGAACGAATATCCTTGTCCCCGTTATCAGAAACTCAAATCAACTTTTTAAGGTATCACATAAATCTGAGGCTTAGTAAGTCATTTTCCTCAATTTCATGCTACTTATATTTTTGTTAACAATGCACCACTTCCGGTATTCACTCTCATCTTTTCCGGACTCGCCAAACGGTCACTTGAATCCTTAAATATTCTGAAACTATTTAACCATGAATCAGCCAAATAAGGTAGCCAAGGCGATGGTCATCATGCTACCCATCAGCACAATCCACAACAAATCCAACAATAATCTTGTACGATTCCATGCATTAAGCTCTTCCAGAAACTGGTAATTGATGTTGAATACTTAATGATAACTTGATGACCATAAATGACCAAGTAGATTAGCATACAGGGACCTCGAAGAAAACGCTGAAATCACCATTCACAGCAGCGTTAATCTTTAGTCTTTTAAATGCATGGACGTTGAGTAAATGTGCACATAATGTATCAAATCAAACATCACAACAACAACAATCACACGAGCCTGATCACAACAGCTTCACTGATAATTGAGAAGATCCATAGGTTACCGCCCACAAGGGTGCACGACATATCGAAAATAAAATTTTTAACATCATATTCGTATTCCTTGCTGAAAATTGGTCCGTTAATGTGCCATTGAAAATTTCATGTGACCTCACATACCCGAGTTACGGGGCCAAACAGATTTAATCAAAGGGCATCAAAGGGCAGCTGATAACTCGGCCCCAATTGCTCATAAATTCATGAGATTTGGCATGAACACTCCTCAGGTGACCCTGTTGGGCGTCATATTTTTGTTTTTTCAAAATTCAAAATTTTAAGGGGGTCAAAGGTCAATTTTTTCAAAGTGCCCCAAATATTTTTTTTCAATTTTTTATAAAATTGTTTATGATATTTGGAGCAACTTTAGTGAAGACATTACCCAGCTAAGTATTTTTAATAAAAAGTTATACCGATTTTTTAAAAATTCGACTTCATTTGGATAGGGCAGCCCGTAACTTCGGTTCCACTTGTACAAACAAGATAAGCTCTTGCAGACATATTTTCAGCATTGGTCTCTTTCACGTCAGCACTTTTGTTTTGACTTTTCTAGTCCCAATGGGCGAGGGGTGGTACTAACTTTCCCCAGCAGTCGAGGTTTTAAAAAATCGGTATAACTTTTTAACAAAAATACTTAGCTGGGTAATGTCTTCACTAAAGTTGCTCCAAATATCATAAACAATTTTATAAAAAATTGAAAAAAAATATTTGGGGCACTTTGAAAAAATTGACCTTTGACCCCCTTAAAATTTTGAATTTTGAAAAAACAAAAATATGACGCCCAACAGGGTCACCTGAGGAGTGTTCATGCCAAATCTCATGAATTTATGAGCAATTGGGGCCGAGTTATCAGCTGCCCTTTGATGCCCTTTGATTAAATCTGTTTGGCCCCGTAACTCGGGTATGTGAGGTCACATGAAATTTTCAATGGCACATTAACGGACCAATTTTCAGCAAGGAATACGAATATGATGTTAAAAATTTTATTTTCGATATGTCGTGCACCCTTGTGGGCGGTAACCTATGGATCTTCTGAATTGCAAACTAACGTTAAAATCAGGTGGATAGAACACACAGCAGCCAACTTGCTCTGTCTCTCTGTGTTTTCAAGGCAGTCAGGCAAAAAGGGAAGAACTTTTGGATGCATCCCATCATCTCGCAGAGATCACACAGCTGCAAGTCGCAGTGCTGCTCAGCAACTTTTTAATGAATGCGTTTTTACTCGAATGGTCTGTTTACAGGATAGTTGAACACCCGTCGAAATCGTGAAGCTTGAGGACAACTTGGTCCCTGAGGTTTTAGGTGATAGAAATTACAAAGCATTCATTTCTTTACTATAACCGAACATTATCTGCAAAACAGCGGACGAAGAGAACCCTCGTCAAGAGTAAAATAGCGTTCTCAGTCAACCTAAGCGTTTAAGCGTTTGATAATTATTTCTACTTCTAAAACCGTTCTTGTACTCTACGATTTGCAAACACAAACATGTAAAACAGTATGAAAGGACGCCGACAATGGCATCCAACGACCAACACAAAATCTAATGGATAAAATATGAATCAACGAATAATGTATAAATGACTAGGGTTAGATTTAGATTTTCCAAATCCATCATATTAATCGCTAATTGGTTGCAACACATTAGGCTTATATAATGTAACTTGCCTAATAATATCCCCATTACCCTATCCATCCTAATGTTTGACGTCAGACGTCAGGTCAGCTTATCATTCCTATTTCCACATTTTATTAGTATAGATATTTTGGGTATTGTTCTATCATCTATCTAGAATTGCATGGATTGCATGATACATAGGCGATAGATGATTGAAAGAAGGCAAATTTTTGCATTCTGCGTATATTTATTGTTAACGTACTTTTCGAATGATGCACAATTTTATCAAGTATCCAAAAACGATGCAGCGACTATATGTTGTATGTGACCAAAAGTTTGAGCAAATACCATTACATTTTTTGTTTATAAATGTTTATAAAATCCCTTACTTTACGAAGTTATCAATATTTATCTCAAGTCCGGAATATGGAATGAATTCAGATTCTGTTTTAAGCTTTAAAATTGTCTCCTGAATCTAACTACCAAGCATATTACACCAAAGGGAAAAGTTAAGCTTAAACTTGCACGGTGCAAGTTGCACCTAAATCCATTTTTGCAATTTGATGGTATGCAATCCGAAAATATGCCTCTATAAACAACTCATCGGTAAAATGCACATTGCAAATTAAAATGTTCTCAGCACAAATAGCATTAAACGAACAAAGAAAAATGCATTAAATAACTCGCACGTAATTACAGAACAAAGCACAATCGACGCTGGGAAGAATCCTTGATTTAATTTGACTATGTATAAACCATTAAAAAGGTTGTAATACATGCATTCGTTCATGATGCCCCAGCTTAAATTGCGGTAGCGTGCCAGATAGAGTACATTGAAATGAAAAATATTATTTGCACATTGATACAAGCCGAATGTGGCAAGTGAATTGAATTGATACGTATTTTCATACTGTTAACTGTTGGTTTCCGGTTAGTTTGAAACCTTAAACTGACTTTTTGACCAGTGACAAAGACAAAACATAGCAATAACAGAGTAGGACATTAGATAACTATTGGAAAAGTTGCCGATTAATTCTCCGATATGAGGCTGACCGTATCTCTGTTTTCGCCACGAATGTGGATTCGAATGCGAGGAGCAAGTTGGTACAAGGCCCGAAAACGGGGGATTCGTGATGACGCAAATGTTCACAGGATAATTGCCGCAGGATATAATGTTGTGGAAGCGACAGAATTTGTCAAAACGATGAGTCCCCTTCATCGCGACTATGATCAGTTGTAAGTGTCTCTGGAGTTCTGACTGACAGTTTAAAGAAAATGAAAGCCTAAAAAGCAAGGAAAGGATATGACTTAATTTAATACATGATTTATATGAATAAACAGAGAGGATGTACCACCACGGTTTCCCGTCCCTCCCAAAAATGACCGTACTCATCCCGATTGGCACGATCAAATTTGCAAGGTTTTTAATGACACAACATTTCCGATTGAAGGAGTGCAACAGGCTTTGGCGTTCACAAAAGGCGTGCAATTTGAGTCCGGCCTTCCCAGCAGTATTATCGAGAGAGCTAATTCAATAAAGTTGACTGAGAATGAGGAAGAACAAGCAAGAAGGTAGATGATTGTTTCTTGTGACGTTATATATGAAAGCACAAAAATTTATAACATACTATTAACGCCCGGGTATGCCCAAACAATTAACAGGATGGTTCAACAGGCGTTTTTATGGGATGCTTATCTTGAAAAACTACCCAAGGTGAAACATGTCGATTTTCCTTCATTGGAACCAGTACGGGAGTTTGGAATACCGTGGAAGCGAACAAAGTAAGTGTATATATTGACGTGTGACGGTTGAATGCAACTCACATAATATGATGTTTAATGCATGATGGATTTTCTTTTGTCATTTTCTCAGTGAGATTCTAATGAATAACTTCATAAGGCTGATTGAATCAAAAGTTTCTGACGAAACACATCAGTCGAGAATGTTATCGCCACAAGAAGAGCTGGTCGTCAATTGCCAGCGTCATAAATCTCTAGTCCAGTTTCGATTGAATGCAATCATTCATTTAATGTCAACTAAACCCGTGAGTCCAATCCTTTCTTCGAAGGAAGTCGAGGACTCGAAACTTCTTCCGTTATGTGACATATACCCATTTCTCAGCACAGCAAATATGGAAGAAACTAACATTTATAAAGAGGAAGATAATTTTGGTATGTGTAGTTGTAGTAGTCTCTTAAGATATCGATACAAAGCTTATATAATCTAACTTAAAAGCGTAAACTAAACAGATAAAACGTTTGTTTAGGTATCAAAAAGGCGAGCAAGTTTCCTCATATCCACACATCGATATTTTCTCACCATATTCCTGGATCCCATGTTCATCTTCACCCCCGCTGGAATGACGATCGCTTTGCTGGAACCACAATTATGTACAATTTCGCAACAGCTCTACTTATGGCAAAAAGAAAATACGGGGTACGTATTGAACCCTATAAGGACCCACTTCTTTCATAACTTTCTCAATTTGTTGGTATAACTAATGCATGCGCTGTTTATTTCTGTGTAGCTGAAGTTTAAAGATGTTTTACCGGAACCAATCACAACACAAGTAATACATTTAACGGGTAGGGAATTCCAATTCTCAGTTTTTCAACTGAATACTTTGGATCTCGAAGACACCAGCTCTACAAGCGTTAAAAACAACGTGTGGATCACGCCAAAAATAAATCTTTGTGATAATGTCAAGAATGATTATGGCAAAGAAATATTTGAAGGGTACAATCCAGAAATTTTTAAGCTAGTCGCTGCGATGTATTTATCATAAATATTTGTTCTGAAATGGCAGACCTATTGTTAGTTAATTTAGACAGATTTTTGTAACCGCTTAGTAGTTTTACACACGTGAACTATATTCAATATTATTATTGTAAAATAATAAATATAATAAACTTCACAAAACAATTAATAGGTAGATTTTTTATTAATTACATCCTACCCTGAGGTCATCCTAAAAAGACTTTACAAAGCAAAGGTTTCTCTAGAGGTGTAATATGTATCACGAGCTGCTCTGTGTTTCCGGGTAATAATTATTGTGGTTTAAACTGTCTTGTGTTTCCACTTCTATTCCAATTTCCTCTGCTACAGAATCTTGTATTTCAAGAATTTCTGAAAGTTGAATTCGTTCCTGTAGAGTAAAATTATTTTCTCGGGCAAACTTAAGAATTGTATAAGCAACGTCCTTCTGTTTTATGGGTTTCGAAGGCTATGAATGTTAAAAATACGCAAATCTTAACAAAATATTATTTTTTGTACGTTAACGCGATGTGATTGTGACCATACTTGTTGTGAGCCCCAGTAAGATCTACAACACATTTCCTTGATACAGCTTACTATCATTGGAATCGTTAAAACTGCAAACACCTCTGCCAGTATAACATAAAATGTTATGGTTGTGCCGTCCGTAGGACTAACTGACTTCTCAACTACCAGTATCGGTCCAAACAATGAAACAATAAACAACTGGTTAGAATAAGAAACATAATATGTACAACTATTAGATTATAATTGTAATTTTACAGGATTCTGATTGAGAAATCATGTGGTAAATGCTATATCCAACCATGTAAACCCAAAACAGTGCCATTGTAACTATCATTGTATGGAAGGAGCTGATATTGTTCTTTGCGACGCAACCTCCAAACACGGGACAGTGATGATCATGCACAACTATAAGCATTTTAGAAAATATTTAAGTTACAATACGATAGTCTTTATGAATGATCAAGTTGTTTTTACTTACTCATACAAGTATCACATTGCGAACAATGCGACGTTGATAGAGCCTTAAAATGGTAGCACCTTGGAAAAACGAAATTAATCAAAGCGCATTTTGAAGTTTCATTAATCATTATCATAATTCATTAGAAAGAAAATGATAACTGATTTTTAATTTTGGTTTGAAAACCTCCAGCAGAATTGCTGCTTTTCTTGTTGTCCATTGGGGTGCCCTACAAGTCTCAAAGTTCCCAACTCTCCATTATAGCTTGCTAGTACTATCATAGGTCAGTTAAATTATAGGTTAATTTATCAATTTATGAATCATGATTGCCGAACGAATATAATATTTTTTAAAATGTTTATACTCAGTTAACTTATCTAATTTTTACTTAAGATGATCATGTTTCATATTCTTACCAGCTATTAAATTTTTAACTGCATCAACAAAGTCTGGTCTTGGCTGTACTCCGGGATCTCGCATGCAAGTTTTATAGAAGGCCATCCATTCAAGAATTCCTACAATAACTGCAGGTACCAAGATAATCCAGTTTGCTGAAAAGAACCTAGCAAAATACAATGACGATTTATTGCGATTGATTTCATTCAGCACAGAACACCTGAAGTATATAAAATTACTTACTCGTATGCAAAAACGCCCACTGTCACAATTACAAATATTTCAGCCATCCACCACCACAACTTCACCGGTGCAACAACGCACGCATTATTACAACAAACTGTCAAGTTTCCATACTTGTTCCAATAACTTCTCTTTTCGAAAAGCCTAACAATGATTTCCTTATTGTTGTACTTGCGATAGGGTGGATAAAAGTTAATACTGCGACTGGGGATGCTATTTTCGTGGTCTCTTGTGCTTTTGCTGTAAGCAATAGATATGGAATCTTCTTGATTGTCATTATTGCCGGGAGTTGCACCTCCGTACATTTTATACTTCTTAGTCCAAAATTTAAGAGGTGTTCAATTCGCCAGTTGGGTTTCCAGTGTGGTTGTTCACCATTCAGCACAAGAAATAACCCAAAATGTAACGCTATATTAAAGTTAGGGTTAATCGGATTAATCCAAAACTATGCAATGACATTTATGAAAAGTTAAAAATATACATACAAAATTAGACAGTGTAACTGGAGGTGGTAGTAACCACAAAACAATAAAAAATCCTGTAGTTGTAAAAATATTAAAATAGGTCTCAGTTTAGTTAGTTTCAATTGGATGGCATGAACGTAGTAAAATGCGATCACAAAAGAAGTAAGACTAAGCAACCATCGCTTCAACTCATAATTTATGCCTGGTAGTTGTTGCTATGAATGTCATGTGTCATGTCATGACCTCAGAATGACCCCTACCCCACACCGATTGCAAAATGCATGACCACGCACATGCGACCTCCAACATATCGAACAGACGGGTAAGAATTTCCAGCAATGACCTGTATCTAAATGCCCTACTCTGCTTCTATTCTGAACACAGGTCATCACATAAAAACAACCAAACTGTGAATTTTATAAAATTTTAGTATCATCAGGAATCAGGCAGGATACATGTATGCTGTCAGTGAATGAGATCCAAGAAAAAAACTGTTTTAACAAAAGCTGAATTTTATTTCGGTGAAAATATTCTATCGTTAATTATTTTATGTACAATCAAACGTTTTCAAGCGTTTAGCGTTCCACGTTTTCATAAGGTATGATGTTACAACCTAGCAATCCACGTCCACTCCAGGGGCCAGGAATAAGTGCTAATTTTAAAATTTGGTTGTCCCGTTTCACTTTCACTGATAACATACTACCCGCACTTCTTTGCACCAACGACCCTATTTGCGATAATCCAGTAAAGTTTGTCGAGTCCACTGATCCAAACGACAGTATCACATCATCCACCATGAGTCCCTAGAGCATAAATAAGGACAGTTAATAAATTAGGATATACGAATTCAGGTTTGGAATTGATTTAAAGTTTTAAAGTTTAGGATAAGCATGTTGCTGTTACTTACGGCATGGAATGCAGGTGACCCCTCAGATACCATATTAACCTTAACAATAGGTTGGAGAGGTGCCTCAGAATCCATCTCAGACCCATCAATATCCATCGGACTGCCACTCGCTCCTTCGTCCTTTAAGCGCTGATGAAACTTCACCATTTTGTTCTCTATTTCTTTAGTTAAAGCTTTGAAGTCATTTTGAAGACCTGCAAAATGAAACAAACCACTACTTTAAATATTCTATTCTGTTTTAACCAAATTTCTAGAATTCCAAGAATGGATTCATGATTGATTACGATTTCCAAGTTTCTACGTACATATAATTTTGTGACGGGCATGACGGACTTGGTACACATCAATATCATTTCTTGGAAACCCTTCACTGTCCACCAATGGTTCCGACATTCCTATATGGTTCTGAAAAGAGGTCCAAATACATTACTTTCAATTTAGTTTTAACAACCAGAGTTTTGATTCAAAACGTTTGAACAGATATATTAATCTGAGCTTAAATTTTGCTACTTACGGACTCCAAGATGCCACCCAACGCCTTAATTTGTTCATCGATTTCATCTCTCGCCTTCATCAGCTTTAAGATATCTTGCCTCGTAACGATCTCTTCACCACTAGAACTAGCCATGGCTAAGCTGGAAATTAATGTTTCCTGTACCATTCCAAGAAATCTTTCGTAATTTTCACCGATTTATTTCCTGAGTCAGTTAAGATGATTTGTCGTGCTGCTGTACAAACAAACGTTTACTCTGTGTTTAATTAATGCCATGCCTTTGCACTCAATATGAAAACCGAAATCGTCAGGTTCAGTTTGTTGCACAAACTACGTCTTTTACGCTTTTTCTTGCAAGGTCATCATTCATCGACACCTCCAAACGAACTATTGTGTATCACATCTGGTTCCCGCTTTGACGCTGCTATGCTATGCTATATCACAAGTCCCAGTTTCAGTCACGATGGATGATAGTCATGATACCAAGAGATGTAATAAGTATTACAAATAGCTATGAAAAATGCTATATATAATACTATTCAAATCTGAGAAAATCAGTGAAATATTAATATTATGCTTGGAAATGTAGTCTTGTATAGTTTAATTCTAAATCTAAATTAGCTACTGTGAACATTTAAGAAATGTCGAAGCCTTACAAGCGTCCAAGGAAAAGGTCTCACGTCACCCCATGACTATACATTCATGGTTCGCAAGACTCAGACTGGGTTGAATCAAAACAGTGACGGTTAATCACAAAGATTAAATATTGAAGATTCGTTTATGGTTTTATGAGAACTGTACCTTGATATTGATACTCATGCAAAGCCTCTGCTGTATCCTCTGAGTTTCATAATTATCATCAAATAGATTTTCGAAATAGTTTTATTACACTACAAAATTCTATAATTTGTAACAAAAGGTTGCGCTGATTACGCAGATTGTTGATTCTACAAAGCTTATGTGAACCGTTAAATGCGGTTGATGTCAAATGTTTTAATTATAGTTTTGTCCAGTAATGGAAAATTAATATTGTCTTTTACAAAACACATACTCATCCGACAATAGCAATATACCATTCTTAATATGGGGCACAGATTGTAATACATAGACTGAGTTTTTTGTGAGCTTTTTCCTAAAATCGCCATTTATTAAATGCTTTAGCACAAACATGCACACTTCATATAATTACGTAGATATTTTCGGTGGTTGTTAAAGTTTTTGATTTGATAGTCTAAATTAATTTTTTCTAAATAATGAACCTAGCCAGCCCGAGTGAGGAGAAAACGTAGGTGTTGCTGCTTTATCTGTAGGTGAAGTCTTCTCTTTGAGTGCCAGTTCCTGTTGTTTTTTCCGGAACTCTGCAATGGGGTCGTCGAATTTGGAATAGTATTCCAATACACCACGCACATCCTCTATGCCGCTGCTCCCGATTGCTGTAAATTCGATTGTAAAGTGAGTTAGTACATAATATTAAACATAACATGAAGTTAATTGATACATATTTCGCATAACATTATGCAACATGGCAGAATGCTTACTTAGAAGAAGCGCAGCGAGATCGAACAGGGTCCTATCATCGTCATTTCCTTTCCATCGTGGCAAAACAATTGCGTTATTCCGATGTTCTTGGACTGCCTTGTCATTCCAGTCTATCGTAATAACCCTTGAAAGGTCTCTGTTAATTTTGTCCAAATCTTTGACGTGGACACCATTTTCATATTTTGTTGAATCACGAAACAGTCTATAGTGTACCACATTTTGAGTATCAAGAGCATCAATGATGGGGTACGCCGTAAAGCCTAGTTCTGACGTATATATTACAACTTCAAAATAGTATCCACTAAGTAGGCTATTTAAGAAGTAGTCCACTCCGGGACGCTTCTTGAATCTCCATCCCGTTTTGTACTGCTCAGAAAATTGTTAATGTTCAAGTAGACAGAATCTTTATTAATACAAAAAAAGGATTGAGAAAATACTAAAATTAATTTACCGTCCAGTCAGGATGCACAAGAACTCCAGTAAGTTCAATCAATAATGTGTAAGGGGGTTGTACATATGGCGGCTTAACGGGATCTGGAAGCAATTTCTCTCTTGAAGGATTCTGTACCATTGACACCACACCCCGAAGTTCAGACATAGCTCGTTTGGAATATTGTTGGAAAAATGGAAGATCCGAAAATTCGTCCCGCATTGGACGCCCATTTTGATCTAACTGAGGGCTACCTGCATTATAACAATACAACCACGACAAATTATTACAAGAAAAGCATTGCATAGTGGCATGGTCTAGTTTAGTGTCTATAATTCATACCATAGTTAAAAAATGTGTACAAAGCTGTGCCTGCGAACATCGCCCCAAATGCAATTAGAGTTATTCTAACAGCCCGAACTTGCTTTTCTTGGTCCTTTTTCGCCTCTTCCTCCGATCCGTCAGAGGTTTTTTCCTTCTCCTTTTCATCTCGGGCAGATGTACGTAAAACCTAGAACAGAACGGTCGAAACCATAAAATTTGTAACGCCAATAATCATACCGAAACCTAAAAGTAAATTTAACTAAGAATTACCTGATCAGCTAGTCCCAAAGTAGACCCACTTGGTTTTGGCGAGGGTTGGGTTGAAAAGTACTTCTGAAAGCTGACTGGTCTCCTCTGACCCCATTCAAAGCTACCAAAGCTAAAATGACTAGGCTTTTTACTAGAACTTGAGTGCAAGTAGAACCTGCTCGCGACATAGCCGCTAATCCGGAAATTCACCAAATTTGCATTAAAGTGGGGTAACCTTCGGCAGAACAGTACAGCACTGCCGGAAGAGTTGAGCGCTACGCATTTAGAAGATAACACGCGACCTAAAGCCCCATTAACCGGCATCCTGAGAACATGAAATGAAGTCTGACTTGAACTCTCAAAACTGGTTGATTCAATGGTGCGGCGACATTAGCTCACCGTTGACTTGATCATTATACTTTAACTGCCTGACTGCAATCAATAGTTCTGTATAGATATGCCAGCTAATCATTCAACGTTTTAGTTAATTAACTGTATTTTAAAATGTTCAAGATTCCTCAAAACTTGCTTCAAAACAAATGTTCACATGATTCATGTGCTTTTTAGCAAGTGATTTCACATGACTCTTTCACTGAAATCAGTTCGATTTTGCAAAGCCGCCATTCAGCTCTGCAGCTGCAGGAAATTCTCACATTCCACCGAACATTTTCCGAGAAACGTGAACAAAGGATTGTAGGTTGGAAAACAAACGCCGAAATTGGATGTCTGCAAAAAATGTGGTTGTTGGAACAATGATATGATAATGATGATAGATTTTATGAACCGATGACTTCAGAATTGAGATATAAGCTGTTTTTATGAGTGAATTAATATGAATCAAGTTATGCGTCTCCTGTGCGTTTTCTGAAAATTGAAAAATAATTGTGCAAGAGAAAATGTAGTGCATATTTTTCTAAAATATTTTATTCGGATCATAAACTTTATTGTAAAGTAAAGTTACAATTTTGGATATATTTTATTCATAATATAATATGTGGTATATGGTTGATTATTAATAATTATAATTACATTGCTAATAAAACATTATGCATGAGACGAAACTGAAATGTGGTGCGTCCTTGAAGATCATTTCTTTCCGTGGTTGACGGTGCATAATAACGCAGCAGTGTTGTTTAAGAAGATATTTTAAGGAAATGTTTAATTAAAACCTTTTATTTCTTTGAAATGCCTAAAAACGGTGATACAACACAAGGATTTGGTAATAATAATGTATTTTATATACTAGTAATATTTATATTTTAAGATGTATTTTATAGCTTTGAATATTATCTTAAATGATTGATATCAATATCATCATAATATATTAACAATCTATATTTTCTACAAACACATACTTTTATGAGCATAAAATTATTGGTAATTTTAATATACGACAATTTACAGTAATGTTGTATTTTGATTGTTACACTAGGTTGTACAAGTGTGGAACATGGAACTACGGAATTCTACTAAACCTTGAATGATGACAATTCATTGATTGTTAAGCGATGGTATGAGTATGAATGCTGTGGCATCCTACATAAGTCCACGTATTATTTGTTTTTTATTTGAAAATGTGTTTGTTGTCGAGGATCAATCAGTTTAGTTGAACGGTAAGAACATACATTAGACGATAGATACGCCAAACGCTGACTTTTATAATCATTCTATTCTACTTGGATGTTGGTTTTGGTTACCATCAGGAAATTACATAGTAGTAATACGGTTTGTGTGTGCCTTAAATTAGACATGTGCAACCCTATTTTTCGTAAGTAATGTAAATTGGTTTAACCATTATTTAGCACAATATTCCTTTCCATTTAACTTACCAATTACACATATTATTCACGTCATCATTCTAATATATTAACCAGCTTTCTAAACTGATGGTTTCTGAGTTAGGGTTTCTATTTTATGCTCCAAAACGTGTTGCAGTTAAACTTACAATTTAGATACACTTTAAATTTCTACACTAAACTTACTTAATACTAATCGCGAAAAACTGTAAAGTAATTACTTTTTCGCTTTTTCGTAAACTTTTACCATTATAACTATATCAAACTAAATATCTACTATTCATTCAATAATACATAATTACTTGGAATGTATGGGGTTTTTAAATTGTCACTGTTGCTAGATACACTATATTGATATTCTACTAACTGCAACTTTAAATCAGTAATACACTGATACTTCGTATGGTAAACACTTAAAGCGGTTGATAAAAACGGAGTTTATTATATTTTTCCTGTAACCTAAACCTACAATTTGGTTTATTCTTTTCTTCCTCTAGCTACATAAAACTTTAATATTTTAAACTTTTGTTTTAATATTACATAAAACTATTTTTGGGGTAAAATATACATATTCGATATTGTGACAGGCATGCATCTATGTATTGCTTGATACAGTTTATTCCGGTTAGCCAGTTTGAATAGACTGAAGACTATAGCAATAGAATAACTTGACACATAATTTTCTTACTATACATTTTATAATAGTAGTTAAACTACAGTGTATGTAATGTGCAACTCACATTATGCATTCATAATTCATACAGCACACATATACAATATTATATGCTCAAATTGCATTGTCTATAACACCATATTGACATATCTAACTTTCTCGTGTAAATAATCATGTTCAAAAACATGAACTGCTCCAATTAAAACAGCTATAACATCAGAATATATATTCACTATATATTTACAATAAAAATGAAATAAAAATATTATTATATTAACAATCATCTCGAAAAAAGGAACAAAATTCGTCTATGTACTTAAAGCTGATACACACAATTTAATTTATTTTGCAAAAATGTACACTCAAATATTTTCATGCTATATTTGCATGCTAACGATATCTTGTAGAAGTTTATTAACTGAACTTGAATACACTTACAGTACATAATTTGTATCTCTACTCTACTCATTATTTATATGCTATAAGCTGTAATAGATATTCTATAATCTCTATACATCTTCACTTCTATAATCTGAATGCTCTCTCAGAAGTCACTAAGATGCTAGCTATATTTTCAATTATGCTAACAAATTACAATCTGTAATATAATATTACAACTGTTTATGATTTTTTAGAAACAGAAAGCTTCAATTAAAAACGTGCTTAAAGACAAAGTTCTTGAAATTTATCCAACCTCAGTAGTAGCAAACCACTCATGAAATTTTCAATACGAAAACTCGAAATAGACAGACGACATGCAGTAACACAAGATGGGGTAATGTACATCAGCTTACTTGACACCGTTCCCGTAGTTTGGATTTCCTTGTTGATTTGTTGAAACCCAGTTTGTGAAGACATCCCTGCAATTTTCAAACCATGTTATCAGAAAACGTCATGATGACTCTTGTCAAAATAATGCAGGTATAATAATACCAACAATTTGAGTTCCCGAAAAAGCTACCAAAGCATATAACTGTAAGTCAAAAGCAAGCAGTACAAGACAGTTTTCCAAGAAAGAAAAATATATGAACCAAAAAAATCGCCATTTTGTTGAATATGAATATATTGTGTAATTCAAGCACAGAAAAGTGCCGCACCTATCAATGACAAGGACATCCTCATTTTGATAAATTTTTGCTAAAACGGCATTCGTGGAATCAGATTTGAAGAAAGAAGCTATCGCCAGTAAGCAGCGGCAACATATTTCGTTTGTGGATGTTGGGAAGAATATGAAGATGAAGAAAAGCCTTGCCTGCAGTTCATAACGACGCAATCTGAGCTACAATACTCATTTTCCCACTCCGGGCTTGTGATAGCCATATTGTTGCATCCGTTGCGGACACACATTTGACGCTGGGAATGGTCATGACCATCAGAGTTCATGTGACTCATAACGGGACCAGAAGGTACCATTTGTCCATGACCGCTCATGTGATGCATTCCAGAAGGCATTCCCATCTGGTGACTATGATTTGATTCTCCCATCTAAAATTTTCAATTGTAGATTAATGTTTGATTTTCTTTAAAAGTTTAAAATAAATTATAAACATATTTAGTAGTTTTCCTTTCCGGAAAATGCGTATATCAACTCACATTGCTCATGTATCCTCCTGGATTTGGTCTCATACCACCGTACTGATTCGAGTCGATATGATGACTTCCTGACATTTGTTGCATCATGGACTGATGAGGTTGCTGAGATTGCTGCACAGGGCTGTGCTGTGGCTGTTGTGGTGGTGGCATCCCTTGCGAAGGTTGCGATGCTCCAGTGGATTGTGGTGATTGTGCCTGTGGGGCTTGATTCTGCTGTGATGACTGCTGATTCTGCTGTTGTGCTTTCTTTCCAGCACCCTGACCTGTCTGACCTCCAGCGTAAAAATTTTGACCTTGTTGCTGGGAATGAGACTGATAATGCTGGCTTGATGACATGCTTGCATTAAAACTGGGTGGTGGATACATTCCACTGCCATCCGCGGAGTCAGTAGGTGCTCCCTAAAAGTAAAAAGGTTAAGTGTAATTAATATGTGATTACGATTAAAATGCGATGATACGCAGTAACATTTAGTATCAGTCTTTATTAAATAAACTTTATCCATCATTTTTTTAATCAAAAGGTTCAGTATTATACTGTTTTCGAAAGCATATCATGATGTTTCATTGCATACACATTATAGAGGTAGTTTTGTCCTATTTTATAATGTATTTACTTTGAGAAATAAAGTAGGTAGTTACTTTATTAACCACCGGAAGAGTTTTAAATAAAATTCAATTAAATTTGAGATACATTAATTTAATTCTTTTAAGATCACTCGTTTGTTTGGGGTCGCATCTCTGTGTACACCAATGTCGGCTTCTACTAGGAGAATTCAAACGCATATTTTTGTAAACTTATAAAATTAGAAAGACTGTAAATTGCACGTATCTATTCAAGTTATAAAGCTTGTATTACATGAAATAGGTCTATGTGATTCATCGTGTAATCTTCCGGATTAAATTGCAATAGATCCAATTTTACTATGCTAGATCTTTATTGAAAAGCTTTCTTGTGTCGCTTCTTTATTTGAAATTACCCAATGTTAACAAGACACTTAAACTTACATGTTTATGTATATGAACTCAATAGGTATTGTATTGTAGGAACCCTGTATTGCATATTATGCATGTGCATGTTGAACAAAGCATTACGATTCATGTTATCATGTCGAACAAACTAAACCTTTGATGTTCACTTTGGCGTCTGCTAGCCTCGACTGCGGCTTACAAAATGAATTCTTCCGGATTCCATTGTTCTGTTAAGTGTGGAGACAAATGACCAACTCAAACGCTTGAGGCCAACAATGTAATGAAACAATGGAGATCAATGACAGTTAGCGACTACGACTCTTATTCTGAGAACTTCAACGAGGCATAGCGGTTTCAATCTTTAGAAGCGCAGCTAAAGAGATTAAATTTGTGTTTTATAACCAATGAGACTTAAACGCGTCATAGTACTGAATGCAAGCATGATAGTTTCACGTAGCAGATTTAAAAGTAGTTATTCTGGCGCTGGAGATGTATTTAAGTAGAAAATACGCACAGTTTAATGCAATGGCAATGCAACGATTTTTCAAACATTTATGTAATTCCAAATAGCGTTATTGCTGCTATATTTAATTTTTTACTTATTGCTGTGGTTCTTAAAACGAAGAAGAATGTATGGTAATTGAATTATTACAGCTACTTGTAGAATAACAATGCATTTCCAATAAATGTAGCAATCCATCCAAGGCTAAAGCCCGCATGCACCGTAATAATGATCAAAACAGCCTTATTACAAGCAAAGCAATAGCACAAGAAGTGCAATATACTTTGTATGCTATCTACAACATGACTTATAGGATACTCTTTGACAAGATCACTTTTCTTGGTACTCATTTTCTGCTAAGCCAAGCATGAACGTCATTTTTCGCAGAAAAAGCCTGCTTGATTAATCCAAGCCAGCGTTGAGCACAAGTACCAACAAGATAAATGTGATCAGTGTGACTTGACTAGTGCAGAGCTAGCTGGAGTATTAAACTTTTATACTTCCTTTCTTAACTATTGAGAGTCAACATATCATTTTAGTATGTGCTTTGCTTTTGTAATGCTGGCTAAGTGTTACTAAATTCCGACAGAAAACTATACATAAGCAATGACTAAATTGAAATTCGAATCTATGAAGTTAAAGGGAAAGAAATGTTCAACAATAAATGAGATCGAATACCGAAGCAAAGTGTTGTCTCACAATTCCCCAAAACTAAACGGGCAGACATTTGATGGTTTGTGTTGTGTTGTATATCTTAAACTGAAAAAACAAAATCCATATTTTACTAAACCCCTAGACTTTATGCAAAATAAGCTTTAGATAAACGAAACGATTAAATAATTGCATGCCTAAAAGTTCCCTATAGTACCTGGTATATTATACACCTGGTATTATACAAAGAACCCCACTCAATACTGAAGGTGGCGGTGGTGGTTCACAAAATGCACCAAAGTTTCTCCAGCTCCACTCTCTGGAAAGGGGAAGGAAGAGGGAAGGATAGGAAAAGCAAGAAGCCAAATCCAGTGTGCCTGTTACATGCAACATCCTCCACCACCGCACCATCCACCACATTAAGTAAAAAGTGCTGGAAGAGTGTAATGTAACATACATTTTTTAGGAAAGAAAGGGGAAATTTCAGACCTCCGTATTCGTATACACAAGAGGAAAGACAGCAGGATTTTCGCTTAAAATCATCTCTTTTGTTATGCATATCACAAATGACGTTATTATCATAATTTGGCACTTTTTCATCTTTTTTAGCAGATAAGTGTGATGATGACGATACAGTGTTTTGGAAAAGATAGATATCACAACAACTACTTACTACCAGCACCACTACTTCCTTCACAGCATTCCATTATTCCTTTTCTTTGTCAGTTGTACTACTACACTGCGTTTGATAGTAGTACAATATTTAATATTACTTGATAGTTTGAGTAGAAACAACTTATTTTTCTGTCATTCACATGAGCATTTCATGAAAAGTCCCACAACGCCTTATATTACAGCGGAGAATATTTCTCTATCAAACTGTTGCTAACATTTTATGCAAGGTAAAAATGATATGATGATGGTAATCCTGATATTTTACTGTAGATAAAACACTACTTGCAATATACATAATGGGAAGATGATAGCAGGGATGACATGTTTTCGTCTGGGAAGACCACTTGCCACTTAAGCATACTATGCTCGTTACACAATTTACCATCGGGAAAGGCTAGGCTAGACACGACATAGCATTCACTTACATGAAAATAAATTCCACATAAACTGCTTCCTTCCTTTCACCTTTATTGCGGGACGTGTTTTACTAAAACTTTGAAGGAAAGAAAATATGCGCCTTCAATATTTACAATGAAGTCATAAGCCTTATTTTATAAAGACATAGAAGAGCAAATTCTATACAGCAAGTACATTTTTGAAGGAATAAGTACACAACACAAGCTTTGGCGGTACTTGATATGAAGATGTATTATCTGTTATTTCTATTTCACAAGCAAAGACAAGTGCAATGCAGGCAATTTCAAAACATTTTTAGGAACATTAAAACTTCCATTCTCATTTATTTAGAGCCCCGTGGAGATGTGTTACTTTTATGTAGAGCAACAATGGATGAAGAAGGAGGTGGTGGTGGGTGCATAACGGTAGTTGTTAAGTAAGCAATAGAGGGGAGATGAGCACACAACACTATAGTGCATTTTGCTTATTTTTCTGGATGGATCTCACATTTTTTTACCAGATTTTACACAAAAAAGAAAGCAAATTCATGTAAGTTTACTTATTTAGCATAAATAAAACACCTTTACGCTACGGTACATATCTGGGGATTCACCAGAATGCTTTTCTTCAAAAGTAGAAATAATGAACAAACTCTTTTTGACATTCTTTTTTTAAATTGTGCCTACATTATGCTTTTTGTGTTTACCCTTCTTCAAGAAACAATTCGTCATACTACTTTTCAAATTACACTTTGAGTGGAGGAGTTTTTCTGCCATTCCACACAGAAAAGGTATGCAGTGAGATTTTTCTTCTTCGAGCTATTATCCGCTATCCCCAGATAGTTACAAATCAAAGGGAGGAAATAATGCATTATGAAATTATAAACAGAGATATAAAAGATGAGTACCTATGCGAATACAAAAGAAGTGAATGGGGTATTATAAAACTACCACTTAAAACCTACCACTACTATACACTGTGACTGCCAACTGCATTAAGAAAGGACACGACACGAGTAGAAAAAAATGATAGAATATTTAATAGCTCCGCCAGTTCATGATGATTGAAACTTAACTTTTTGTCAACTTCTTTGTCAAAAAGATGAGTACCGGTATAATATTATCTTGTCTCTTGTGACAAGTGTACTCAATTGTAATCCAGAGGGAGAAATTCTTCTGGTGTGTGAGTGGAGGAGAGCGAGACGCCATCAACATATGAATGAGTCATGAAAGCCCCATTACTCTAGTATCGTTTCCTTCATCTTTCTTGCTGACAAAGCAATAAATGTTAAAATAATAATAATCAACGTCACATCATCGTGTAATTTGAATTCAATTTTTTACTAAAAATCTGCACATCAGACAGATTACGCTTGTATACTACTTTTTCGTTCTTGAGATAAGGTGAATGAAAGTAAATGAATAAAAAATCCAGCTGCAATATGCAACAGGGATTACTTCCACATCTTGCATGTTCACTTATTTCAATACTGCCTTTGATTAAGTGTGATAGATAGATGTATATGGGTTCATATTGCCTATTCCAAGCCCTAAATAGTCATCAGTATATTTATATCAATAGTTAGGTTTAAGTCATTTACATACACTACAGATTATATTAAGGTCATTTGGCTGATATTTTTCTTTATATCGTGAACCTGCCCACAATGCTGTGGCTACAAGATTTGATATGATTAAAATATAATTCACGCAACGAATCAAACTGGAACAGCACATGAGAACCTTCGAAATAAATAAATGACAAAAGACCACGTGCCGACCTGCCACTTAATTCGCTGCCACTGCCACAAATAATAAAAACTTACCTTTGACACAAGACTCGCTCTATACGCAGCCAACGCCTTTAAATACTCCTTCTTTGCTGCTTCTGTCTTCTTCTTGTACACCTGCAAAACAGCCAAAATATAACATTAAAAATAATTAATACGCAATATTATTGACAACTTATCAACTACATACGTATATATAGATTTTAATAAATTTAATAGATTAATAAAATTGCTGAAATTATGTACTATAAGTTGTTACAAATTTTGCGTGTACATTGCGCGTGTTAATTTGAATACTATGGTTGAGACAATATTTTTCATTCAAAATTGTGGTTGCAAAAATAGCAAAAATAATTTCGTTCGAAATGCATATAAATGATACAATGAAAGTTCTTAAGGAAGTACTTGTTATTCATTAAAAATTTCGGGTAATTATGAGTTTAGTACAAATGGATTTCAAGTAGTATCAAATGAAGCCCACCGAGCATTCAGTCAAATTTCCGCATCAATCAATAATGAACCCCTTCTTCTTCCCATGCAAAATGGTATGTTCGATGTTCGCACACCTGCAACCGCTTTCTTCACGGATAATTAAGCTGCTTTAATGATTACGAAGAAATAGGTTTTCATGTGGAATGTAATGATGCTTGAAAAAAGACTGTAATTTGCTTTTAAAAGTATTCTATTATTTGTACATTATTATGACAGCAGAAAATCATGCTAATCTACATAATACCTTTGCTTCCCAATACTAAAGTAACGCATAGGGTGGTTCAAAAATATTTTTCAACGTAAACGTATCATTTCTATTAGAAAGTTACCAAATCCAATTCAAATACTAAAGCATATTATATGGATGAATCTGCTTGTTCTCACAAAAATATTTGCAAAAAAGCATCGTAACATAACGCTGCAGCTAATCTTGATGCAAACCTGTAACATCAAAATGATTTCAAGAGGCAGTTCTAGTTATTATTTCACTTCATTTCATGACAATAATAATAGTAATAATAACTACTTTGCCATGCGGTGTTGACTTTTTTCTCTAATTCTACCATATCCTAATGGATAATGAATATTTTAAGGAAAAAATATGTTTTGCTTCCATGATTTCGTGAGTAAAATCCTGCATTTTTACTTACTGTTCGTGAATTCTTGATGAGGGGAGGTTGAGAAATTGAGATGATAAAAATAATTATTGTGACAGATTTGGTGAAATGTTTTTTACCAGCATCATCAAAAAACGAAATTACTACACGGCTGGTTTTCCATTTTTATGTAAACTGACTAATACACTGCATAAACGAACCCATGATTGAAATCTCGTACAAGTACAGTATATGTTTTTGCATCTTCCTTTTGTTTAAAAACATTTTTTTACTTAAAATGTTATCACAGAACGAAAGTGTATGTATACTCAACAATATATATTGTGTTACGCAACAAAGACAAAAATAAGTACGGAGCAAAAATGCGAATTCGTGGTACAATAGATCATCCTATCATTAACTGTAAACTGTCTCAAAAGTATGACATATAATAACAATCAAGCATGCAATAATTACATATTGCATGTATATATATGTAAAGTAAACAATAAAATAGTAGTCTCTTATCTTAGTTAACTTTGAGTAGTACACCACCCTAAGTTGGTATCTAGCATGGAAGCTTTTATATTTCCTCTGTTAATTAAAGTTCGAGTTTGTTTATAGGTTCTCAAGACAAAACAAATGAAGCAGCTTCATAATTGTGAAAGTATACTACTAAATTTTTAAGCCAAACCAAAAATCGTTGACTGATTCCATTTTTTCAGCAAATTTCTTTACTGTGGTAATTCAAAGAGAGTGCATTGACTCGGTTTGAGCAAAAATATTTGTAAAGCATCTGCAACAATCTGTACCTTATGTCGGTCGACTGAAATGTGCTACACAATGAGATGATCAGAAACGTGCATAGCTGTCCCATAAATAATTAGGAATTTTGCGACAAAATACTAGATCGCAAGGAAAAACATAAACGAATCTAATTAGAATAATAACGAGAGAAACATCACGCTGAGAATCCTGCTGCTTGTAGAACGAGCTTGTGTTTTTGCATGACTGCTATTTCCGACGGTAGTGTTACATTGCCCCAATTAAGCGAATACCTCAGAAGCTTATTACTAAGACGCACACCAGATAAACATATAATACCGTCATTCTAAAAGTATTGAAATGGATAAATCTACAAATCTGACTATATTTTCTACTTGCGTCATCATTGTGAAACCTCTTTTTAAAAGTTTTTAAAAAGTCAGTTAACAAATGCTTAGACTACCATCGCCACCATGATAATCGGCAAAATATTGATGAATGATATTGCATATTACTAGTACTTTTTATGTCTATCAACATTTTTTGTCGCTTACTTGGATAAGAAATAAATCCCCATTTATTTACGCTCCCAGCAGTGAGTACCTACAACTCATAACTCATCATTCATATCTCTTATATACATCTACAAATTTGCATGTCAGCCAGAAAGCTAAAAGATGTATGGGACGAGGAGGAAAAAAGTAAAATAATATTTTACAAAGTCTCTAACTTATTATTCAATTTAGGGAAAGGAAACTGCCGACGACGAGGACGGCAGGGTGGAAAATCACTAGTTTTCCTGAGCAATACAATCGTTTTCTTTTTCGTTCTTCCTCATTCAACTTTAGCTCCCTCTCCTTTTTATACTTTATACATACGTATATATTATACATGCATTTATATTTTTTAAACAAAACTTTCCAGAGGAAATGACTAAAGAAAGCTTTGAGAAGAAATTAAGGATTCAAACAAACAAAAAACTCATAAAATCCCAGAATTCACAAAATAAACAAAGTTCTCTTCTAGCCATTAATATTAGCATTGCCACATACATATCAAAATATCGCTAGTTTTTCTTCTGCTTCTCTTCGACTTCAATATATTAGCAAGAGCTCTTGTGTGTAAAAATCATAAGAAGAAGAACAATCGTCGTCGTGTAGAAAAATGCACACAAATGCAGGCAAAGTAATATAGCACGTTTCCCCTACTCTCAACTACTACATTATATGGCTTCAACTCATTCAAAAACACATAACATCAAGTAGCAAAACCTTCCTTTCCTCTCCTAGCAAACACATCCTGTAGCATAAAAACAACAAATGACGACAGGGAACGAAGAATATAATAAGAGTCTCAGTAGAAGAAAAACACAAGTTAGAAGAAAAAACATTTCAATCATTTTTTAGCTGACAAAAAGTTGGAAAGAAGGAAAAGAGGAAAGGAGAGGGAGGAAAAAAGGGAAAAAATCTTAAATATCCCTATCACATGTATCATGGTCACCTTAATTAGCAAATGGAGAGAAGAAGAGACTAAAAAAGAAGAAAAAGGAACAAGTGAGGAAAACAGTGTGTATTATAATACGAGGCAATAAAGAGTAACTTTTTATGTACAGCACTAAAGTAACTTTTCCAGCCAATAAATTCTTAAAAATATACATAATGCATAATATTAGTGCTAACAAAAAACCTTGCTGACTGGTACTACTATTATATAATATTATACACTTTGTCTACCTACAACAAATGTAAGGTGACGGTAGAACATTGAGCGTGCTAAACTTAAATAGTCAAGATCTTTTGTGTATTTTTCACTCACCATACTTAAGTTTTTTTCTACTTAACTTTATATATATATAAATGAATGTATTTGAATACTGTGGCAAAAGCATGAAAGCGCTCATAATATACAAATATTCTTCGAAAAGGGCAACACATAAGAAGTCTTCGGTTCCACGCTTAGTGATGTAAAGAGCATTTATATTTACAAATAACGATTCCAATATTTACTCTTCATTATCACTTTTTTAAAAGCTGCTATATTTAAATTCATGTTTATCGTATGTTTGCAAGTACGTTAATCTATTAAAAGTTCTATAGAAGTTACTTCCTTTTTCGATCTCTTTGCACTTAGCTGATTTTTCATTTGTGATTAAAAAAACATGAAATTTTGGAAATGAACAGTATGACTATTTCATATGAACATGATAAATCCTTTAAACGATGCAGTACAGATATTTAGTTATATTAGACATTAGTCTGGAATTTTAACACAGTAGTAAAAAATTCAACTGAAAGTGGAGAAAGTGAAAATTGGATCTACGAAAATGCTTAACCCTTCACTCATCAAATTAATTTAAAAGTTTTAAGATTAAGATTAAGATGCTTGTGTCATCTTCATTTTACTTTTGTGTCAGCTTAAATTATAAAGGACAGAATGTTGGAATGATCCTCGTTTGATTGAATACTTTTGTATACTTTTTATAATGCCAATGCACTTTCTTAAATACTTATATACTTATCTAATGGAGGTTAAATTTAGATTTAGCTAGCTAATAATACAATCGTAAACTTACATTTTTGTGATCTACTTCCAATGCATCCCACATAGATGCGACGATTTTTGAGACCTCGCCAAATGAGGCGTTTGGATTCTGGCCCTTGATTGCAGCTTGGGTATCTCGGAAGAACAGAGCGTAAGCTGACACTGGCCTACAAACAAAAATAAATTGAGGTATTAAAATCCAATAAATACTTGTCATTAGTCATATCGGTTATGCATTGTTTTAAAATACAGCATGTGAAGTTGAACCGTTTATCATGCTATCATAAATTGCGTACAATCTTACATAATGGAGGAGATTTTTAACCATTTTTATTAATAATAAGAATAGCTAAATAGCCCATCTGACGGCAATGTACTTATGTGAACTAAGATGAACTTTTTATACTCTTCGATTTGTACAATTTTTGTATTTATATTCATCAAGCCACTGTACTGTGCTCAAACAAGTTTAACATCATTTGATGATTTTCAAGTGGTGCTTATGTTCATCCCTCCATCAATCTAAAACAGATAAAATTTCCTCTTTTAGGAAAGCGAAACTTTGAAAACATATTTTTTTTGCAATTGAGACAATAATGTCGGAGAAAAAATGTCGTGCACACTAGTGTTTCATCAAATACATTTGACAACCACTCAACGTCTCTTTTTATGTATGATCATGTTTTACTCTTGTACCCAGAAATGCCGCAGAAATGTACATTTACCAATTTCCATTCAATTCACTATACTTTTATCTTGGAAGCTTTCTTGTCATGCTTCATGCAACAGGATAGTGATACGTGTCCATTTTGTTATATCTTGTGTGAGTAGGGAAAGCCGGTCGGTAGCACAGTATAATGCATTGATCACAAGATATCAATGTCAAATCAAAGCTCATCAAAGTCAATCCATCTCGATCGTGACTATAAGGACCTAGCGTGAAAGAGGAAATACTGAGTGTGAGTACTTCAGAGCGCCTATCTACAAAATATTTCTCATACTCAAGTGGGGTAACGTTGCATCATAGTCATCGGCAAACACTAGAAACTAATGGACATCACATGATGCCCGTTTATGCGACATAAAGCAAACTATAGAATAGTGGTTTGCTAGGTACATTGTCGTGAGCATCAACTGTCATGTTCACTAAAACAAGATTGTAAACTTTTCCTTTTGGATATTGCAATACAAATACATCTCAAAAAGTATAAAAGTATATTATCGCGTAAGATTTTCAGAAAACATCTTTCAAGTTTTAAAACATAAAAGCAAGACTTTTGTATTTATACATAGATATAGATAATATTCTTTAATAAAGAATATTAACTGGGTGATAATGATACAGCAGAAATAATCCTCAGAGTTTGATTCGATTAAAAAGGACTTCCGGTGACCTTTTCTTGTCCTCCACAACATCTACGTTGTCAACCACGTAATAAACGGAAAACAAACTTTTTTCTTTCAATGAAGTATAGAAGTGGTATAGCAAACAGTAAAAGATAACTAGAGTATGATGACAGTAGTTTTAAAGAGTGGATGATGATAATACACGCACTTATGATAAAAAACACTACCCGAGCAAGTTTTGTTATACAAGTTATATAAGGAACGTGTCCTTTCTACATGCATTACTGTTGATAATAACATCAAAACGCAGACACATTGAAAGGGCTCAAGTTGAAACTCTTCTTTCACATCAAAAAGCACAGAGAAAGGAGAAAAGGTACAAAGGAGATGAGACACGACCGACACACGATATGTTTATACTATATTAAGCCTTTTACCTTTGCAGGGGGTATAAACAGACAAAACTTTATGTACAGACTATAAAACAAGAATCTTGTGGATGTGGGTGAGTAACTAGCTCTACGGATAGAACGTTCCCCTCAAATAATGGTCCTTTTTTCAGTTAGTATTATTTTCTTACTCTACTAGAGAATGCTATATATATTTATTGTATGGCTCATCTTCGTCATTATTACGTCTTCTTCATATTGCGTTCGGTTCTTGCAGGGTACACATGTTCCTCATATCATCCCTTATCTTTCTCACATCACTACAATTGTTTCTCCCTTTTTTCTTTCTGTCTCTCACACTTCCACACTTTCTCCAATACCTCTTCTTTCTCTTGTTGTTTCTTTTTCTTCTTCTCCCTTTCTCCTCCACTTTTCTCTCACTCATCATCACACTTCTTACTTTTACCACTTTTTACTTTTACGTTATACCAAGAAAAACTACACATTTATATACTTTGGTGTACATGGCATGTTTCAAGTACAATAATAGTTGTTTTCACCATTTTCTTTGTAGTGCGATATGTGTATAGTGTAGGGTTGTATGATGATGTGTGTAGAGAATAGCAGAGTGTTCTTCTTATGTACTTATCCTTTACTCCTTGTCTTATTTTGTTCTGAGAGGGAGTGTGTGAAAACCGAATAAAATATCAAAAAGGAGAAAACAAAAATGTCCCCGAGAATCAATTTGAGATAAAAGCACTTTCAATTTTCTTTCCTCGTTTCTTTCCTTTCGTTTTTTGTGCTTCAATAAGAATATTATGAGATCGCATATATCAAAATTTATACTTTGTAGGGTGACTAGTGAACAATATATCTATACAATCACAATAAAATACACATTTTTTATGTCAAAGACTATAGACAGTAATTCTTGTGACAAGTGATGTAGCCAATATCTTTCGAAAAAAAGTGATGCAGCAAAGACGTCAGAAAGAGAATAAGAGCCATTTCCCCTTGTAAACTGTGTTTCTTATTTAGTTTTCCTTTTTCATCACAAAAGGAGATTAGGATTAATGTGATAGGTTTGTTGCATTGTAGGAACGACGTACAAAAGTGCTTTCTAAGGCATATAAGCCCTATGATAACATATGTGAATTTGAAAGGCCATTTAAATGCACATATGTTTCTTTTAATCTCTTATTAACAATGGCTTTGTAACATCTATGTTTTACAGCTTAAAATAGTACAAAAGCGTATCTTTATTTTTACTTTATTGAAATTAGATTACTAATGGTGAATAAGTCTTCGGGTAGTGAGTGTCCCCAAATCATTACCATTGTATTGGCCAATCGAAAATGTATTTCAGTGTTTGCTAAATAAATTCCGTCGAACTAAAATCGAATTTTCCCGTTTACATTCATGTATTTATAGAGTTCCATAATATTTGCCAACCCCCTGCTGAACTATCATACTTTTTCCCGATTTGATTCAAATGTTAACACATGCAATTAATCATAAATAGGTGCACTTATACCTACATAAATGTAGCTTCATCAAGAATTTCTAATAATAAATGCCGTTTAATGATGAGGAGAGAGACAAACATGGAAATACTGCAAACCAAATGATATAAACAACAAAAGTGATATCAATCTTACTTTTGTGGCTCATTGGGATCACGCTTCTTCTTCTTCTTTTGAGGTTTCGGCTTCTTCACTACAGCTACGGCAGCGGTTGGTTGAGAGCTTACTGGTTCCGGACTTGGTCTTTTCATTCCTGGTTGCATCTGAAATGAAAACGAACGATTCATTCATAAATTACACTGTATGAAAAAATTTAAATTTAAACAGGTAGTCAGCAATATAATTTAAATTGTTACTTCTAGTACAACCACCAGCACATTTCCATGCATATTTGTAAGTACACAGAGCAATAACATGTAATAATATGTAGCTAACAGTTAGGTTTTAAAGAGTTAACACAACCTTGATCAAACTTTTCGATGTGTATTTTAAGTTCAATGCATAGTGAAAGGGAACAAGTTTCAACCCTTGTTTACATTTTCATTCATGGTTCATGTACATTTTGCAAATATTCATAAAGCCAAAATGAATATTTACATTAACTCCTGTATTTACTCTTTTCGTGTATGACTAGAGTAAATTTTGCATATGAAATGTGTGTCCATTCAACAAGGAAAGCTTTGAGTGGGACAACGCTACAAACTATATATTATGAATATACGGTGACGAGATTATTATTATAATACTAGTAAAAACTTGCGCACCAACCAACAGTTAGTATTATTCATTCTTTTTAGAAGCATAACACTCTTTCAAAACATACCTTTTCCCTTCTTTCTATATGCACAGTAAAACATATTCAAAATAATATTCATGATGCTTTTTTATCTCACAGCAAATGGAAAGGTACCCGCTAAATCCAAGCTATGATTTTTCTCATTTTCCCATTTCCTAGAAAAACTTAGATTACAAAAACACTTTTTTGGAAAGAAAAGTGCTGTTTGTTTTTGCTAACCAACTTTTTATTCTCTAGTAAAAAGAGTTTATGTATTCAATGGGCACACTTATTACTACCACTTTCCCTTCAGTGGTACACTTTCTATGAAATTGTGTGCACCATTTTCCCCATACACAGTGCTAATAATAATATACACAACACCAAAAACAGATCTTCAAACCATGCCATGTAATAACCCAACCATACATGGCTCGTCCACATATATATGCACTGTATCCGAACATAAATATAGGCTCAAATCCTTTCACCTCATCTGAAGTAGGTTTGTCGGAGTAGGAGGAAATACGTAGGAGTAAGTAAAATGTACAAATATAATATATGAACATTTACACATTATGTTAATACACACATAGAAAACGACATATTCAAACGTACTCGTGCTACAACAATCATAGAAACGCAATGACTCTACAACAGCTTGTTGGACTCACTCATCCCAGTCACTTTTTTCTCTTTCTCTTTTCCTTTCTTTTGCATTCTTCTAAGTAGTGTATTTTATATGCAATGTTATTATTTTTACAAGCCATTTGCTCTTTGTATTTTCATCTCTTTTTGCCTTCATTCCAAATCTCATTTTCCGTTGAAAATGGATGTGGAAGTAGTATAGTAACTGAAAAAGAAAAAAAAACAGAGAAAAGAAAAAAAAGTTTGTGTAAAAATGAATGAGAGAGAAATAGTCAACTGAACATTTACGAGACCTTGCTAAAGGCTTGTCTCATGACTGTGAACATAATGTGCAGGTTTAAACGATACAGACACACATTCATATATTACACCCTTTATTCTTATAAAGGATGAGCATCAAGTTGTTTCGTCTCTGCTAGTCCCCACATCATCCGTCCTCTAGTCATCGTACAATATATTCTTTCTCTTTCCATCCACATGTATCGAAGTTTTTTGTGTTTTTGGTGGTGGTGTTGATGCCAAGATACAAACCCCTTTTGCTTCTTTGCCTGCAAGTATCCAAGTTTGGTTGGAGCAAATATACATTTATTGGTTAGAGCGTTCATTACGTCATTTTTGTCCCGTAAAGAATCATACCAATTTGTGTGTATTTGCAAAAGCTCAAAATATCTTTCATGCAGTGTTTTATGAAAACTGGATCTAAACTTTACTGTGCAGATTGCAATGATACTTCATCAAACTTGCGTTGGGATGAATTGCATTACAAGAGTTTATACTTTTGCACTTGATTCTTTTTTACTAAAACTTGCATAATTTTGAAGCATGTCTTTGAAGCATAGTTATATGGTATCAGACGGATCTCTTATATTTATCCCATCTCTCTTTTCTGGATAGTGTCCAGACACTATAAATTGTGCGTACAATGTACATGGATCTTCGTGTAGCATTGTGGAGAAGCAATCGTATATTTGTAAGAAAAAATACTAGCTAAGATGAAGGGTATAAAGGGAAGAACGAATAAGAAAAAAAGAAGAGAAAAGAAAAAAAGGGGGAATTCATAATAGAAAACGATTTCGTGCATAGAAATGACTTATTTGCTTGGGGATGAAATTGAATCAAAAATTCAAAGAATTCTCTCATTTCCTCTCTTTCAAAACGGAAAAAACTAACAGATCCTGATGCTCCTCTTCTTCTCTTCTCCTTGTTTTCTTTCCGTGGCAAAATCTTCAAACTCCCGAGACATGTACTTTTAGCACTCCAACTCAACAGTATTACGCGTCTGTGTACGCACACAACTCATGCCACAAAATAATATTGCCCATATATAAATTTGATGTAACTGACTAGGTATTTACTAGTTGTACCAAAGCATTCCAAGTCTAGGTATACCCTGTTTTCATGCTCACTTGCAGTGTATATATGTTTATTATGCTATTTTAAAATATATATAGCTGACTGTCTGCACAATTTTATCAGAGAGCAGTTCATAACCTAGAACATTTCTTATTTTAACTGTAATATAATATTTAATACATGTTCAATCCTTCAACAATGTGTTTTGCTTGCTCAAAGCAAACATGAAAACAGAAAACTGTATTTATTAACGATAAACGACACTTTCACACATTTTCATAATATAAAAGGTGACAAATACATAGGGAATAAAAATATTTATTTTTTAGACAAATTCAGCATTCAAGTGTCAGGAAATAACAGTAAACATGAACTAATACATGCAAAACCCCTAAAATTTGACATCATATAAACCCTAAAACAGGCTTACTCAAAAGTGTTTACTTGCTTAAATTTAGCTGAATCTTGTATACTTTTATCTCAACAAGATTACACACGTGATGATGATTCTGCTCTGCATATATGTTTATTTGTGCTTAGTGCTTTGTGTATGCAGCAAATAAATAGCCCATAATGTATTAAAACTTGTGCATCTATTGTTAGATTATGTAAGCTTTTTTGTGTGTAGAAGTACATGTACTATTGGTCTTCGTGGAAGCTTGCTCTTGTTAGCCCAGTGTGAGACAAAATCCATTTTTCATTTCTTACTTGATTCTTCTTAACAAAGAAAAACATTGGAGAGTCCAACAATAAATCTCCAATCTCTCTAATTTGATGGCTTCATACAATCTACAGAATTTCCTACTGATGTGCTTGTATACTAACTTTACTACATGCAGAAAAACCTTTAATATAATATAATTTATACAAAAATGCCATACTTGAAATGCTATGCATAGTTCCTGAAGCTTCTACAACATTCCTGTTGTTATATTAGTGGATGGGACACTATGTTTGGTGCTAGCATAGCACTTCTACTTGCATGTTCGTTTTACAAAGTATGCAATTACAAGGCATATTAGTGTGTTGTAGTACAGAACAAATGCATCATACGAGTTCCGGTTTATACGTACAAAATAATAAGGAAAGTAAACTCTTGTGCAGTGTGAGAGAGAGAGAGAAGGGGTGCGTACAGAAAATCTACTATCCAAAAATTCTCCCTCAACCGCTTTGAAAGTACGAACGTATGCATATCATATATAGCTTTTTTGCTTAAGATGGTGTGTGCTTGTAGTGTTCTGCAAGTGTTCCACCGAGCTAAAAAGAAGAATAGCTTCTTCCTATCCATCCATTTATTTCCTATCCCGTTCCTATTTCAAAACTGCTTTCCTTTACCATTCTTTTTCCAAATTTTTCTCCTTGTACATATATCACTCGATAGTGAATGCTTTGTTTGCTGTGACGTTCCCTATGCTAAAAATGGAATCTTCTATTTGCTAGTTTAGTGCAAGAGAAAAAGAGGAAAACTTCGTAATCCGTCCACATCTTTTTTCATTCGTGTTAAATATGGAAAAAGATTGTTGCGTGCAGAATGTGGGATATAACAACATCCTATTGTAAATGGTATTTACTGCTATTAACTACTTCCGAACAAGAAGGAAAAGAAAAAAGTGAAAGAGGAAAGCAAGCAGCAAGCAAGCTTTCAATCAGTCTTACAATCCCCCAATCAACTGCGTAGTAGGGGTTACGCACGAAGAGTCTGCTGTCGAACCTTTCTTGGTGGAGTATTGCTTCTCTTTTATCTTTTCTACTTTTTGAAAGGAAACATTTTATATAGCACGAGCAAGTGTAAACTGTCTACTAAATGCTAGATTCTGCAACACATGCATAATATGCATTTAGATATGGGACACAAAGTCGTGCTTGGGTGTGCTGATTTTCACAATGCCCCAAAATCAATTGAACGTTTCCAATGATTTTACATTTGGAACGCATCGAATACATTTGGTAATTTGTTAATCTCGTTTCGGCATATATTTCCTAATTTGTGTTAAATAACAATTATTGTAGATTTGCAACGCAACCAAAGTATAGTTCAGGTTTGCTTACAGTACAAAAACCTATCTCAAAGGTTATTTACAGATGCAGTATAAAATTGCATAAGGAAAAACGCAAGCTGCCTTAAACCGGATTCATCCTACCACCGCAGAGCAGTGTAAGTAAATCTCTGTAAAGAAGCCTAGGAAAAATTTACAAAGTGATCTCGTAAATGGGGAGAAATGAGCCGTGGAGCATGAGGAAAGTGGTCCCAGTTGACAGTACATGCGGCTGGCTGTCGGTCTTGTCCAGTATTTTTTATTCAGTTTCCAACAAACACACACGCTCAACCAACCATCCTACAAAGCCAAAAATGTGCACTATTACTCCTGTGTACTGCAACTTGGTTGTTCAAAGAAAGAAAACCAGAACATCAGCAAGCAAGCAACCATGCATGATCCCTTTAACAACAGTGTCTTTTCCTGTCGTTTTTTCTCTTCTTTTACTTCTCTCGATTTCTTCTCCTCACTTCCTTTTTTCTTTGCTGCTGCAAAGACAGACAGTTTCCCCAAGGGTCAGCAGAGACACACTGACAACAGATATCATAAAGCAGAGAGACAAGTGAGCAGACCAATGATTCTATCACAATGTCCCTGTAGGGATATATTAACAACTCTCTCTACAAGCATCTCCCGTAAACTAGCACGTGCATTTTTTACTCTTCTTTCACATTCATTGTGTTTTTCTTACTACTGCGTTCACAGATTCATACAAACCATCATAAGACCATTTTTTCTCCTGTTTTTCTGCTGATTTAGACATCGTCAACAACACCTTGTTCTGCCCCATTCATACTTTTGCTCCTTTTCCACTTTTTTTTACTTACACTTTACACACATCTTGTCTGCTGTTAGGTTGCTCCTCTATTTTTTCATAATGCAAAAGACTTCTTGCTTGTGATTGTGCCTACAGTGAATTCTTGTGCATACACAATGTGTATTTTGCATGTTATATTACCTTCGTGTGCATTATAGATATCTTTGTTGCCGCTATTATGAAAGTATTTCAAACTCTTTCGCATAATATCCACCTTTTTAGTAGCTAGCCCCACAATTTTTTAGGAAGGGGTGACTCAAATCACCTTCCAGTCATTCCATGCAGCATGAAGCACTGTGTACAAAGAAGAAGGAGTAAATCTAAAAGCAAGCCTGTTTCCTTTACGTAAGTCAAGCTAGTCACTCACAGAACGGAACGTACAACACCTCTTCTTGAAAAATTCCACTTTGCATCGGATCTTACATTTTTGTAGTCACTCTATCTGCATGAAAAAGAGTATCTATAAGTAAAAACGAAGCAAACAAAACTAACTGCTTAACTTACTCTTCTCCTTTTTTTCTCCCTTCTTGCCTGTCTGTACTTACTCATCACCGGATTTTCCTTGTAAATACCAGTCAAACCGGCAAATATAGAGTAGTGTATGATGATACTTTCTTGGTGATATCATAGTGTCGGATGTTCTCTATATGATGCATATTTAGCTGTCCCTCTTTTTTCTAGATTTGTAGAATGTGTGTGTATGCTGTAGAAATATCGGTTCAAATTTTTTTGATGCTGTTTCCTTACAACTTGCTACACACAAAAAAATGGTAAACATGTAAGTTGCACATGAACCTTATTTTGTATCACTTTGCAGGATAGATTTATTTCCAGTCCCGTGGGAGAAAGCATTAAAATGAAATATAAAAACGAAAAAAGAAGAGAACAACTTACTTCTCTCTTTTTTGTGTCTTCCCTCTTACTTGCTAATAGAAGACAAAATTTTTTGAAGGCTGCACAAATGAAAAAGCAGTGAAAAAACGAAGAATGAAAAGAAAAGCATCTCTCTTTGAATGTACAATAAAATACACTATCCCTCATGAAACATACATAATATAGAGATGAAGTTATTGAGCAGAGGTAAAACAAAGGACGAAGTACTCTTTACAGCAAACGTATACCTAATATTATAGATATGTGCAGATAAAACTCTTTGATATTTATGTCGGTAGCACAAACGGCAAGTTAAATATCTGTCAGACATACACTACCTACATATTTTTGTCAGCCTTCAACATGGTATCAAAGTTGTGTTTGTACATAGATACAATTTTTCCATTTCATCACTTTGCCACCTTTTGGTGGCAGCGGTTTGCTTTTAGAAATGAGGGTAGATGAGAAAACTCAAGCTAAACAAGATTTATCTCGATATCAACATGATGAAGATGAACTAGTCTATACCGTAGTATACAAGTTCAGCAGGTACAAAAAATAAATTTTTGAATCTTTATAGGTGTGAAAAAGTAAAAAAACGAGAAAAGATGTAACACAAAAAGTCAGGATGTTCTTTCTCCAAACTTGGACAAGGGAAATCTATTACCACGTTTTGTTCCTACCTCTTTTTGGAGAGAAGTGTTCAGACAAAAATATCTTACCTTTTTTCAAGCAAGATTTCCACCACATACCACATTAGAGCAACATTATGCAATATTATCTGCCAAGAAAAAAAATTTAAGCGAAAAAGGAGAGCAACAAACGGCAAAGAAAGCTATGTACGGCAGTTTATACATAGACACGATTTTTATACTTTCTACCTGTTTTCAACTTTGAGAGTGGTACAATAGAAGGGATATTACTATTACTTCGAGTGAATTGTATGATATATATCTTTGCGAGAAAAAGCAGGCAAGTTATATCGAAAAAGTCAATACATAATTCAAAACATTTGAGTAATAAAAATATTCTAAGCTTTCTTTTTCTCCCTCTACCCTTCATTTCTTTAGTTTTTACAGCAGAACAAGAGAAAGAGAGAGAGAAAGAGAGAGAAATTCGGCTCCCCTAATATTTCTTTTCTTCTCTTGAGTTTAACCGCATATATACAAAAACAGGCTTACGTACACCTTCATGTGCCTAATATACCTTACAAGTAAAAGAATCCTTTTATCCCAGTATTTATGCATTTCTTAACACAAGAAAAAAAGAAAAAAAAATGAAATAGTTTTCTAAACACATAACTCATTCTCATCACTCATATATACTATTTCACACAGTTAGACACAATTCTCATTTTCTATTCTCAACTATTGGAATATCGGAAGTCATGTGATGCAGAGAAAATTTCATGAACAAAAAACTCAAAACTCTTTTTAGGTGTCTAGCTACAAGGATGATGGAAATACAAAAGCTCTGTTTGTGTGAACACAAACGCAATGTACTTTCTCCCTCTCTCCATCTCTCAAAAAACTCACATACCATAAATATTGTGTTCTCTTGTAGTTAGCAATCATTTCATATGCATATTATATAACGATCGAATACATTTAGAGTAAAAGTGGATGGAGAAAGTAGTAAAAGTACTATTGAGTGAGTGTAGTAGGGTATATGAATTTACTAGTAGTGATATGATGGTGTCGGTTTGCTGGTCGAATAACTATCGTCATCGTGTCTGTAGCTGAAAGAAATTCAGCTTCTTTGATTTCTTTCACATTTTTACAAGCAATATTCTCAATTCAAAAAAATATAATATAATATATTGGTTTTCACAATTTGCGGCTCACAACCTTTTTTATTGCAAAATGATAGAATGGAATATATATGTGCTTGGCATTAGATTACGTTTTTCATCTGCAATAAAAATATAAAAAATAAGATTTCTCTCTCTCTCTTACTTCTTGTTACACATTACATTTATGCAAGCACATATTACTACGTGAGGTGAATAAGCCAAATATTTGGCTATTCTCCTTCATCTTTCTTCGGCGGAGCAAAGATGAAGCTTGGAATGAAGGGAGAGAAGAGTGAAAATTGTAGTGGATATAAAAAAGAAGTTTTCAAGATTTGTCCTTTTTTACATATGGAACATGCAAATTTTTTTCTTTTCCTTTTGTGTGCGGTAATGTTTCTTGTATTGTGTTTGCTCAGGTTGGAAAATTTAATACATGAAAAACACTTTTTTCAGTGTACCTTGTACATGCATATTATTTATCTCTCTTTGTACACATACATCCTCAATACACGTAAAGCACTCATAAATAGCTTTCCCCTCACTTTACCCTTTTCTTCCTTTTCAGATGCATGTCGTGTTTATACGATGTGAACCTCTATGAAACACACTTTGAGTTATCCATCAAGCTTATTTCCCTCTCTACTTCAGGATAACTCAATAAAAAGAACAGAGATCGAGGAACTAAATGTCGTTTATCTATTTTTCCATCAGAGAAAATCAACTTCGTATTTTCTCATTTTTCTCTGACATGGCACCTGTGATTGCCTTGCTTGTCTTGTTAGAAATTCTGTTCAATACATATAATATTTTTTTCATTTTCATCCTTTATCTGAACAAAAACGACTCGTAGGGAAAGGAATGCAACTACATTGGGAAAATTATGCATTCAGTACAATTCTGTGTTAAATAAACCGATTTAATGATCATTTCAAATACGTAGCTGAGCCAAGTGGATATCTGTCTGTCTGATTCTCAGGCTCCACCATACTACCCCAGGGGGATGAGAAATCAGGCTCAAAATCAGTAGGGTTATTTCTCATAACCCAATCAATCACTGTACCAAATTTGGTATGATTCAAATAAAGCATATGGTCAGGGGGATTACCTCCCCCTAATACCCCAGGGGGATGACCAATCTGACTCAAAGTCCATAGGGCTCTTTTCTATGGCCCAATGAATCACTGTGCCAAATTTGGTATGATTCTGATAAAGCATATGGTCAGGGGGGTTACCTCCCCCTACTACCTCAGGGGGATGACCAATCCAGTTTAAAGTCCACAGGGCTATTTTCTATGGCCCAATGAATCACTGTGTCAAATTTGGTGTGATTCTGATAAAGCACATGGTCAGGGGGGTTACCTCCCCCTACTACCCCAGGGGGATGACCAATCCGGCTCAAAGTCCACAGGGCTCTTTGCTATGGCCCAATGAATCACTGTACCAAATTTGGTCTGGTTCTGATAAAGCATATCGTCAGGGGGGTTACCTCCCCCTGCTACCCCAGGGGGATGACCAATCTGGCTCAAAATCAATAGGGTTCCTCTTTATGACCCAATGAGTCACTGTACCTAATTTGGCCGGATTCTGACAAACCGTCTGGCCTGTATCGTGCTGACACACACACACACAGACAGACAGACAGACAGACAAATATGACAATCTCAATACTAGCTTCACTATGCTCAGCTACGTAATAACGCTCAGACACAGACACAAGTATTACACATATTTGCGTACCTATATGAACTTTATCGAATGCTTGATCAAATGTGACAGCATAGAAATAATATTTATAATTGCCATTTCCAATTTCCAAGTTATGCAAATCTCCTCAAACCCCTATAAATAATAATAGTAATAATACGAGGAAAACTCATAAAATTGAAGATATGTACATATATTATGTAATGTTTGCAGAACAGCCAAGCCAGTGGACTTGACGAAAAACCAGAAACGTTTTAAAGTATTATATCATATATTAGAATATACTATCAACCTACGCGTGCTTTAAATCTTCATCCTTACAATGAATGAATACACACTCTGTATAGGACCTGCTAGATGAAGAACTTTTGTGATGATGACTTATGCACACTTGAAGAAAATCTTTTTTTAACTCACCCAAAGAGTCAACAACTCCACTCCACAAACTGCAAGATCTTGGGAAAATGAAATGAGCCTTTCTTACCACTCCTGTCACATGCATTTGAACTTGGCCATTCACACTCGCCAGAAAAGTCGGTTTGATATCGTTGTGATTCCTCTCCCTCTTATTTCATTTCTAATTTCTTTACTTTTCATGCAATGCATACTAAAGGCTTCCCTCTCTTCTTAGTACTCCACACTCTCTGTCGACAATATTACATTACCGTGCGAGAAAATTTATTCATTATGATCAAGGAAAATTTATGACTCCTAGCCATATACTATACTTATCCCCCATATATCTTCTCCTGAGTTAACAACATGACGGCTTCAAAAACGAATTCATATTACCCCACTGATCTGACATTAATATAGTTCTCATTTGTGAGGATTCTCGGGGTTTGGGCTAGTGTGTAGTATGCTCACGAAGCTTTTTGTGCTGGAAACGAGAAACTCTGGCTGGTCTTATTCATATTTAATGTTCTTCTTCTTCACCCAACAAATATAAATCAATATATATATTGTCTACGAACAACAACGAGGGTATAAAGGGATTCCTATTATTGCACGACCCTGTTGAAATCACTGCCATCTTTTCATAAGTTGGAGCACAGCGCAGATAATCTTAGGCAACGAACGATCTAATAATATGTAATATATTACGCCTTATATGCATCAAGTTAATTATGATCATCGCATCAAAAAAGCTTGAACTTTTGTGTGCATATATTTTCCCTTCAAGAAACTTGAAAACTGAGTGTATGTATAATTTACAACATTTGGCTATGCTTTTAGCAATTTATATGCCTAGTAATTTATGATATCCGGTGGAAAATGGAAATTTACCTGTGATACGGGTACACTATCGTCACTGTCTTCAGAGCCTGTTTCAGCATTAGTAGCAGGAGATCCTGAATTGGTTGGTGACCTTCCAGGGGGTGCGCTACCTGGAGGAATCATTGGTGGCATCTGTTGAGGTCTAGCACCTGTCTGTTGGTGATGAATCATATGTGGATTCCCACCTACTGGTGACTGAGATGGTGCGTGTGGACTTGACAGTGTAGTGTACGTGGGAGGACTCCCTCCATATGTCACGGGCGAGCTAAGAAGGATTATGAATAGATTTATAAAATACTAGAGTGAATCTTAGTTTTTACTAAGAAATATGCTGGATTATGTATATAAACATATTGTATACTGATAAAATCATGGGTCAACAGCTTGTATTCTAAATGTTTTGTTTCCTAAAGACTTTATACAAGATGTTTGGTGTTGTCATTGTTAATAGCTTGAACTTACTGAATCGTCATAGGTGTCGTCATATGCTCAGGTAAGTACATTGATGTGTAATGTTGCTGACCCTGTTGATCTGGAACTCCATGCATTTGCATCTGAAAAGACATAATAAAACATTTTAACGATTGGGTGTAAGCAATAGACATTAAGCCCACAAGAAATCCATATCGTTTATTGCTTTCACGGAAAGCACAATTTACTAAATGAACTTTTACTAACATTTGCACATAAAACACATATATTCATGTAAACTTGTGGACTATGTACTATTAGAAACCTTGTTTCAAGGGCATTTAAATATACCCTACTAAGATTAATAGATGCTCACAATGATGCACTCATTTTGTGTTATAATGGCCATTTGACACGCAACATTGAAACTATGATAAGGCCCTATTCGCTCTCAATAGTGTGCAAAGTTGTTTGCTACTACGGTTTATCGACCGAAAAAGGAAATGTTTGATTTCTGTATTAGAGGACTAATAATAAAGAGTTTGAATGTATAGAAATAAAACTTTTCCACGATGTTTGTTTACTTGCAAATTGACTATATAATTAGGAAGGCAAAGATTGTTAGGCAAAATGTTACAACATGGGACAAGAAAAGCAAACAATGAGGTAGAGCAGTAAACTTTGGCAGAACACTTTGTTCTTCTTATTAGATCCATTAGTTTTGTTTTTATTTTTTGCAGCAAGTCATGCAGATAATGTATAAAGACTTGGGCCGACAAAGGGTTAGTCAGACAGTTTTATAATATATGCACGCTACATAAGTGATTTAAAAATGCCTATTAGCATGAAGAAGCTTAAATTGAAAGATTGAAGATTATGGTCTTCAGAACCTCTTTGATTCTTGGCTGAGACCGATGACTCATTAAAATTTATTGCAATGATGAGAACGCATATACCAAAACCAGATTTTATATATGAAGTATATGAATGAAAATTGACAATAAAAGAAAGTCTTCATTATGCTATAATACTAACGTTTACTACAAACAATGATTAAGAAAATTGTGATTCATATAAGCACTTTGCAATGTCATGTGGTATGTTGCATACAAAGTTATTGCGGTTTCAAGGATTCGTAAAAGACTAGTGCTTTTTTAAAGAAACACCCCTCTATTTCAATTAGCATTGCACTTTTTATAGAGATTGTGGTTGTATTAATTATAAAACAGTATTATCTTCATATGCCTTGCTGCAAAAAATTACTAAAAATGTGAACAACCAAAATTGGATTTCTCCTGCTTAAACAATATTATCATCCGTAACCATTTCATTTCTTTCATATCCTATAAAAATTGACAGATGGGCAGCATGTAAAAGGGGAATTTTTTATTTTCCATAAAAATTATATATTTAGAGAACCATACGTCCCCTGTACATCATGACCAACTGAGTAAGCTCCGTTTCCTTACATCACATGGTAAAGAAAGCTGAGCAAGTCTTATGTGAGATTTTATGACCCTCATTTATACTGTACAAGTACCAAAATAAAGCTTATTGCTTGAGTGCGTTCACCAAGTCTCTTTTTAAAGAAGCCTCTTTGCTAAAAAAAATCATACGTGTCTTGTATAAACATAATATATTATGCATACATATTATATGTGTGTGACTGCATGTTAACTTTCAAAAAAGAAGAATCGTTTTCTTTTTTGGTAAAAGTGTCCCTTCGTGCTTGCCTTTTACCCTTTTCCCTAGTGAAACACAGTAAAGCAAGGGACTCTTGAAAATTCAACAAAAACTTCTTTATACTCTGCAACTTTCAAACATGGTTTGGCTACTGACTGATGCTACTTTTACTATTATCGTGTATGCATACAATTTGGTTGTAAATATATGCTTGCATACTTGTATGTGGCAAAGCGGTAGCAACAGTACTACTAACACTAGCCTACTAATACTGGTATTTTCAGTATTTTCAAGTCATTTATGCTGCTCAGCAAGATTTTTATATAAAAAGGAAATGAATAAAAGGGGATAAGAAAGAAGAAAAGGAAGAATTTTCGTTGCAGCATAAATTTTTCATTTTGCTTTGAGTAATTTGTCATTCGTTTCACATGATTTTCATAAATTCTTTTTCCTTGCACAAGAAAAAAAGACGAAAGCGATTTCTATGCAGAGGAGACGAATGAAAAATTACGTTTTTTCTTATTTCTTCTCCTTTTCTATATTTTTATAGAAACATACAGCATGCAAGTACCAAGCTTTCTATCTTCTAAATCCATACTTGAAACGTATGTACATGGGCGCATATAATAAATATTAGTACAAATATATTGTAATATTATGGTTCACTATGAAATGCTGCTGGTACATACTAAAG
The DNA here is from genome assembly GCA_029691765.1 of Entomobrya proxima. NCBI lineage: Eukaryota > Metazoa > Arthropoda > Collembola > Entomobryomorpha > Entomobryidae > Entomobrya > Entomobrya proxima. Next base: position 8,500,179 of record CM056170.1, on the reverse strand, counting down.
AATTCGACGTATGAGAACTTATTTTGAGCATGTGTTCCACTATCAGAAGCATATTATATCTAGTTATACTACCTGGCATGATTAAAGTATGGACTTTAAACCTTGAAAGACTGAAAAGTGAAAATAAGAATGAATATGGCAAAGTCCAACTACACCATGGGATAAAACAGGGATTTTACTACTTAAATGCGAGCTTTCCAGAATTCTTTTGCTTCAACCATACTATCAAACCTGAAATTTAAATTCATACTATGAATTCACTTGGACTTTAGGCCAGTCAGATATGTTGCTCAAAACAAATCAAGATTCCACACTTTTTCCCATTCTTATTTATAGTGTTATTATAGAGAGAATGTTATTTGCAATACTGCTATTGAGCTGGCAATAATGAACATCTTCTTACCGAATATTGCATGTTTCCTTGCATGTGTTGATGATCATTGGGTTGAGGTAAAATAGGAGGAAGATCGAATTCCTCATCCCCAAAATTTGGGGTGTGAAATGTCTATAAAAGTATCAAAAATGTTCATATTATTATGAGAATACTAATAAACTTTTTAATAATCTCGGACTCTTCAATATTGCGTCGCATTCCAATGCAGATAAATCAGAAAAAAGGCATACTTTTCTCCCAAAATATTTAATCATGAGCAAACTTACTTGATCTGACATGTATCTGGCAGAATGGTGGGAGGGTGATGCTATTGATAGTCCCACTCCTACACTGAAATTATCCGAACCCTGCAAAATAATCAGAAATATTTGTTATTAGTATTAGTACATGAAGAAAAGATGATTTCATCTTTCAGACTACATATATGATTCTCTTTTTGTTAAGCTACTGAAAATTCTTGAAACACTTTCTACTTAATAGATTAGGTTAGTGTAGGATTAACAATGTCATATATTATCTCGCATAATATGTATTCTTTCGAAACTACGCAGTTATTTTAGCTTAATAATACACTCGATTAAATACCATCAATTTTGCATCATCATCTATGGATTGCCAAAGTGTGTCGATTCAGTATTTTTACTTAGAACTTGGAACAATATTCAATGTTATTGCATTTTAATTAATGGAAGATACAATTTTGAGTCAACCTTCCTTTTCACCCTTTCCCGTATGCCAACCATTTCACGAGTTTCCCACACTCATTCAAACAATACTTTTGTACTTTCAATTAAGTATGTTACAGATTTTTATGCCATTTTCCTCCACTAGTTTTACTGAGGAAGAAGTAAAAGGAGAAGTAAAGTGCTACTAGTCCTAAAAATTTAATCTAGCCAACACTCTTCTTCTCTTCTTTTTTCGTCTCTCATTTTTTCTCTCGCGTACATATCATATTCCAAAATGTTACACAGAGAAAAAAGAAGGGAAAAACAAAAAAGCATGAACTTAGAAGAGGCAAGTAGTAATTAAAAGTTAGTTTAGTTTTTCTTTCCTTTTCCAAAAAATACTATTGGTAGTACTACAGCCAGTATACTTTTCTTTTCCCCTCGTTTCCCTTCAATTTATCCCATTACAAAATACATATTTTCTCTTATTGTACATCCAACAGGAAATGGCCCTACAGTATCAAAATATATGTACACACACATCTCTTTCCCTCTGCCGTAATAATATTAGGTATATTCCATATATCACTGTTAGTGAATATATTATGCGTCTCCTTAAATACTTTATGCGTACAATGGTACACCCATTGTAATGCCATCATTTCTATTAAACCACCTACTTCAGTCCATGGACACTTTTATCCTCTGTTAGGTTACAGGCTTTTATTAGAAAGCAAAATGAGAACAAGTTTATAGATATATACGTGGCTCAGCTTGAAGGTAGTTCCATTGCAAACAAGCAGATTTTTTAAACAACACACAAGCTGAGGGAAGAGAGCGCGTGAAAGCAAGGGTAAATGAGAAAAAATAAGGGAAAAGTAAAAGTGGTGGAAAAGGGAGAGAGCAGTAGTGTATTATGTGAGTAGAGAAAGAAAGAGGAGTAAAGTGTATGCAACCTGAAACTTTCCATTTTCAGCAGCAAGATGAGAAGAAAAAATAAAAAAAGTAAGTTAGTAAAAAAATACTACTACAACGATAATATAGTGCTTTCTCCTCCTGGAAAAATTCTAATATATTTTCTGTATACAGTTTTAGAAACGCAATATTAAATATGTTGGACAAACGAAAAAGAAAGAAAAGCACTCAAATAGAAACACTTTCCACCTTTTACCTTGAACAACAATACTCTTGCTCCGTTCATTAACCAAATAAAAGTGGAGAAAATACACTAAATAGCATGAACGATAGTGCTCATCGAAGTACTACGAAAAGTAGTGTTGATACTATGATGAATATGGGCAATGATTACACATCTAACGAAATTTGTATTGCTTCATTGAGTGGGAGACAACATCAGTGTACTCGAAAGCTTGTACAGATTTCCTAAACAGATTTTTTGCAAAGAAGTTTAAATTGTGAGCTATTTTTTATGGTAACACATTATGACATCTTGTGGGGATCGAATTTGCCGATGTATTCAGCATCCAAAGTAGGAAACATACATACTACGTAACATTATCATAAAAGTGTTTAGTAAGGCATTTTATGGATGATACGATAATTTTAAGTCAGTCAGCATACTAAATGATACATTAGAGACATGTAATAGTGAAAGGGAGTAAATGCAGATGTGTACCAAGTGTGTGTATATGAAATCGCAATCATGATCGTCATTTATTGAGGAACATCCCATAATTGCAAACATTTTATACGCCTAAATTGCTTTCCTTTCTAACAAATTTTCACAAAAGAGATTTTTTCCTTGAACTTTCTTTTAACTTTTACTGTCTTGTAGACACACCACGAAACAATACGCCAAGACCATCATCACTACTTCCACCTACCACCTACTCCCAACTGCCATTACCACCCTTACACAACTACTAGTACTAGGAGAAGAAAGTATTTTTCGCCCCAGCACCACCACCGCAAAACGACCACTAAACCAACAAAACATACATGGCGTGCCCCAATAGTACTGCTGCTGCTACGAAAACGGGGTACATAACCGCTATAAAAAGATATGAAAGTGCGGCAGTTATGGAAAACAAGGTACGTGTCTTCTTCTAAACATGCCACCTAAAACACAAACTCTGATTTCCCAGTATAACAATAATAAAACAGTAGACAATATGGTAACATGCACATAGCAAGAAAGACGTAGTTTACTATTGTTGGCTGTGTAAAACCAGTGTGAGCGCTAGTGGAAAAGTCGAATGAAAAACTTATGGTGTTTGTTTTTCCTTTTTTGTCTAACTGCTGTTTCGCTTTTGGATTCCTTATTCTTCTTCTTCCACAACAACCAAGTTTTTCCTATTTTCCTCTCTGCTAATAATCATTTAATGCCTCTACCAATTAAAAGTAACCTTTTCTGTTGATATGCACCACACCACGACGAACTACCTAGCCAGCACCGCAGAAATCTTTACAATAATACTTTTTCCACAGAGAAATGGTTCCATACATGCATTTATGGAAAGAGAGAGAAAGGGAACATCATTATAATCAGCAACAACAACAGACTTTTTTGTGATGGTGATGTCGGTATAAATGATAATGATGATGTTGTTGCTCCATATTATACAGTGTTTGATGGTGATGATCATGATGTTCTCTACTCTTCGCTTACTCCACATCATAGCTTCATTGATGTTCCAAGATACTTTTCCTTCCCTCTCCTTGTCTTCTTGACTTTAATCAAGTCGGGAAATCTTTCATAACTTTGCTTCATTCCAGGAGGAAGAGAGAAAAAGAGCACAAGACAAACTAAACAACTTTTTCTCCTGACTGTTCACGCGTATAATATAATTGTGCCAAAGAAATAATCTCAAAATCTGATTCATATTCAAAGACGTCAGACAGTTTTACTCCTTTGCTCGGGTTGAACAGTATGAGCATAATATAGTTACATTATTAAAAGGGAATGTGTTGGGAAGAAATTATAACGATCACACACTTAAATTATATGGACAATTTATGTATATTATATCTATATGCATTTATGTATACTAGCACCTTCAACCAAATACAACACACTTAGACAAATGTTGCAATAACGTGTATCTCTTAACGTACAGTCCTTCATTGAGAATGATGACGGTGATGACGATGTGGATGATAATGAGTACACCGAAATGATGATGATACAGTTGCCAAATCACATTGTTTTATGGTCTTTCATATCAGAAAACCAGACACATCATAATAAAAACCATATTCATTCAGAAAAAGTATTAGACAAGAGGAGTATCATCATTCGATGTTACCGTATGCTGCTGTTCGCCATCATTGTGCATCTCTGCCAAGTTAACAATCAAAATCAATGCTCACTAATGATACCAAGAAAATTGCAAACTTGAACCATTAGAATCTTCATTGAGAGAGAGGAGAGGAGGAAGAAGCCTTTAATAAAGATACGGCAAACAGTTTCGGCCGCAACAATATTTTAAAAAGTTAAGTAACACACATGGAGAAACATACTGAGTTTTGTGCACTTACCACCAAATGGAAGCCGTGCAGGAGTGAAGTGTGTAGACAAAAGAAAAAATCTTTTCTCTTGTTGAATGAACTATATAATGGTAAAATGCAACAATAAAATGATGTCAGGCTGCGGTATTATGATTATTATGATTAAACATAACTACCGACTTCTCCTTCAACTGTTCTATTTTGTTCCAAATGACCACTTTAAAATATTGTCTTTTAAACACATTATGCTCACATGTGTTTCGTTATTTCGGACCTTCCTTCTTATGTAAGCTAACAAAAGTATTTTTGTTCTCGCATTGAACCACGAACGCTTTCGAGTGATATAAAACGGATTTGATGATGATGATGCAACATATCTTAATGAAATGGAGCATTCATTAAGAATTCATTCATAGTCATATAATAGCACCTAAAACAACCATTCTTCTACCACTTAATTTGCAAAAAAAGTCCATATATTTTATGTACCATTGTTTAAATAACTCTGGGTGAAGAGTTAAGCTTAAGAACGAATGTAGTACGTACATGTGCCAATAGACATGAAATAAATGTTCGTTTTGTGTTTAGGAGATCAATTTCCATTTTGGAGTTTTTAGGTGAATACTGAATGTTGATATGATACCAGAAATAAATCCCACATCCGACAAAAATGCAGACAAAACTCCCTCATGTAAACATCGCGTAAAACGACGGACGTATCTATACTAGTGACTAGGGTCAAAGTTTCCAGAGCAAAGGACAAAAAGTCATTATGTATTTCAGAAAATATGCAACGATAAAAATAATATAATTGTTAAAATAATAGTGTAGATATCAACAAAATGGTATGTACGTGAGTGTTTTATTATGCCTTGAGGTCTTTCCCTCAAAAATGCATCCCTCCTACCAATGGCAAATATCTGATATTCCTACCGCTATAAAACTCCAAATGTTCCGTGTACAGTCAATACGCGACCCAGACAAACAAAAAAGTTAAAGGGCATGTACAGATAGAAACATTCACCAAAAAGCAATAATACACGAGGAAAAAGAGATGATGATGAATACCCATCAAATCAATTTTAGAAACAATATTTACTCACATGAATCATTCTTTAATCGAATCATTTTGTCTAGAAAGAATTTTTCTTTCTCATATTCCATTTCCCCTTTTGTCTTTACTGTGTTTTCAATTCACCCCTTTTATATTGCATCTGAACACTGTTGTAGTGTCTGTATAGCAGAATGGAATACAAGTGGTAAAGACGCAGTTTTATCCACGTCTTTCCTCTTGTCAAGTGAAGCTGTGTGCATTGAGCATACAAATGGGGAAATGAGCTCATTTTTCGTTTGTTTTTCATCACTCAGCAATAGCTCATCTTTATCATTTCCTCAGTGGGGATTCAATATGTATGGTATTCAATATTATTGCGTATATTTCATGAACTTTTAAATCCGGAATCGTTTGACTGGCTGCTGAAACTGATAAATTCATATGAAGTGGCAAATAAAACAGTACTATGTTGTATGTACGGAAGTGTCACAAAATGGATGGCAAAATGGTAACTCTACAAATGCTACCTGTGGACTTTTTTTCATAATTGTTGATTGCAGGAAAACTGATCCCCACATTTCCAATAACCAATGCTAGTAAACGTATATTCTGGTAGGTAGGTCAGTTTGTCATTATTATCCAACTTTAGTGGAATCGTCTACGCAGATTTACGGGCTAAAATAATTTGTAAACGTCTTGATTTTTTTGGATTTTCGAATAAAAAGTTAATATTATAGTGAGACGCTGAAAACGTAAATTACTTTTGAGCTTTTTTATTTTGATGCCATCTTGTTTCAGTTTCGTTTTTTATTACTGTTATTACATTGATGATTTCACGATCTAGTCCTAAATGCGTAATATTATGACAGCTAAAGAAAAGATGATAATTTACGACGTGATAAATTACAAATAGACCATGAGATCGTGTGAAAAAATAACATTTTTTATCCGTTGCACTCAACAGCGTAGCCAGCTCAATTAGCTATTGAAATTTAGCATATATCCCAAATTCTAATGATGAGTACATGTTTTGAAAACAAGACAGAGCATGAAATTTTTTGTTTACAACATTTGATTACAAATTATTTTACAATACATTGTCGTTTCCTAATCTTTAGAAGAATCTCTGAGTTTTCAAAAACTTTTGCATAAAAGAACATTTGATTTCATGCAATAAAAGGGCTCATATGTATCGCTCAAGAACTTGAAAGGTTCTACACGACGACAACTAACTGAAAACTACAAAACGTATCGTGTATATACATCTGAGAGCGGAAAGAGTGGAATGTGGTAAGGAACAAAATGCTTACAAACAAACAACCTTATTGTGTTTCCTTATCATTGCATTTCCATCTCTCGTTCACAATATTAATATTCCCTCTCAATACATAAACCAATCAAGGAGAGCATTCTCCCTAAAATATGTAATTACGTGCTGATTACAAGAGTATTAATTGTTTGAACAAAAACTAATTAGACCTAATCAGTGCTAATTATGCATGAAAGAACATGAATGAAATATTATAAAAATGTTGTTAAAAGAAGAGACATCGAGACAAGCCTCCTCTTGTGTTCTCTCTTGAAAAACAATTTTCTGTTTACGCAGTGCTGAAAGCAACACAAGCGAAACTTTTTTCACAAACGCTGGCTCAAGAAGTACCGTTATAATAACAACTATTTTCATAATGTCATTTTATATGTTTTTCTCCAAATAGGCAGAAAAATTTAAACGGCAGATTTCTGGTTGACAAGTTAGTCATTCGTTTGTAGCATGTATATCATTCTATCATAATATCCTTAAAGAAAAGAAGGTGGTGGTTAAGCGTTGAAAGGAATGAGACCAATCACTTCATCACGCATGGCATAATGAATACGCTTATCGAAAACTAAATTAAAAGTTTTAAAGTTCCTGTCAAATAATAATGCAATAATATTAATAACAAAGCAAGAAAATGGGAAAACAGTTTTGAAAGAAGAATTGGAAAGATATCAATCTTGTCTATATGCTGCTACCCAAAAAATGTTCCGTATTCAAAAGTAATTACAGCATACATACAACTTATCATCAGCATTGTTAAGAGTTTTGGGACACTCTCTAACTGGTATTTTCATTGTATTGTAATGCGACCTTCTACGCAATGCAATGTACTACTACGTTCAATAACTTCAGGAAGAGCCCAATTTTTGCTCGGCAGACTAGATACAACATGACGGTTATTCCAGATTCTATCTAGTTATTAGTATTGTATTTTACTCTCTCTCCATCTTATTCGTTGTGCAATAAAATATATTTAGCAACTGAACAATTTGAATTTTGCAAAAATTACCAACATTTCACAATGTTATAAATTTTTCCAAAACAAATGCAAATTACATATGCATTTGGATGATGCATAAAATGCTCTGTAAAATTCTACAATAAAAATCCATCATGATTCGTCCCAAAAGTATATATTTACTGCAAATTTTGTACTCATACTCTGTACTTTATGGTAGGGTTTTCTTCATTTTTATTTTTCGTTGTACTAGGCCATTTCTCATTATTCAATGTATTCGCATTCCGAATACAAAAGGCAATCCAGTAGCTACTTCTATCCATTTTTCTTGTTCAAACCAATTCCTTAGTTTGTAGCCAGCCAGTTTGCCATCATACTTAAGACAACAGACTCCGCGAACTAGAGTTCAGTTCTGCTTTGCAACCTTGTAGAGAACCATCCTGTTCTACTGCAGAGAAGAGACAGCATGCCTACTGACTACATGGATTGAGGAAAGAGGGGAACGGGAAGGGCAACATAATATAAAGAATAAACGGCAAAGAAAGGAAGAGATGAAAAAATGAAACTTTTATTTTCAATTAGGAAGGTTTTTAGAAAGTTGAAAACGTGTAATTGAATTTTTTCGTATAAAATGATTGCCAGTATTGATCGTATTCTTTCAGTTGCTTTATATACTGAAATTACTTGCATATAGTAGAGTTTTAAAAGACATTAAAAGAAATCATAGGGTAAGTGCATTTCAATATAAAATGGCATCATCATCTTTTGGTCGATATTTGAGGCCAGTCTAATCAATGCTACATTTTATTTTGTTATTTTATAAATTCATATAGTAAGAATGATCGACATTACACTACAAGTGTACCACTAAAATGCGTTGTGCATTTCACTTTATTGCACCGCAACACCTCCGTCATCATACCCACCCCCACCCATACCAACTGTCATCAGGACAGTGCTGCATGTTTTAAACTCTTTCTTTTATAATAAAGGTTTATTCTTGTCAACTGAATTCTATGCTGAAATGAAAAAAGGTATGAAATGACGGTCTTGTTCATGGCAGTGACTAATGATGGCACACATTTTTATGATATTACTCACATTAATATGTATAAAATGCGATTGAGAATACATATTACGTTCTATCTTTACAGTTTCTACACAATAAATCACTAACAATAGATTTCATTCATTCATGATTCATATTAAAAATATCGCATTGATTTTTACAACGTGCGTAGCAAATATCATATCAGTACGCTATTATTAGATAGGCAACGTTGAATGCTGACATCTGATATGAAAAGTCTTGATGAAAGGTCAAAGCAGCTTCAAATATAGCCTTCTATGCGACCCGCATACTTAAATTTAGAAACTGGAAGTTTTTCATTTTAATATTTATACAGAGTATTACGACATTTTAGACTTCAGATTATTTTTTATGTAATTACTTGAGTAAGTTTCAATATGATTCAAGATTTATATGCATAATATTCATTTTGGTTTCATTATTATTCTACTTATGTTCTTTTTATAAACTTTAGTTACTTGCTTCAAAATGTATTAATTTAAAGCAATACACGTTAAATAAAGTTATTATTATATAACTGAATAACCTGAAATACTTTGCAATTTATCAAATAAAGAACATTCATCAGCAAGCCATTGGAAATTATACCAAAACTTGTAAGAATTTTGCATGACTGGAAATACAGATTTTAAAATAATTTAAACAATTGACCGTGATTTCTGTTTACTCAACAAAAATCGAATTTGTATTTTTACTAGCAAATGATTAAACTGCGCTTTTGTTACTGATTTATAGTAAATAAATGATTTTTGTGATAGTAGTTGCAACTTGACACTATAATGATAACTTTTCTAAATAAGAAATAATGTTTCCCAATCTATCCTTCATTAATCGTCATATCACCCTGCTTCATCATGTTTTTTTTTCGTCCAATCATGCATGTTATTTATATCCCAGAATAGACATTTATATACTAGGTCTGTTTGATTTGAATTCCTATTGACATTCAAAAGTATCATTATACAATCGGTGTATTTATCTCATTTTTATAGGAATCATAATGCAGATGAACTATTCTGTTGCTATGTCATTTATTTATACATATTAGAATAATGCTGTAACATAGAAAAAGATGTTTTATATAGCATTGTATGGATGCATATATTTGATTGAATATTATGATATTTGTATACAATGAAAGCAGTTAGCCTAAAACTCCAATGTATCCCAGAGGATATATTCTACAGTCCAAAATTACTAAAGATGCATTATTGTCTATTCCTGAGAAGAGCCAATGAATGACATTCCAAATTTCCACGAATATCCTTGTGAAATAAACTTTGCAGATTTTACTACTTACTAGTATATCTTTATCGTTTTCAAATTAAAAGGTATCCAACCATAGCCAAAGATATATGCCTTTGTAGAAATATAGTTACTTATAGCAGTTCATAAATAAATAAAATTCCATTCAACGACATATTGTATACTGTGAATCTTCTTCATCCAAACCCAATCGCTGCCGGCAGCAAACAAAATTTGAATGTATTCAAATCATAATTCAAATTCTAAAAGCTTTTTCTCTCTCATATCCCAGGATCTGTGTCGATGATATGATAGGATATCATACAAAGAAGTAACCTTTATGAGAAGAAGCACAGTTATATATAGGTGTATATAGTTGAATCAGTAATTTAAGGGACCTAACTTGTGGAATTTTATCTTGCTGTTGTTATGGAACCTTTCTAGCAAAATAACAATCAATAATTTACGGCGTATATCAATGGGAAATTATCCGATCTTCGGCCGTTAGGCCGAAGAGATGGATAATTTAGATTATTTGAGGTATGTGACACCTGAAGGTATCACAGAGTGGAACCATGTAGTAAGCTCTACGCCAGTAGCTTGATGACCGTCAATCTAAAGAGGTAAAATTCAAAATAATAGTGCACGCTACCTGCCGCATCTATAGACCCTGCACGTCACCACCACCATCCTCATAATCCAAAGAAAATGCAAATTTGTACACAATTAATTAAAAATCGTGGAGGGTTGGGTGGGGTTGTGATACCTTCAGGTGTCACATACCTCAAATAATCTAAATTATCCATCTCTTCGGCCTAACGGCCGAAGATCGGATAATTTCCCATTAATTTTTCGGTATGTTCCACCATCTGGTATCACAGAGTGGAACCATGTAGATGTTTAAAGCTAATTGTGGACAAATTTCCAAATTAATTTAAAAACAAAATTAATAGTTTAATTCCGAATAAAACAATGTTTAATTACACTACACTAAAATTAAAACAATTACAATATACATCTTGTTTTCATTGAAAAAACTATTATTAGGTACGACTATCGCCAAATACTCCTATAATATACTCATTGGAAATTGATACAGAATTAATCACGGGTCTTTTATAAAATCTTGCAAACACTCTCGATTTGTCTGACCATCCGGCTGTCTTAAAAATACAATCAATAGACACTCCAGATGCCGACGCTTTCGACGTGGATGCGTGCCGGAAACTATGTGCACCAAATATATTATGGTCAATACCGGCATATTGCAGCACACTTCTTAACCAATGGCTTATCGTCTGTGACGAGACATTATGATACGGTTTAGTACTACTAACAAACAATTTTTCACACTTACATTCATTTGTCCTTTTAAGATACTCTTTCATACACGACACCACACACAATAATTTATTATCATTATAACATGGCAACATTAAACTACAGCTATCACCAATACGAGAGGTTTTTAATCTATCATTAATCCGAATAATTAGCCCATCATCAAACTCATTTATACATTTCCTCTGAATAGCGGCGAACGTTTGACACCTGTGCCCTGTGGCAAGGGCTAACAATCCAATGCATTTAAGAGTAAGCTTATTCACATCTAAAAATTCATTCTCATCCCATGATTCGAACAATGATAATACTTTATCTACACTCCAAACTGCCTTATACCTCGGTTGCGGGGGTCTTAATCTACCAACACCTTTGACAAAACGAGATATAAGTACATTATCACAAAACTTTTCACCGCCGATCTTACCTATTAAGGTTGACAAGGCTGATCTAGCTGTGTTAATGCTGCTATACCCTAAACCTCTTTCATACAAACTAGTCAAAAATTCTAAAATGTTATTTTCATTCGGAATAAGTATGTGAACATTATTTATTGTACAAAAATTATACCAATCTTTATAAATTGATTCATATTGCTTCCATGTGCCTTTACTACATGAAGCCTTAAGAATGTTTAAAGTGGCACATTTTAACGATGGTTCCCCGACACCTTTCCGATTGCTAGTTTCAAAGATCCGGTCAAAGGGTGTTGCCTATCATCAAACGAATACTTCAATGAAAATTCATTCTGATTCAGTATAATCATCTCTGATACTAGAAGAGATTTGAATATCGGAAACCAAGACTGTGAAGTCCAATAAGGCACTACCAGTATTCCAACCGCTTCCTGCTCAATAATTTTCTTTAAAACTCTTCCAACTAAAGAGAATGGAGGGAAAGCATAAAAGTATTCTTTCCATTCAACCAAAAAGGCATCAACTGCCTCACACAGATGATCTGGGTGCCATGAAATGTACCTGCTACACTTTGCTGTCAAGCTAGAAGCAAACATATCAATACTTGGATTGCCAAATCTTTTAACAATAAATTTAAAACTGTTGTCATCTAAAAAGAAATCATTCTCATCTAATTTCCTCCGTGATGCAGCATCGGCTATAATATTATCTTTAGTGTTTATATACGATGCAAAAACATAATTGTTGTTTTCCTCGCACCATTCCCATATTCTTCTAGATGCCTTAAAACATTCCTTAGAATGGCAACCACCGAATCGATTAATATATGCAATGGCAGTGGTGCTGTCAATTCGTAAAAGTATTTGACTATTTTTAACGTTCCTTACATGTGCCAGTAAACCTCTATACGCTGCAATTATTTCAAGAATATTTATGTGTAAACGTTTCTCATCATTACTCCAAGAACCGCTTGCAATATTACCATTCACTGTTGACCCCCATCCCGATTTTGAACTATCAGACTCTATGGTGTACTGAAAAGTTTCTTTACGAACTAAGGAAACAGCTGATGGTAGTTTTTCATACCACCATCTTAGGTCACGGATAGTGTCGACAGTAAGGGTCATGCGAGCTTGATACGAATTATTATTCTGAATTAAAGCTTCTTGTTTGTCTATCTCTATCTGTCTAGTGTACAATAGTGAATACTCAACTGCTAGAGACGCAGCAATTAATGACCCTGCTAAACTAGCTACATCTAGCTAGAGTGGGGAGCTTTGAGCCATGATCTTTTTTATCATAATTAATAAGGAACTCTTCTTATCCTCCGGCAGTGATATCGTCATATCCCTTGTATTAGACGTAAATCCTAAATACTCAATTTCTTGGACTGGTTCTAAAATTGACTTATCTTCATTTATGATTAAGCCTAATGTTTTAAATAATCTTTGAGTTTCCTGCACATTATCTTTACACTTCTTCTTGTTTATTCCAAATAAAAGGCATTTGATCTAAATAGGCATTTGATCTGAATCCTTGACTTCTCAGTACTGAAAGTGCCGGTTTTAGTAACTTTGTATAAACTCTAGGAGCTGTAGATAAGCCGAATGGTAGACAGTTATATTCATACAATTGTCCTTCGAACAAAAATCGCAAATACTTTTTGAAATCTTTATGAATGGGAACTTGATGATACGCATCCTTTAAGTCTAATTTAGCCATGAACATATCATGTACCAACAAACGCCTAACGTTCTTTGCATCCTCCATCTTAAAATGTTCATTCTCAATATAAGTATTTAATTGCTTTAAGTTTAGAATTAGTCTACCACTACCGTCTTTCTTAGGCACTATAAATATTGGCGATACGAAATCATCTGGTAAAGGCTCTACTTTACTAATTGCGTTAGTAGTTAGTAATTTGGAAATGGCTACTTTAATCATATTTCTTTCTGTTTCTGAAAACACCTTTTCAATTGGTTTACATATTTGTGTCGGTTTACTTAGAAACGGTATTTTATAACCTCTAATAGTGCCCAGGATTTCACAGTCATTCGTAATTAATTTCCAATTATTATAAAATTTTGGTAATGAACCCGCTCTTACAGCCTTTATTCTTGATGAAGTGGGCGACTGAACTGTTGCTGTGTTCTGCGTGGCCCTCTGTACTGGCCCCGTCTTTGTTGGAACGTGTTCCAAGGGGGCCGCCGGTAGTTTAAATTACGCTGCTGGTTGGATGGTTGAGACTGCCTTCCGGCATAAGGGCTCATTCGCTTTCCCCGATAGGAACTTTTGCTGAACGCTGCCGGTCGCATAATGTTTGCTGCCGACTTGGATGCTTTCACTAGCTCCAACACATTGTCCCCAAACAGCAGTTCTGACGCAGGTAATTTGCTTGAACAAATTGAGGCGACGTCCCTCTGCAGATGTGGTCGAATGTCATTTCTTCGAATGGTTGTTGCGTCTTGAAAAGCTAAACCAACTAGGGCTGAAGCCTCCATGGTACAGGACAATAGTGAATTGGCTGTTCCCTTTGACATGTTAGTATTATTCTGATAAATAATTTCCGCAAGACGGGATAACGAGGTTAAAGCCATTGACAACACACTCTGAGTTGACTGGCTACCTAAGTCAGTCTGCCTGGCTTTTACTGGCAAAAGGTTCCAAATCTCTTGATTAACTCGAGGAGTGATGAGACTCTTACAGTTCTCGGGAACCTTGAGAGACTCCTTGTAACGATCTAATGTCTCTTTGCTTGGACGCTGTGTCGTGACACGCATGAACGTATTTGCTATTTCAGCCGTAAGCGGCGCACCGAATTCCATTGGAGCTTGAGTATTATTCAGAATATCCTCCAAGGTTCCCTCTTGACTTCCCCCAACCAGGGGTTCCGAACCTGAGTCATTATTCAGAATTATAAATGGCTACCCTCAAAAAAGGGAATATTTTAGTGACTTTTCTTTTCCCATTGCAAACTATCTTACCATTGTCATTCTTAACGGCAAGGAGATTTCCTATCAACGACTGGGAATCATATTCAGAATCACTGGTTTGAACGTAGTCTGATCCTTCATTCTGATTCAAGGATGATACTAGATTTGCCAACTGACTCGGGAGATCTTTCAAGCTCTGGAGTATTTCGCCATGTTCTGCAACCTTCGTTGACAGAGCAGCAAGGCCTTGCGCAGGTGCCTTTCTTGTCTTGCGCCTTGGTGCTTCTTTCGACACATCTCCATTATCACCATTGCTCCCCTGCGGGGATACGGCATTGTTCTGGGAATTAACCCGTCTGGCACTGTCAAATCACACAAGCAGTGCTTGTCTTATTATTCATAATAAAAATCGGTCTATTTAAACAGTCTGAGGCTGCGCCTTCAGGAGATTCATCAGGCCATTTATTAAGAATAATTTATAACAGATTAAAAATGGGCTGACCACGTCATACCCGGCCTGGATAAAGGCAATCTTAGTACTTATGTACTTTACGGCTGACTGCGTCATACCGAGCCTTTCTGTAAATCACTAAAAATTACCCCAAAATTGGTTTTGCAATTAAACTTACCGAAGGCTATTTCGCTTCTCCGCCCCTGACATAACTTTTCAATTACTTGCTTCACCAAACTAAACTTTTAATTACCGGTAATTAGCTAATTAAAATAATTATTATTCTCACTTCTGGTCATCAGGCTACCGTCAAAAGAACTATGAGGATGGTGGTGGTGACGTGCAGGGTCTATAGATGCGGCAGGTAGCGTGCACTATTATTTTGAATTTTACCTCTTTAGATTGACGGTCATCAAGCTACTGGCGTAGAGATTACTACATGGTTCCACTCTGTGATACCAGATGGTGGAACATACCGAAAAATTAATGTCCTTTATTCATTTACAACAAATTTTTATGGAAAGGACGTTGGCACAATATTAGTTATATTCTGCTGTAACAACAATATTCTGCTTTGTAATGAGTTTGATTTGCATATTTTTTAGAATAAGATTAAATCCATAATCTTCTGAATCTTAACAAAGAATAAAATTCGAAACTTTCTATAATCTATTTTCACGTTGAATATATAAGTGTTACTGCGACATAATGTAGATTTATTATATTACCATTAAATTGCGAAGGACCATACTTGCTCATAAGAAAGCTATTTAATGTATTTGTTAAATAGAAACATATGGATCTTAACTTTTATAGGATTGTGTGAGTTCTAGTTCTGGATAAGCAATAGTAGTACATTTTTCAATTCAATAACTATTATCCAGCCTAAAAATGAATCACGTAAAAATTTTCCAATTTCCTTTTCCCATCTACTTTCGAAATATATTTAGGTGTGACAGGGAGAACCATACAAAGTATGCTTAAACATGTATTAATGTTGTGTTCCTCCTACAAAAGAAGTAAAAACTAATTTGTGTACTAAATGGATATTTAAATCATCTAAACTTTATGATGACGTTGCGATGCTTGTGTAGTTTTTTTAATAAGCAACATGGAGTACTATGACAAAATAATAGAATATCCGGGCCAAAGTTTATTTTCTTTCCTTTCCCTTAACATGATTTAAAAGCAATATCCTCTGTAATATTGCAAATATTAATGTGAAAAGATGCGACACTGACAATAATAATATGAGATATTATATTATATTATGCAGGTAAAACTGGAAAACAAAGTGAAAGTTGTCGTATTCTCTTGTGTATGACGTTGCTCCAACATAAAACGCTCTTTCAAGTATGCTGTACTTACTTATCAAGAAAACAAACAATCTTTTTTAGACAAAAATGATACCAAAACAAATGGTCCAATGTTCCCCTCCTGCCTTTCCCTTTAATTTTGTATTTTTACCAGCTTAGAGCATTCATATTCATATCCCATAAACTACATTATATTTCCAGTAATAATCATAATAAAAATATAAAACTGGAAATCGAACAAGGAATGGAAAGGAAAATGTATAGGTAAACAAAAGATAAGGTTCAGGTGAAATCGGAAGAACCGAAGAAAACATCTTCCACCGTTCTTGTTTCAACAACGGGTATCGAATTAATTCTCATGAACCTGAGCACTATAAATATGTACCATGCAGCAACCAAAGTTATCCGAATAGACACACATAGTACACCATACATTGTTATAAAGTGCAAAAAAGGCAAAGATATCATTTATGATAACCAGTAGTTATCATTTTCATCACCATACATTGTATTTTTCTCGTGTTAACGTTACAACAACGACCGCTTATATTTACAAGCACATATAGGAAGTTCGTAAAATCTGAATAACGTGTTAAGTTGAAAAGTACGTATATTTCAATTTGCGCCATAACTGCTTGTTATTGTTCCTCATTCTTTTTATAGTATGTACGTCATGCTTGCTACATATTATTACATGCTTTTTAGTAGAGGGTTTCAGTCTCTTTACAATTCGTTCCATTGTTTCATCTCAGAAAAAAACAAGTAAAGAAAGATATATGACATTCTATACCCTTTCCGATCTCTCTTGTTTTTTACAGGAAAAGCTAGTTACTTTTTCTTAAAGTTTTCCATTTTACTCTGTTAAATTTTGTGAGAGGTACTGCTACTACAGCAGGCTCTTCTAAACGGAATATTACAATCGCATGGTGGTGTTGCTAGTTGTTATACTAACTAGCACCACCATTCCTTCTTCTCTTTCTTGCTGTTCATGTCCCCCTTTTCACCCTTTTCCATTCTTATGTAAACTGCTTGCAGGAGAAAGAAAAAAAAGTATTATAAATACACACTATCAAAATGAAACTGCAAACAACTGCTACACCATATTATAACAGCACAGGAGAGGTGGTGGTAACATCATTTGACATTGGATAAGAGCAGCACAGAGAAAAATAAAATTCAAGAGACGCAAATAATAATTCATCTATATTCCATTATAAGATTGGATGAGTAGTAAGAAAGCAAGTTTCATCGTCATCATCTCTTCTTGGGTTTTCTATTTTTTGTCTTCCTCTTCTCTATTTCCTACTACGCCAGCAATAATAATAATAATAGGAAAGTAAAACGAACATAAGATACATTATTGGAAGGATCCACACAATGTACATAATAATAAGGTAGTATCTATCTCATCGTACAACGACTAGTTTCATTCTACTGAGGAGAGTATTAGTAATAGAGGAAAGTGAAAATAGACGGTGTGTACGAGGAGCACGTTTAAGGATCTCTATAATGTTCAGATGATGATGACGATGTTCCAACGATGATCATGATGCTTGATTCACAAAGTTGATTCTGTATTTTCCTTCAGAGCACAGTTTGTTTAAGGTGAGGAAATAAACTCGAGTTATATGCTATGTATGTGTGCAACGTGTCATCTACATTATTACCTTAATGTAAGTCAAACTGAGCCAGGAATATAAAGAGTTAAAAGAGGTACATCACATCCATATAAGATGCATTCGAATCACACAGAGTTGACATTCATAATAATCTATTCTGTTTTCGTCCTCTTCTTTTTTGACTTTGCTTTCATTGCTTATTGCCTCTACCAACTTATTGCAAATCTACTACTAACTGCGAGAGTGAACTCTGGATGGTTGTTATAATGTGTGTTACTTGAATGTATACGAACGCTAATATTATTGCAGTTCCTAAATCGATTTCCGACGCTTTTCATAGCACATTATTATTACAAGTCAGAAAGAGCGGGCATGTACTCTCTACACATATTATGCATTAACTTTTTCCTTTACAACATTTCTCATTTGACGTCACCAGGCTATTTGTTAAATTTTTTTCAGTCTTAAGCCATATTTCAATATAATCTGACGTGTAATCAAGATTATTTCGGGAGTAGTGGTAGTAGCGCAGCGGCAACGGCACACACCATCATGTCCGTTGAATAGGAAGTTGTACAAGTTGTAATATAACAATATGATTGTACCAGAGGTGAAGTGAGAAAGAACAAGGAAGAAACCAACAAAATACAATAACGTAACAGTGTTAGTATAAAAATGTACGATGCGATGAGAAAAGGAAAATATTACACAGTTACCAGTGGATGATCTTATGTTAGGTATGTCTTCTGCCTGGCATTTTATTTGTTGCATATATGTATGTATACAAATAATATGATGACACAATAGTTCCTACTTAGGACTAACGAAGTAGTCAAAAAAAGAAATAACAATGCACGGGCAAGTACCTTACCTAGGATGCATGCACTTCACAATGACAACATAGTTATTTGAAGTTGCTATAGACGAAAAGATAATGGAATATTAATAATATAATTATTAACACAAAAAACTGTTATTAAGGCTTGATATTAAATCAAAACTTTGGGAATGCTTTTTTTGTAGAGATGTTGCAAAACATGTGAACGTACTCGTATTATTATAAATAAATATAGAATATTCATTTCATTTCGTACAAATGAGAAGTACATTGGTTCTTTTTCAAATAAAAATCTAAAAATTGATACAAATCTAATGTATAATGAACAGGGTGTCAAAAATAATATGTACATTTATAAGTATCCATTAGATGAGTTGTATAAATTTAAACACTTCAATCCGTCTGATTGGAAATGGTTAAAAATACACACTATTATACATACATATTCATGAAGCCCCTGCGGCACGAAGATGCAACATCGCCATTTTTAGTTAAGCCTGATACGTTTATTCGATATCAAAAACAGATAAGCAAAAAATTCAACATATACAATGCTACATTAATTTACATTATTTGCATCCGTAATGTGGTCTATAATAATAAAGGATTGTCAATGTCACAAGAGATTTTTGTTTTGTGAGGTCATATTATGTACACATTGTGCTCAATAGATTTGTTTCCTGTCTGAAACATTAGTATGCCCCGTGTGCATAAAGAATGCCGTTGGCCCTTCCTATTTAGCAATTCTTGAGCTTCCTATTAGCAAAAAAAGCACATGTATCATCGTATTTTTTGATCTGCTTTGGTGTCAATGCATTAAAGTCACACCTTAAACCAGGTTTAAAATAACACTTTTGTGTTTTTGGCGTTGGCACCATAAACTCACGTCTAAGACTAAGCAGATATACATACATATATTATCAGGACAACTATTTCCAATTTTTCCTACTAACCAGCAAGCCTAACTTGTGCGGATTTTGGTCCTTGTAGCAAACGCAGCAAAGATTCTTCTAACAAGGCAAATGAAAAAGAATATTACCATTCCTCCTTTTATTTCATTGCCATCGCTTTGCTTATATTTTATATTGCCTCTTGCATACCATTATATAACGACGTGGACTTTGTTGCAAAGCTCCGCGCAGGCAGAGAGTTACAAAGTTTTCGAGGGAGAAGCAACCTAGCTAACAGCATTAGTTCGGTTTAGTAGTAGTGTAGTAGTAGCTTTGACAAGCTATTATTCATTTCAAAGATGACAATCAGAACAGTGGTGAAGAGAAAAAAATCAATCGTGTTATCTTTCAACATGATTAATTCCTTTTGCTTTTATTGCTTTCATTTCAATTGTGACAGCTTTGTATTACATGCTAGTACTATATCTTGTAGAGGCTCTGTAGTATATCCACTGCGTGCATATTTCCATTGGGTAAACGTATTTTTGTCTGTTCAGACTGCATGGAGCATCTTTTGTGCCATTTGAATGGATCGTTGCAGGAAGGGAAGACGATTTAAGTAGGAAGAAAACACTATAAACTGTCCATTCGCAATGGAATTTTTGAATTACAGGAAGCATCAGAAATTACTTTTTACATGCAACTGTTCCGATAAATTCTTTCATTTTTGAACTGAAAAGACAGAATGATGCGCATATTCAAAATAAATGGCAAAAATGTCATTTTAATATATACTATTTAAAATTTATTATCCTTCAGCTCCTTTCGAATGAGCAAAGAAACTCAATCTAATAAGGATTACTACAATGCTGACGGCTGGCTGTATGAATAATGTTGCCGGGTTAAACTTTTGTTGAACGATTTTTGCTGA
This sequence comes from Entomobrya proxima, assembly GCA_029691765.1. Lineage (NCBI taxonomy): Eukaryota > Metazoa > Arthropoda > Collembola > Entomobryomorpha > Entomobryidae > Entomobrya > Entomobrya proxima. The sequence goes on along the minus strand of CM056170.1, from coordinate 8,479,252 downwards.
CATGAAAGCTGATTAGAAATGCTATGTGATTATTATTTCATACTCAATAAGTATACTTTTCTACAAGTTAATGAATTTGAATTGATATTTCCAAAAAATCCTATTGATGCTTTAAATTGACAATTATAATTATTTGTTTCATAAAAGCTTAGCTTTATATAATAATTACGTAGCTTGAAAATCATTTTTTGAAGCAAAACAATAAGTTTTACAAGAACGAGTTCGTAGTTATTTTAAATTATGAAACATTGCATAAACTCTTTATTTAGGTTTTGGGTTGAAATAAATAGTAGCATTTATTATAAAACATAAAAATGTCCTCGTATTGATGTATGCTATATGTAATGCATGTATAGCAAACGAAAATTTTAGCCTAATGTCAATCCTATGAATCTTGAATCATGCTAGTATCAACAGCTTTAATCAAAAACTTATCTATCTATCAAACAGGAGGCAGTCGGTCATTTCTAGTTTTTCTTTTGAGAAATTATTTGACTTCTACTGTTCCGTCAGAAATATTAATAAATAAGTGCTTTATGCCAAGCCAGGTATGCACACAGTTCTATATGATATATGGATGGCTGCGACTGTTCTTCCCAAAGCAAAAAAAAAAAACTCATCAACGAATCATCATCATCTATCCATCGGTTCATTTTGACGAACACTACAAAATATATTAAAAGATGCCAGTAAAAATATTACCAAATGTTAATACTGTATTATAGAATTTTATGTTACGTCGTTTGATATGCCATCGGCAAAAACAACGAAATTATTAATTACCACTCGCACAAGAACCACCTATGGAGCTTACGGATATTACATTCATAAATAAATGCAACAACAGGCAACACACACAATGTAAACGACATCCCTACCACCACCAAAACCATTCTTTTACCATACTACCTAACCAAAAGAGCAGTATGTACCGTCCACTTGTGGTTATCCCTGTTTGAAAAAGTAAAATGTAAAACTTTTCACTCCTGTGTGTCTCTTTCATTATATCCTGTCATTTATGTGTCCACAACCTTACCATATACTCACACACTCGAATATTTCTTTTATAATCAACATTTTCAACATGAAAGTTTTATCAGTAAAAGGGGTGAATTCTAGTTTTCCTGGAAAACCATCAAAATTAAAAATTAAATGCTTAAAAAAATTCATCCATACAACAGCACTATCTAAACTTATAGCACAAAATATGCAAAATTTCAGTAGCTTTGTAGAAATATATCGAAACTATTTTTACACTATGTATACGTTTATTTTTAACTTTTACTCACTTTGCCCCAAAACGCATCTGTCTGAACAGCAAATTTCTTCGCCATTTCATCAACAACTAATTAATATACATTCCATTTCCTTTTGAAATTGTGAAAATTCCATATCTAACCCAAAACAAATGCTTCATTACATTTGTATCCTATCTACCCTTCAGTTAAGCATAACACCAACAACCCCCATGCTATTTTTTTCGAAAAAAACGAAAAATACAAAATATAAAATCCTGGTCATAGAAAGTGAAATATCTACAATTGCGTACTAATAAAGTGGTACACTATCAACTCTGGCAGATATAGTATAATTGATACTATTCATGTACAAAGCTTAATGTTTAATGATTTCCCCTTTATAACTGAGCCCACACAAATTACAAATAGCCACAATGAATGTAATATAACGTTTAATATACAATTCCATTATTTTCGGATATTTACACAAGCTGATTAATGCTCAAATTCTACGCACACGTGCCAAAACAATAGACAGATTTTCAAACATGTAAACTTGTTTTTGAAGCAAATGTTCATGAAACCGCTTTTCAATATTTATATCTTGTACCCAGACTTGGACCATAATATCGTGCATTTATAATAATAGTGAAACCTGTGATATTCTTAAAATGTACGCATTCTGTTCATTCGCATACCAAAACTTAGATTTTAGTTATTTCAATTGAACTTTTTCATAATATAATATGAATGTTTACCCCTAACCCCTGCACACAACCCCACCGTAGTGTTTTATTGATTAAGTTGAGATTTAGTGGACAATACATGCCTGCTTAATATGCAAACATCCCATGTTTATGTTCTCTCCCAAAAAATAACACTATTCGTGTGTGCCTCATTTTCAGAGAACATTGCATCATATTATTTTAACTAATATAGGTAATATTCACAGCATTAGCTTTATGTATAGACAATTCCAAAAGACAAACGTGAAAAAGTACATGGACACAGCAAATAAGTAAACATGTCCAAATAGAATAAACAGAGCCAGGGTGAAAGCAAATGATTCCATTATTGTACCATTTTTATGTCCTGTGGTGGGTCAAGCCGAAGTATTTAAATACACGCTTGGATGACTAAAATGAACCCATTAATAAAATACCTATAATATAAACATACTTTCTCTTGTACTTGTAAGTGTAAATGTAAGAGCATTATGCAAGTGGAAAACAGCATTTTGACCAATCTTTGCAACAACTAAAACAAACTGACTTTTTCTGCATTGTCTTGTCTTGCACAAACTAGTACCGCATCGGTAGAATGGTAAACTTTTCCTGAACTGGTTATAATGTCATTATATATTTTACATGCATAAAACTCACTCATACTTTCGAAGTGAAACAACGCAACAAACATGTTCAACGAGATAAAAACTGGACGCTAGGATAAATGCATATTACTTACATTATAATGGCAATTAAAAGAACTAACAATTTGACCATTAACCACGCTTACCTTTACCCAACCCAACCAATTAAGAGAATATGATTAGTTGTAAAGTAAAACAGATTTTCTCTTGTACGCATTGAGGGGTCAAATGAAAGTGTTAGAAGGCACCATAATGACATAACATTGGATAAAAGATAACGTACTATAGCGTGTGAGAGGATAATATACATTTTTGGTTACTACATCTTCAAAAGAACATCCATAGTGTGCCGAAGTTTGTTCTTGCGAATTAAATATATGTTAGAACAGCTTCTATTAATGTAGTGAGCTTCAAGTGCGCAGTTTATAAATACGAATCTGCACAGGTATGCAATATTTTCGAGTTGTCTAAGGCACGACTACAATGTATATGGGCATAACCTGTTTATTGTCATATGGAAAACTTACAAAACGTTTCTGCTTTTTGAATGCGACAGACTTTGCTAAGTTCAATTGGTGTAGCATAGTAGCAGAATAAATTCTACATAGTCCAGAAAAAAAAGCTACTCTCCGTACGAGAAAATAACATTATATAAAGCTTTTTGTACGCATCCATTCGCATTGCTCAATTTTCTAACTAAATCTGCGCTGTTTGTTATAGAGTCATAAAAGAGTGAAAACAACAATTGTAACAACAATTGTAAAAACTTTATGTTGTGTGTGCCCTCTTATTTCTCTTTTAAAGTAAAATGTATAAGTAAATAGGTAAATGTAAAGTCATTAGTCGATGATTGAACGTAGAGGGTAGTACAGTACATGCTCAATAGGAACAGTTACAGATAAGTATTACCATACCGAATACCGACATTTTGTGCCTCCAGATTTTTGGAGCGTGTTCAACTTTCCGATGTGAGTTTGTTAACATGCTCGTTTGTAACACATCTCACCAAATGTTTCTCAAACAGTAGGATTGTTGCAGCAATTCTACTTACTTTGTACTTAGCTAGTAAAGTGTGGCTAGTGAACACAATGCATTGTATTCCAGTTTGCGTGAATACTGAATTCTGAATACAAATTAAACGCAGCTTTACACACCAGACCTTTATCAAAACTGCATGTTTTGCAAGGTCCAGGGAAGGCGAAACAAAAGATTGCAATCGATTGGTGGTTGTAGGATATTTTATTGAACGATTAGTCAGGTAATAATCACACCAAAAGTATGCGATCCGTTCCAACAGAATGTTGTGTATTCAGAGTATCATCCTGGTATACCCAAATATATCATCATTCCAAATGTATTTATTTAACGATATGTATATATGAAGTCAAACACAAAGTTCTACCTTTTTTGTACCTTACACAAAGTGAGCAGTTGTTGCAGTCTTAATAATGTGATGATTATATCAAATGATGGTCTGATGATTGTAATAAGCATTTTATAACAACACCGTTGAATCAGCAAAGCTACTAGTCTGCGTTGCGTTTGTATACACAATAACCGTAAACGCTTGCGATGCCAAATTTTGTGAAACCTGTAACAGCATTAACACGTAGCAAGGAGATAATTAGTTTCTCATCATCAACTCTTTCCTCCTGTGGGCCATCCATGGAAGAAAAGATGCTCGTGAACCAAGTCTTTCCCATAAAAGAATAACTAACAGAAAAGTCAATTTTTATACCTATTATATAGCTTAGCTGACTCAAGTTGAGTATTGCATACCACAACGTTAATCGTTATATCGGCCTATGCAAAACCAAACCGCCTGCAAATATGGTATACTCAATACTAACACAACTTTTCTTCGATACACCATAATATAGAATGTGACAAGGAAATCACTTTTTAATTTTCACTTTGGAGAATGGAAATCGCATTTCACACCATTTATGTTTAGTAAAACTCATGTACCCAAAAAATCACATTTTGAGCATTTGATAAAAAATTTTGTAAATCGGTAATGAGGTGACAATTTCCGTTCATTTTTTCGCTGCACAAGTGCATTGATGCTTTATATAATATAGCCATTTTCCAAGACTGCTACCAAAAGTACAGATGGGTAGGTATTTAGGTTAGATAATAAAGATTTTAAATTCTTTCTGAAGTTCTAGGTGCAATTATCTGAAGAGAAATCGTAGAAACAAGAGTTTGTAAGCTTCAAATGAGCGAAATAATCGTTTGTCACTATTAATGCACCAATTAAGTTTGAAAGATTGTAATTGCTTCTATTTACTCATTTGGATGGCATTTGCAGGAAACAGTTTCATAAAAGTACCGTTTGAGAACAAACACAAAAATACAACATGGAACAAAAAGCAAAATTCGTTCTTCACACTGCACCTACTTGCTATATGCATAGAATTTTATATTGTATTTTAAGTATAGGCATTTATGTAGTAGTTTAAAGCTCTCTATATTTGAACCTTTCATTTAAAATACAGAAGAAGTTTTCATATTATATAATAAATCCTGCTCGTGCTTAGATCTTTTATACATTTTCATTTTTTTATCCTTATTACCTCACTTCAAAAGCTTTCTCAACTTCTATCGATTCTACAAAGCTGATGATGAGGGCTGGTGATGAAATTATTGATATGATATTAAAATCAGGTTCAGGTAATGTAAACAGTTTTATACGGTATGTACCTACATAGCTCTATTTTCTTTCTCTATTCTAAACACGCTAGTTTCTAAATAATTCTTATGTATATAATTATTTGCTTTTGAATGATCCCCTAAATGCTTGTTATTTCTTTCAGGCTCTTAAACATGCTCTATATTTGCCAGTATAAAACAGTAACAACATCAGCATAATATATCGTCGTCCTTTTCCTTTCAAATTTTCTCATTATTATGATACCCTGTCCACTACAAAAGGAATAGAAAGAAAACCAACAACGCTAGAAAATGATGCATAACTTCTTATATTCGAGGCTGGTACACTAGTATACGTTATCTGTATGTTTTATATTTTATATAGTAGTACAGTATACAGTGCGATGGTTGATGCACACTTAGTTCATAAAACTAACAAGTAAAATTTGTACAGTGGTTGCAGTAAATAATGGGATCTCAATGTAAATTGATCCATGTGAAAATCGCTTTACCATTAAACTTCCATTAATTTCACCAAAGCCACAAATTTTAATTATTTTAGCCACTCTACTTCCCCCATCCCTTCTCCTAAACGTAATTGTGCACTGTATTGGTGATTCTACTGCTAAAGAAATATAATACAATACAAAGATGCGTGTATATTATGAATGTATAAATTCTTAGAATTAATAGCAAATTTTGTAGACATGCCTTATAGACATATCTTACCTAAAGTATTCCCGATATATATTATTCTAAATGAATGATTCTATGCATGCATGACTTGTATATGTACAATTATCAGGCTGACAGAAAGTCGCTATGATGGTTATGCATACCTCAAATTCCAAAGGGTTTCCCTGAAAATTACTTTCTTCGTACCACGATTTAATAGTAATAATAACGCAGATTATTTCTTCATTTCATTTCCACGTATGCATCCGCCAATAACTCACAGGTTTACTCACATACACAAGCATATTACGTTTTATGGAAAACAAATTCCTTTCATGCGAAACAAAGGATTGATGTGTTAAGTGTAAACTAAGAAGTATTCTCTAATCACCTATCCATCTCTAGTTGTGTAAAGCTGTGTTTGAACAATCTAAACCAAATCCACTGAATGATCTTGCATTATTATTTTCGCGATTTGTAGGACATAAGATAGCAACTTGGAGATAATATACAATATTAGAGAATCTATGGTTTATATAACGGAAAATGTTCTCGTAATAACATCCAGTTTCTCTGAAAAACGAACGAACCAAACCAAATTCGGGAGCCCGTGTGGTTCCCACCACAGGTTATTTTATTAGTATACAAAAATACTGTGGTTATTCCTGCGTTCCTCTTTGTACAGACTTTAATATGCAAATCCACGAATACATACTTGCAGAAAGAGAGAGTAATCCAAATCCATGCTATTATTGAAGATATGCAGAGGTGTTATGGATCAATTTCATCCAATTTACAATCTCATTTACGTGAAAATTGTAAATCCTTTAAGCTACACTTCAATTACCAGTACAATAGCAGAGAAGAATAGTGGAACGATTTCATATAAACTGCCTCCCTTGTTGAGTGACTGAATGAGCTAAGCAACTTTCAAGTGAAATCAAGGTGGCATTGATAGTCATTCGTACCTTCGTGTTGTTATCTGTCAATCATCATCATCACCCCTACCAGCAATCGTTTTAAGTAAAAATCCAATGTACCATACATGTTTTGATTTAATTCAATCATCAGCGAAATTGTCAAGCTTCTCCTTTTACTCGCAACTTTTTTCTTCATTTTATTCTCTTCCCTACTTTTGCAGCACAAGACTATTTTATGTCAAAAAGAAAGGGGAATCAGGGAAGTATAATAATAATGATGATGAAGCACTGCGATACATACTTCTATCACCGTAATGTCATTATTGACGCGAGTATCACATCTTTGAGAGATTATATAAAATTTTGTCAAGTATAAGTATGATCTGACATATACGTTCATGTTTACAGAGTAGTTTGGACATGGAATACGGCTTTTGACAAGAGTATTTGGTATGTTTATAGAATGAGTACAAGTGTAGTCAATTTAGAGTAATTGAAAGTTTTCTGTAATATTTTGAAACTGAAAATGCGTAGCAAACTTGATGAAGGAAATTATATCACGTGCAAAAAGTGATCTATTCTGGGTTACATGTATGACAGGGCACAATACACACACTCATTCACTAATCTCTGTGTTCCTTGAGAAAAAGAACAATACGTACTCATGCAGAACATTGTTGCATCATCACCAAATGCCCCCGTCTTGAACGTAAATCAAAGAGCAAAAAACGAGATCTAATAAAAATGAAAACCGCAAAAAATCTTGAGAAACAGTCAGTCAATGGCCCACTTTTTCCTACTGAATAATCATACCTACCTTTACCAATCGACTACTACTACCTTCTTGCTAATAATACCTGAAGTATGCGATCATCTCTTGAATGAGGTTTTGCTTTTTGTGCTTCCGTTAGAAAAAAATCAATTACTTACAGAAGAGCAAAGGCACTGTGAAAGAAGGCAAAAATCAATCAAGCATAAGAATAATGATATGTGTATTGTTTGTTGTTTGTGACGTGTGAGCCATGTCAGAATTTCTTATTATGCATTCTGAATCCAAATGAGATAAAACACTTATTATCAATCATATGTATACTGTGTGTGTATTTACTTTATCTAAATTGTGAGCTTTTTCTGTATGTCTTAAATATGGGTATATACAGTGTATAATGTCCAGACTTCATATGCAAAGAGAGCAAGAACTATGTTAGTGGTAATAATAATTATGATGCAAATCATGCATACAAAATTTTTCACGTATCTGATATTGAATCAAAAAGTGATTGAAATTGACTTCAGTTAAAAATATGGATGATACTGACGGTAAGGAAGACGCAAAGGAAACAGCTTCAAGGACCACCAGCAATTTTTTTTTGCCAGTAGTGACTATCAGCTCAGTCCCATTAACATGTACCAATCACATCCCCGGCCTTCTATATCCCATTGCAACTACTTAGTTCTCTGATAATATATTTACATAGTTCCAATAAGGTATAAAATAAAAATACAAACGAATATATCATGTTTTAATTTTCTAAACGCTTGATTTAAAAAGGTTGACAACGGTACATTGTAGTTTAATTCATGATCTTCTTCAGAGTTAATCAAACTGTTTGGTTTTGATACACTTTTCGACTCAATACAAGCCAACCGTAACGTGAATGTCTTAGTTTAAAATGAAATCATGCACTTAAAGAGAAACTTTTTTCTCATTACGTTTGTAACCTGTCGCATTGAAATGGAACACTTCCTTTTACGATTTAAACGTACTGGCGTTAATGACTATATCTACTATTTTCAACTTCATATTTAAAGTTGTTTAGAATTTTTGCATTTTGAAAAAAATGCGATGAGAGCAATCTTCAATAATGATAAGGTTGCATATTTTTCTTTCTTTTGAATTTTTTGCTTGATTTAATTTTTAACATTTTAGGCTTGCTACTTTGAAAGATTATGAATGTGCTACAAAAATGGATAGAGTGCTGTGAGGGTTATATTCTGCTAAAAACGGCGACTTCTCACACGGAATTTTTAAAAAATACATGCACACACTAAATGATTCATAACAATCCAATGCATACTCAATGCTGTAAAATGTGTTTTGTAAACGTAAACATTTCTCCACTTTACAGAGGGAATAATAACAACAATCGTCATCATGAGATCTCCTCCTCCTCCTGCTCTCGGTCCTCTGATGATAATAACCGCTTAATATATGTGCTCTTCATTTTCTTCTCTAAATAATTTCATTCGCCATAACCATTATTATTTGCTAACACATCATCATCATCAATTTTTCATCATTCCATTGTACTTGTACATAACGTGTGGTGTTGCTGTGTTGAATTAGGAAATGTTCCTATTGCAGTAAACGTTCCGAGTTTGTATAGTAACATCACGACGAAAGCTGATGATGCCACCAAAGGAGCTCTTGCACACAGTGTAATAGTTTACATACAATGTGTTGTATTACGTACAATGTAGTTCATGCCAAAGCAGAACAATAAGAACGAAAATGATTCCTGTAATATGTAATTCACGTCAGTGAGCCACCACCATTGTACTGCAATCCACCACTGTTTTGTCTGCAGATATATTATATTACTTTACTAGTACCACAAAGTCTGCACTTTTAGATGCTATACTGAATGTGTACATTGTGAGTAAAGAGCAACAATAATAATATTCTACTGTTCAATAACAGTCAATAGGTTCGAGCTGGGTGGGCAGGCAATTACGAAAGCATTCTCTTTCCTTTCTCTCTTTCCTTTTTATAACCGTCATCATCATCAGAGTCATTGGAAGTAACAGAAAACTAAACATGCATTAGCAACAATACTTTACAGCCATTTACATTCGGAATTCAACTCTTCAAAATTTAGACTCTTTCATCTTTTCTTTCATTTGGTATAAGAAGGAGCATCAAAACCAAACGATATGGAAGCATAAAACTTATGGTGGTGATGGCTGGACATTTGCACTATGCTTTAAAAGCTCTTGGGAAGTTAACTTGGCATAATATATCGTATGGTCAGCGAATCTTGGGTGAAGAAATGTACATTTGCAAGAAAAATCATGATATAAAATTTAAAATATGTATCAACATAAAAAATAATTTAAAGTAGTTTATCTTTAGTTTGACTACGAATATAAGTGAATTAGTTAGTTAGTGAATATTAGTTTAGTGAATGTTTAGGGATTTTTTTAGCTCACCGTATTGTGCATATAATAAAAGTTTTTCCGTTTATCAATTAAGGGGAATGAATCATTGTTGTAACTGTACTAATTTTTATGTCATTTTATTTCAAAGTCATAATGGATAGGATGACTTACCCCCTCAACAGTTCTCTTGGCTGAAAAAGATGAAAAATATGCTTTGGAAAAGTGACCAACTAGACTAATTACCAGCATTCCCATATATCTTAACAAAGGAATAGGAGGTTTCTCATTTGTCCCCATTAAGTTCCGGTATACAAGCCTCATAAATCACGATTAGTCAGAGTTCCTTCTTAGTACACCATAATATTGCGATGCAGACTACATATATAAACTAGTATGCAATTTATTATATTTTATTGTTTTGGTGTTGAGAATTGTGTGGTACCAGAACAAACCACATTTTTATAGGCTTCCCAGAAGCAACACACAAATATTACAGCAATAACTAAACTACAAAAGAAGTTTTCATTTTTAAGTAGCAAGACACATTCTCAAAGCTATAGATATAATAATAGAATCAGGCACAAGAGAAAGCAAATACCCTAAAAGTAGAAACAAGTCGAGTGGAAAACTGAAACTTAACAATGACTTTAAACGAATGCCTTTACGTGTGCACATGTATAAACCCACTTACCCCCTAAAAAGATGATGCTTTTGGCTTTTACTTTTTTACGGCTGCTACGACCACCAACACCAACTTTACACTGGTTAATAGAAAAAAACATGCATAGTAAATACTTTTCTACCTATATAATATACCCCATGAATGAATCCATCCCTGCACACCCTAATGTAATATTATTCACATAAATAACCCAAGTCAAGAAAAGTAAAGCAATGGAGAAAAAACATCTCTAATGTGTTCAATGTACAACAATATTCCTTTATCATATCAAGTTGCTTCTTTTTGTAAGAGGAACTCTGTTGCTCTCTTTCTTCTCTTTTTCAGACTCTTCTTTTTCTTTCTCTCTTCTGCTTATTCCACTCTGTCTTATTCATTTCTCCTGTTTTATTTTTTAGTTGCTACTCACTTGCTTACTTATTTACTCATTCACCATTTTTACCAACCAGTCATCCAAATAAAAAGTAATATATAACAACATCCATACACATAACATGATACAACTAAAGTATTTGGAATCGGAGAAGAAGAAGAAGAAGAAAACGAATAAAAGGCATCCTTAAATTCGATCGATTCTCTCTAGAAACAATTTACATAAGAAATTCTCTCTCTCTTTCCATCTATCTTCTCTTTTTCTTTTTTTAAGCCTTTGCAATACAAAAGATCGATTTTACTCCAGGTTTAGACAGACAGAAAAAACTGGAGCTCTTCTACTAAGTAAGCATTATTATTACTTACTACTTTTACCCACCAACCAAACCAATAACAGTACCGGTGGTGAGGTGGTGGTGGCGGAGGAAGCAGTAATGCATCTCCCATGTTCAATCCCTTCATCATCATCCACCACTTCAGCACACACGTGTACCTAACAGCATAGCTTTCGAAATAAGTAGATAGGTATACAAAACAAGGTTCTTTGTAAAGCATCATCATCCCTCACCGAAAAAATATTCTTAGCCTTGTATAAATAATATGTCCTCTGTGTCTTGGCTTTAATACTAAAAACGAAGAGCAAAATTGAAGACTCGTTTGTTTTATTTGTATCTTTTATACATCATCATGCAAGCAGACTTGTGTGGAAACTTTATATTCAACATATAAATCCAGTATTTAGTATGGACAGCGTAAGTAGAAACTTAGGAACCTACATTTTTTGTAATTTGTATGTCTGTCTTCTTTTTTGTGTGTAAGTATACTTCGTCGACCTCGACTTGGAAATATACAGTGTTTCCTGCATAGCATGTTTGGGTGAAGTGCGTGTGGTGTGTGTGATCAAACCTTTTGCTTTTCTTTCCCTTCCTTTTTTATTGAGCATTTCCTGCTTTCTTTCTCTGTCTTTCTTCAGCTGCAGCTTATTTTTCTCTATCTTTAGCTGTCTTTAGCATAGTATTTGTATGCGAACTAGACCTGCAGACTGTTATGCAGAAGCAATGCTACATTAGAATTCTCATTTTAGCCGACTTCAGAAAAAGCAATAATAAACGAGCCTTTTATACAATGAAAGCAAAAGAAGAAGAAAACGAAAAGAAATGGTAATAACTTTTTTTCAGCTAAAAAATATCACTCTAGGCACGTTCCATTCTATATCAGAGAAAAAGTGTAACATAACTAATACAAAAAAACCAAACCGGTTGCTGCGTTTATTGTCATCTCCCTTCCACCCTGTCCTTTCTATACACTTTCTTTTCACTTAAAGTATTCTGAATTCTTGCTACTGCTTACTATTACAGTATAAACACAAGAGCATTAAAACCTGCTATGCATTCTACTCTAAACTTTTTTCCGTTCAAAGCAAGATAACACTCATTTTGCTCATTTGTGTCACCATCACCAGTCACCTCAAACAACCACCAACGTTCACCTCATTCATTTATCAAGCATACCTTTATTAACGGTTTGTACCTCAACCAAGTCTCATCACTGGTACATAATTAGATTGTTATAATATTCTTTAGCCTATAAAAGTTCAAGAAAACTGGGAATCTTCTTAAGATTCTGTAAGTGAATGACTTATTTTAGCATATATGTCAGTCAACCCTAAAATTTGAACTATATATTATTTCCATTTCTCTTTAAGTAAAGCATAAAACCATAGCCTAAAAACAGTCAACTACTTTGAACATAATTTATAGTCAACAAATAATGACGAAAAGCCAAACCCCCTTTTTACTGAATGATTTGTATACGAAAAGCCGATTTCAGAGTAAGCCAACATTCCTTTTGTGTACAACTAGCTCAAAGCCTCAAAATTCAATTACACAACAACCATTTTAAACTTTTTTTCTAGGCATACATGACTCTGATTCTTAATAATTCTAGTGAGCATGTCAAAAAAGTGTGAAATTAGAAACCACTAAAAACAAGGAACTAATAACATCTAATCCACAATCCATACACACGTTCTATTTCGTAAATTTCATTCACTCATTCATTCCTCTGCTTAAAATGCCGATAATCATTCAAATGGGAAAAAAGGATACAAAGACAAACCAAGAGAAACACACGGCACGTCGCCGTTGTCGGCAAAAACTTTTCAGTCTGAGGAGTTTTTAAACTCCTCTTGTGTGGTTGTGTGGCTTCAGCTCTCTTGTGCGTTACGAATGGGCTTAAAACAACAATAAACACTCGGACGTCTAATGTGTTTGGTAAACAGTAAAAAACTCATTGTGCATTTCTCTATGGTCATTAACTTTTCAAAGTGGTTGTTAAAAAAAGTATTACACACACGTAATAATGTGCATACCATTAATACAAATTGACATCGCACAAGCTGATAGCAGCTTTAAATTCACTTGCAACTCTCAGAGCCAGAGGTTTATGCTAACACATTCATACAATGATGATTCGACAAAGAGAAAAAATGCTAATAAAATGCACAAGACATAAGAACAGTTATTAGAACAGCCATGTTCTAAAGGCAAAAGTTGAAAATCCATTGGCGTCCTCAACAATGTTGGATCGTTATCGAAAAAGAAATCTCTGTGGCGAAAGTAGACAACTTTTCCAAGCATATATGTAAACTCAATGAGTAAAAAGTGCAAATTAATACTTTATCCTTGTCATAACATCCAGCCGACAGATTTTGACTTTGGTTCAAAGTTTAATTTGTAAAATATAAAGTGAATAAAACAATGCTTATGTACAAGTGTGAAATCTAGGGCATTAATTATATGCCTTTTGGTTGGGAGCGTTAATTTAAAAATCGTATACATTTGTATGATTTCACACAATAATTATTTATAATTTCACAATTTGAAGATATGAATTAGATAGTCTAAATCCTTTCTCCTCGGTTTTTCAAAGTGATTTGTGAAATTTTTACGTATATGCTATCTAAAACTCTTAGAGAAAAGCCTGCATTTATACCATTTGCGAAGTTTTCAAGTTCGATGTGTTACATACAAGCTGAGTTAACGATACCGTATTTGCGCATGTTTCAAATGAATTTTGTCCGTGAAAACATTACTAAGTGTTTTCAAAAGACTAGCAAAGCCATCTCAGCTATAGGTATTCATTTTAGCACAATATCAATGTAATCTTTTTCTTTTATTCTACGCTTACTTTGCAAATGGTGGGACGATGCAAATAAACCCCTTTGACATTTTAAAGTTTTGTGACACTGAAAATGAAAATTCTGGTGGAGATATTGGTTCGGCATGCATTATACTATGGGTCTAAATATGCGTATTGGTGTATTTCAAAACAAAATTATAATCATTGAGCAAACCTAAACACCGAAGAAACAAGAGAGTCAGAGATAAACACTGCTAGACAATCAGATTCCAGTTTTGTATATATGCACGAGGTTGCTTTCAATCAAGTCACTTTAACTACATTATCAAGGAACAAGTTTAAGCAAATGAAAATTATTTGAAGTTGCGCACATGTCATCAGTCGAACTTGATATATACTACTTGAAAAGAATGGAGAAGAGACAAGCTCGATTTTACTACCAAGTCTTACCGAACAATAACAAGTTTTGATACAATTGGATATATTATTATGCTGTACTTGAATCTTTGGGTTTGTGATTGAAATTGAAACTGCTTGCAGTGGTGCAGGAACTTTGTTTTGCTGTGCGAGTCTACATGATTAAAGATGAATAAATAGCTTTTACTGTACAGTCTAAGAAGGAAGCAAAAGCCGCAATCATTGTCCTTGGTGGTATTTGAAGCTTGACTCTGTACGGCAATACATCACCATTCAATTACATATTCACTTTAAGATATGTACATATAAATACATTAAGATAATGAGATGCTAAATGGGTGCTATTATGCGTATAATCATGCGACTAGCTGTGTATCAAGATAAAAATCAGTTTGCTTACGACTCGAAACAGGTCTCTTCAGAGAGAAAACCGAGAACTAAGTTACAACTGAACTAAAGTAACTCTGAAAAAAGAATAGAGAGGCAAAACATTGACTTGCCCCGTGCCTTAAACACCACTGTATTATGCTGCTTCGACTGTGAGTTCTCTTGTGGCTCACCAAAGTTTAAAAGCCCCACTACCCAATATGTGACTTTTTATACATGACCAATATGGGTGAAATGAGGTGATAAGAAAAGATCCCAATACACAAGTAATAAGCGATAAGCTGGTTTCATAATATGGCTTCTTTATTTATATTCATTATTTTAAGCCTATTCGCGAAAACAATTGTATTCGGTTTTCGGTTAGTTCCAGTACCTTTGACTTTTATTCAGTCTCTCCAGTAACACCAAAATTCGGTGTGTGGTGCACGAAGAGATCATACACTACTGGATTTTTCTTTATAGGCCTACTGCATGACATACAGGCAGTAGTACTTAATCACGTCATTCTATTCTACCGAAACGTACCAACAACTAGTCTGCTTATTCTCTGCCTGGCCAAGATTACTACCAACCCTTATACATGCTTTGCAGCGACAACAACAGTAGTAAAGTAGTAACTAGTGTATCATTAAGACAATTACAATTGCTTTTTTACTGGTGAACACTGACATTATATATGATCAAAAACCAGGATATTCATCATTTCTTATAACAACAACCAGCAGCTGCATGCATGTTTGCAGCATGAAATGCTTTGCTTGCACCACAAGTTTCTTGTCCCTTGATGCTACTTGCTGTGCGGTTGCATTGACGTTATCCAAACTTTATGTTATTAAATGCAATATTATGCATTTTATATATTCATATTAGTGTATATAAAGCTTTCTTCTGGCAAGCAAGAAACGTGCTCCTATCATGCTATTTTTATATCAAACATAGCTTAGTTAGTGCTAAGCCTATGCGTGTAATAAGTGAAGCTATTTATTACCGCGACTTTTTTTGTGTACACACTTCCCGAAATGCAATCCTATTTGCGGTTACCCTAACTGTAACAGGTTGGTCTTTGTTGGAATTCTTGTGGTTTTTCTTTCACGCCATCGTGATTAAGAGTGGAAGCAATACGTTTTACATTCCATCGCCAGAAGCGTATCACGTACAAAGTAATACAGTTTTACTTTTTATAAAATATCTCAACATGAAAACTGCATCTTTCTACGAACACTTATTTTTCTTATTATATGTATAACGTAAGATACATTTATTAATATTGCCGTATTCAAAAGACCTATTTCTGCATATTATGTTGATAGTAAAATTCAAATATTATTTGGAATATCTTCCTGTATAACACGCATGAGTTGGAACTTATAGCAGGCCAAGTTAGACTGCTTAAAATATATTTCAGGAACCTCGTAGATCTGATCCGTTGTTTAAAACTTAAATCGCAATCATATAATATCAGAATTGTCCTTTAATGCACCATATTTTGTTAACTTATGATGACATTCATTATTACGTGACAGCTTTCACTTTTTTTATGAAAGTGTCCCCATAATAATGTGCGTGAATCATCAAGAGCAATTCAATTGCGGTGCCTTATTTTGTAATTTACCTTAGAACTTTCGATGCTAATGCTAACGCTTTTAAACTTTTATTTTTACGACTGAGCTATTAAAATACAAATGGATGAAAGACCAGTTTAAAAAATACTAACTATATTTTCAATGTATTATGACATTTTATTTTAAATGATGCGCAAATAATATTAGACTATTAGTGTGGATTTTGTCACAAGGTGTATGTAAATACTGGAAAAGTAGACGCTAGTGTGTCACTCAGTTAGCATAGTACGAACAACTGCATAAAGAAACGCAAAGGTACTACCGCCCCTAGCTTACTACTGTACTGGTATGGATAGATCGTGGGGCATTCTGCGAAGCAACGGAAGTCGCCGCTTACATGCTATGAACTATATTTGGGGAATACTAGTGCAGTTTTTCTTAGCACACACAACGCACTGTCTCACAGTATACAGCGCAAAAGATGCATTGAAGTTGAAACACTTCTCCATACACTTATTTTGGCTAATCAACCCCGTCTTTTAAGCTTCTTCATCAGCCCTTCATGCGCTGATGCGCTTAATATTGTGTGTACATGTCAAACACTTTTCTGGTGTACTACGATAATACACAGAAGAAGTTGATGATGCGTCACAATACACATAGTCACCAGTGGTTAAGAACGTTAAAAGGAAACAGTAAATAGATTTTATCACTATATAAATTGCGTTTTGCAACCATTTTTATATGTAAGACAGTACATAAGGGGGTTTCATGGCTCAGGAAACAGGTGCAAAACTTATTTTTATTTTTTGTGACCTAGATTAAGGTTGATTCGCTTAGAAAAAGTTAAGTCATTTTTGTATACGCTCATTTTGCAGAGTCGCGAACCTACCCAACATAAAGCCCAATAAGCACATAAATAAGTACGACGGAAGCTTATGAAAATGAAAACCATACCTCGTACATGCATTGTCCCTGGATTTTGAGCCTTATTGTATGAATTGATAATAAGTACAACTTTTGGAAAAATTGATTAACATTTTTAAAAATATTTCCTAATTTTATTCCAGAGTAAGCAAAATCCTACTGTTAACATTTCACTTGTAATATTAGCAAATAGAGCCAAAACAAAAATCCGGGGCAAAGTGAGAACCTTCGTTATTTGCAACGTTCTTTGTTTTCTGTAGCATAAATGCATGAAATTATGTTCGAAATATAGTTTAGAACTTTTGATTCTACGAGAGTTGCCCTCAAAACATTGTTCGGGTCATTTTGTGAGCACAAGGGATGGAAACCTAATGACACTAACAAATCATGATATGAATGACCAAATGGCAAAGTTGTTAACGATGGACAAATAATGAACTCTAGTGGACAAATGTTACCTTGCATAAACACAAAAATATTTAAGATTCAACAGAGCCTTCCTTACTACTCCACCCTCTTGTCGTTTCATACATACATATGAATTCAAGCATCAAAGTCCGCGTCGCAACGACATAGTCACCATTGTCTGTTATTGTGCAGTTAGTATTTGTCCCATCATATTTGCTACTGTTTTAAGTACAGGATGATGATGGTTATTACCATTGTTCTGTTTCTCAGTTTTCTACTATTTGTTTAAGTATGTACACATACAACATAGCGAGACCACAAAGCAGCTCAAAGATATGCTCCAAGTGTTTAACCAATGAACATTATCATCCCCTTTGCAGTTATATTTCTTTTACTAAAGGCTGGTGGAAATGTAAAAAGCTTATTTTACTTTCATACTCACATGCCCAAGTACAATCATGGACGTGGAGTAGTTGAGTTTCAAACATCCCGTTAGTCTGACTACTCTATAATAACATCAGGTAGTATTTACAATGTACGTGAGCGCAGTATTTTCCGTCCACTGGACATCTCATTGATATGCAAACATGCAAAATCTAAATCCAAGGAATTTACTATTTCAGTCAGATATTTCATCTGCAAATCAAAGCAGCAGTAACCACTCTCTCAAATGTGGTCGATCACAGAAGGGTCAACAGAATAGCATGAAAAATATTATTTCACGACTAGTGTGTGAGTATTAGCCAACGGAAATCATCATTGTCACGAAAAACTGTTATTCAACAACTCTCCGAATATATATTTTCGATAATAATAATAATATACGTTGTATGCACGCATGAAATGACTGCCAATGCACGCAATAAAATGTACATGCCTATTGCACCCACACAAAAATGTTTTAAGTCTATCTCTATATTTGTTTTTCTTATGGGATGTTGATAGAGTAAAGCCTGAAAGTACATTCCGTTCAATCCAGCTTAATTTAAATACACAAATATTTCTAGTAAAACGGTTTATGTACGTTCTATGTTCAGTGTTACGACCCACCTACAGACTAACTCTTCTTGAAATTGTCTTTTGCATTAGCATGTCCAGGAAAGAATTCCAAATTGAGTTTTGAAATATTCGAGACTCGTAGTGGTGGTAGCAGCAGCACTCTTTGGCTGACCTATTATGATTACGATGATGACGGTTCAAAGTTTGTCAGACAAGAGTTTATATGGGAACATAAACATTTTGTACCCTTCGTCATCTTCATCCATCATCCCCATAGTGTGTACTTATTTACGGGATTTGGAAGTTTCAGTGCCACATAAAATCAGTACAGAAACTAAAACTAGTTTGGTTGTTTAAATAATATAATGTCGTTCTTGGCATATAAAAGGGCTAGCATAACAGCAATTGTACTTCGTGAAATATGTGTCTGATAGTGGATTCAATACTACATCATATAATATAGTGACCAAATTCATCTTTGTTTCGCGCATAAGAATCCAGCATTATATATGATTTCACGAATTACATGGAAATGCAAACTATTACCTATGAATGAATATGGTCATATTACGCTCATCATAAAATGCATGTTACAAAATACCCCTGTACATATATAATCTTGTCAAGATAGAAAATCGGTTTGGCAAAGCTAATAAAAAAAGAATGATGAATGATGAAACAGGTAAGAGAAAAAATGATCAAATGTGTAAGTCCAGAGAAATAATCTAAAATGCATAATATTATAGAGACCAGATATCTTTTTTTATCTCAAAATGCAAAAAATACTGAATACAGGAAATGCTTTAGTAGCAGCAGTAATCGCAACAAAGCAAAAAGCATATATATCAAGCTACGTGATAAGTAAAAAAAGAAGGTGAAAGAGGGAAACTATAAACTCTCTGCTTAAACCAAAGTCCATAACTTTTTATCGGATTTCATCAAATCAGCTAGTGAATATCAACGAGATTTAGAAAGAAACGCATTAGTGACCACATACATAAAACATGACTTCTCTAAGTTGTTCAATCCTCGTTCCCTTCCCGGTATACAAAAGTAACGTCGACGGTTGTTCTGGAAGAGGACGTCGACGAAGGAAGAGTTGTTGTTGATGTTGCCGTAATACTGTTACTACTCTATCCAGCCGAAGCAGCGATAGGGGTAGAAAACGTGTTGATGATGATGATGACGGTGGTGGTGGTGGTAGATTGTTGTTGTAAGTGGCAGTTGTAGTACTTCCTCCTCGTCTTCCTTCTCTGTTGATGTGCGATTATAATATAGTAGAAGCGGTTTCGCTGTTTTATACAACCGTAAATTGTTCTATTTTCACGGGATATTTGTCTACTTATATGTAGTGATAGTCCTTGTGTTTGGAGGTGTCGGCAATGTGTCAAATGGATAGTTTCCTTCCACTATTTTATATTTTACGTAGATTTCTTCCTGAAAGATATGGTCGTTTTGACACAATGATAGTAGCTCTCTCTCTCTTTATGTTACTCGAATATGCTAAACGCTTATTGTACTCTTCTTCTGTATTAGTGCTCACAGCAATAATGTTTCTATATAGTTGTCACTTTCTTCAACTGTAGCAATGCTACAACATTTTCCATGCAATACAAGTTGCTATAAGATACTGTTTGTTGGCTAAAGCACGAATTTAGATAGATTTCTTTCACGGTTTGACAAAACGCTTTTCGTATATCCAAAAAAAGTTTCCCTGTGTTATTACATTCAAGTTCCCGTTTTCTCTCCTGTTGTTGAAGGAAACAGGTATCACTCACTATTCAACAATCTTTCTTTCTCTGATATTACTCTGTAAGTACATGCAATGTGTACGTAATGCTACGTACTGTTTTTCTTACAAAACCAAGCCACATAAAAATATTTTGACAAGTTTCTGCAAAAAGTAAAGTTTGTATACATAAAAATGTAAAGAGAGAAAGTAAGGGGAATATGCAGTAGTAGCAAGTGTATACCTACAACTCAATCAGTGAGTGAGTTTTTTAGGCAGTTGAATAAGTTGTCCAAGAGAAAAAGAAATTCCATATGCTACTTAAAGTTCCTTTTTTTCTTTTCTCTCTCCTCTGTTAAGTATTTCTTCTCTTTTATTCTTCTTTTCACGTTTTTATTGTTGCTCATGTATGTTTATATTACATTACCAGAGAAGATGATGATGCTCTGCTGTTGGTTGTTTTATTGAAAAAATACATATAACATGCTTGTGTTATGTGTGTTTGTTTGTGTCCTTAGGAGTGTACATAAACCAACTAAACTTTCTTTTTTTCTCACATACAAACTATTTTCTTTGCTTGTTCTGTTTCTAGAATGGTTTTGGCATTTATGTGCTTGTCCCAACTTTTTCCTCTCAATATCAATCTAACCATGTGTATATAAATGTCAACCACACACTGTTTTACTCAGTATATTTCTTTTCAATGATTACTTTGCTTTTACTGGAATACAACACAAACTGTAAGGACAATAATTAAATAATCCCTCTTTTCTATCATTCTAATGTCAAAAACAATTGTTGCCACAATAAGCTGCCACAGGTTTAGTCACAAAATGCCCTTATATTGGACTATATAATTCAATAACTCTGTCTTTTCAATCACAATTTCAACAGTACACGATTTACTACACGTGAGTAATGTTATGTTTTCAATAATATCCCACAAGGAAACAGTTCACTGTGATAATAATTTATAATCCGGTAATGTTTTTGTTCTCAGAAACTTTGTGTACCTACTATTCCTGCAATATCGTTAATGTTGGGCTGTGAATTCTAGAAATCAAGTTGATGACGTATTTATGATTACGACTATATTTACTACCATTATTGTAAAACAATTGGTTTTCAAGGTTGTATTATAAAACAGCCAAAGCCATTGACCAAAAAGTTGCTTAAGTTGTGTTTTTCTGGTAGTAGTTTGCTGCAAGAGTACAATCCTTCCATGTACACATGAAAAGCTGTGTGGTCGTATTGTATGGTAATTTGGCGTTGTTCATGAAATCACATGTGCGTATATTCAGAAACAGACCGTTTTCCTTTGTTGATGCGCCGTGTTGGCTATAAGCAAAGAATTTAGGCAATGCAATGCTCTGACAGAGACAAAAAATACAATATGCTTCGAGAGAGCTGTAACAAGAGAGATGCTCCACGACTGAGACTCCCTTGTAGACTGGAGTCTTGGCTCAATAGTGAATCGGTCCAACTCCACAACATCTAGTCGAGTCCAACACCTTTCTAACTTATCCCCCACTACTCGCTTTATCTCTATTCTGTTTGGCGTATGCACAAGCAAAAAACGAGCTGGGTTAACTTTGGCTTGAAATGGGGGATAGAGAAGCTTCAGCAACCAAGACAAAACACTTGGCAGCAGTGCAGTGGTGGTTGGTGGTGTTGATAAAGCAGCAACAACAGCAGCAGGTCTTTTTGAATTCGACTGCTTCTTTATTATTATCAACCAGCATTTTTTGTCACTGTGGATGTTTAGTTCAATAATACTTACATGTGCATTATTACTTTTATTCTTGCCTCTATCACCATTAATAATCACAAGGTATTAGCAATGATATAAGTATATAGTGCGTAACATGGAAAATAAACAGAAGTAACTTAAAGAATGTCATACTATTATATTGTTAATGCTAATGTATGATGGAGTTACTTAAAATATTGTACAAACTTATTACAATGTCTGCGCATAAAGTGATGTCTTGTAAATTTACAACTATGAACTGAACCACTTGTATAGAGCCAGGCTGACCACCACATATATTTCTACCTTTTCGAAGTAAATACAGAGGGTTGATAAGCAAGCGTAAATTCGGAAGCAAAGTCTTGAAAATGCGTTTTTTTCATTGCATGTTTTGTAACTGCAAAGAAGGACTTACAAATGGAGATATTCGTATGTCCTATCTGGTGTACATGCCGAACTAAACCTAAAGGGTTGATGAAAAATGATCACTCATTTAGCTTACGGTGGGAGAGCGGCTTGTGTGAGCTTTGTAAAAAATCAAAAAAATTATGCAAATACAAGTACAGAGTACGCTTGAAAAGAAACAGCATGATAATGAGCGATTAGTAATTAGAATTAGAAATTACCATTAAAAGTAAAACCTTCTAACTCGAGGAGGAGGTTAAATATAAAAAGTCATCTTGTGAAGCATTTCCAACTAAATGTGCTCGTGCCCAGAGATTTAGAGAATTTGTTTTGAAGTTCGCTATTTTTACAATTATATAATTAGCATTAGCATTTAGATTAAGACCGAGTATTAGAAAATCAAAAATGCTTATATTAAAATCTTAGCAAAGCACAGGGCTACATTAATTGTCACTCTTGTTGATTACAGAGAAAGCTGCTGTATGAAAATGTATGTGGTAATATAGGTACAACATGCATAGGCGGTATACACATTTCTGTGATGGAACATTGTACATTTTTATATGTAAACTGCAAACTGAAAAAAAATCTCTATTTTTTCAATTTTTTATTTGACAAAGTCTATATCCACTGTTTTCACAGAATTTTCATAAAAGCAAACCGAAGGACGGAGTTAATGGAAGAACGATCGTCTTCTTCAATTCAACTATGCTTTTCGTTTGCTAAACATCATTTGTCACGCATCACAACTTAATTTTGCCTTCCAATCTCAAATCCAATTATTTTTTACGTTTATTGTTGAGAGCACAACAACTACTACCGAATAATGTGCTCCGAAGAAGTAAAAAAAGAAATATATAAAAAATCTCTGTGAAAGAATTGAGTTGTACGTTGTATGGATGGAATCGTCGGGATAGCTGGTAGTTGGTAGCAATATGGCATATTATTACTCTGAAAAGAATAGATTTGCACACGGAGAGAAAGAGACAGAAGAGTGCCGTTGTCGTCGTGAAATACAGTAAAATGTACTATGGTAAAAGGCACAGGGGTAAAAGTACTTTAACTTCACTTGCTAGTTATTTGGGTATGTTGAATAAGGTAGGTAGTAGGTACGAAGAGCTTCTCCATTTGATTTGACTGCCATTCTTTTTTGTTATTACTTACTACAAGTTGTACATTACGTTTAAAAGCAAACATCTTCAGTTACCTATCCATATTACATTTGGGGGCATTACTTAGTACATGCACACTTATTATATTGTACAGCAACAACATCAAATTCAACTCAACACACCATCTTTAGAAAGAAAAACTTGAGAATAAAAAAGTATGTAGGATGCAAAGTAAAAAGCCCTCAAGGATTCTTGTGTTTTTTTTATCCTGATACCTAAATATAGAAAGGAACTAGTAATGGAGAATATATATTTTTGTCCTGTTGTTGTTTTCTTGTCGGAGTGTTTTATGCATTTAAAAATTAATATAGCTATAAACTATATAGTACACACTAGTAGCTAGTACCGGCACTTTTAGAGACGTACAGAAGAATGAGTAGAAAAAGAAGAAGAGGAAAATTTCAAAACGCCAATGCCATATTCAACGAGAAAAATAGAACATTTTTCTTTTCTTTTAGTTTTCTTCTCTTCTCGCCGAATCTCAGTTCTTTCATGTTTTTTAAACTCTAATAATTGCATTGTGCTCTTCTTGTGTTATTTTCGTAGAAAAAATAGAAAAAATTTAATCAGCAGTTTGTAGTAATGACTGCTCCGAGTCATTAAGAAAGAGAATGGTTAATACCATTTTCATTTGAAGCTTAAAATATATAATGGAATCATTTTTGTTGTTGTTTTTGATGCAGTGTTGTAGGTCTCCATTGTTGTATTTTTATACTTGTGTTCAGTAGACTATACACTAGCATACAATTTTTAATTAGTAGAAAATTAAGTAATTTACCGATTCTTCCAACGACGAAACAAAGTGTTCACTCTTTTTACTGCTGCCGCTGGTGGTGACTGTTGTGTTGTGAGGTCTTCCTCCTTTGCCGATGAATATGGGCAAATGAATTGAATAGAAAGGGTTACCTTTCTACTCGGCTACCCAGCAAGTTAATACAGTTAAGGCAATGAGCGTTGATAATACTCTGTTTTCCGATTTTCCGGAGGTCGAAAAAGTTGGTGACTAATTTTCTTTCTTCTCTAAAACAGTCTTTTTTGTTACATGCCATAGGTAAAAGGGAAGTTTAGAATTTTATGAAAATAAACTTCCACGTACAAGCTTCGTAACAATAATTGTAGTAAGGCCACCTGCAAAAACATTTAAAAATTGTATTTACACTTTGTTTTATTAAAACTAATTTCGTAGGTCTAAAAGTAAAGTCCTGTACAGTAATAAAATTTAATCCTTCCCCTCTCTCCTGTCCTAATTTGCAAGAATGGAAAAAATGTACACAAATTACATGCTGTTCATTGAATTCTAAAAAACATGGTAGAGCCAGTAGTCGCACGTTCGTCATTTTGTTAAGCAAAAGGAACGGACGGAAAGTTGTTATTAAATCGCATATAAAGGCAACAATATAAGGCTGTGTTCGTTTTTTCATTGTTTGTCTGAGGAAAAAAATTACCACATTCATCTATTTTGCGCACAAGCTCCATGCTGTGATTTGTGAAGCTAATTACTTGTTTGAATTTATACGGTATGAATAATTGTTAAAGTTGGAGGAAGGAGCCGGTGCTAACCAACAGACCAGCCACCTAACCAGGAGCAAGATAATGATTTTGATGGTACATGCTGCACCTAGCAGAGTATAGCCGGAATTTAAGACTGTCTCTATGCTTTCTTGTTACTTAAAAATGATGAGGAAAAAATCTTTTTTATTTGAAGGAGGTATTATTATTGCATTAATGTACATATAAAAATAATAACTACTGTTGCTGCCGAAATGTATGCATTAAAGCATGTTTTCTTTCAGAAAGAAATATGAAGTAGTATTTGCAGAGAGAATTTATTTTGCTCCAATAAATTAGGCTGACGGTTAAAGGAGGACATGGAATAAATCAAAAAATTAACGAACACTCTGACAGCTATGCACATTGGAACGATTTATTACAGTCCTTTAAGTGCTCTAACTCTTATAAATGTTCACGTTTTTTCCTTTGGCAGAATTAGGTTTCGTTTGACTTGACTCTAGAGCTTCTTTTTCATTGCCGTGTTTGTATGTATTATTATTATTATTTGTTGCTATTATTTTTTGTTTGCTTCAAGCTCAGGGTTTTCAGAACATACCATGTAAACTGTATGGAACACCACAGATTTTGTCCATTGTGATGTGCATTTGTTAAAATGTGTATGCAATATACGTGTAATGCAATGAAGATTTGTTAAAGAATGTAATGTGCTGCCAGTGCAGTATTTGGCCCACCTGTCTGTATTAAATTAACGTATGATTCATGAACGGTTTTTAGGCTGACAAACATTATTTAGATATGCCCTCAACGTATATTTATATAAAACATTGCAGACATTTGCTTTTGGTAAAAGAATATTTCCAGTGAAATTCGTCAATATAAATAAACCCCATTGACATTTCAATTCAAATCAATAATTCTTTAGGTCTGTCTGGTCACATCAATCCTAACGCTAGAACCGATTAAATGCCACTGAAAAAATACATTGCTACAGAATCTTAAAGTTACGTTGATACCAAAATCAAACGTGTTTTTGCCAATCGCAAGTACATTTACATATATTATATTTATGATATATTGACCCTTTTTCAGGTAACGCTATATATGCTGGATCAAGGGTGAAAGCTTATTCATTCAAAGACAATAATATATAGTGTGAACCCATAAAAATATGTAATTTGTTCAAAGTTCTTAATTTTGTTCAATATTCATTTACCCTATATTTTACTTACATGTGTTGCACTGATTACTGATCAACTCTATTATTATAAGCAAAACGTGATTTGGTAGTCGGTTTATTGAAAAAATAAATGTGAAAATGATGGTAATCCAATCAGTCTGAATTGTTTGGGAAACACTTTAAAACCTGTAAATACTGGTTTGTACCTGCATAGTACGCAAGTATGGTCTTTGTTGGGAAATGCGTACAAAATTACTTGGTAAATATTTCGACTAGAATATAATTTTCCGCTTAAGACTGTAAATAAAAATACCTTTAGTTTTTATAGCCAGCCCATCATGCAGTGCCAACACACGGGACACACTGGAATTGTACATATAATATGTATATCACAAACTCAAAAAAGTCTGGTAGCTGAGAAGATGCACAGGGTTTGTGAATCACAAATGCAAATCCTCTACCCATTTTTCATTTTGTCAAACTGTTGTAATATTAAGTGGAGATAGAAAAATGCAAACTAAATGATGAAAAGCAATGGTGATGGTGCAATATTAAAAACGATGATTAACATGCCATATGTAAAACTAACAAGGTATCTCTCTTAAGTCTTAAGCTTTTAGGAACAAAAGCAAATAAAACATCATCGACCAGTGCCAAACCTTTTATTCTTATCCAAACGTTGAAATATTGGAATATAGTACATGAGTATTCACATCAATGCAATTACTGCAAATAAAAATCCTACATTTTCCCATTCCTCACTACTTATTATTATGATTCATTACTTTCCTAATGCAAAGGTTTATAGCATAACAACCAACAACTTGGAGAGGATGAGTTTATGAGTGAGTAGTCATCATCGTCATCATTGTCATCAAATCATCATTTTCTTTCTTTCTCAAATAATTCTTACCAATACTTTATAAGCAGCAGCGTACCTCGCGACAGGAAAAAAACGACTGAATCTCTAATAATCTGGAAGGAAGGTACATCTTATGGACAAGTGTATAAAAAGCCTAGTGATGTACACAATATTTTCTCCAGGGAATATCATTAAGGCGTACACACATATGCACAAAAAATCATTTTCAGAGGCAGTAACAACAAAATCTACTTCTTTGTATGCATATATTTTGTGCCACTGACTGGGTAGTATTTTCATGCATAATATACAGATTTCTTCCCATACAATTTTACTTTTAAAGACTGCAACATCAAACGCTACTTTATGTATCTGTGTCGTCTGTCTGTCTATCATATGCAGTGAAAGATAAAATTTTGTAACCTGCTAAACTCTTAATTTCCTATAGCCGAATGAAATGCCAAACCTTTAGTTTATGTCAGCTTACTCCTGCAATAGTAAACTTTGAACTTTTGACTATATCATTGAAAATAATAGGTAAAGAAAGGTTTATTCAAACTATTCTTGGTACAGAAATAAAAATTGATACGAAGTTATTGCAATAACCACCTACATTCATAACTAATACTACGCATTGTACATTAGTTTTAACGATTGGTTCCGTGGACCTCATACCCCGGTTTTTTCTGTACAGTTTATTAAGTCACCGCCACTGATGTAGTCTGCTTTATTTTTAATATTTCCTAATATTAGTTATTTTGTAGAGTAAAAAGACTTGCATTCATGTCGCTGTACATCCGTAATACAGCATTTATATCTATGTAATACTGTGATAGGTACCAATATTTCTACAACAGATACACAACTCGGAGATACTCTTCTGTCTCTGTAAAACCTATTCAATGTTCTCATTCATAACGCATCCACATCACTTATTGCTTTTCTATATGCATAATGGAACACTTCTTACACCTTCCTTTTTCTGCAGCAGACAGATAGATAAAGAGGACTTTTTCCTATTGTATACTTCTAATGGAAAAGAACATGAAAAAATGACCCAATCAGAAAAGGCACAAAAGAGAGAAAATTGAGGGCTCGTAAGAAATGAAAGGGAAAGTTTTTGGAAATAATCATTTTTCTACTCTTCTTTTATAATATTGATATTGCTTTTGAATCGAATGGGGACATGATGTACACCTTTAGTGTGCAGTAAACACTTTTAAGAGAATACACCTAGACTTTTTCCAAAACAGATACTGACAGTGCAAACGAGTAGATTCCATTTTGAGTTGGGAACGCTGCATGATTCAGGAAATTTTTTGGTAGGAGAAATTGCATAGGTTGTTTGAATAAAATAACGTTCTCATGAAAGAATAACCGTGAAAGTGTGCAACATTAATGGTTTTATGTTTACTAGTAGGCATATATCGTTGATATTTAGATTTAAATGAAATAAGCTACTAAATGTAAATAATCGCTAATAAATGAATTGTGTATTAATTGATGTTAATTAATAATATTCAGTAAAAGTTGTTGCACTAGTTTTTCAACAATGTTCATACTTAGATCACTGTTTGTAAGCAGGCGGTAATAAAACACACACAGGGAATATCTATACATAATACAGTATGATGGTTTTAAAAAGTATGTTCGTTTTTACTGATTACTGCAAATATTTAAAAAATACATACATTACATATATATTATATAATAACTATTTTGATGATGAGAGGAAACATCTCAACGAATGACATACATATTATGTATTTCTGCAAAAGTGTTTGTCTAAGTTTTTATATCATATTAGGGTGTATGTTTTGTTCAGAAATGCATATTGTAAACAAGTTGTATGAGGTGAAGCATAATATTACTTAATTTTTACCAGAATTTAAAATATACTGCCTAATTTAGAAAAATTTATTGCGTACATTGTACACATAATCGTACAGCTTTTTTGTGATTACAGTACATAGCAAGCATAGACATTACACTTTTACATTGGCTCTAGAATTATAGTAAATATTATAAGCCAAAACCAACCGTGGTTAGACGAACTTATCATGTCACCACTATAAGAGTGAGAGGTACATGAGTTTATAATATTAAGGTATATACCTAGATAATCAACTATGAAACACATCTCTCTGATGATGATGAAAATTGGACTGAGACAAAATGGTAAAGAGAAGTGAATGAGTTGTATGAGTGGTGCGAGGAGAGACAAAAACGTGGATGGAAGGTAAAAACTGCTTTAATTTTATGCATGGTTACACAACATGAAAGTTTGCTATTAATACGGAAGTCCACAAAGAGAAGAATAATTTCTAATGTCATTCACTTCAAAATGGGCCAGTTTTTTCATGAGCCATTACCATCCAAACAGCCAAGAATAGTCAGTCAGCCAGACAGAGGATTATCGTCATCATGAAACTAGCAGAAAAAGAATGGCAAAGTCAAATAAAGTTTGTTCATGAGAAGTTGGAGTGCTACTGAAAAAACCGAGTTATTAAAACTACCTAGTTTTATCCCAATTTTGTATTATTATTATGCAGAAGCAAAAGTTATTTTTGATATATATTATGTAATATGAAAAATTATTTTATACATTTTATCGGTAAAACTCTGAATGTTACTTTAACTGCTTAATTCTATTTTAATTCATAGAAATGCATATAAACATTCATTTGCAATTTTGTGAATAATTTTTAATACATAGTGTACACATACATAATGTAGAATGAAATTGTGCCGTAACAGAAAAAGCCTCCAACTATCGTATTTAAATTGCGGTTTTTTATTTGAAGGTTTTTAACTTTGGGTGAGTTTTACATTTTTTCCTTTTTTCTCCCTATTAATGCTTGCATACGCTGTTCATGGCTATATAATATAGCCTATATTATTTCATGAAATTGCATTGTATCGAAGACAAACTTCCGTGAACCGATTCTAAAACGATTTTAGAAACTGAAAACGTACTAAGTTTTAAAAGACTCATCAACACCCTATTACATGATCTTATGATGCAGTTCTGTTATACCAGGACATAGTCAACACGTTCTACAAGGAAACTTTCATTTTAGTTTCTGGTCTAATTCGGCTCAGACTGTTTGTACTGTAAAAACTTGAACTGTATGCTCAAATTTGAGAGACAGTCCTTTATAATTGTTGTCTTTGATTAGCTCGTGTGTAATAAACTTATGAGTATGTCAACTGCATTTAAAATTACCAAAGCTCCTAGTTTTGCTTAGTATTGTCTTCTCTTTGCCAAAATTGCAAAATACATAAACATAAGTCGTGTCTCGTTATTAGCTTTTCTCCGTAATCAAACTTGCTGTGATAGTCATTTCTATCTTGAATATGAAGTATATTAACATCAAAGAAATATAATAAATTCATTTTCCACGCTTTGCTGATCAAATCATATCAAACGCAATTACGCGTAATTTTGAATAGTCACAAACAAAAACCACTCAGCATCCTCATTATCACAAGTTACTGGCTTCATCAGGCAGCTTCTAAACGTAAAAATATGTTGGTATAAACTTCCTTACGAATACCTATGTAAATTATATAACTTTTCCTTTAAATCCCTTGCTCAATCCAAAGAATCATGATAGCATCACTAGGTTTGTGTAATAAGCAGAACGCAATCACAAATATTTTGACTGGTTTGCTTTTGTGTGAAGTAAGGAATATTTAAAATAAACATAGAATATGAATATACTGGAATATACTACACTCAACACTCTACAGTTGACAGTTAATTTACGAGAAATGCATAGTTATGAGGAGAATTTTTTTTACATTATATTTGCTGAATGCCTATGCCTAACATTACTCAAATATTTTAGTAATAAACCGATAAACATTCAGAAATGTAACAATCCCCATTTTGAACTGGGATGATTTGAGAAAAAATAAATTTATTTATTCAGTTAGTCATCATTTTGAACAAAAATTTGAAATTTTACATTCCTTCTACTGCCTTCAAATAATGTTTGTTAAGTCCGATACTTGACTCAAAGCATGCGTTTCAAATTGTGATCAAAATTACCTCATCCTTTTTTCTAATCACTCTCATTTCTTTCGTTGCAAGATTTTATAATTGTTGATGTTGGTCTATTACATAACGAAGGAATAGAAGGATAGTACGAAGGAATGACTTCGAGAAAGACATGTATCCGTATTCGGTATTTATGTATTATCTGTATAGCAAATCATAAGTTGTACAATTTGCCAGCAAATCCTTTAAACTCAATTTTCTGATTTCTGGATTCATTGTAAGTGCTTATAAATAAGTACCACAAAGTCTATTGACAAAAGTAATGACATGTAAAAATTATCTCTTGCCCGACATACTTCGAAAAAATAAGTTTAAATTAATTGTTTAATAAGAAAATTATTGATTTTCTGAATACCAGTTTTGCTGAAAATTTTGTTTGTGCACATTTTAATTGAATTAAGAAAATTAAAAATGAATATTTAATAGTTATTTCAAAAACAAGTTGTCCTTTCCTCCTGTCCTATCCTAGTCCTGTCCTAGAATATCTCACAGAAAATAGTTTGCAGTTTTTGGAAAATTAACAAAAGAAAAATAAATCGATGGGCCTTTAATTACCTTTGATAATATGACTTATCAAATGATAGATTTGCTAAAACCTGAAATAAATTTCTGCAAATCTCATGCCCAACGCTAATCTGAAATCTTTCAAACTCTACTCTACGCGTAACATCTGTCTTTGTTGCTTTCAACGCTTGAAATAGTATATATCTTTATAAAATATTTATTGCGCATTCCAAAACATTTCACAGAAAACTAAATAGAACAGGGGAAATTATCCTACACTAGAAACTAGTATTCACAATAAATAAAATATGTCGTCCATGGCGGCTGAATGAGGAATGGTGCCCATTACACAAGCAGCATTCGCCTTCTGGATCGTAACGCTAATCCTTTGTCTTAGATATGTCTTTGAACGGGGGTCACCGGAAACAGATATTAGAAGTTTTCCGAGCACATCAACAAAAGCGATAGCTTCTTGGCACCACGGTCCTAATGTCTCTACTGCAAAAGCGATGAAGATGTGGTCTTCACTAATGGTCTTGTATTTAGCATGCTTATTCCTTGCGGCGGTTTCAGCTGCACTCCGAACATTTTTACTGGTTTGCTTGAGATAAGAAGGGGCAAGTGTATCCACACAAGTTGCGTCCCATACCAAACTGCGTCCTTTTTGCCAGGGAATCAAAGTCATTCCATCAGGTCGATTGCCATCATCTCTCGACAAACCCACTGGTTCAAGGACAGAAGGAACTTTGGCGGACTGTAGAGCTCGGCGAATAGTTTCATTCAGAAGGAAATGACGGGAATGCCGACCGGCACTAAATTTACATGAAAGTCCATGCGTTCCTTTCTCCGAGACAGTCTCTCCACAAAGGCATTTGTGTGGTTTACATAAGTCCGAGCCAAGTCTGAGTGACATTGCAATCCTGAAACTGTTGTTGTCCAACAGAGTACCAATCGGTTGAGATGGGAGAGCATGCAACCAAGCGTTAGTTTCACTTTGAGTAGAAGCCAAATGAATAGCTTTACTTTCGTCGCTGTCAAAGGTCAAATTGTCAATCAAACGGCTGCATACAACATTGTCCCAATTTTTTTGTACGGAGGGAAAGGGTATATATAGCAAACATACTGCGTAAACATATCATTCAACTTTTCCTGGCTCATCTTCTTGAATCATATTAGATATAGTATATATCTATTCTATTCTACATACATCAAAAAGCCAAAAAGTAGAATAGCAATCCCTGGCACTGACCGGAGAAAAATTGCATGCCTTACATCATTCATGTGCAATTAGTTCTTGTTGTGTTGTTATGTAAAACCCTTAGTTGTACACATACCACATGTGTGCTCACATTTTTAATGACTCTGACACTTTTGAAAAACTTTGCGAAAATGCCTCTTAGCAGCATAAATATCCCATGAACATGGACCATTTCATGGACTAAATGTACTTTGTTCAGAACAATATTAAGTGACAGTCAGCGAGACACTTATCGAAATGCATATTGAAGTAGTAGATAAACAAAACTGTAACATAACCTTAACTACAATACGATTTCAGCATATTTTGCACATGTATATACACGAATGTTGCGTACATTTATTGGTATAATAACCAGCAAAAACCCTCATAGTAGCATACTGCGTAAACATATCATTCAACTTTTCCTGGCTCATCTTCTTGAATCATATTAGGTATATAGAATTATTGTACGCAATGCATTAAAAAAGTTATTGACCCATTCTTTCCTTGGTCCAGTCTAACATACAATGTACACACATGCTATCTTTTCTAGCTGTGACACGATATGAATGTACACCCTATTTTATGCAATGCATCTAAACGGCCAAAATCATTTTCCAGTTTTATTTATTACCTTTTCAGCACGCTCCATCTGCAAGGTAAGCCAAATATAACCTTTGTTTGAATTCAGATGTGAACTAAACAAGTCTGTACTGACTCCTTAAGTCCTTTCGTTACGATGAATCACACAAAATAGTACTAAAACGCTTGTTAACGTGCACTAATAAGAAACTGACACTATTAAAAAACTAGTGCTTACTGCATATCACAATGAAGAAACACACAAGTTATACAATGGTATAACCACTTGCCATTTTTCTTGGATATTGTTGGGAATAATGTGAATACGTTTGTAAATGCCAAAAAAGTGAGTAAAGCATTTGACAGATGTTACTAGCTTTTTGAGCATTATTCACTGGTTTGGTATACGTATTCTTTTTGATGCAAACTCCTAGGAGTTGTCTTAAGGAATGAGATGATAAACAAAAACTGCAACCAGTTATATTCAAGAAAGGGTTGATTTGACTGGACAAGAAAAGAGAGCAACAGTTAGATTCGAAAAATTGAAATGGTGTTTATTCTTATGAGGAAAAGGAGACACCAAATGTTACTACTTTTTCTCGTCTTCTTGCCGAGTTCACTCCACTCTCTTGTCCTTTCTTTTCTTAAAAATGTAGCATTTTTCGTGATCCTTTCGTGACGGGTGGATGAAGCATTTCTTGTAGTAAGTATACGATACCTGCAATGCACTTGACCAGTGTCCTTTCTAAAGAAAAAGAGGGATGCTGTTGTGTGAGTGCGCTGCTGGTACCATTAAGATGGAAAAAAGTCTTCAAAAAGTGCAACATGTGTGCCTTTTCCTTCAAGGCTGAACATTAGAGGAGTTCTTCAAAATGTATCAATGTTTTTGCCATTGCCCTCCAGTGAGTATAAGCACAAGTCTACACGGTTTTTATGTCCTGGACGCAAGACGTACTCGACCAAGAATATACTGGTATAGGTATACATAATATGTTGCAACATGTACTGAATTTGAGTAAACATTTGCGTCTTATATTTCAAAATAAGGGTACAATGCAGTATATAGGGACAGTTTCTGATCCTTTTGCCTATATGAAGACCATTGACTATAAGTGATTTAAAAAGTGTTCCAATTTCTATCAAACACCTTATTGTAGTTTAAGACATAGGGGGCTTATGTATCTGTGCATTTGATTTATAAAAAACAGGAGAAATTATATTTAAGATGTTCTTAGCAGGTAGAAAGGAACAAAAGAAAATAGAGGATATTCAACAATAGTATCAAA
Source organism: Entomobrya proxima (assembly GCA_029691765.1). Taxonomy (NCBI): domain Eukaryota; kingdom Metazoa; phylum Arthropoda; class Collembola; order Entomobryomorpha; family Entomobryidae; genus Entomobrya; species Entomobrya proxima. Next base: position 8,444,065 of record CM056170.1, on the reverse strand, counting down.
ATGAGCAGTTGTTGCCTTTTAAAACGACCAAAACTACAAAACAGCCTACCCTCCTGTTTCATACACGCAATTCAAGAAGTTGTGATTGAACTCCATTGTATCCCCTATCATTATGCTGGACAAGTGAAACAAGTATAAGATGCATGAAGAAATGTAGTGTTGTAGAGCAAAGTAGTCTGAGAGTGAAAATAGCTTGTTGCTGTTGCTGGTTCAATTTCCTTGTCTGATTCCCTAGCTGGAACCTTGACAAAACTGAAAACAATGCAGCAATGAAATCCTGGGCCAGGTTGCTGAATAAGGGGTTGAAGAAGTGAAGATGAACGATCGGAATGAAATAAATGATGGAACAAGCCCTTTGAAAACAATGTTAAATGAGAATAGATGAACGTGAGCCATCATCATCGCCGTCTTCCACGCAAGAACAATTCAAGTAGAACATATAAGAACCTTTTCTTGATCTTCAGAAACGATCGGCTCTTGTGTTGCACACCCCCTGGTCTGGAAGGCGCCATGTGTTGCCGGCGGCATTGTATTGCTCCTTCGATGTATTTTATTATTATGTATAAGGGGTACATTTCTATCACAAAATTTCTTACCGACTCATGAAGTTTTTAATGCTGGTAGAAATCTTTGTATCTGCAGTATATATTATAAAGAAAAAACCTGACCCTTAGAAATAAGAAAGGCTCGTGCCCTTCAAACTAAGCGGTTTCTTTACAGCAAGTTTTTTTTTGTCCTCTCTCACAACGGCTAAGCAAAAAATATAAAATCAAGGTGGGTTGCATTGCAACGCACGCGGTGGTATGCCCTGCCAACAAAATCTCTATGTTGTATTGCAATGTTCAGACCTATCTAGCTAATACTTTAAAAGCAAAATAAAAATAGGCCTTAATTTACTTCCCCCTTTCGTATTAAAGCTTCAAAAATGATGTCAAAACAGCCAGGGAATAATTTTAATCGACAATAGAGACGACTTTAATATTAAACCTTCTATAAAACACAGTGTTGCTGCTTGATCAACTTTGAGAAACTGGTTGAAGAACATTGCTTGGAATGATTGTGGTGTAGAGAAAAGCAAGTTTCAACTATACCAAATGCACATTAGCTACAAAAACCGTTCACGAGTATCAAAAGTAAAACAAAAATATGAATGTAGATGCCACACTTTGAATTACGTACATTTGTTATATCAACCCCGTGCGGAATGAAGAAATACTCAGTTGAACATGAGGTACAACAGGTGAGTAACATCAGTAGCACACTCTCCAACTCTGACTTATTTTCAACGAGCAAAAGCGATGCATCTGGCTCTCCCCGCAGGAGTAAAACTTACATTTCGTATTCTACGACAAGGCTGTAAGAAAGGGTACATTCAAGAAAAAGAAAGCGCGTGGTTGTAAATTCAGGCTCAGCTAAGATGAATCAAAATGACATCGGTACGCATTGAATTTAAAATAAAAATGACATGTTTAATTGTGCTATAATTTCCTTTAGTTATTAAATTGAAGTTTAACTTAGAATTTTAGAACATCAAGTCTGAAGATGTTTAGAACGAATCTTGTTTAAAACGTTTAAAAGTTGGAGAGAACAACAGGTGCAAATTAATGCACAAAGTGTACGGAATGTAATATAATTTATATACTGTATTGTGCTACTACAGTCTGCTACCAAGTAAATGTTCAGGTGATGACAGGTGGTGCATCATGAAGTATTGAAAGTACTGAAAATTGAAAATACTATGAGTATTTCTGAATTTACTTTTAAACATTACATCTTTCCTGTTTATCTGTCTATTTTTTGGCAACAGAAGACCAAAACTGTCAAAATAATTCAAAACTATTGGGATTCAAAAATAGAAATGAAGAATAATTTGGTTTTATGTAATATTCAGTCAGAAAACGAAACTTATTGGAGGGTACAGATTTGTGTACATCCAAAACGATAAATTTCATTTGTGCGCATGCACATTTACAATCATGTTTAATGGTTACTCTTATTATCGTAATTTGCGGACTGTGATCATGATCTCACCAAGGAGCTAACTTACCCCATCTAAATTCTAGTATACCTGAATATATCTCCGATTGTACTGTAAGTCACTAAACCTTGATCCTTCGGACCTATTGATCCGTAACACACGAAAAACCATGTATTCTCTTGTGTAAATTTAACTCATGTTTCACGTTTTAAAACTATCAAAATGACAAATAAGTGGAATACATATACATAATTTTGACGAAACATATAATATGAATTACCATATCGCTAGTATCGTATGTATTTAAACGATAAAAAATTAAACCGTACGATCCCCACATAACATAACAGCACATTGTTTTTAGAAGAAAAGAGAATTTTGGTGGTGGCGGTGGTAATAGAGCCATTCATATAGGAGCAGAGCAGATGTCATGATCTCTGAGAAAAAGGTCAAGTGTCAATTTTTATGCAAAGTTCAAACTGATATGCACGCCATGTGTGTATGAACGTACACATTTCCATTTCAGTTGTCTTACTCACTATTTTAAACAATAAATTTATGCATCTGGCATTTACTCGATCACAAAACCTAAAATATCGTATTTTTGTAAGAGACAGAAAGGAATGTAATGTACAAACTAGCTATTGTGTATCTCATACGTTGAATCAATTTCAAAATCGTATTGGCTGCGAAAGTAATGTGCACTTTTGGTAGAATACACAAGGGCATACACACAAGAATAGTATTGGAATGCATGTACACATCATATAGCGCAACAGAGGGCAAAGATCATCATGCTGAAAGTACTTCAACAATAACACAGATCAAGTAAAAGATGGCAATCACAATTTTCCTTTCTTTCTCCCTCTCTCCTTCCGTGTACATGCAGCCTTAGATAAAATATATGGAATAATTCTACTCCACGATACTAGAAGAGAGAGACAGAGAGAGGGGATGCTCAAATATTATTAATATTTCCAACTGGCATTGGCAAAACCATAATTTTCCCATAAAAAATCATAAATGTAAAGGGTAAGACATACAATTCCCTAGTGCTCGGTTTCTCACACATTCATAAAATCATGTGCTTTCCTTCTGTTTTTGTTCGCAATGTTAAGCAAAATAAGTTTGTCCTGCCGTAGCTCCTTACGTTGCATGTATGAATGAATATTCTTATACAAATATACGTGTGTTGATAAAGCCCTTAAATTTACGCTTAAATAAGTATGTTCATAAACAAAATACAAACAAACCTGACATGAATCTACCATTCCCTCTGTAAATTCTTTTTTCCCATGGATAATCTGCCTGTTTAGAGAGTCTTCTTGTAAATCTTTCTAAAAACTGCCAAATCAGAGGAAAATGACTACGCAAGAAGACAAAATATTATGCATCTTGGACTGTAACTGCAAGACTGACATATTCTTCTAGAATAAGAATAGTCAATGTTATATCAACTGACAGCTTGCAACACAAGTCTTCGAAAGACGGAGCACTATATATTAAATCGTCCTCTACTTTGCACGGCACAAATATAACCGCTTCTATGCATTTGGATATCTGGTAAATTCCTTTCTCCTTCCTTGGTATCTGCTTTTACCAATCTATTAGCAAGAAAGATCTTCTCCAATATAAAACAGGTATGTCATTTCAAGAGAGAATAACAATCGTAAACTTTAAAATAAAATGTAATATTTGAATTTGAAATTCGGTAAAATGTATTTGTTCATGCATAGACGAAATGCTCATCGATTTCATCCACATCTATCCAGAGTGTACACAAGAAATATTTACATTGTATACATGCATACGGGTACGAATGTTTAAATTATTCTTGGTAGGATTCCCAATTCAATTCATTTTCTTTCATTTCATTCAATGTGATCCATATCCGATTTTTCCAACCCCGAATGGGAGAAAAGATTCACAGTTGCAGGTAACGCGTAAGTAACAGAACAGAACAAGTTTTTAGCCTATCCTTTTGGCAAAGTGAGTGTTCATATGTGAGAGTTGACGTATGTATATCCGCCCGCATGTAGTGTACAATAAGATAATATGAAATGCGTGTATAGTGGGTAGTACATAGGCACCAGCGAAAGCAAACTGCTGTAATAATAAGAATAATACTGAAGAATATAATAGGAAAAACTGCACGGTATGCATGCATTATGTGTGTCTATATTATTGCATTTAAGAGATTCTTAAAAAGCATAAAAAGTATAAAGGTGTACACACCAGCAACAGCATCCCTATCATCATCTTTGTCACCAGAGGAAGATAGACATGTGAATATACTTCCACAGCTAGTGCTGGCCTTTTCAAAGTAGGGGTTTGCATAATACGGGTAACGTGAAGTTATGTTGATATCCGTTAGATTGTCCTATGTTACAAAAAATAGAGCCGACAAAGGAGTTTCTTTGGATGGTGATGAAACTGAAGGTATATGGGGTACAAAGGAATAAACTACAACATATAGGCTACCATATATACAGTACTTATACAGCAGACAAAAATGCCAGTCTAACTAAACAATAAACGTATATACATATAAATAGTTATGATATGATGACGTTCGTATAACCATACACACGAAAGGGCTGAGCGTTGAGATGAGTAAGAAGAAAAAATAAGGAAAAAGACGAAGAGGAGAGCTGAGGAGGACGACGACAGTTTCATCTATGCATAAAAAGAAAACACTCAGAGAAGGAAGTTCTCCTGACAGGAGTGAAATATGCTTTCCATTAAAATGAGCAATAAAAGCCAAGGAAAAAAGAAAATTTATGTTGATAAAATTCCATTTTTCCGTACTGATAAATTCATATTTTTCCAAGCTTCAGAAAAAAATAGTCCTTTTTTACAACTGCTGATACAACTCCACACACTCTGTAATATTATAACTGTTGCTACCTTGCATATAGTATGTACTCTCTTTACTTCGGCAAAATGTTTGCTGGTAGTGCATAGTTGTGGCAAAAAGAGAGAAAGAGAGGCATTCCTTTGTAATATTGCTCTTTTGTGAACAGTTATACAAAGCTGTTAGCTGCAAGACTTGTATTTTTTCTTTCTCCAAGAAGTATCATCGTCGCCACATCATCCCGTGAAGAGAAAGGCGATAGGTGTACATGAAAATGATTGCAATATATATGGTTTTCAGAGATTTTTAAAGAAAAGAAAAAGAAAGAAATAGAAAAAAGATAGAGTAGTTAGAATAAGAGAGAAAGAGAAAGTAGTATGTGTGCAATACGTTATCACTTTATATTACACCAAAAAAGGAAGAAAAAAAGAAAAAAGAGGTACCAGTGATGATAATGGTGGTGGTGAAAAGAGGGAAACTGACTAGTACAGGAATTTTATTAGAAGATGATAATGTTCCGAAGGAATCGTTGCAGTTTCTCACAATTCATTGCACTTTCATATGACTAACTTTCTTTTGACATTTTATACATCTTTCCATTATTGTCGGCATTCTTCTGCTACTTATTAAGCATGTTACCATCATGTTTGATATTCTAAAATATTAATGCCATGTTAATCCTGTTTCATATGAGCTACTGGAAATCACAATAATATTTTATGTGAATATAAAACAACTTTTGGATTGATAAACCAAAATTATCTTTTAACAAGGAAGGAAGTAGGAAAGATAAGGAAAAACCACATAATTCCATTATTACTAATATCAATTTACAATAACTTCCGACTTTAAAGAAATGCTGACAAAAACAAGATTACTTGCAAACATCAACCGACAAACCGAAACGAATAATGTAACGTAAATTTGTTCAGAAACTAAGATTAGCATGTTTATCACTACGTGCATATAATTTTATTATTGAATTATACTCTTTACAATATGATGCTAGTTTCGTTTTGAGTAGAGGTATATTATGTTAATTATGTTCGAGTCTCAGTAAATAGAAAAGTACGAGTCATGATGGTGCTCGTTACTTCAGCGATATGATAGTAAAAACCGTAACGGCATTTATCAGAAAGTGGCCAGCCACAGCGATAAATCTATCCAGTACAGCCATCATTTACAAAAATGTAATAGTAAATTGTTCTCTAACTGCTAGGAAATTAGTTGAAAACACACACAGGGAAAACAACTTCTGCCTAAGTGTAATGGCTTACTTTCGAAGCCAAAGGCAGTCAAAAAAGAAGGAACAAAAGCAACAACGAGTGAGACTGTTAGCTTAAGTAGAAGTGTCTCATTCTTTTAGACAAAGAGAAAAAAATGGTTCGAAATGCTCACATTTTTTCCTTGTATAGTAAAATAAGTAGTAGTGGGTGATAAAGGGCTATTTGCTGGGTATATAGCAAAGTAGTATAATAGCAGAAAATGAGTTTGTACCTATAACGCGTTAGTATAAAAATATTTCAAGTATTAAGAGTTTCATAGGCCAATATTTTTGTAAAAGTAAGTTCCTTTTTGATATATGCGTATTATTATGATGATATGATGCTCAAATAATGTTCCATTGCAGAAAATAATTTTATAAAAAACAACCACAACATCATCATCTTTTTCATAAGCTTCACACACATACACATAGTCTAGTACACACAACGCAGAAAAGTAACACAAACTGTCTCAGAAAAATAGGGAGGAAGAAATGGTAAGAGAGGAGGGAAGATGTAGAGAGCAGAGTAGAACGATGCATGCACACTCTATTTTAATTAAGCCCTATTTTAATAATAGCTTAAAACACATGCATTTATATAATGGTTTTTTCACTCTTTCCTCCCTCACAATAATGTTTCTCGGCCCAAATAAAAATACCAACCAGAATATACACATATATTTGGGCATTTCTGGTATCCCCAAGTCTTAAACACTTTGAGCTTTAAGAATGTTCCGTAAACAAATGTTTATCTATGTTGAGTCTTCCTTATTTTTGCCAATGATACGTTTGCATTGTAACTTGTAAGAACGACATCATAATATTATAATACTACACGATGTATACTGTGTACGTCATATCTCAGCTCTTGGTTTGTTTAAATTGCCGTACAAGCCAAGTCAGAAGCGGCTCAAGTGAAAATAGCTTGAATTTGTTGTTTATTCCTTGTTTGAGTGGTGGTAGCTCTAGTTCATTGCAGAAAGAGAACTATGAGCTAACAAGGCACCGACTCTTTCATGAATAGTTTATGATTATGATGATGAGTGTGATATAAATATTAGGCATAATCAACTCTCTCTTTTTTCTCCACTGCACGTTTTTTCAGCTTGTCTGTGAATTTATAATCATATACTCTCCTTCATATATTTTAGCCAAATTGTATAAAAAATTAATGTCATAATAACTTATATGTATTAAACCAATAGTGCTCGCAAAGTTACACGGTTAGAATTGATTAGAAAAAAGGTGAATTATCATTATTAAAAATACTTTGGAAAAGAAAAAAAATGAAAAAAAGCATTAATAAATTAGCTATGATGCTAAAAGTTTTAGAATTATGTTATTGTTCTACAGACGTGCTCATATTATATTCAGACACACTTTGCTGCACAATGCATAATATTTTTTGTTTCTGATGTTTTACTGTTTTTTCCGAGTAATTGTTTTTAGATTAAACTGTTTAAGTATTTTTTAATTTTCAGAAAATGGCAATAATCCAAACTAGGCATGCTTAGGACAGTACAAGAAACAACGGTTCTATTTGAATTATCTGAATACTAATCAAATCAATTAAAGTGTTTCAATTCAAATTTACCACATTTTATGACATGCATTCTTTACAAAAGGGACATAATTCTTTATTAACCGCGATAATACCAACAGTCCTACATATTTGTTTTTATGTAAATGCTCAGAAAATGACGTTAGACAAAAAGACAAAAATGAACACAAATAAAGTTTGAAGTTAGCAAAGTTCCTTTCATTTGATTCTAGTAGCTTTTTTGAAAGCAAAACACAGGGATAAGTAATGCAATGCTTGTTTGATAGCTTTTGCGTTATATTACAGGTACATATTGTCTCTCATATAAAATGGAAAAGTGTTTTACGAACCTGACTTACGTACAATTCACTTAACATTCAAAAGCTTAAATGAAACATGTGTACGTACTAAAGTACAATAAAAATTCCATGCAAGTCTTGTAGGTATATGGCTGGTTTGGAATATTTACATCCCTTCTTCCCATACTGATTATTATACTGCACTCATGTAGCATAAATCACTTTCGACTGGAACTTTGTAATTCAATACGAAAGCCAAGATTTGTTATAAATTTTTCGATCACACGGAAAATTTATGAGATCTCTAGTTGTATACGATTCTTCACCTCCCCTATATGCTGCATAAGTACAGGAGGTTATTGTATCGTACATAAAGCAAAGTATTTAGTTTGTTTTCTATATGAGTCTATAAGTGCAGTAATAACAGAAGGGAAAGGGTGGTTTGCTGGTGTAAGTGTCAGGAATAAAGAGTGCCTACTTTTTAACTTACGTACGTACGTCCGCAGAGTTTTATACATGCATTGCCCTATGTCAATAGCAATATTCTAAATCAAACCTAGACTTATTTATTGAGTAAACCAAAAGTCAAGTCAAGTCAACTTTACCTTCCTTCCTCTTCACAATGTTTACATCAAAGGTTGATGATGTATATTGTGTACACAAAAATAGCGATCATCATCGACAATATCCAAGCAAGAAAAGATTTCTCTCGTTTCAAAAAGCACATTCTATCCACAAGAATCATCTTATTCAACCTTCAATTTTCTCAACTTTCCAAGACATACTTGGGGAACACAAAAGAAATATTACGATAAAAAAGAACAGGTTTCATACACTTATGTAATGATAATATTACCATCTATCCCGCTACTCTAGTCACATACGTTTCTATAATATTGCACAGAGAAAGTTGAAGAAAAGCAAGATAAAGAAGTTAAGTGAAAAAGTCTTGCGTGAAAACCAGGCTGAATTCACAGAAAACGGCTAGTTTCATTTTAGCAAATCAACTTCTCTATTATGCATTGTATTAATATATTGGGAAAACAGGGAGATCAATATTGCCTGTTCTTACATAAATAATACACATACTGTTTTACTCTTATTTGGATTTTTCTGGTCCAAGAGAAAACTCTGAGCATTGAGTTTGCGATTTTTCATTTACTTTTTCCATATTCTACTCACAAATTAAAGAAATGAAAATATACCACATTTTGCCTTATCATGTCAAAAAAATGTACAGGAGACTTTGATCTCAAAATCATCTCATCATCACTTATAAAAATGTTTCCCGTATAAACGGACTAGGTAAAAACAGGAATAGAGAAGCAAGAATATGATGGAGGCAAGCTATAATTGCTAAGTTATTGTGCTATATAGGGATATTATTATGAGTTGTAGGCATATTTAATATTTAAAGCCTTTATATTGACATTGTTTGTCATGAAATTTTTTTAACGATGGAGTTGAATTTTGTATACTTCTACTTTTGTAAGATTCAAACCAATGTCAGTAAACATTCTAAGCGAACGTGCAATCAAGTAAAAGGACATGAATTCTTTGTGCGGTATCAAATGTTGGTTTACTGCAGGCTCTTTGAACAGTAATTGCAATTACTTGCACAGATATGTAGAAGACATTCAAAATATTATTAAGAGTTACAGAAGCAAGCAAATGAAACCATTTAATATATATCAAAAATGAAATATATGGCAGGCTCTCTGTGAGGAAAATGCAATTAAATACGGTCATAAATATTCCTGCCTGTAGGAGACACTCGTACTTACAACAATTCAACTTGATAGATTTAATAATTCTGTTCTTCTGCTCCCGGTTACGTTCTGAGGCAGTTGCCAGAAGATAAAAGATTGAGCTTGTGGATTTAAGATTTCTGCTTTGTATTTTCATATGAAATAATGTTTTCGTATGATACTTGTAACATGTGTACCTATAAATATATGCGTAATAATTATGATCTGTAAGTACTTTGCATAATACATTGAAACTACTCTTAGCCAGCTATTTTATCCATTAATGGTAATACATCATCAATGGTTTAACTTTTGTTGGAAATCACTTTAAAACTAATGTCTTTGCTTTTAGATGCCTCGAATTAGTGCAATATAGTAAAGAAATTTGTTTAACAAATATTAAGCATTTCTCATCAAAATATTCAACCTATGAAACATGTAGAGAAAATTTCAATCTAAATTTCTGTAAAAATCACAAGATATCTACTGTTAAATAGTAATTATATACTTGGCCTAAACGACCAACATCCTTTGCTTTACCCTAATTCAACTACGGTGCACATTTGAAACTTAATTCAACAACAAATGACGTTGAACGGTAGACATTTTACTATAGTTGTGCACGTCAAAAAGATTAGTTGTGTGCCTTGACAATGATTTTCCAGTAAGCAGACATGCCCTTGAACACGCGCTCATGAAAAGGAGAGTGAAACAAAAGCCAGACTTGTCCTCAAGCTCTTCTTTTTCCAAAAGTTTACAATTACAAGCAGCAAAAAATTTGGATTTTATAAACATTTCGTCTTCAAAGAAGAAATTCCTATATAATGTTTCTACTTCAGTTCCAGTAAAATGAGAGTAAATATCACCTTTATAGTTACCTGTATCATGTCTGTGCTTTATAAATACAGTTGAGAAGAAATCAACTCAAACTTGAATATACACACAAAGACTTGCATCTTAGGATTTTAATGAAGTGTAAGATGAGAGACAAAGTATTTCATCTTAATGTAGGTCTGGGTTTAGTTCCTGACTCCTATACCTTCTTGGTAAGCTTAAATACAGTAGCTAGGGCTGTAAATTATTTGTTATGTTTAGACAACTTCAGTATGACCTGCTCTTTCTGTTACCTGTCAACTCCACTTTTCTGCTTTTATGTAAGCATAAATACCTTTATCGCACGCAAAATAGACATAAACGTCATTTTGATCATTGCTGTCGCTATCAAAGAGTATTCATTTTCCACATAAAACTTGCACACCTATATCCTGTTACATGTGATAGGTTGGAGGGCAGGAGTCGTACAATGCTCTTTCAAGTGAATAACGTACGTAAACAAGTAAAATGCCTTCTAAATCAAAGTGTTAAAACATATTATTGCACTGGACTTAAATCTGATGATGCTCCGGTAAGAAAAGTCTCCAGTCTAGAATTACTAAAAACAGAAGCCAGTTCAAGAGCAGACCACCCTGAAAACAACTACCTGTACCTCTAAAACGAAAAATCCCAAATAAAAAATCATGCTTCCCTAAAAAAACTTTGTTCAAGGTATCAACATAACATGCCGTTTTCAAACTCATACTTGAATGATACTTTTTATTTCTGGATAATTATACGAAATATTATGACATTAAAAAATTTTCAATGCATACCTGAGCACAAATAATTGTCTTTCTCTTTCTGGACAATAATATCTTTGTTGCGTATTTTGTAAAATGTAAAAAAGAAACAAAGTGAGCATTATATTTTCGCCCAGGTAGGCCTTGTCTCGTTCACATAAAGCGAACCAAGTACAAGAATACTTAAGGATGCCTTTTGGCTGATATACGACAATGACAACGGTATAGTAGTCAGTAGTTAGTAGATTGCTGACGATGAGATCATGGCATTACTTCAGTAGCACGGCAGCAGCAGTGACAGCACTAAAACTGTCCAAGGGTAAAAAAAACTTCATCACGAAAACTTTGATATTGTCCGTCGGAGAGGAATAATAAAAATACTATATGGTCTTTTTCCTTATCCTTAACTCTTCCTTCATTTTGTGCACGTGGAACTTTCATATTGTGTGTGCATTGAATGAAATACACAAAAAATGGCCGAAGAGTACTGGTGTACTAAGTAAGTACGCTCCCGTCTCCACCATACGGCACAAGTTCTTCTAACTATGTAAGTAGTAATATGTAAGGGTAGCTTTTTGTTCCATTCATATCATATCATCATCCCTTTTATTACGTAGAGGTAACAGTTCTATGGACCAAAAATTCAGTTCAATTTTGTCCGTATCTCCATTCGCTCAGCAGGAGCAGACTTCATCGAAATCAAGTTACATTGAATATTATGATGCTGGATCAGCAACTTTCAATTACAATTAAGAGATTATCACCTATGCGCTTTTCATCTGTAAAACGTCAATTTCATTTTCGTATAAAGCCAAAGCATTCATATTGCATGATTTTAAAGATTTTCATAATAGAAGCTTTCAGCTACTTTTTTATACTTTTTAAAAATAGGCTCCATTTATTTTCCATGTACTCATATAAAACAGAGGAGAGCAGAAAGAAAACACAAAAGCAGATATCATTATTATCAGAACTTTAAGCAAAAAAGTCCTTATATTACTTCATACAAATACATTTCTTTTAGTTAGTTTAGTTGCTTTTTCGTTTCACTTGTGACTACTCCCCTGTAACTTACATTAGCGTGTTTTACGCGAATCACTACTACTATGCACTCTTCTCTCTGAACATCGCATAAAGTGGATCTCTCTGCAAAAGAAAAGCTAGAGATATTTCTCTACCACCAGGCCACACTACCACCACCACCACCACAGCTAAATTGTAAATACTAGTTACTCTGTTCCTCCTTCGTCCTCTCTTTTTCTGTTTTTTTCTCAGTTCAGTCAGGAGTAACTACTTTGTATATGAGCATACATTCCCTTCTTTTTTTCTTTCTTTTTTCTCCTCATATTAATTTTCAAGTCTAAGCTAACTTACGAGGGGAGCATCAGAAAAGTACTAAAAACTCAACTTTTTAAGGAAAAATCCATAAAATTTAATAATAAAACCGGCAGAGTTTCTTGTTTTATCTGCATATCTCCTAAAATTGAAGATGGACCTCTCTTTCTCTCTCCCTCTTTGAGTTCCATTTCTTCGTCCTTGTTTTACTTGTGTGTACGTATATGATGATGACTATGACTGTTCATGAAAATATGAGAAAAAATGTTGAATTTCTATTTTTGATGCCTTTGTTATATAAGGGTGAGGAAAGGGAACAACCACACAGTGGACCATTATAGTTGATGAAAAACCTGATGCGGAGGAGTATATGGTGCACACTGGAAGGAAGTAATATGGTGTAATAGTTTTGTCAATATTGCGAACACCCGGAATTGTGACGTGAGGTATATTTATGCAGTTGATGTATATAGACGGGCAAAACAAGAACAGTGAACGAAGAAGAGAAATTGTCTCAGTATCAAGAAAGTGCACATTGCTTTATTTTTATGAAATACTAACACTTTGCTATAATACGAAAACCTGGAAGTTTGCATAGCCACATTATATGTTAATTTAAAATATAACAAGAAGAAATAGAAAATGTGGTCTTTGGATATAGGTACACACGCGTGCAGAAAGAATGAGAGAATAAGAGACTTTTCATGTAAACGTTTCTGAAGTAGTAGTTAATAGATGAGAGAGTACATCTTATGAAGATGAAGGAAAGATGTGTAGAAAAAAGGAAGTTTTCCAAAATATTTTTTATTTTATCCATGTATGCCGCTTTGCCATACGAAAGAGAAAATAGTTTTCAAAATTCTTAAACATTACTTTTTATCCTGACAAGTTTTTTAAATGGTAAAAAGTTAGTTAATTATAATTGCCTCCAACCACTACTTACCACTGCCACAAAGATTGCGGAGTAAGATCATGGTACTTTTGCATGGAGAAAGTCTAATAATATTATGAACAAAGTAAGCACTGTACAGTTACTGATATGCCGTTGTCCCGATATTATTAAAACGATGATTCTTGAAACAAGTTTTTAAAGAATGTTAATGCTTATGCTTGTAGTTTGCGGAAAGTATATACATGACCATATATATCCCCAACTTATCTAAATGCCAGATTGATGCAGAGATCAGTTTTACTTTCTCATCATATCAAAAATATTCACCAATGTCCTTTCATACTTATGATAAATGAAGACTTTATATGCATAGTACTAATTCTCATAGTAAACCTAATGAATATTAGTTCATAATCATCTGAACTCAATTTGTTTCATCCAACATTCAAGCAGCATAAAAGGGAAGTTTTTGGCTCAACAATACGTTTGACAAAAACGTATTTGTAAATTTTGCAATTACAAAGTATTCAGTTTTTTAAATTCCAAAATTCCTTCATCCTTGAAGCCCAAATGGTTGCTGCAGAAAGTATTTAAAATAAATCTCAATACTATTATCATTGCAAACTAGGATTATGCTTAAAACACATCAGTTGTGATGTTGAAGGTGTCAAATATTTAGTTTTTCTTAAAAGTATTGTACATTTTTGTACGTATGAATCTGCACTAATGGATTTACCTCGTCTATAAAAGCCAAAGACTTTTACAACAAAAACTCATTTTAATTCACTTTTTTGAAGGTATGTAAAGTGACATTTTCCATTACATAGTTGAATATTCTGAAACTAATAAAATTAATTTCCAAAGCTAAAGCCATTTTGTTCCAGAATGCAAAGATTTTGCGTTCTGATCCACCCCCTCCAAGTCAAGTCAAGTGAAAGTTGTATCTATCAACTTTTGGTAATGGAGGCATGCCTCTTGTATTCTAAACAAATGAAATTACCTTCATTGTTTTTTCCTAAACATAATGCATGTACGCAGCCCTGTGCACGAAACTTCTCTCATTTTTTAGACAATTCCAGAAGAAGGAAATTCATATATGTTGATGATAATACATTTGAGTAGAACCGACAGCAGCAACACACTAAAGCTAAAAACATTCGATTTAGTACGTGGAACACACACTCAGAAAAATGCCTTATTAAAATATTTTCACTCAATCTCACAATCTCACTTTATAAAGACATGTTACAAACATTTTCCAAAATCATTTTTTATTCTTTCATCTTTCTTAAAACATTTTAAAAGTAATTTCTTTTGATCAGTGTTTTAAAACAAAAATCACACGTGTGGGTACCCACACGAGCTTTATTTTTTATAACCAGGCAGGCGAGAAAACTCTAATTTAACAAGTGCGGATTCGAATGTGACAATATGTGTACATGAGTTTGAAAAGTCGAATGAGTTGTAATATCAACATGTAATCCGTTCTGTTAGTTCGGTGATACAGAATGGAATCTATGTGCTCTATTTTACTTGTGGTCAATTGTGTAAATAATTTCACAGATAATTTAAGTTTGAATTCTGAGCTTAATCCAGGAATAGCCTATTGAAATTTGAAGATGAATTTGAAGAATTTGGTTGATCATTGGTAAAAAAATGTTGATTCATAGTCTCGCAACTGATATCTACGCTGAAACTTGAAACATAAACAATGATGTAGGTAATAGTATGATAGTATGAATACTTTCTTTTTTTTCTTACAAAATGAGACAACGACACAATGTATGCGATTTCTGTAGTTTTAGAATGATACAAAAGTAAAACTGGCTTTAAGTACATGAGTCATGAGTGTATCTACGTAATGGATAATATGGAGACTTAAACGCATTTACTTTATCGAAGTAAAAAAACAGCAAACCATATCAAAGTACTGTTTCAAGTAAGAAGTAAAAGTAAACAAAGAGGAAAAAAGACGGATATATTTTCTGAAGCATAAGAAATGAGATGGGAAAGGAGAAATAAAAGGTGAATTTTACGACAAAACTTGACTAAAAGCAATTCCTACTCCAAAATCTCCATTGCATACATATTGCTTTTCTTATTGAAACATGAGGTTTTCCAGTTCCAGCCTTCCAGCCAAGCGAAATCATTATGTTACTGTAAAAGTGGTCGAATAAAATACAAATGCTGTGCAGTGCATGCGAATGTGCGGATGGGAAAAAAGTGATGAAAGAATGAAGAATACGAACAGAATCATGAGCGACTTCATGAAAAAATGTTCTGTGCCGGTATGCATACTGGTATAGAATTTTTAGGGGCTGAGTTACTGACACATGTATCACATTATGTGTTTTGAAACAAAGCAAATATAACCGAAATAAAGTAACAACGAAAAATGCTTTCTCCGAGCGTTTTTTCAACATTATGTAATCTTCTACCTACCAAACACATTTACATTCTTATGGGTCATCTTAGAAAGGCATCTGAGGAGATAACCAAAAATACTTAATTTGTGCTGCGATGTAATTTAGAAATTGGGAAAGTTGCAATTTTTCTATTGAATCCTGAAAAACTTTGAGATAATATAATGTCGGTTGGGTTATCAAGTAAATATTTAGGCATGTTAATGTAGGTAGCTGCGTTAATTAAACCTGAAACCAAAGAAGCCAAAAGAAATGGTCGGCAGCCGACTTGGCTACAAACTATAAAGGCAAAGTATAGAATAATGTCTAATCTTTACCATGTTTAGGTAAAGTTCACAAACCAATTTTTTATAATTGATTCTTCGATCTGCAGTGCAGATTCTGCACAGTTGACAGTGAGGTGATTTGGGAGCTACCCAGTCTTCGTTCAATCAATAATAGTATTTTCTGCTTTGTCTCATAGATGATAGAATCTTGCTTAATTCTAATGAGTATAATATGCGATTGATTCCATGAAATTTAATATGCATGCATCTATAAGTGTATTTGTACCGATAGTAAGCACATTATTTTGGGAACTGTACAGATATCTGTATAAGTTAATGAAAACAAGATACCGTTAAAATAGAATATTATATATTTCTTACCCTTTAAGCGTTCCGAGTTGTTATTTGTAATCTCTTGTCTTATATGCGGTATAATCTTAAAAACAGCGTTATAAAAACTTGTTGCATAAAAACAATAATGTAAATGATTAATGATATCAGCTACAACTTATTTCAGTTCTTTATTGAATTTAATTCTTCTTGAATGAATGAAGATAAAATGAAAATTTGTATAAGACATACAAGACAAACGTGTTTTCATTCAGCAGCAGAATCCATAATGTCTTTATTTTTAGCTATGCACAATTAAACTCAAAATGGAAAGATACGTAAAAGTGCAAAACTGCAAAACCAAAATAAATTCCTAAGTTTCATCTAATCCACTTTTAAGGATATTTTCCATGTTCATTATTGTTCACATTTTAATTCTACATCGTCCGACGTACCGCACAGATTTGTGATAACTAAAACACTCGGTGAATAAGTACATGTCATTGTCATGTAATTAAGTAATAATTAACTTTCATCAAGATGTAAAAATGTTTTAAGCGATTGCTGCACTTTTATGTAAACCTTTAATTCAATGTGCACGCCAAGCTACAATTTTAATTTGTCCATCTCAATCCAACGTTCTTACCACTGGGCTACGTACACTCGAACCCAAAAACGTAACTAGTAATGCCAAACAGTTCAATTTTATCATTTCACAAACTTTTGATCGACGTCAAATCGTCAACTTCAAACACTGGAAGCATTTTTTAAAAATAAATGTCAATGGCACTAAAATGTGTTTCAGCAGATAGGATTTATTAACTTGACACCCATTATTTTCCATAATTACAATCTTAAATGTTAATCGTGTTTGTGTTCATGTGGATTCATGAAGACAATTTGACTGAGTTGTCAACAACAAAAAATGTCTTGAATTTGCATACTCGAGATGTAAACACGAGCCGGAGCCGCAGCAGCAAAACCAAAACAAAAACTTGTTTACATCGTTCCATCAGGATGCATTTAAAAACACATGATGTTATATTCAGCGGATTTTTTGTTCACTCAATGTCCCTCACAAAAGTATATAAACTCCCGCAGTTTTGTACAAAGTGAGCATTTTACAGACTATAGAAGCAGCATCGCGTTGCCCCATAATTTATTTAGCTGGCTTGCTTTGTTATAAAAGCAAGGTGAATCTACCTGTGAAACATTTTTAGAATGAATCATGAATCATGAATCTTATTCTAAAAGATAAGATAGTGAATGTAAAAAATTATTTAGTAATTTTATCGGTACCTTTACAAAAGCTATACTGGAATATAAGTGCAAGCTATCATGAATCGTATGGAAGTAACGTCCTCGGGATATGGGAATGTTTTCACTTTCAGTGCATGTCGTACCGAATCGCCCAAAGGGAAAATGATTTCACTTGCTAAGGGTTCCCTGTAAATTGATTTTTTCTGGTAGTAATTAGTGTGCAAGGTAAGCAAGACACGACAATTTAATAGTAATAATAATAACCTATACTGCTTTCTGATGTTTCCGAGCATTTACCTGAGGGCTTTTGAAAATAAAATGTGAGCTTCGGTGAATCGAGAGTGGAATGTATGGGCTCGGAATTCATGTCCAGGTGGAAGTGTTTTTAAAGCGACAGTGCGGAAATAATCTGTAAAATTTGACCCGCCAGTGCTTAGCTCCATTTCCTCTCGATACAGATGCTGACCCATGTATTGGGATAGCTCCTCATTTAAGTTAGTGCCTTTCCCTTTTTCCTACGTACAATTGAATTTCATACGATTAGTGAATCCGTAAGTAATTAATATTATTACAATACATAAAATACAATGTGACATTATTAAGAAACCTTTCTGACTGTAATCAGCAAATTCTTTAGCTGAAATTCCAGCCTCTTTGTAGTGAACTCCCAGTTGACAATGGATCCATGTAAAGGGATGGGGTATTGTGATACACCTTGACATTCCCTGGAATAAGACAAGACTTTCCATTTTGATGGATTTTCCAAATTCCAGTCCACGAAATCCGTGGAAATTGTAGGCTTTAAAAAATCAATTATTCCGCTCAATTATAAAATTCCTGAATTCTGACTTAAATTTTCTTTATCACTCCATGCTAAATATACCTGAACATTGGCATAAAGTGATTTCCGGTTGAAAAGACAACTTATTGTCGAAAATCCATAAATATTGTTCTTCGCAATTCTTGTAAGTACACCCGAATCAAGCTTATCAGAAGATCCAGTGTTGTTCGGAAATGAGAAATGTTCATAATATTCACCTAGGGTTCAAATAATAACAATTTGCTTAGCTAAAATAATGGAATTATATGAATGAATATAACAAAATATTACTTAAAATGTTTAGTTCTACAAACTCTCTTTTTACTACAGCACTTTTGCTTGTAACAACGCTGGGATAGAAGTAATGGTAAAGATAATGAAAAATTTGACTATTTATCAAGTTGTCAAACTGAAAATTACATACTTCTCTGGATGTTTTTCAAACGTATAGAACCGATCATAAAAACTATTCATCATGCATAATGTTTAAAAAAAGTAATACGCAAGAAGCTAACCTGTAGTACTTTCCCAAAATGTTGCCTCTTGATTTTCAGACAAGGTAACTGTCCATGCCCACGAACCCTTTCCTTTCTTTGTTCCAAGAGCGACAAAAGCATCTAGTCCAAACCTTAAAAATAGAGATGCTAAGAGAACTGCGTGATCCTCTACTGTCTGAAGGAACATTAAAAAGTAATCATCATGCTAATGTAATCTGAGTGGCCACATTATGCAAATTTTATAATTACCCCAGACTTTGAGACGATGGTCATTTCAACATTTTGCCATCTCTCCGAGAGGACACAACCACCAGTTCCATTTTGAATTCCAGGTAGAGCTTTGCATTTGTATCCATATTTGCTTTCATCCACTGATGATCCTTGCATATTATCACTGGCTTTTACATGATTACTTTTGGTTGTACGAAGTAATGCCACAAACCATGCAGCTTGAAACGGCGTGACAAGTAAATCATTAAATTGAATCGGTTTTATAAATGTGGTTACAGGCCTGTGAATTGCATAAGTTGAGAAGTTTAAAAACATTATTGCACAAAAATTGTTGCATTACATTTATGCATATCTTCTTTCAGTCTATACCTGGCCACCATATTTTCATCATAAGCAAATAATCTCACAAGCCTAAACTGATGATCAGGCCTGATTTCTATGTACTCTTTCCACCACCGCTTTGCCATTGTAATGATGATTCGTTCAAAATCTTCCTGAGTAGCTCCATCCTCGTTTGCCTTGTCCAAATAAGAATTCTCAGAAATTCTTTCGTGAGGAAGCGGAATAAGTGTAAAACGCACACGTAAAATACCGACACAAACATTGTGCTCAGGACCTAAATAGTTTGTAAAAAATAAATTAGAAATCTTGATGTGAGTTCTCATTAGTCATTTTGTACCACCCAATAGGGTAATTTGGCATTAATATTTTCCTTTTGATGGCATACTACTTACCAATACCCATCAATTCAAGAGAAAAATTCTTAAAACCGTTTTCTTTAATGAGAATTGTACGCCAATCATGTTGGCAATATGCTACTGGTACGGCACCCGAAGCATCAAGATTTACGTCTTCACGGACAACGACAATCCGCAACGGTTCATTTATGCTCAGCATTTCTTTTGCTGCTAAACTTCCGTCTAATGCTGAAAATTATAGATCATGCGTTAAACCCCGTTTGAAATTCAAATAAAGCATTTTTTGCATAGAAATATTTGTCTATTGACCAAATGTTCATTCATCGTGAGCTCACATGGTGTGCAGTTTGTGTAACGCTTTAAGTTGTGCATAAAACTTTAGAACAAAGTAAGCTTGTTTTCTCATAGTCAGTGATCATGATTGATTATGCAGGAAAGTAGAATGTAATTGGCAAATTACCACAGTTTATTTTAAGCAAACAAAGCAAAAAAAAGTGTAATAATTGTGCTATCAAATCAAGAACTTACCACCAAAACGCCCAATTTCTATCAAGAACGTTTCTTTAAATTCCGGATCGCAGCAAGATATCACAGACTTGCTAGAAAACCGTTGTGATTTATAGAAAACGTGCAGAATGAGTTTGGGTTGAGAATCGGCTCCCTCTTGACCGTACAAATCGCCTCGACTTTTTAAATGTGTAGATATAGTGGCATTCGTATGGTCATTTTCTCGAACCAAGTGGTCTAAGAACGCTTTTCCACCCAAAACTTGCATCTTCAAGTAGTATTTACCTTAACATGACAAGACAATGACAGCACAAATATCGGTAATAACCGATTTCTCATCTTGGTCTCATTAAAATACAATAATTGCCTAAAATTTGCTAACCGGACTTCCGTAACTGTTCCTCAATTATGTCACTATCAGAATCCTCCATGTTCTGTGCAGATAAGGATGGATGTTTGGCAAAAATTTCTTCAACATCTTGAGTTTCAAAAAGAGTCTCACTTCGCCCCTTGCGATCTTGAGTAAGAAAAGAATGCAACACAATAATATAATTTCAATAAACCCCTTGCCATTTTACAGCTCATAATATGACAGCAATCAAATTTGCACTGAAACATTCTTATAATTACAATTAGCTATTACCCCTCGAATGTCGTGAGCTCCGGGGATCCAAACTTTCAAAGAAGTCTTCCATGCCACCTTTCTTGTAAACTTCATGGACAACTTCATCAAGGTTGATTTCCTGCAAGTCCTCTCTGTCACTACAGATTCGGTGAACCATCGTTCGGACTATGGAAGATATTCCACTCTAAAATACATAAAATCATGAGATTGTCTATTTTCAATGTTCAATCATTTCCTAAATGTAAATGCATATTTAATATTATTCTGAATCTCCGAATAAAAAACTTGACAAACAGGATATAAGAAACTTGCGACCATTGAGGTAACAATGTTTAGCCAAAATGAAAATGCTTGAAATGCCTTTGTTTGATATTCTGCTTCGTTTTGATAACCCATTTGTCATATTAGGTATGTAGCTTTAAAAAGTTTAATCTCTTGACACCTTTTGGCTTTAACGGCAAAGCCTTAAAGTGCTTTGAAAAAAAGTTGAAAGATGTGGCTTCTAGAGCATCTACAGGCGGCAGATGGACAGGAAAACAGGACAAAACTATTAACTTGCATGATTATGATATTAACTATTAACAATGAAGATTATTATGGTACTTTGCCATTCCTTGTCATTTGTGGTGCTGGTGCTGCTATGCTGTATGAAATTTCATTGTTGTCTCTCGCTGCATTTCAATATCAGACTGCCATCTCCATCTACACACAAACCACAAGTTTACAAGAAACGGGGAAATTGATTTATGATGTATTTATCCGCGAAACAGAACAGTTCAAGTTTTCCTCAGCTAAATCGGCTTTTATTTCGCTTTTCTGTGAAAACTCAAAACAATTCTAGACAGGCATTGGCACTTGTTAATTAGCAGAACAATCAATTTGTTTATTGACAGGAGCTCTAAAGTAATTGTTTCTTGTTGGGTTTGTGTGATTGTGTGACAGCATAAACAGGCCGTGTTCAGATTTGGTTAGAAAATCGTTAATTTTAACGTTGAAGTAAAGACTAAATTATTGCAGTTAGGAAAAATAGTGCACTTTTCAGTGCTTCGTAGTGGAAATATTTGATTAGATACCTGCTCCAGTTGCTGCTTCAGTTTGGCCCGGAGAACTTCGTCAGAATCTTCCATTGTTACGCAGTGAGTATTCAAATTGTAGCTAATTATTTGTCACAGAATTTTCAAGGCACTACTTTTATAAAAGGGACTTAATTTTTGATTGAACAGGAAAAGTTCTCAGGGACTTTGGCTTCAGGATGCCTTACGCGAACCAGCCTGCAATCCACATCCGGGAACTTACTGGGGAGAATGTCAAGTTTCATATTGAGGATACTGATTTGAGGTAAGCTTTTCTGCTCGCGCAGTCGGTTTTCCGTTACCATGGTATCGGTTTGCAAACATTGTTGTGCAGTGTTATTTCATGATTAAGTTTGGTTTCCTGGCAACGCAATCTGATTATAATTTGTAAATTAATGATTTGTATTGATGATTAGTTAAGTTGTAATGTTTTATTTCTTTTTAGTGTGGCAAATAGTGTCCGCAGGATCATGATTGCTGAAACGGTACTACAACATAATTTTTGTCAATTTTATTAATTATGCATGTAATGTTACGTCATTGGTATGCGAGATTAGAGATTATGCATGATTATTGAATATTTTCTTTTTAGGCAACCATGGCAATCGATTGGGTGCAATTCGAAGCTAACTCCACGGTTCTCAGTGATGAATTCATTGCTCATCGAATTGGAATGATACCCTTAACATCGGATGACGTCGTGGAGGGAATGAAGTACACCAGGGTAAAGTTTAAGAACATTATTATTATTTAATTTTAACAGTGCAATATTTTAAACTTACAAGGTTTTTCTAGTTTCATACTATGTGATAGACGTCCTATAAATTTAGTAATGATGAACCTTTGTGACTGTAGTATATACCCTATCTTTTCGTGACCGGAAATCTGTTTCCAAGATGTCATGTGTATTAGGGCCAATAACTTTCACCACTTGTTGAAAAGATAGCCGCTGGCCTTTAGCCAAATTCAGCTCCTTCTTTTTCTGGCGAAGTTTTCTGTGCAAGTATATTTTCAACTTGCGTTGTTTGTCCTTCATTGATTTGCTATATTCATTTTTGCGGACAACTTCTATTGCAAGAAGGACTGCAGCAATTGCGGTTCCAAATAGCAAAATGAAAAATGCAGCATATAAATTCGCCATAACCAGAGGTTTTGGTCCATCGTCATCTACTTTGAAATTGGTATTCAGATCAAACATATCCTGTGTTGAGTTAGGATTTTTTGATTTTTCCCGTATAACTTTTGCAATGCTTATTTGATAATCGTATAAGTATTTGTCTGCGAGTCCCATTTCGTAAATTGGAAAGCTTGTTTTATCAAAAGCCGAAAGCCAAGGAGCGTGTTTGGGGAGTACCCATGAGGAGCCAACTGGAGGAGACACAAAATCTGAAATGTGAAAATTATGTCGTAGTTTCCAATACCGTATTTCCATCATGTAATCAATATAGGCTCGGTAAATTATGCAAGTAAATCGGTCGCGAAAGGTCCGGTCTAGGCAGCTGTATTTGTCATTGTAAACTTGCATCGTTTCCCCAATGTTTCTAACGTAAGAGAGTGGTGATTTTGTGATGAACTCATACGCGATTCCTCCAAGGTGTTTCATACCCCATTTATATTTGCTTTCAACAAGTTCTATAAATGTGCTTGGAGGAACCTCAACAGTGGGAAACGTGAGAAATGTGAATAGTTTTGACCTGTAGGCAGTTGTAATTATCATTGCAAAGAACATCCAAAAAGTGATAAACATTCGCGAGGGAATAGCATCAAAGTCAAATGGTGGACCTGTAAATTTAAAGCTAAATACTTATGCTGCACAGCAATACTCATTTAACGATAGAAAATGACAAAATAATACATTTTAATGTTACCTTGTTCCAGTAGATTCCCAACAGTAATGTAAAATGATTTGTAGTTTGTTAGAAATTCAGCTTTCAGTTTGTTCATTATTTCAAAGTTACTCTTTCCTTTCATTGCAAAAGGAATTTCGTATTTTATAGAAGTATTGTGAAGCCATTTTGATACAAAGAAAGTCAATGCAATGGAAAAAATGAAGGCTAGCCAACAGTTGGATTTGAAGGGATAAAATATTGCTTGCCATTCAAACGTAGGAGTTGGTTTAGTTGATACCAGAACCAGAAAAGCATAAAACACTGATACTGTGACATCGATAATCTGATAACGGTCGTATGAAGTTGCTACACTTAGACCAATGTCAGCTCGATCATATAAGATTTCTCCCATTATTCCGTTCCAACTGCCGTTAGGTAGCTTAACTCCTGTGAGCGGAGATACGTACAAAATGTACGAAAAATTGAAGTAATGGGAAAGACTTTTCAAAATATTTGCGTGCTGCCCGTAGATTTCATTCTGTCCTTGCTGGGTTTTAGATGGCATAATGACCACTAGTGGGGGCGCTTGAGGAGCGACAACTCTCATGATTTTCCCATTAAATTTTTTCACCATATCTGGGAAAACCTCGTCACATGATTGTATGTCATCTACAGAGAGATAGGTTTTTGTTTCATGAACTATTTCTGGATTCCCGTTAGAACAAAAGAAGCAGAATCGAGCCAATTGAAACCCATCGGGACTACTGGGTGTAACAAACATGCGATGCTGGAAGTTTTTCAGTTTTTGAGACATCATAAACGATCTGAATAACTTATCGTTTGAATCAACTTCGGAAACTATTATATATGAATACATGGCTTCAGGTTGCAAAGGTTTGATTTGAAAGAATCCCAATAAATCGTCAATATTGTTTGAATTGAATCCAGACAGTGATATGTAGTAAACTATGCATTGGCGATTATGTTTGATCATGAGACTATGCCTAGAGGCTTTTGAAAAGTGGTTGAATACTCGTGTATGGTCGTGTTTATCATAGTTGATTTCCATTGTTGGAACTGATCTGGAATATTTTAAATAACATTTATAAATGCGGCACAAATTAAGCAAATTAAATTATTAGAAAAAACCTTACATTGTTGTATGGGTAAAGATGTGAGTAGCTTGTTTCCTGATTTTAACAACGTAACAATCGTCTAAAAAGTTTTGAATAATCTGAAATGTGAAATGACTGCCGGAAACGGCCAGGTCAGAAGCTAAGGCCAGCTTAAGGCTAAAAATACTCCAAAGTAAAAGCTCAAAGAATTTTAAACTTGAAAGTTTCGTTGGATTCATTTTTGTCATTGAGAACGATACTTGGTAGAAACCTCAGATTTGCCACTTTCGCACAGGAGACTAAAATGCAACTAAATGTGAAACTCTTATAGGTTTATGATATTTATTGTCTTTCGAGTGGTTTTAGTGCTCGAGTAACATGCAATCAACTATAATTATTTTGTCATCTTGTTTTGCAGGAGTGTGAATGCGAGGATTTTTGTGTACAATGTAGTGTTGAGTTTGAGCTACATGTCCAGTGTCAAGATGATCAGACACGACATGTTACGTCAGCAGATTTGCGAAGCAGTGATCCTAGGGTTGTCCCTGTGACTTCTAAAGGCAAAGATGAGGATGCCCCAGAATACGAACAGCAAGAAGGTTTGACAAATATCGAATTAATATAATCCTGCCACTTGGCCAAGTACAACCAATCACTATGTGTAATTTTTTTTACACTTTCAGATATTTTGATAATAAAATTACGTAAGGGACAGGAATTGAAACTTCGAGCGTACGCCAAGAAAGGGTTTGGCAAGGAGCATGCCAAATGGAATCCCACAGCGGGCGTTGCATTCGAATATGATCCAGACAACGCCATGAGACATACATTATACCCAAAACCTGAGGAATGGCCCAAGAGCGAGTACACAGAGTTGGAAGAGGATCAACGTATGTTCTTAGTCAGTCATGATGATATGGTTTAATCATGACATTAAACGTGTTGCTAAAAATTATTGTAATATATTTAACAGATCAGGCACCTTACAGTTGGGAGACGAAACCCAATAAGTTTTATTACAATGTGGAAGCTAGTGGAGCCCTTCGCCCTGAAAATATCGTACTGATGGGGATTGCTGCATTGAAGAAGAAGTTGTCTGATCTTCTTACTCAGCTCACAACGGAGATGCATGGTGAAATGCTTCCACCAAACTAAGGAGTATTCATCGAGTTATCTTTGTTGACTACCTATGTATATAATCAAATCATAGATTGTCGTTCTGTTTGGAAATAGCCTTAAATGATTTCCGAAAGTTAAGATTGATACTGGTTAGTTTTAGAATTCATATTTTGTATCACCTGCGTTTACTGATTCCGTTCATCGTACAATATTATTGTAAAGCATTCATTTGAAATATGTATTTAACTATGATTATTGACAGGATCATTAATTGTGAGACATTATTAGTATAGAATATCATTACATTGAAGAGCGAAATAAATAATGCAATAAATAAATAAATAAAATGTAAAATAATTTCACAATTAAAGATAACTATGATTTTCAGCTGAGTCCGAATCCATCAATAATGGCGACGACTTATGAGGAGCTCGTTGGATTGGCTGGTAATACTTGTCTCCGAATTTTTTGCAATCATTAGTTGTGCACCTCCATATTCCTGACCTACGTTCCAAATCATCGGGTTTTGCGTTAATATTATGATAACATAAAACTGCTGTATTTCGAATTGTAAGGAAGGATAATTAGGTATTTGTATACCTGCAGGAACAAATGTTGCACTCTACACTTTTGACATCCTCTTCTGTTTGACAAGCTTCCACTGAAAGGAATCACAAAATTTGATAAATATCTTTACCACAATACAATGACAGTGCTGTCTCAATACCAAACATGCAAGAATTCTATTTGGATTTACATTTGATTGCGTTGGCGTTTGATTTCACTGGAGGAGAAACTGACGGACATTCAAAGTCGGTACATGCCCATGAGTTTTCATGACAGACACATTGATTGCAGTCAGACTTTTTTGTGTCACCTTCCATGCAGTCATCTAAATTGCAAATTATGTGTAATCATCATGCTTTGATACATGAAATATGTGTACCTTCAAATTTTCATCACAATATGATTTACTCAGACTGGAAATGAAAGTCAGTCTGAGACTATTCGACATTAATGGGTGTTCCGTGTGAAGAAAAAATGTTTTGTTTGTGGAATGCAATATCTTTCCATTTACTGTGACTCATTCCCATTTTCCCCCTATCATCAACTTACCATCTATTCCCATATTTTCCTTGAGAGTGTCAGCTTTCTTAATAAACTCGGCTCCGTGAAAGCTAGCCTTTTCCCGAAGAGACATGGGTATGCATGACATTTTCGTACAAGCCCACCTTCCCATGGCGCAGATGCATTGATTGCAATCAACTGGCTTGGTCCGTCCATCGATACATGACAAGTCTGATTCTAATTGCTCTTCATCCCTTCCAATTGTATCGTTCACAGGTAGTAGGTCTGACTCGGAACTGAAGTATTCGCCGTACAAAACATTACCAGTTTCATCCACTGCAATTGCTTGATCTGCCTTTTTATTGTAATTCAAAGTTCCTTTCTTCTTTGAAGATGACTTAATTTTTGGAGGGGCTGGTATTTCCCGGTCGCCACAGTCCTTTTTGGAGCAGACATACTGGGAGTTTACACAGACACATGAGTTGCAAGAAACTTTCATGATGTCGCCTTCCTCACAACCTATTATTAATTACAACGGAATATAAAATTATATTTTCGGACAGTGACACAACAACAAGATCGGGGAAACGTTTGATAATGCTATAATATGTTCATATTTAGAACAAACCGTCATCCAACAGGTCATCTTCTTCCTCTTCTACATCCTCTTCGTATAGATCAGACTTTAACCAATGGGTATTGGTATTACTATTGATAAGCTTTTGTATGGGGAACAAAGTCGTAGTCTCAACTTCCCCCTCTTCCGGATTTCTACCTTCATGGCTATACTCTAAAGAATCTGAAGAAACAGCAGCAGCCCGGAAGCTTTCAGCCTCAAGTGCTGTTCGTGACGACCATATCAAATCTTGGATCAAACGGTTAATGATTACAGTAAAATTAGGTCTCTTGGACGTATATAAAATCATACCTTCACCGAGGTCGATTCGGTAAGAAGGTCCACCTCTTGAGCTTTCTCCTGATTCAATTGAACCAGACAATGCGTCTTGTATAGCCGCATATTGGTTTCTATAATGTTTCAGAGTCGATTGTTTCTCTGAATTTTGCTTTATACTTTCTCCAACCGTTCGGCCTGTTCGAAAGTCAATTCCAAGAGATTAAATAAACCATGAGATTTTTGTACAATAAATAATTAAAAATAATTAGTATAAACTTTCATAAATTGTCCAGCCGGGGCAAATAGAGAGAAACCCCTACAGAATTAATTTCTTCTTACATGAAACGGTTGCGACCAGGTAAAACAGGAGAAAGCCGAGTATGCTTATACGCTGCATTTTAAAACAAACGTACTTACAAAATATATGCTTAAAATTGGACGCTATGAAATCTGTCTGAATGATGCTTGTATGCCAAACGAGGACAAGCTTTCAACTGACAGACGTTAAAAATTATGGCTATTAAAACTTGCTGAGAATGAGAGTGAAATGAATAATGATAGATATTTTTTATACTAAATTGTTGTTTCTATTTTTTTTATTGCACTGAGTGACTGCAGTCATTCAACTAAGGGAAGTGTTATTAAGTGCACTTTGATAATTAAATAGAACAAGTTGGCACTCTTTTTGAAGTATTTTTTGTCATTCGCTTTCCTCTACTCAAAAAATTGTATACTTTTGAATGCGCATTCAAAAGTGTGTGTGTGAGAAATCAGTGATATTTTGGTAAACTGATAACAACAACTGCTACGAGCTGCCTATATATACTATAACATAAACACACACATGCCAAACCCGCTGCTAAATGGCTTATGAGTTACTTTTTTAAATTGTAAACTTGTTTTTATTGTAAAATAGTAACAAAGTGAAACATTCTTAAAAACTGACGCTTGGATTGCATGAAAAAATGATGCGTTGTTCTTCGTATTACCGTTCAGTTTCTTCGCATCATCAATTTCAGTTTTCATCAACCCACTAGACAAGGGGCAGAGGCCAGTTTTATACTTGAAAAGCGTGAGCAACGCGACATGGTCGGTCATAGTCATGCACCAGTTCAATGTTCAAAATACGACGTAAACCTGTTCCTGCTCTTGACAAAGTCAATATGCAAATGTTTTTCCACCTTATAATCTTAGAGCAATCCTCAGCCCAATCGTGATCCCTTCATTCATCAACAAAATCTCATTTTTTCGATCTAGCCTGCATAAACAACGAAAAAACACTTCTGGCAATAGAAACCTAGATTAGCGACATCATGAACATCTAATTATTAGCGATGATTATCAAAAGACCATATATAAAATATGTACATGAGAGAGCATGTTGGAAAAGTGTACCATTACTTCCTTTCGTGGTTCACTGCAGGCAATGACTAATGACATGACATGGTGCGGTTTGTTTTAGCTTTTCATGAAGTTCAAATAATACTCGAAATATATGCTCACTTGTTTTCATTAGCAGCAGCAACAACTTTTAATCACAATATTGAAGTAGATAGTTGAACTGCAGGCAACTCAAAAACACAACAATGATGGTAATGGTAAGTACCTACCAAGTTGCGTTCATCATTGTTCATGCAGTTTTAAAATTTGAACGAAAAGTTGTGTTTATTATTTTCAGGATGAATTGATATATAAAGAAATACAAATTAATTGGGTTAATACGACGCGGAGGGGTGCGCTTCGGATAATTTACTCAGATGTCAGTTCCAATATTCTAGTCTGTTACTATCAACTATTGGAATGCTGCTTTTATGGTTCGTTGTAAAATTGCCTTTAATATTAACGTTTCTGCCATAGTACTCAATTCTACCTGGAGTAGCATTAATGTGCTAATTTTACTCATTCATCATTATAGCCTGCAATTGTTCGTAAAACGTGTAAGTAATATTCATTTCCGGTTTTGACAAAGACTGGACGATTGCCAGTGCATTTGGCAACTACTAAATCTTATCATTACATGCGTCAGGCAAGAGAATTGTCGAATTATTCGACAATTATGAGAATAAGAATGAAATTAGAAGTTACTCAGATAAATCGAACTCAAACTCAGACCTAGATAGGTCGATTCTCAGATAGTATATATGTATTTCTATGAATGTACTATACATATGAAAGTTCTAAACTTAACCATCGTTATTCTCTTTCTCTGTTGCATATTCTCTGGATCACTTTGTCCGCAGCGTCTTATTTCACTTTATAAAGGTTCGAGGTACCCTGCAAGCTGAAACAGTTTTATAATTAA
This sequence comes from Entomobrya proxima, assembly GCA_029691765.1. NCBI lineage: Eukaryota > Metazoa > Arthropoda > Collembola > Entomobryomorpha > Entomobryidae > Entomobrya > Entomobrya proxima. The sequence goes on along the minus strand of CM056170.1, from coordinate 8,413,478 downwards.
GAAAACTAGACAAAAAGGGCAAAAATGCCGCTGCATGATTCATTATGTTTGGTCTATTGTCTTATAGCAAAAGGATAAAAGAAAGAAGCCGAAAGCCGACTGGAGTTGCGCTTTCCACTTCTTGTTCACCCTTTACTTTGTCTGCACTCCAACTTAAAGAACGGTGCTGGACAGTGTTTTATAAAGTTCTTCCCATCATCGCTGGAAACATGCTAGACAAAAGCAGCTCTCTTTCACATGCATATTAGTAGAACTAGAACCAAATGAGTCGTCACTTTTTGCATTGCATCCCCTCTTTGTGTTCGTATGCTCCCACAGATCATTGTGCTTCGTCCAGTCAGTCACCTTCATAGCATAGCAAACATAAAACTACCAATATTTCCTGGCATTGTAGACCGTCGACCCATTCATCCACAATTCTCTGTATTACGACGTGTACTACCATACACATTCAAATTGCATGCATATTTATACCTGGTCTTATATCAACTTATCTACGTACTACCCCTATCTACCTACTCAGCAATAGCAGCAGCGCTAAAACGCAACTTTTTTGTACATTTCTACCTTGTGTACACCATGCAGCAAAAGCACAGAGAGCGGCGCTATAAAGATAAGCCAAACTACACTCGAGTTTGAGTCGTTTCAAAGGAAAAACTAGGGGAATACGTATATCATATCATGGAATGGATAGGATATTTGGAGGACTAAAATACGTACATTTTACTCTACTTATAATTATAATACCTACGCTTACATCGTTTATGTACGTACGCAACGTTAACAAAAGCCCACAGAAATCCTTGTGCATTTTTACCTACTCTTAATTTTTTTCTGCTGATCCGATCTTTCGCTGTTTCAATTCACAATTTTTACACAAGATATCGTAGATCGTGTAGAGTGAGCAATAGAAAAGGCATTGTGAATGTGTAGCAGGAGCAGCCGTGTCGTGTGTAGAGCTCCAAAACCAAAGTCTTTTTTTCTGCTGCAAGGACACGGAATTATTGATGTGTGTGTGTGGGATCAGATCAATCAGTAGACTTTTTTACTGAAGTTTTACTCAGAAACAAATTAAAATCCCTAGTTTTTGGTGTTAATAATGGCTAATTAGTAGCGCTTTTTATAATTTTAGCAAGGGAAGGGGTGAAGTCGTTAAGTGTGAAGGGGCTGGCTTAACGAGAGTACAAAATTGTTGAGTTTTTCACATCGGGTTTTTGGCATTGTCAAAAAATTATTTGATCGATTTAGCAATAATAATGGTCCTAGTCTACTATCCCTACCATTCCTTGTCCTACAGCAGCACCAGCGTCAGCAGTTTTAGCTAAGAATTTTGTACGAAGTTAATTTGAAAGGTAGTTACGTGATTTTGGAGTTGGAGGCTGAGAACTGACGAATTGTAGTAAGTTGACTTACAAAGTTGTAATTGGTTTTATGGTGACGAGAAGATTGGCAATTGGAAGCTTATAAGGTTTGGATTTTATTTTTGAAGGGGAACGGCTTTAACTATTTGTGTCGGAGGCTGTAGGCAGAGTTAGAACAGTATTACTACTTGTTACTTAACCAAGAGAACTTTTAAACCAGTGAGAAACTAGCGACAACATGGCTGCTAGAGGAGGTTCAGATTCGAAGTTGTACGAGACCCTGGGGGTTCCAAGAACGGCTTCAGAATCAGAAATTAAACGCGTAAGTGTCCATTTTGTAATTAGGTATTTGGAATGCACACGTTAATGGTGCAGTGTAGGCGAGGTGCCACGTGGGTTTGGAAATGTAATTGTTTTATGTTGATTTTTGGCAGGCGTACCACAAGCTCGCAAAGGAATTCCACCCTGACAAAAACCCGGAAGCTGGGGATAGGTTTAAGGAAATATCGTTCGCCTATGACGTTCTCTCGGATCAGAAGAAGAGGGATGTTTATGATCGTTTTGGATTGAAGGGTCTGCAAGAAGGCGCTGGTAGCCGCGACGAAATGTTTGGTGGATTTGGAGGTGATATATTTTCGGAATTTTTTGGCGGAGCTGGTATGTTCTTTGGCGGTGGAGGTGGGCACAGCAGAACCCGGAAAGGCGAAGACACGTTGAAAGCACTTAAGTACGAGCATTTTATCAGTATTATTATAAGGCAGGTCATGGCTGCATAAACGGCCAGAGATGGTGTACTTGGTGTCTATTTTACTATAATATGTTTTTGATTTGAAGAGTGACGTTGGAAGACCTTTACAATGGGAAATCCTTTAAGATTAAGCATACCAGAAATGCAGTTTGTGGAGAATGCATTGGGCAAGTGAAAATAATTTGAATGAATCAGTATTTCATAATAAATTGTTTCACTAGTGCATAATATTATGGTTACATTGTGTTTATACAGTTCTGGTACGCAAAGTGGTAAATCGGCTAAACCATGTCAAGACTGCAGAGGAGCTGGTCTGAAGATGCAATATCGTCAGTTGGGACCTGGGTTAGTACAGCAAATCCAAACGGTTTGTCATAAATGTGCTGGACAGGGGAATGTTATAGCTGATAAGGACAAGTGTAAGACTTGTGAAGGAAAGAAGGTGGCGCAGGACATGAAGGAAATCGAGGTTCATGTAGATAAGGGTATGACCCATGGAATGAAGATAACCATGTCCGGAGAAGGAGACGAAGAGGTACAAAAGTTAACGCTAATAATCTTATCGAACACAGCCAATTTTAGTTACATTATATGATTTGTGTGCTCAAACTGTTACATTTTATGTTTTTCAGCCTGGAGTCCAGCCCGGTGATTTGATATTTGTCGTTCAACAAGAACCGCATGCGCTGTTCGAGAGAACAGGGGAAAACCTTATTATGAAGCGCACACTAACTTTAAGCGAATCGTTGTGTGGCTTTCAATTTGTTATAAGGCATCTTGATGGTAGGGACCTCGTTATTACCCGTGCTCCTGGTCATGTAGTGCCTTCAGGTTTGTTAGCTTACTTTTATGTCCGTTTTATGAGATTTAGTATCATGATCTTGTTCTGATTCTATTCGCTAACACCACTTTGTTTTTCCAACTACAGATTCAGTTCAGATTGTTGAAGGTGAAGGTATGCCCCAGTACAAGCGGCCGTTTGACAAGGGTCATCTTTTGATCAAATTTAAAGTGGATTTCCCTGAAAATAATTTCGCGGATGAAAACACGTTGAAGGTAAAATTAGCATGTCCAAAGAGAGAGTACTACAAACCTGTTATAAATCTGATTGCAGACTAATAATGGTATATTTTCTCATAGCTGCTGGAAACCTTACTTCCTCCGAGACCGGAGTTTCAAATGCCTACAGGAGATAATGTAGAAGAAGTAGATCTTAACGAACATCAAGCCCCTGAGTATAGTGCTACTCAAGACAGTGACGATGATGAAGAACCCCACGGAGCACGAGTAGGATGTGCTCAACAGTAGGAACCTTCAATATAGTTTGTCGACGTAGAACAAATTTATGTACATGATTACTTACTGTTTTACAAGACGCACTCGGCTATTATTGCTACTTTTATGTATGTTAATTGCATTTTAAATGTAAGTAGATCATAATTTTTCCTACTGTAGCTGAAAATCCGTAACATTTAATACATTAAAATATGTACTCAATTAGCAATTGTTTCATTTCCCAAATTAAAGTTGTATATCCAGTTAGCAATATATCGTGAACATTTTTGTGGTATATAATAATACCCGTAAAATGCTTATTATATAAACTACAAAACGTTTTGTGTAAATCAGAGGATTGGTGAGCGTCAAAGATGTCCTCTGTTCTGTCCTCATTGACCATAATTGATAAAATAGAAATTCAATTTTTAATGTAAAGAATACAAACGTTGATTGTTTTATTGCATACTGTAGTCAAAACACATTCTTATGAAATTCATAATATGAATCATGTTTAACACATCATCGATAGTCGATATCATCTAGTCTGAAAGTGACGTCAACCAATTCTATCACTTTGTTCATTTTAATAATATAATGTCGTCCGTCCGTATCGCTTCAAGATTACTCTTTCAGTTATGAAATTGGATATTGTTTTTTAGCGTTATCTTATCTTCCAATGTTGATGGACTTTAATCAAACCACAAACCAGTGAAAAGTTGAAAATTATCCTAAATTCCTATAATATTTGTTTTTTGGACCAATGCAATAATGCAGTGTGAGCAGACATTGACTTTCTGAAGCCATTGAGTATTCCATGTTTCAACAAAGTGGCGGCTGTGCCCTGTAAGCTTGTTATGAAAACAATCTGATGAACAATGAAATACAGAAAAGCACATGTTCACATGTTTCTCATTCGAAGGGTTAAAGTTATATTTTTCATGCACTTTAACTATTAAGGTTTATCATGTCTTTCTTCAACAATTATTAGTACTTATTTTCCTAGTTCAATCCACGCAAAATGAGTTCTCCACACATTTCAATTTGTCCACAGTAATCATTTGTGAAGGTGGTTACTGGAGGATAGCCCGTCGCCCACATGATCGACAATCATGCTGCGGCTTTTACGCCCCGATCTCCACCTGAAGCTTATCCCAGGATTAGCACCTGGAAAGCATTTATGGGGTGGCAAGTACCTGAAATCCACTGCTGCCAAAGCTAAGGTCCCAGTGGAAAAGCAGGTGTCATTGGAGGAATCTTTTGATAGGACGGAAAGGAATGACATTGTGTGGAATCCGTTTAATATTCAGATGATACCCGATAGCCTTCACAGTCAGATATTCACTGACTCATACAGGCAAACCGAATTTGAAAAAGGGGTGATTGACAAGTGCCGAAAACATTTGGAGTCCCATTCTTTGTGGGGCCAACAAGTGAAGCCGATTGCCCCGCTGACGGACTTGGTCATACCGGAACTTAAAGGCGAAGATATTAATGAACACTTTAGAAATATAGCGTTGCAACAAACTTTTCAGTATCGCAAGTTGCTCAGTCAGCTTTTGCATTCTGGAATTCCAGAAAAGCCGTCTGAATGGAAATTTGAGGTAATATATCTTATGAAATAAACATACAATGCGTATTAGTTTTGGACAATTGAAAATACTTAAATTCGTCTTTTGAACAATTCGATAGAGAGGATGGACCAAATATTTGAAGGACGGAACATCAATTTCAGTTCCCTATCCACAGGAGGATGCGATGATATTTGATGTCGAAGTTTGTGTTCCGTTTGGGAATGTTCCTACGCTCGCTTGCGCTCTGACTACGGAAGCATGGTACGGAATACGAATAGTTAGTTGATTATTGATTTAAAATTGGCACAACCGTTGAAATTATAATGCACATTTTGAATTTCTCTTTGGATAGGTATTCGTGGTGCTCAAATGCTTTAATTAATGGAGAAGAAAAAAGAGAACAGGAACAAAATTCATTGGATGACCTCATACCGTTGGAGACAATCAAAGGTTAGATTACCACGCTATTATAATACACGACTATCCTTAAAGTTGATACAACGCTTATATTTTTATAAATTTAATTAGGTGAAGTCAAGATAACAAAAGATCGATTGAAGGAGAAAGTCGTGGTAGGGCATAATGTCAGCTATGATAGGGCCAGAATTAAGGAGCAATATTTCATCACGGTACTAGGAGTTTAGAAACTTTCATATTTACTTTCATAATATGCTTGTTGTTATATGCGAACATATATTGTTTTTAATTGTTACAGGGTTCAAAAACACGATTCATTGACACAATGTCCTTACATATAGCGGTTAGTGGAATAACAAGCTACCAGCGAGCACTCAAGTTGACAGCAAAATCTGGAATGAAGGTCATGAATTCTTTAGAAATGAAGAAATATGGACTGGAATCGTCTTTTTTGGAATGGAATGAAAATAGCTCGCTTAACAACTTAGCGGACGTATTTAAAGTGTGTGTATTTAAAGCTAACAATATTCAAAAGATAACTATTAACCTAATAATAGCCTTATCCAACATTCAACTAATAATTGGCGTCATTTGGTCCTAGCTATACTGTGATGAAAAATTGGACAAAGAATCAAGAGATATTTTTGTCAAAGGATCGCTTGCAGACATTCGGGGTGAATTTCAGGATTTGTTCCGATATTGTGCGAATGATGTTGAAGCAACAAAGAAAGTTTATGAAAAGCTATTGCCCATGTTTTTTGAAAGGTAAACTTGAAATACGGTTAAATTGACTTTGTTTCTGCTTGTGACAATGTCCTTTATACAATTACGAATTGGAATTTACAATAATAGCTTGTCTGTTTTTCAAAATAGGTTTCCACATCCCGTAACACTAGCCGGAACATTGGAAATGGGGATAACCTATTTGCCAATTAACTCAAACTGGAAGAGATATATTGAAAGCTCAGAAAATGCTTTTGTAGAACATGAGAATTCTGTTAAGGCCATATTAATGCAAAAAGCAGATGAAGCATTAAAACTATTGGAAGACGATAAGTACGAATACGTTTTTAAAATATTATGTTATACAATTTATTATGCTTTACATTAAGAGATGGAAAAGTTTTATGAACTAACGACTGCATTATTTCAATGTACCTTAGGTATAAAGATGATCCATGGCTGTGGGATTTAGACTGGAAAGTTCCGAAAAAACGAAATTCTAAAAAGTCTACTAACTTGGAGCCCAGTTATCCAAATTGGTACCGCAAACTTTTGTACAAAGTAAATACAATTAAAACAAGATAATACTATAAATACATTTCAAAGAATAATAATGTAATACAAAGTTTTCGTCTTTTTCTGCGGAAATTTAGAAAACTGATGCAGATTACATGCCAGGCCCAGCAAAAATAAGTACATCAATGCAAATCGTTCCCAAACTTCTAAGACTTACTTGGCTTGGGTTTCCGTTGCATTATTCACGCAAAGGAGGGTGGGGCTTTCTGATTGAAAATAAAAGTCAGGAAGAAACATCTTTAGAAGCTTCCAATTCAGATGAAGATGGAGATATTACTAGTGAAAATATTCTGATACAGGAAAAGCCATTATTTCCACATAGGTAACTTTCATTGGATTGCCGATTGATATTTATTTTGAAAGGTGATTGATGACGTAGACTAAACAATATATCAAATCGTAATTAGCAACTGGTTGAAAATTTGGGAAACTGCAAAAAATAAAATTTTCAAAGAAACGGCCCCTGGAGCCCTGGATTCATCGCCTGATATTGAATCAGCTACCAACATAGAACTGTGCAACAAAACTGAGCAATCAGCAGAGTTGAAAGATTTTATCGAAATTCTTCAAGCCTTAAGTGATTCTGGACTGTAAGTAATTACATTTTAAATTTTTAAACGCATTTTTTATACTGGGATAGCTAGGGTACTTGATTAATTACAAGCAAACACTTTCAGGTGGTCAAAGAATAAAAAGAGAAAAAAGAAAGATGTTAATGCAATAGACTGCTCACCTCATCCAAAGTGTCTGTTCATTCCTTTGCCACATAAGGTTTGCTTTTTATGTTTAAAGTTATGATTTTATTCTTATATTATCCAAAGTGCGTTTATTTTGACATACCTAATGTAAGTGGTTTTAAAATATTGGTAGGATGGACCCAGTAACCGCGTAGGAAATCCTCTAGCTAAGGACTTTTTAGCGAAAATTGAAGAGGGTATTCTTACAAGCGCGGATGACTGTAATGTGGCAAATAAAGTAGTAAGGTGAACAAAGACATGCAGACAAAAACAAGGCATTCGTAGTTAAGTATAATGCTTATAACTTATTTTCATGCACAGACTGAGCAAAACAATCTCATACTGGAAGAATAACAGGGATCGGATTCTGGGTCAAATGTCGGTTTGGTTTACGCCAAATGAGCTGAAGGAACACATAGGGTATGGAGATGAAGAAATGGAATATGGAGCAATATTACCACAGGTAAAGTAAATTTCAATACGTCTTTTTCTGAAAGTAAATAATTCATTGCTGACATTCACATTATGGCTACTATAATTGCAGGTGGCTGTATCTGGAACACTAACACGAAGAGCAGTTGAACCAACGTGGATGACAGCATCAAATGCATATGAGGATAGAATTGGATCAGAATTAAAGGGCATGATACAAGTGCCTCCCTCATTTTATTTCGTAGGGGCTGATGTAGATTCACAAGAATTGTGGATAGCGTCCATAATTGGGGATGCTTCATTTACGGGTATTCATGGGTCGACTGCATTAGGTTGGATGACTCTTCAGGTAATCGCAGACCAACCAATCACTCTTCTTGTTTAATTACAATAAAGCAACGTATTTTCTGCATTTTAGGGGAACAAAAATGCTGGAACTGATATGCACTCAAAAACTGCTACTTTAATTGGTATGGGTCGTGATCAAGCCAAAGTGCTGAATTATGCTAGGATTTATGGCGCAGGAGTAAGTTTTGCAGAAAGACTTATTGCACAGTTTAACAAACAACTGAGCGCAAGTGAAGCCAAAAGCAAAGCGAAAACAATGTACAAAATGACAAAGGTCAGGATTTTAGCGATGTATAATTATATTTGTATGAATTTTGCAAAGAAGCTCATTTAGAGAAAAGCGTTTGTTGACTTTCCGATACAGGGAGAACGCAAATATTTGCTGAATGAAGAAGGTCGAAGTCTTTGTGAAGCTATCGTAGAGTTTCGTGACAAGAAATACCTGCCTTTCTCCAGATCAGAAGTTCGTCATTTAATGGGCTTTCATGATATACCTACGGCTGTAAGTTTATTTCTCTTTCCTTTACTGAACACATGGAGTAGTAGGTATATCAGTACTTTTGTTTTTACAGAATTTTATGGAACTGGTTGAAAAAATGGTATGGGATGGGGGTACGGAATCGCACATGTTTAATCGTCTAGAAGATATTGCACAAGATGAATGTCCAAAGACTCCCTTCCTTGGATGCAGTATTAGTAGGTCTTTGATTCCTGCAGTCGTTCACAGTGATGTTAGTACTATACTAAAATAGTGAATATGCTTATGTTCAGTTTTAGTGCAAATATTAATACATCCTAATTGCTACATTTATCACGTTCTGTTTAGTTCATGACTAGTCGAGTTAACTGGGTGGTCCAGAGTTCTGCCGTTGATTATCTACATTTAATGGTTACCTGTATGCGATGGTTGATTGAAAAGTACAATATTAATGCACGTTTTTCAATCAGTGTTCATGACGAGGTATCAAAGTTAAAAGAATTGCGTTAATACAATTAGAACAATTAGTTACATACCTTTACTATTTGCTAATTTTTCGTTTTTCTACATTATTGTAAGGTGAGATACATCGTCGGTGCAGAGGATAGATATCGCGCGGCTCTTGCTTTGCAAATTACAAACTTACTAACGCGCTCCTTTTGTGCACATCAGCTAAACATGAAGGATTTACCCATGGTAAGTACACTTTGTTATTCCATGACAAGCGATATTTAATGTACATGTTTTGTGAAATTTATTATATCAATTACATTTATTGCAGTCTGTAGCGTTCTTCAGCTGTATCGATATTGATAAAGTATTGCGAAAAGAAGTTACACAGGACTGCGTGACACCATCAAATCCGAAGGGGCTATGCAAAGGATATGGGATCCCACTAGGGGAAGGTCTAGTCATGACTGATTTAATGCGCTTAACTATGGGATCATTGTATTCTGCAAGTGATAGTGAAAACCAGATTTAATGACATTTTCAATTAAAATTGAACGAGATTCCTGGTCTTTATTGTTAATGTTACTCGCGTACTTTACAATTTTGAAGTTGAATTATATTTTGACGTATTAAAATGATAAATGACGTATTATTTTAGATTAGTTTTTAGTGACATACTTCTCCAATTGTTAAAAATCTCAAGTGTGAAATGTTTTAGAATAAATATCTTATTTTTTAAAATGATTAAGTATTTAGCTCAAAATTTGAGCTTCAATTTGAAGCCTCCAAATGATCCTTGACATTAATCTTTAAAAATTCCACTTCATGTACAGTACCATCATCGACTTTATCCAAAACTGGGGAAATGCGGAGCACAGTTACTCCAGTGTTATGATGAATCGTTATAGCTTGTTGTGCGGAGAAATTCTTCAAGATATAATTTATTTTATCATTATCCCGTAGATGAGTCATAAAAGTGTGTATCCAGCCACCGTGGGAAACGACCAGTATATTTTCGTCACTGGTGTTACTTTCAGATAACTTGCAAAGCTCCTATTCAACAAAGCAGGAAGGCAATTAAATCCTAAATGAACAAATGGTTGTGTTAAAAAATATAAGGTGTAGTATATGGTTAGATTTACTTGAAAAAATGTTTGTCCCCGTTGTGTAATGCTCTCATGAGATTCTCCTCCAGGAGGTATGAAATCACGAAGTTTAACATTAGCTCGCTTGGCTCGTTCAACATATTCAGTAAACGGTCTTCCTTCACCGTCGCCGTAAGCCTTGATCATAGAGTAGAAGTTAAATGAACTCTGTTTTGACGGCAGTGATTTATGATTTGCTTTTAGTTGTCTGAATTGCTTACACGTTCACGGAGGTTTCTATCTTGAATTAGAGGAATGGTATTGCCTCCTTCATTAAGAATAATGCTTGCCGTGTGGTGTGCTCGTTGTAGGTCACTTGCATAAGCCTTCGTAAATTTAACGCTTTGATGATTCAGGTACTTGCCAAGTTTTTTGGCCTATTAGTATGAAGCATAAACATAGATAAGTTTTAAATAAGCTAATCAGGAGATTTATATTGCAAAAAAACTCAAGAATTTGTTTCATGCATTGCACCTGTTCAATGCCAATTTCCGATAAGGCGGTATCGGAATGCCCCTGCATAACCTTTTCAACATTCATAGCGGTTTCCCCACTAGATCAAGGGCGAAAGGTTAATAGTTGGTAAGTTAAATTGTACGTTCTTTATGGCTTTTCCCTTTTGGAAAAAACCTTTGCATACAAAGAATTTAGAATCAAGTTGATGATGCTTACTGTCTTACGAGGGTTACCAAAACTTGAGGCCGAGCTTGATTCATGATAGGGATATAGGGTTGTTGAGGACAGGTATTGCGTTTCGACGTTTTATGATGCTTCACCTGAATGTAAGACAATTAAAAGTAAATGCGTTTTTTAAGTGTTAACAACTGAAACATAATAATAACCCATAACCGTCTTTTTCGCACGGATACCTATGTATGCTTTGTTTTACAAAATAACTCATGTTAAAACGGTGACGTAATATATTATACTAATTGCTAGTTTTATTGTTTACTTTTGGATTGGAACACATTTTTTGCATCTTATACAAGCATTTGTACAAGTTATTTCATTTTCTCATTTATTCGCTATATGAGATTCGAAAGAACATTACATGTAGTTTTAAAAATCCAGTTTTTAGCATACAAAAATAGGACATGCATTAATTTGAGTAAAGTAATGACTATTTTCTTTCGACTATTTGGTGTTTGCTCCTTGTATAATTGTTATCCATCAGATAACTGGCAAGTTTACATTAGACTTTTGTCGATGTTTTATTGCTCTCTAATGACTTCATGTAGGAAAGGAATACTGTCCAGAAAAAACTAACAACGCTAGTTACTGGTACCCTGTTTCTTTCTTTTACAAATGCAAAATTAATGGTTTGAACAATTGGCCAAATGCAGAATCCAGTCTGTAATTGAGAAAAAATGCTTAGTTGGTTTCTTTTTTGTTTGAAACTTTTATCAAGGCTATCTCTCGAGAATAATAAATATCTACCCTGTATGTTGGCCAAAACTTGGCTTTCAGCTCATTCTTCACATCCTCCAAACTCTTATTTTCTAAAAGAGTTATAAACGTATAGAAAGTTGTAATTGCAAAAGGGCTGTATACTACTTGTTCAACAAGTGCCTGCACAAACACGCGCATAAAGTAAGAGGAAATACAAAAGACTGAATCAATCAAACTTTTAGAATAAAATCTTTTCTTTCATGCAATCCAATCTAACTTTTTAAGCAATAAACTACCTTTGTAACTGCAGCTTTTAGTGTATTTCCAGGTACCAAACGACCTGCAACTTTCACCCAAGCATACAAAGACGGTGCGACGCAAAATGAGCCAAAAACACTAAATCTAGCCGCTTGTGCATAATCAAACTGTTTACGACCCTGTAAAGCCTGTTGGCAAAGGTTTGATGTTGGCCATAGAACGGCATAAGTTACCATTCCCTTAACTATTGGACACTGTTTAAAAAAGGCGTTCACTCTTGAAGCCATATTAAATTATGTTCTTTTGAAATCCTAAGTTAAATGAGCATATACTGGTATTCTAATTTATATTAGCCCTGTTCAAAGCTAGGTTTTTTAGTCCTAAAAAGGATCAAAATTTGAAAAAGGACCAAAACGAGTTGGCGCGAGGCAGAAATCTTGGACTAAAAGTCTCGATTTTTAGTCCAAATTTTCTACCTCTCCGTAGTGGTAGAAATTTTGGACTAAATTAAATGGATGGCAGATTTGTAAGAAATCATATGGTAGCACTAACGTGTAAACACAAAATCTCATGTAGATGCTTTTGCCGGCGTTGTGCATTTACATAACGGGACATACATGACTGCTGCTTCACTTTCTTCACAAAATTTCTACCAAACTGTTCAAAGTTTAGTGGACTATTTTTTAGGACTAAAACCGTTGGCAGAAAATCGTTGGATCAAACTGCACTAGCTTTGAACAGGGCTATTCTATACTAGTTTGTACTTTAAACCCTGAAGAAAGAAAATTAGCACAAAAAGGTAGGTAGCACAAGTAGGTATTCTTGTTACATTCACCTGCCAATTCCTATTAATTGTAATTTTAAGATTATTGCAACCAATTGAAAATGAATATTGGGGTTACCTGATACTCTACTGCTTTTAAAGGTATTTAATTTTGTGATTTTTAAAACTGCAAGCAATTAATCAAAAATATAAAATAACTTGAACAAAATTTAGTCATTAGGCACTAAAAGAAATTTATAGCACACTTTGCAATAGTGGCAGGATCAAGAACTTGGTCTAAAAGGCCTAATTACCTATGTACTTGAAATAATAGTGAATGACCAGTCATGCATTTTAATGATAAGTTCATGCGCGTACCAGCTGATAATGCTACTCATCAGATGGTTGGAAAATTGCAGATGCACTCACAACGGCGGCACATACATGAAAATATTGTGGCAATAACAAGAGTATGTGCAAGCAAATGCATCTACAATCTACAAGCAGCAAGATGTACAGAATGGAATGGAAGCTTCGTTGTCAAAAAACCGATGAACTTGACATTGTGGCGGCAGCAGGTGCAAGTCACAAATTGCATGTGGGCATGTAAAGTTGCAAATTGCAAACTAAATTGCACCATTAAAATAAAATTGCAGATTACGTGAATTTCATTGCCAGGTCTTTGTCTCCTTCGCTTGGTCTTGTGTAATATTGTGTTACACGGAAGCTCTTACTATCGACGCTTAAAGTTTTGCAAGTTAAATTGCTTGTTCGGACTAATGAAATAATGTTAAAAAACTGAACAAGCAATAGTACGTAATTAGCGTTACATTTTGGAATACATGATTGAATGTGCATGGTCCTTTTGTACCGTTACTGGTACATAATGCGACGATTAAGGTTTACAGTGTTTTTCACGTGCTGTATGCAAGCAATTTCTTGGTGCAACTGTGCAAATCTAGACTTACCGGATGCGCTGTTACCCTACTACTTTGCCAGTTATCCAAAGCTTGCTGAGGAATGTAAAACTGATCCAAAGTGTCCCTACAAGGTGTTTAAACGCAATTTTAATATTAGCCCTGTTCAAAGCTAGGTCTTTTAGTCCTAAAAAGGACCAAAATTTAAAAAAGGACCAAAACGAATTGGCGCGAGGCAGAAATCTTGGACTAAAAGTCTCGATTTTTAGTCCAAATTTTCTACCTCTCCGGAGTGGTAGAAATTTTGGACTAAATTTAATGGTTGGCAGATTTGTAAGAAATCATATGGCAGCATTAACGTGTAAACACAAAATCTCATGTAGATGCTTTTGCCGGCGTTGTGCATTTACATAACGGGACATACATGACTGCTGCTTCACTTTATTCTCAAAATTTCTACCAAACTGTTCAAAGTTTAGTGGACTATTTTTAAGGACTAAAAGCGTTGGCAGAAAATCGTTGGATCAAACTGCACTAGCTTTGAACAGGGCTATTATGTGTTTACAATGCACTATTTGAATGAATGAAATGAAGATGTATGCAACATTGCATTTTGTATCAATTTTGCAGTCCCATTTGGACAAAAATATTTGCTGGGGGTTTGAAGATGATTGCGATGATGCAAGTAGGAGATATTCAAATCCGATTTGCGATGGGGATCATAAGGGATGGGTTAAAACGAAGAAGGAACAGGTTGACACGTTTTACAAACAAGCAGATTTTGGATATGTGAGGAACTACAGAAGTTCTATGAAACTGATTTGCCAACCTGATCTCCTGGTAAGTGTCAAGTGTACGGGAATTGAGCTGTATTTAATTCTGTGCATAAAACACACAAGACATACATTAATTTATTTGTGTTCATCCAGACTGACAGCGCTTTGGAGTGCTCAGAAAATATTGAATTCTGCCGTGCCAGAAACATCGTCATTGACTTCCGCGCTTTGGCAAAGCGTAAAACGCCAGTTATGTATGACATGGATGTTCTAAACCCTGGCGAAATCGGTGGTCATTGTACACTCAAAAGCGATGCTTTATCTAGCCAGGTTGCTCGACTCAGCTCGTTGCAAACATGGCTTCCAGAGCTTCAAAACTTTATTGCATTAAACGAATCTGTGATGCTTAATGCTAACACTCACTGCGATCAAATTGTTGACACTCCAGTTTATATAATGAAAATTGATGCAAGTAAGACTTTTTGTGTTTCTATAAATTATAACAATGCTATGAAATTTAAAGTTTTCAATGTATTCTCTAAGATTTTGTTGTATATTTTAGCTGTGAATATGTATCATCACTTTTGTGACTTTCTAAACCTTTTCGCATCATTGTTTGTAAACTCCACTCAAACAAATCCTGACATGTTTCCGAGTAATGTCAAAGTACTTATATGGAGAACATATTCCTATGCTTCCAGCTTTGAAAGTACGTTTCGAGCTTTTACTTCTCATCCCATTCTGAATTTAAATGATTACAAAGGAAAGCGTGTTTGCTTTAAAAACGTTGTATTCCCATTATTACCTCGGATGATATTTGGGTTGTTCTACAACACTCCACTTGTAAGCAAAATTTGTTTAGAACTTACTGTGTCTCCTACGATGTCACTCTGCTAATTTTTGCTGTAATATTTGATGAATTTCAGATTTGGGGTTGTCGTGATAGTGGCCTTTTCCACGCGTTTTCAAACTTTGTTTTGCATAGATTACGTGTAGACCAACGACCTGCTCCAAATATGAAAAAAATTAAAGTTACACTTTTGAGCAGAGAGACGAAATACAGAAATATATTGAATGAAGACAAGTTGGTAGAAAATTTGAGCACCCTACCTGACGTAACAGTTCGTAGAGTAAGTTTTTATTCTTGGAACATTGATATTTATACAAAACCAACAAGATCTAAGATCTACTTTAAGAATATTATTTAATTTCAAAAATTGTATGGGATGATTTTGTTACTTTGTCATAGGTTGCATTCAATTGGAAGACTGATTTTGTGCAACAATTAGAGATAATTGCTGACACGGATATTTTAATTGGGATTCACGGTGCCGGTCTAACACATCTGCTATTCCTCCCTGACTGGGCAGTTGTTTTTGAATTGTATGCTTAACGTTCGCTCTAAATCAATTTCAATTGATAAAAGTACAAAGTATGTGATAATTAATAAATATATTTTTACAATAATACAGGTACAACTGTGGGGATGTAAATTGTTACTCGGACTTGGCTCGATTACGAGGATTAAAATATGTGACATGGCAGGATGAGAATAAGCTTGTACGACACGAAGATCCCAACTTTCGGGAAGGAAAAGGTCCTTTCCCGAAGCATTCAAATTATGAATTTGACGTTTCCGAGTTTTTAAGACTGGTCAACGAATGTATTACTTACATTAAAAAATCTAAATACTCTAACCACGACGAACTATAATATTTTTAATTTTACTTACCACTTTACTTTTTTATATTTGTACGTGACATAATATATGTTTAAACCTTTTAATATCTTCTACAATTTTAAATGTTGACACTTTGAATATGATAGTTAAACTAACTTGAATATGATAGCATTATTTGCATTAAAGATTCAATTTAATATTTTTTCCTTGTGACGCATGAGCATATATTTATATTTACATATAATGAAAAGGTTCATTGTAATCCAATCAGTTTCATAGCTTAAAGCATTCAACCTTATCTGCAAAAAATGAAAGTTTGCAAGAAATATTGATAATTGCACAAATGACGCTATCCCGTGGTGGTATTGCCGCAGTTGCAGATTTGCAGTTTTGTCCTATAGCATCCCAATATTTTCGGAAGGATAAGGAGGTGAACATGAGATTAGAAAGAAGGCACAAAATATCGCAAGCGAAGCAAAAGCGACCATAAAGTTTGTACAAAGAGAGGATGCAATGTGCAATATAGCACATTTCTCACATAGCCTTTTCATCATTGACTCACTCGTGGAGTGGTGCAGGCATAATGTAGTATGTGATGATGTTGATGTGCCTAAAATCAAGCAAAGAATGAACAGAAAAGAAGGTGCTCCAGAAATACTATTTATTTTTAGATTGTAGCATATTATAGTTAAGTAGTTTAATGGAAGTGTAGGATAATTAGTGCAAAGTCTATAATATTTTACGTGTCACGCTTTCAAAGGTCATTCAACCCTTCTCTGTGTCTGTGTGCATAAATGTGAGTCCAGTTAGTGTTCCCGCCGAGACAAAGTTTCGGGTAAGTAATTTTTGCTAATCTTTTATTTAAAATGCGTAGATCATTAGTCATTAGCAAATTTACAGAAGGTTGAAACAACGCACTGTTCACGTGATCAGATACGTTATTAGGACTAGAACTATCTGTGTTGGATTTTAGGCTGTATTTGACAAGGACAGGTTTTGTGGATGAAAAAAAAACACCCAGCTGAAACAAATATTAATCATGCCTGTATGATACTCTATTTGAGTGTGTTCATTTAATTAAGTCATAATTAGTAATAGGGTTATTGGCATGTTATGCTGGAGCTGGGTGTAGCTTTTTAAAAGCTCGTCAGCTTGTGAAATGAAATGATAAAACAATATATCAGCTGGCACATACTCATGGAATGTCGAGACAGTTGATGACGATGACGCGCAAAAAAACCTTTATCATGTTGTACTTTAGTCTTTAGATAGACGTGTTTAATTGTTTGTTTAGTAAATCGAAGTCAATCGTGTCAGTTTATAGTTTATTGCTAATTGCAGTTCGGGATGGATAGGGGTTAGCGTTTAGGTAGAAAACATTTTTGGTGTTACTATCGTTTGTCTTTTTACAAGCTGTTGAATTTTTATTCTTGGATTTTTTTCAGACAAAATTCACTATCTGGAGACGGAGGCTACCATTTAGGTAAAGGAAAACTGGAGTGTGATTATAATCAATAATCATACGATTCTACTGAACTGAACAAGTATTAAGGGTGGAAACAATGTCCAGCAGTAATGAAGGGGATGAAGGGGACAAAGGGTCACGAGCCATGAGGAGAAGGGTGGGTTTGAATGTTAAGACTCTAGTTAACTAGGATTTATGTTTTATATTAAGGATGCTAATGAGTTATTGTTTTTATCAATGAACTTAAACAGAACGAGGAAATGTACCGTCGTCCTAAAATATACGTGATTCGTGAAATCTACGACTCTGAGAATGCGTATGAGAATTTCGAGCAACAATTGGAACGCGCCCTTGCTCAAGAGTGTGAGACCATTGTTATAGAGCCCTTTAAACTAGGAGATGAAACATCGCGGTGGATTGCCGTTGGAAATTGGCTTCACAAAACTGCTGTGCTAGCAGGATTTGGATCAATTGTTGCTGCCTTTGTGTGGCCAAATAAAACCATTATTAATGCACCTTTAGCCATGTTGTCTACTCTGTGCACGGGTCTGTATTCAATATCGTGGCAGTTTGACCCATGTTGCAAGTATCAAGTGGAATCCGATCCAAAACAATTGAATCAATTAGCACTCCAGTCCCTTAATAATTCCTCGCCAGTTGTTCTCGTCAGAAGGGATGACACGAGAAGGAAGATTCTTCATACTGCAGTAACGTTGGCCTGTTTGACACAGATAGGATTAAGACATTACTACCCATCTATGTACAGAATTTTTAATCCTGCGTACTCGAATCCTTCTATTGGACAACGGTCTTCTGCTTCAAGTGGTCCTCCTGGAAAAATTATAGTAACTAGTTATTCAAGACACAATCCTAACACGCTACCTAGATCTTCGGGTTTCATGAGTGTTTTGGCAGAAGGAGTTGGCATTTTGGAGTCGTAATTTAAAGAAATGAGTATTTTAGTAACTACTATGAATAACATGACGTTTATGAAAACGAGAATGTAAAGAGTTCAATTTGTGTTAAGTCTGTTATTTCAACCTTTGTGAAGCTATATTGTACGCAGTAGTTAGTTGTGTTTGGCCTGGATAGGTAAAATCATTTTGGTGCAGTTTCTACTATATTAGTCAACCATCACCGCATGACCTATAAGTATAGTATTTTGTTTTGTAATTTTTTCCAACCTAGTGAAGTGCCTGAACACTTTTATTTTGTAGTTCGGGGAAAGCTATATAGTTTGAAGCTTAAGTATATGTTATTATTATGTAGTGATGACTGACTTTTGTACTGATATTGTGTTCGGTCTTTACAATTAAACCTTTTAGTTTGCAAGTGGTTTTCAAGAAAGTTTTGTGTTTTGGCCATGCATTTTTGCATTCTTTACAGTATATAATTTAAATTGTAGTCCTAAATGTATGAAATACTCTCAATTAATTCTACTTTTTGGATATATGTTAACACATAAGTTATGATTAAAGTTTGATTTCTATAATTTAAATGCTCATTTGAAGATTTTCTCATTTTCTGTATCATTGATTTTTTTTGCTTTATAATTCCATGTTATTTCATAAACAAAAGTATAGTCCGTTGTGCGTTTGTAGAAATAACGTACAAATGCATGCAGTGAAATCAATATTTGTTGCAGCATTTTAGTTCAAAATATATGTCAAATTAATTCACATCTCATTTAACTAATTTACTTATTGCAATGAAAGAAAGAAAGGAAGAGTACTTATAGGAAATGCTTGTTTGGATATGATATATGACTGCGCACAGAGAAACGGAAAGTCTTCAGTAAACACAAGTGTAACTGATTACATAATTGTGATACAAAATAATAGGCATGGAAAAATCGTTTATTTGCCATAAAAGTAAATAAAAATAACTTTCACTGATTGAAGATAGTTTGTTCTCTCCACGCCACGACGCCACGTGTTCACTCATTTTGCTTTGTACACGTACGCATTTACATGGCACAACCATCAGCGCTCATATCTACAACGGTGAAAGTAGGTTCTTGCAAAATCGTGCGAACCATTCCATACTTCATGCTCCAGCCTAACTTTCATGACGTGAGAAACCGGAAGCAGAGGAGAAAGCCAGCTGACAGCCATAATATCGTAAAGGAACCAAAAAATGGAACAGTAAACGTGGAGAAAGCACGAACAACTTTCTAAATTTATGCACATAAACTCATGTCTTAGTTTAGCACACTAATTGTACCAAACTAGCAAAAATCTTACCATACGGAGAAAATTGTGCTTTCCTTCAACCTGGAGACTGACGGAATCATTTTTTCAATCCTATTAATATACTTAAAAGGTTTAGACGTTATAGAAAATGCAATTGTCGTAATTTTCAATAGTAGCTCCATTTCATTTGAATAATTCCTTTAGGGATTCCAAAATAAGATTCAAACAAAGTACATAGTTTATCATAGTGCTTTCGTACTTTAAAGCATAAGTTTCCCAAAGTCAAAGTTCCTAAATAAAATCAATCAAAATGGGATATTTGCTGGAGCTCAAGCTTTTACTGTGGAAAAACTTCACACTGAAACGGCGAAAGCCAGTATGTTCATTTTAAGTTTTCTTCGTTTTCTTGTTCACTTTAGTAATTGCTCTCAATTTTGTGCATCATGAAACTATTTTGTACTTACACTTACAGGTTATGCTAATTTTCGAATTACTTATACCACTGGTTCTATTCGTCGTGTTGGTTTTGATTCGAAGGCGGAAACCAGCAGTAGAGAATCCTGCACGTATAATTTCAAGCAAAATTCTTACTTAAAATTCATGTGGTGAAAGTCATTTTTAGGATTTGTTGATACCTTGTATATTTGCATACTTTTGGCAGAATATTACTTTACCAGACCACTTCCTAGTGCTGGATTAATGGGTTTGATGCAAGCTTTCTGTGAGTCACCTCCAACAATAGATGAATATGGATTCCCAAATAACCCCAATTCTACGTAAGTGCAATGAATCATCATGATTGCATTGTTGCATAATATTACACTGTGTCATGGTCAATGATAGGTAATACTAATCAATGTTGTGTTTATAACTGAATCGTTAGCATACTCGACTTTCTCACGCATATTAATACTGTAGGAGAAAATTACAACTTTTTTGAGCCTGGTTTCACTCTAGACGAGCTTCAAGAAGTTCCAAAAATATATCGAAGTATTATAGAGGACCCACTAATGATGAAAGAGTATTTTGAACAAGAAACCAATATTGGTAATTTTATTTCCACATTTTCTAATGCATTTTTGTGTATTTCTGAAAATGAAATTATTCGGAGATTCTTACATGACATTTTCTTTGACAAAACAGAGCTGACACCAGTGTCTCTTCTAAAAGATCCAAATGGCTTGTTAAACTTTATGACCAAGAATCTGTCGTTTCATGAGCGAGAATCCAGGGAACTTATCTTTAATTCTACCATTGAACGCAAAAGCCTATTTCAGCTACTCTTCCATAATCCAAACATATCAGTGATTTTTGATCCGGCAAATGGAGTTTCAAAAACGGCTCAGAGTGATGATAACTCGTCTTTAAAGGAGTTCGGAAACGCGTACAAAGAAGAGGGTTTGCTTTATAGCTACATGAGACAACACGATGTATCCCAAGAAGTATTTGAAATTTTGCTTATAGGAAACAATACAAACCATGTAGAGGAGCTATCAAACTTTATCAAAGTATGCTTAAATTGGAAACAATACTCATAATCCAACCTAATGCTGGACATAAACCGGGGCAATGTGTTACTTTAACTTGATTTTATTCCAGAATGCACTACTTGATGAAACATCACTTTCAAATTTCATGTGTGTATCATCCAATTATGAGACCATTAATGTTTTGAATTGTGATAAAAGTATTCCCGAAGAACAGTGTCGCCGGGATTTCCATAGACTTACACAAGATTTCTGTCGACTGTCACATTCACAAAGGAGAGAACTTTTGAAAGTGGTGGGTGCACATGTTGACATGAAAAGGATTCACGATTTTGTGAGTTTACAAAAGCAACTACAAACTAATATCGGATTATTATGCATGCAATTGAAAACTAACCCTGCAAAATGGTTTTGTTGGAATATGCTATGTAAAAACTTTCAGTTTGAAAATTGGAATCGCGAGGAAGGACGGGAAAGAATGGTTCGATTTTCAAAGAACGTAGAAACGGTCCTGAAGTTCAAGCTTACCGTAAGAGACTTATATCGGGTAAGCGAAACCATGCCACAGGAGTATTGTAACAATGAAAACAGTACAAATGTGTTGGGCTATGAAGAAGTGGATTCAGAAGCGTCTCATACTCAGGACAATGTCGAGGGATCAAACTCTACTATTGAACACGAACACCCAAACAGAAAAGTATGCTCTTTTTTGTAACACACAAAAGTTTTGAATACATGAACAAAGCCATTTCCTATTTAATTGAAGGGAAGTCATCCTCAACCCTTTGTACAGCTCTGGAAAGCTATGCAAAAAACCGTCTGCGGTGCAGACGTTGTCTTTGAATCAAGTAAGACCAAGTCTAGTAGTAAAAGCGGAAACAAAAACGAAATGCAATTTTTGGGCATTGACATTGATGATCTTCCCATGTCATCCAGTCAGAGAGCAAAATTCAAAATGCTTGTCCACACACTTTATAGAAACCCGAAGGTTTTGTATGTACCAACCGGCAAAGCTACAAATAAGATAATTGAGCAGGTACCCAAATGCTTCCCCGATAATATGTGACATGTGTCATCTCACTATATTCTAGTTTCTTTAGAATCTTTTGTTATTCCCAAAAACAGGCTAACCGAACCTTTGCATTTTTTGATACCGTTACCAACTATGCATCAACACTCGCTAATGTCAGTGAGGAAATCAAAGCGTTCCTTGCCCTGAATTCTACAGAGTACAACCTCTTCATAATTAGAAAAATACAACATGACATGCTACATTCTCCGTTTAAAAAGTGGTTCATTGCGGATGGAACGCTCCGGGATTTTTTGGAGGACAAGGAAATTACTGATAGAGTCAGTGATCATGCCCTAATTATTTGCATTAATTTTTGTGTTCATATAACATTTTTTATCTCAAAATTCTTTTTACTCATACTTTTCAGCAAACTTTCATAAATCAACTAGACATAATCGGTATTGCTGCTTGTAGCTGGAAAGTTTTAATGCGCGGAATTTCATTCAACGTTTTCAGAGGTTTCCGAACAGAAGATGAAATGATTGAATTTGTCAAACACAAAGCTCCCACCCAAAACTTGACGGTTCTTGCAGGTAAAGTTATATAGGAAAAGTTGGTTCTTGTTTGTACATTATATTCAAGTTTAATGTTCGGTAGGCGTGGTTTTCTATATGAATGACGATGGAAGTCTTCCTAACCACATGATTTACAAAATACGTCAAAACGCTTCATATGTTCGAGATACGCAAAACGTACGAAACCCAGTATGGTTCCCGGGTCCGGGTGAAGATCCATCGGTTTACTATGAGCTCGGTTTTTTATGGATTCAAGTACAAAAACTCAAGCATTCATGATTTTACTTGTCGATCACAGTAACTAAATTATGTATTTCTCTCATGACCGTAGGATGTACTCGAAAGAGCCATGATTAATTTGTACTCTGGACGGGATGTAATTGAGCCCGGAAGTTATATACACCATATGCCCTACCCATGTTACGTTTCAGACCAGGTAGGAATTTAAGATAAAATGATAAAGACACGTATGTAAGGAAATTTCCCTTCTTAAAACTAATTGTATTCAATTTTTAATTGCAGTTTATCTTCATGATTGATCATGTTCTTGCACTTTGTTTGACTGTGTCTTGGGTTTACTCGGTAGCAATGCTTGTTCAGCATATAGTATATGAAAAGGAACAAAGACTCAAAGAGGTAGCTTTTGAGTTGTAACGAAAATTTCGTTACGAAATTCTCTTTGCATGTTTGCATTCTCATTATATGATTTTCTTCAAATATATTTTTCGATTCAGGTCATGAAGATGATGGGCATGCGGAATTCGATTCATTGGATTGCTTGGTTTATATCGTCATTTGTTCAAATGACTGTCACTATAATTATTTTGACCATAATTCTTAAATACGGCAAAGTTTTGGCTTACAGTAATCCTTGGATAATATTTTTGACAATGGAAATCTTTGCAGTTTCAATTATAATGTTTTCGTAAGTTTTCTCGTTGCGGATTTTCATCAGTCACATAATACAAACTTATTCTATTACAGTTAAAATCTTTTTAAAATTTTATACAATTAGGTTTCTGGTTAGCGTACTATTCTCTAAAGCAAAGATAGCGGCAGGTAAGCAAAATGAAACGATTATTCAGACTTTATATTATTCTGCGACAGTTATGCATAAATATTTAACCGTTTTTAATTGTAGCCTGCGCTGGAATTCTGTATTTTATGTCCTATGTGCCCTATTTGTATATAATGGTTCGAGAAGAAGGAGCTCATGAAATTGTCAGCACCCAGTATAAGCTGTCAGCAGTAAGTTTACTAGACATTTCAAACAACCGTGTGCATAAACAAGTAAAAATGAGAAATGAAAATTGTGCTTTTATGATTTTTAGAGTTTCTTAGCTCCAACAGCACTAGGGTTGGCTGTGAAATTCTTTTCATTCTATGAGGAAATCGGTCAAGGAATGCATTGGACCAATATCGGTAAAGGAATAAAAAATATTTTTATGTACATTTTCTTTCCGGAACGGATTTGTATGTGGTTTAACTTGTTGATTATATGGAATGTAGATCAACCTCCTTCGGAAAATCATGGTTGTAACTTGGCGTACATTTTGGGAATGTTGTTAGTGGACTCTGTACTATATTTGATACTATTTTGGTATATAGAAAATGTTCATCCAGGTAAGGAGTTGCTTTTTTAAATCGAAAAGTAACCCAATCATCATTAAATTACATATAACGTTGTATGTTCCATATTTTAAAGGGGCATTTGGCATTCCTAAACCATGGAACTTTCCATTTACCCGGTCATATTGGCTGGGAATAACTGAAGAACCATTAAGCCCGCCAGTGAGACGCCACGCATTCAGAGCTTTCTTGTTCCGAACTTCTTGGTGGAACTCGTCTCAGCGTACCCCATTTCTCGCAACCCCTGCAGCTTCTGCTGAACACCAAAATCTGGAGCTAGAGAAAGATTGGAAGAATACTTGTGAAGATGAACCTACTCACTTACCGCTGGGTGTTTCCATTTCCAAGTTGTGCAAAAAGTACAAAAATGCTTCCAAGTTTGCTGTGCATAATCTGAACCTAAACTTGTATGAGGGACAAATCACAGCGTTATTGGGCCCAACGGGTACATTAAAAAATATATTATGGGATGTTTCTAGTATTGAACACTTACAACTAATTATTGCCATTTTGTATTTTTCAGGAAGTGGAAAGACAACACTCATGTACTAAAAATTTCAAACAACAAAAATACGCAATTTTGGAGGAAAGGATTTATTAAATGTTATGCTTTATTTTGTTTCATGACCCTGTAGGTCCATCTTAACAGGTCTATACCCACCCACAACGGGATCTGCCCAAATTTATGGACACGATATAGGGATTCATATGGAAGCTATTCGAAACTCTTTAGGGCTTTGCCCACAGCATAACGTTCTCTTTGACGAATTAACCGTTGCTGAGCATATCTGGTTTTACTCCCGTTTGAAGCATGGAAATAATGATGTTGATGCAGAAGCAGAAAAGTTGATAATTGATTTAGATCTTCCCCATAAACGCAACCAAAAAGTGGACTGCCTATCTGGAGGCATGAAAAGGAGGCTCTCTGTTGCAATTGCTTTTGTTGGCGGAAGTAAAGCCATTTTTCTTGATGAACCATCCACTGGCGTGGGTAAATGCTCAGCAATTATCGTTCTACCTCTTAACCTAATTTTTAGAAGACCGTTTAAAAGAAAGTTTCTCCTTTATATTTTAGATCCAGTTGCTCGTCGAGCCATCTGGGACCTCATAATAAAATATAAAGTAAATTTATTACAATAAATATCAACAATTACATATTACTCAAGTTGCCCCGTTTAATTAGCAATGCTTTAACAATAATAGAAAGGGCGAACCATTCTTTTGAGTACGCACCACATGGATGAAGCTGACATTTTGGGTGACAGAATCGCTATTATTGAAAACGGGGCCATTAAATGTTGTGGTTCCCCTTTGTATTTGAAACACCATTTGGGTGAGGGTTATCATCTTTTCATTGTGAAGCAAAGAAATGAATCTGAATTGTAAGCATAAATTGAAATAGATGCTACTTCAAGACTTTAAGTGTCGGAACGTTTCATAAGGCGGTTGGCGAAGTTCATAGAGTTTCTTTTTCTTAATTTTTAGCACATCCAACTGTACACAGCAAAGTGTTACGGCATTCATTAGGAGAAGAGCTCCCTCCGTTCGATTCGTGAAGGAAAGCAAACATGAGTTACACTATATGTTGGCTTTAGCAGATCTCAAAGCTGGAAACTTTGTTCGATTATTCAAAGACATGGAAAAATGCAAATCCGAACTTCACATCAGCAGTTATGGCGTTAAAAATACTACTCTTGAAGAAATCTTTATGAAAGTGATCTCTGAAAGACGGGACTCTGAAAGCGATGCTTGCCCCACTGAATCAAATGAGCATGTTGAAGTTGAACTGATGGATAACGGGAACTTGGAAAGTATTAAACTTGAAAATGTTTCAAATTCTTCTGTTCCGAACTCGGGCACATGTAATGAAGAGCCTTCCTTAGAAAATGCAAATGAACAAAGCACGCATCAATGCGATGACCCCAACTTAAACCTTTCTCCTCCTGCCACCGAAGAAGTTGCAGAAAGTACTCAGGAGGAACGACAGGATTTTATACCTGTCAGTGAGAAAAGCCTAGATAACACAATAGATGATCCGACATTAACACCCAGGTTTCCTGTGTGGCAACAGTTCTGTGCAATCTTAAAGAAGAGGTATTTGTGTACCAAGCGAAATCTGGAAGGATTGATTTCTCAGGTAAGCACAAAACGCATAAGGATATATGTAATATTTGACCTAATGGATTCATGATTTTTGTACGCACTCCTTTTGCTTGATTTTGTGCATTGTGTAGATTTTGCTTCCGTCTTTCTTTGTAAGCGTTGCAATGTCCGTCGCTCTAACGGCAGAAGTTGCCACCGATCTTCCCGAGCTAATACTTTCTACGGCGCAGTTCTATAAACTCAGCAAGCCTGATGAAAATGTGATTGGACTTGCCAACAATAAACATGATTTGTTTGCTGAGACGTACGTAAAAAATTTAAATCATGAATCTTTTTTTCTATATTATGTAAAAGTGATTCTGACAGCTATAAATTATGCTGCATTCATAGATGGTCCTATGATGCTACATCCAGTGATATTGCAGCTACATTACAACTTCCTTCTGGTCCTGGAGCGCAATGCGTTTTGAAATCCCCTTTTATCTTATCAGACTTTGTAGAAAAACATCATTACACTCCAGCCCTTCTTAGAGAAGAGTTTTTCGATTCAATGTGTGGTGACGTGTTTCAAAATGGAATTCCATTCAGTACAGGCGAATTTAGAAGAATCATGCAAAATACCCTGCCACTGGGGTTTAACAAATCCCAAATGTCAAAAGAAAGGTAATATACAAGAAATGTGTGGAAATGTATTTGATAATGATAATAACTATTGAATACGTTCAAATTTCATCTATGAATCCGAGTTTTAAATTTGATATACCCTTGATTCTAAAGAAATTATCCAATTTGCTATTGTGCGGAGGAAAAGACATCTTTCGTTTGCCCAAGCTATGGATTTTCCGAGCCGTCAACTTTCAAATCGGTGACAGGGGACATGATATACGATATTTCAGGACAAAATGAGTCGCAATATTACTTGTATACTGCTGACCGGTTCAGGTAACGTTTCTCACTATTTCCTCTTATCATTTCCAATACGTTGGTGGTCAGAGTCCCTTTTTGATTTCATAACCAAAATTCGCAAAAAACCATTTACAGATTGAGAAGATATGGAGGATTGAGCTTAGGCCTAGTCAGAAGTTATGTTCCAAAAGGATTTGGAAACAAGTCACGCAGCCTCTTTGGAAAAATTGCTGTCCGTGGTGCAGCTAAGGTCTGGTATGATGCCAACGGTTATCACAGCGTCTCGACATATCTCAACGTTTTAAACAATGCCATACTTCGTGCTAATTTGCCCCCCGATGCTGGAAGCCCCTCCGGATATGGTAACGATTATTAAGCTATACCACAATTGCGGGGTTCGTAACATTTGCCTTTGTTCTCTCGATCAGGCATAACTGTGATTAATCATCCATGGCCAAACACCCACCCACTGGTTATAAGTACTGCAGCAAGGGACATTCTGCAGGGAAATGAAGTACTGATATCTATATTCATTATCGTTGCAATGAGCTTTGTTCCTGCTAGTTTTGCACTGTTTGTGGTGTACGAGAGGTATACTAGGTCATCGCATTTGCAACTGCTAAGTGGAGTTCACCCAATGACTTACTTGTTTGCCAACTACATTTGGGATGTTGTAAGGGCAATCGAATTTGTTTATGAAACTTTTTCAAAATGAGCAATGAGCAAAATTTTGATATTTATTGTTTTACATTTCAGTGCAACTATTTCGTTCCCGCATTCTTCATCGTTGCTATTTTGTTGATATTCGATGTGCCAGCGTACTCTTCCAAAGAAAATCTCCCAGCGGTAATTGTTCTGTTCCTGATGTATGGGTACGTGTTAATACAACTTATGACTTAAAAATATATTTGCAACAATTTAATAATGCTAAATTGTTTCTTGTTACCAAAGATGGTGCATATCTCCCGTTATGCATTGTACATCCCTGATATTCAATGAACCAAGCTCAGCTTACATATTTCTCATCGTGATTAATCTGTTTGTCGGAGTAACATGCATTGTAACGTCATTTCTTTTGGAAGTCTTTTCCTCGGATGACAGTGTAAGCATTTTCTCAAAATCAACTCAGTCATTTACTTATAAGATCATGCATAATGTTCAGAAACTTTTATCCACAGGTTATAATACAAATGCATAACATTTTGAGGTCAATGTTCATGGTGTTTCCGAACTACTGTTTAGGAAGGGGACTAATGGACATTGCAATTTGGCATTATTACTACAGCATGTATCTGCGTTTTATAGGTATGAATGATTTTATGAGAGTATTGATTTAATTCATGCGTTCTTTTTAATACTATTTCTTTTCAACCCTTTGGCTACTTCAAGGTGAGGACAGTCAAGTAAAGTCACCTTTTTCATGGGATGGCACAGGAAAATGTCTAACTGCTATGGTTTGTACTGGATTAACGTTTTTCATAATCAACTTTCTTATCGAGTCCAAGCGTTTCTCTCGCACCAGGTACGTCTCATTTCACCCCGTAAACTTTTCTTGCATGACTGCTTTACTTCATGATCATGATTTTCATATTACCTAATGTCATACTGATTTTTATCTGCAATGTAACTTGTCTTCCTTATAGGCGTCATAAAAAATTTCTTCAGAGTGTGGCTCGAAACACCAACATACAACCCGACGAAGATGTAGCTGCTGAAAGAATTAGGGTTCTTCGCGGACTAGCAAATGATGACATACTACGAGTTGAAAACTTGACAAAGGTTTACCATACAAGGAAAATGGGCGAGCATTTAGCAGTTGACCGGTTATGTTTTGGTGTGCCACCCGGAGAATGTACGTTCAATTAAATACATGTGCAATGCAAAAATAACTCGGAAAATTGCTAATATTAAAAATTGTTTTAAAAGGCTTTGGCTTGTTGGGAGTCAATTCAGCAGGGAAATCAAGCACTTTTAAAATGCTTACCGGAGACACCCCCATAACGTATGGAGATGCTTTCATTAACAAATTCAGTGTTAGGAACAACAGTCGAGTAGCTCTGAAATCCATCGGATACTGTCCACAGGTAAAATTACACAAGACTTAATGAAAGTTTAATTCGATAAGAAACTTACATTTATATGCTATCTTTTTTAAAGGTGGATGCTTTACTTGACGAATTAACTGCTCGTGAGCATTTGCAGCTTTATGCCAGGTTTGTCCAGAGTCTAATTAAACGTCTTTATCACAGGTTAAAAAGTCTTCAAAAGGCTTTATAGACTACATGGTACATATTTGATTCCAGATTGAGAGGAGTTCCAAGCAAAGAGGTGGACAAAGTCGCTGAGTGGGCACTAAAGAAATTAGATCTACTTCAGTTTGCAGATCGACCATGTCGCACCTACAGTGGTGGAAACCGGAGAAAAATTTCTACTGCAATAGCTTTGATTGGCAGTCCATCTTTAATATTTTTGGTACAATGATCTCGAGATACTTTTAAAATATCCATACTTTGTTTTTCGAATTTAAAACAACTTTCTTCTGTAGGACGAACCGACCTCAGGAACAGATCCTCGCAGTCGGAGATTTTTATGGGATCTAATTCTAACCTTGGTCAAGGAAGGACGCTCGATTGTCTTTACCAGTCACAGTAAGTCACAATCACAGAAATGCCAACCTTATTGGTAGGTTCAATATACGTATACGTATGTGATGACTTAGGTATGGAGGAATGCGAAATGCTATGCACAAGGTTGGCAATAATGGTCCAGGGTCAGTTTCGGTGCATTGGGAGCACGCAGCATTTAAAAAACAAGTGCGAACCTATATAACTATATTACATATTATATGTTCAAAGTTTATGCTTATGCATGAGGTAACTTTAAACAATAATGATATTAGATTTGGTGACGGATACTCCTTGACATTGCGATGCAATTTGGAGAAGGACACGGGAAAAGTGGAAAGATATATGCGCAAAGTATTTCCATTTGCTGTTCTTAAGGTAAAAATATTGAATTGTTTCTTGCTCATTAAATGCAAAGTATACCTATCACAATCACTTGATGTTTCATGATCTTAGGAAAAGCATCACAACAGCCTCCACTATGAAATAGCCTCACAACATGTATCCCTGGACGACATGTTCCAAAAAATGGAAGTAGCCATGAAGGATATGCCAATACTGGACTACTCCGTATCACAAAATACTTTGGATAATGTAAGTTTTTTAGTACGAAAGAGAGTAAGTATGACCTAATCGACCTTGTTAGGTACACCAAATATACAAGTGTTTGCTTGCAGGTGTTCATTAATTTCGTGAAAAACCATTTGCTCACTGCAAGCAACGCTGGAGACACAAGTTCAGCATCAACAGACACTGCCAAGGAATGTACAGCTCAAGACGCAGAGAATTCCAATGATAACATGTTGTAAACGCTTGCAATAAAAACTCCGTGATCGATGACAATTGAATCACGAAACACGTTGTATGCGACACTCTGTACAATTCCACAAATAAGTACAAACAATCACTGCAAACCAATACTACTGAAATTCAGTTAGGTACGAAGATCGCTTTAATAAATCCTTTGCATTTTTGAACAAAATAAAATACTTGAGAATTTGATTTTGCTTTACTTCATATAAATTTACGGTTCTTCTTTACTCGTTTAATAATACTAGATAACAATGTATAGACATCACGATTATCAGAAAGATGCGCGTGAAGTAGAACAAGATCATAATGTTGTAGGTGCGGATTATATTTGGGTTGAGTTGGCTCAGAAAATAAAATGAATCGCTTCGAGGTAATGTAATCGCCGGAACGTTATTTTAAACTAACAATATGGTTCCTAAATTTTGAAGCATTTAAAATTTTGGCATGGTTTGAGGACCACTAGACGAGCTTGCAGGTAGAAATTCATCAAAAGATTTTTTGGCTACCGACGAAAGATCATCCATTGATTTTTTAGCACTAACAGTTATATCATCTATCGACTTTTTTGTCTGGTTAATAAATTCGTCCGTGCTTTTTGCTGCAGAATTTGAAAGATCTGTCAATTCTTCGTCAATTTTGCTAATAACCCAATTAATTGCTTGACGTCCCTGTAACGATAAAAATGTTAATGTTAGCACAATGAATTATTGCTAGCGATTGGTCCATAATCTTTTTTGCGTAATATTACTTTGCCCCACTTACTTTGTTTGCATTAGCACTAATTGTTGTAGCTAATAAACTTTCCATATAACTACTCAGTGGAACACCCTTGACTAACACTACTGCCTCTTGCTTGAGTAATGTTTTTGAAGGATCTTCAGGATGCGGTGCGTAAACGAGGTGCTCGTCAACGGCAATATTACTACAAAATGTTATCTGAAATTATGTAAAAATACAAATATAAGGTTTTTATCGAAAATATCCGTCTAAAGATCTGTAGATTTCGGATGGTGCATATAAACTTACATTCCTAGATTTCAGAACCATAGTCTTGTTATTAGGGTCAACTTCAGACTTCTCATTAGCATACATTACACTAGGAGATCCCATTATCTATTGAAATGGAAGTGAGAACAAGTTAAAATTAAGGATACAAAGTTTCAAATGACTCTCAAATAAAAGATAAATCCACTTTTATTATAGAAGTCTTGACTTACGTTCTGCACCCAACCAGGAATGCCCCATTTTGAACTGATAATCCTATGCGAGTGAAGTACTCCTTTATCATCTACTTTCCTATCCAGTACATCTATCGACGCCACAGCTGGATTCATTGGATTCGGGTATTTTCTCCATGCCGCTTGGACAACCTTGTCCCACGGGTGACTATTTTCAAAAGAACACAAATATATTATTACCTTCCAATCATAGGATTCACTACAGCTGCAACCTATCCATTTGATAGAAAAGCTGCCGATAACATTTAAAAAGTAAATCTTACTTGAACGTGTATTCCGAGGTCCAGAACTTCATCTTGAATGGTTAGCGGTGTTTCAAGAACAACTTACAGAGCTTGCAGTCATCAATTGAATACCAATTATTAAAAGTCTCAACTCAAGAAAGTCTGGTTGATAAAAGGTAAAGGAAAGATTCAAATTATTTCTTAGTCCAATAATAGATTTTACTAGAAACCTATCCAAATAAAATGTAATATGATCACTTCAGCATCCTTTTCCCCAGGCAAAAATATTTTTTGGCAAAGGAAACCCTTTCAGTTTTACCCACCTTGAAGTAAAGAAGACGACACACTTATCCGCTTTTAGGTCTACACCAACTTTTTAGAAGAAACTAAAATATTTAACAGGTGAAAGCAGAAAGCGTTCAGTGAGTGAAATCCTTCGAGAGACTAGCACCTACACAATTTCAGTGCACTTTCCTTTTTCCAGAAGATTTCTGATGACGAAGGAAGATGTTCCGCTCCGGACTCCGGATAAAAAGTGAAAGAGCGATTTGGCGGACGAGGCACGAGGCCAAGGAGTGCTTACGTTAGTCCAAGAACTTTACAAATGATTTTATGTAGTAAAATAGGCCAGTATTGTATGTACACCACCACCGTCATAGAACTTGGGACAGAAGTAGTATCAATGAATCCATTGATTCCCACCGTCATAAAACTACTATATAAACTATACATGCAATTTTGTAGATGAGTTTGGCATGATACTGTAGATCGACCTACACAAGGTAGTTAGGTTAGGAGTGGATTGAAATTGAATGATGCAAACATATAGCGGTAAGGAATAATCCGAAATTGTACTTGAATATGAATGCATATAAGGGGTTATATAAGCCTGTTATAATATTTTGGTTATAAGGATAACTACTATAAAAAGGGGGTATTCTGATCATTCTAATATACCTTGGCATGCATTCTATCATATATTTGGTTTGGTATAATATGTCTAAACCGCATACGTATACCATGTGTATGTAAATGTGGTCCCATGCAATCTTGCAATGAACAACCCGTTCAATGTTCAATTCAATCAAGCCATGTGGAAGCAGAAACAGACAAAGATTTGCTGAGAATCTGAGTCAAGTTTGTATGCAACTTTGCTAGACTGCCAGCAAGCAACAGTTAAAAGTTAAGTTGGCATTAACTTGCTTTAAGCTGAAATGCTAGCAAATGGAAATGAACAAAGTGGGAATGGAAAGATACAAAGTCTGGGAGTGGGTTAGCTAGTTATCCCACTAATTTACAGGATTGCATGCATCCATTCCATTCCTAATTTCCTTGTATCATGTATTCTTTCCGTTTCCAATTGTTAGCTATTTCCAAATAGGTAATAGGTAGAAATACTATCGTAAAACTATATATTTGTGTTACTTACGCACAATAATTGAACAGAGCTATAATGGGCAGGGTAGTAACTAACTAATCGGGTTATTGATTATTGATTCACCATAATGCATTATGCTATATTTTTACAATTTTCTTGAAAAGCAGGATTTCTAACAAATGCCAGTGTTATACTGATGTCCTACGGTCCACTGCCATAAAACTCGTCAATAATTTCTGAATCGCATTGCCCCACTAACATTGTCGCCCAGTATCTTTACTATTGTTTTGTTTTGCTTGCCTTATCAAAGCATTTCTGAGTCATAAGTTCTGACAATCCAGTGGGTCATGCTGTCCTAATAATTAGATCTCAGACATCTTACCGCAGATCCAATCGGGATTTTCCATACCGTTGGTTAGTATTTTTTGCGTCACGCATATTGCATATGTACCTTTAGACTTTTGTATGTCTTTGCATTCCTCTTTCAGCCATACTGGTTTCCGTTGACAAGCGTGAATTGCTTTATACCTTGCAGAGGGTACATTGTAAAATCAAGGTCCTCCGCAATTCTGTTTACAGTTATCTTATCAGTCCGGTATATCTTAGTATATAATATCTTGTAGCAATGTTAAGGAAGTGAAGCCAGTGAACGTCAAACGCATATATACTTGTCTACGCATCTTCTGTAATGGTACATGGTACGCAGTACGGTAGTTGATTGGTTGGTATTACAAGGCAAGTCCAAAGTCCAATGTGCATGTGGTTCATTGAAACGAAAGTGATGGGTGATTTGGTATTAAATTTTAAGTTGGTATATATATGCAGCGTGCAATCATCATTGCAATTGATTACGGTTATACTTTTCTACATACTACAATATAATATTAAATTACTTCATGGCTTTTGTTCAGAAAGTCAGAAGTCAATTTAAAAAAATCTTTTGCTGCCAAATTTTTCATACCGTTGTGGCGAATGCAGTATTTTGCTTATGCAGTTTCAAACTTTAAACGAATGAAAAATACAGTTTCACCATTCTATAAAAAACCTGCAAACCTTATCGACTAAATTTTTTAGCTTTTTGTAATACACATGTGAGTCTTTGAAAGTATGTAGTAATTCATACCCCATACCCTGTTGCTCAGTTCAAACCGCAGAGCTCAAAAACTCTTACTTATCAACGACTTGCACACTTATCAACTCTAGCTTTAAGGAATGCCAAAATGGTATGCACCTCGTGCCATCAGGAATGACGTAAAAGTCAGAATATTACTAGTATTACTGAGAATGGAAAAGTAAAAAAATAAGTAGCAGCATGGATGGCTACATAGTTTATCACCCGGTGAGGTGAATTGCATTATAAGTACTCTTTCCTGCATCTAGCGAAGAGAGCAAAACTTTTTCATTTTAGAAAATGATACCACGATGACACACAGGAATATAACATTTTTTAAAAAACCAGCAGCTCTGCTCATTTGTCATTAGACGAAAACCATGACCTTGTACAAAAACTGAAGCCACACTTCTCGGCACAATGCTCTTCATGACAAGGTTTATGCAATTTCATAAAACTCCAACCCTACCGTGACTACTATATGTAGTGGTGTAGTCTCTGCTATTTTACATTGCCAAATGCACTTCATTTAAATGTAGACTAGATAACGATTTCAGTGAAACGTACCTTAAAACACAGGGTGGTATGTAATGCAGTAGCGGATGATTACAACGTAGAAAAAATCACAAAATCATGTCATGATTTCTAAAGTTCCACGCGCAAATCTATAAAATGATCTCTGGGATGTCCATTATATGCACTATAGTCAATGACACTAATAAGTACCATCACTATCATCACCATTCACAACTCAAGCAAACCTATACACGCCAACTTGCAACTTTTTGACTTAGAGTTCAAATTCCAATGTTCAATTGTCGATTTTCCTTTTGTAATTACGCCGTACTTGTAATTTTATGACATGTACATGACAGATGAATCATTCCATGAGTATATAAAGGAATGTTGGGTGTTATGCATTGTAATTTATACCTGCATGCATGTCTAGTGCCTAAATTCCAGTTTCATAATTATTCCGTTGTTCCCCTAACATAGGTATTTACTATCACAAAAATGCGATTCTCCACGTATTAACAACGTTCGAAACTGTATATAAAAAACTAGTAACATATTGCAATCAATAATTAAGATTTTTCAATTTATTTTAAAATATAAATATTAGTAATACACTAGCACGATTTTGACTGAGCAATAATTATCGGGCTATGCAACGAGTATGTCTCTTGCACACCCCGATCAATATCAGTTACAATTATAAACGGTGCAGCGTTGTACACACCAGGCCACGCAACTCCAACACTGTAAGTCACCGTTTGTGTCTCCAATGCACTTAGGTGTAACGTCCAACTAGTTTTGCCCGATAAAAATATGTCTCCAGACGCGCGTAATGATGGACCAGTTGAAGTAATACTGAAAAGCGCAGAAATATGAATTCATATGAATACCACCTTACACGCATTTACCTTAAGCATATTATATTCATATAATCAAGTGCTGGTCTCAGTGACAAGGCATTATGACTTACTCATCTTTAGGAGGATTATTTTCGAGCTGTATTGTAAATTTTCCGCTGGTCCTGGAATGTATTTTTAAATCAATGTTGCACAATTGTATCGAAGACGCCGCAAAATCTCCAAATACTCTGTTTGGATGCTTGACTTGAAATACAAACGCACTTTCAATAGATGTTATAGCATCTTGAACTTCCATCCGACTATTTCCCAGCGCCAACACTTCTTTCTCTGATGTTTTAATTTCCCACTGTACATTAATGCTCACATCACTTTTGGGAAGCTTTCTACCGTCTTTGAATTTTAAGATAATGTTCCTTGATTCGTTTTTATTCATTTTAACGATCTCTTTTTCACCGTCGGGATTTTCTACTTCCTTCTGTGTTGGTGTTACAGAACAAAGATCCGTCACCGTTACGTCAGGTGGAGTAAAGTATATTTTGTTAATAAAAACGTTATAATCCTGAAATGTAAAATGTAAAAAGCAAATTTTAAATTTTTGGTTAGTGTAACTCTTAATACGCCAAACAATAAGCTTTTTGTAAATATTAATTAGTTACTTACCACAGTTAAATTATATAATCTCAGGAGTCCTAAGTATGTAACACAATCCAACATTTTCAAAGAATTATACTCTACATGAACAGCCGGAGTTAATGGCAATTTGATAGACACCCTAATTACACGATGTATCTTCTTTTCAGGTAAAGAGTTTGTGAGGATTTCATACAAAACTAGGACATCCAGCACTGTGGAATCCCCAACTTGTGGTGCCTTGAAAACACAAGGTATTCTCAGGTTTGAAGCATTTTCATTGCACTGAAGCGTAGTGAACTTTTTGCTTGTGGAAGTTATCTGCAAGGTACTTGTATCAGCATCTGTCTTAGGTAGGACTAGAAGTGTGTCTTCCATATTCTCTGCAGCTATTATGATTTTCGATAACTTCATGTCATTGGGAATATATTTGGACTTTTCCTGTAGCACAATGTCAAAATTTGCAGCTTGGGCATGAAAAAATAAATCTGGTAGACCATTGACAGTTGCCTGTGTAAATTTTGAGTGTGAAACTTTAGTACATTGCCACGCCATGAACTTACGTATAAATTATCATTATTATTTTGTTGGCTTTTAAAAGCGTACCTGAAACAAAGGCAATTTTTCCGTTATTCGAATTTTGTTCCGCAAATCCTTGGCATAAATCTTTCCACATCTTTCAGCTTTGGTACTATTGAGTCTTGGACCTTTCAAAACAACTTTTTGTTGAAAGCGCATGCGGCTACCAGCAAGTTCTAACTCGTAATGCACAGTTTCTAACGTCGTGACACCCACATTGTGACAGCATACAACAAATCTTAGCTGCAAAAAATATTTAATGACCCGTTAACTACATATAAAATTATATATTTAAACATGATTCGTTCGTTTAGGTAAAAAGGCTAAGCTTTTAAAGCTTACAATTTTAGATGCTTCGGATTCCAGTTCAAATTCAGACACTGTACTGACATCTACACTCTTCTCTTGGTCAAACACTAATGTAATATTTCGGAGCGAAATGGTTATTTTAAGCGGATTGAAAAAGGGAATTTCAATATAAAATGGTTCTGCAAGACAGAAAGAAAAGCATTAATTAAATATCATAATGCAGTAGTTTTGTAAACGATAGCTTTCTAAACATGGTGTATTTTACCATCACAAGGCACGATTGGATTGACTGTGTTATCTAAAAAACGAGTAAATAAAAGTCGCGTTGGTTTGAAAGCTATCACAGAACTGCCAATGCATTCTCGAACTACTTGCTCTTCCAAGTTTTCCCAGCTATAATTATACAAAACATGAGTATTTAGATTTTTACAATTTTGCAAGATGCATTAAATAAAGATAGTTTTGTTTAGGTATTTTAATCAAGTCATACTTTGTGACAGGGGACATTTCTTCACTATTTGCTGAATCATCACATTCACCAGCTTCAAGGTCAGTCACTGCTATTCTAATTCTCATGTCAGAAAACTGTATTGTCGGAATGAAAAACTCGAAGGGGTTCGACTCATTGCGTTGGATGGCCTATTATGTTGAGCATATACAAAATCACAAATACTCTACATTAGCAAATATTGTGCTTTTTATTAAAATTCTCAAGTGATAATGCTGTTAATTGTTACCGCAATAGTGGATTGGAATTCCTTGTAGAAGATTTGAATTTGCTGTGAGGGCTGAGGTGATGGGGTTACAAGTGTTGACATCAAATGCTTTGTAACACCATCCGGAATTTGAAGTAAGTTTTGAAGTCGTGCTATCGTAAAGTTGACATGGTCCTCAGCACAACGCCAGCCTCTTCCACGATAAATCTGATGGCTTTGGCGATAGCAGTTTAGAGAATGACTTTTTAGTCCTGCTTTGGCATATCTATAACCTAAGAAATTATAAATTGCTTTACTGTCCCAATTATAATATGAGATGCATATTACATAAACATTAATATTTAAAATATTACCAGCCAAAACGCTGTGTAAGGCATACTTCCTGGGTGAATTCATCTCAATGAAGCAATAGGCTGCTTGTTCAAGCATTAAGGCAGATCTCAAATCACAGTCTTCCGATGTCATTCTTATAAATATTGCAGCGGCTTCCGCGTGGTTATCTAGTTGCTTCAGACATTCTGCTCCTATTATAGCACACCTTGTTGCAGCATCAGTCATTCTAAATAACATACAAAACCAATATTTTAAACATGAATAGACAGCCTCTGCAGAAGTATAATATACAAAATCGTACCTGCATTGGTCTATAAAATGCCCGATCGCATCATTAATATAGTGAACAGGGAAAGCTCTAGCCACAGCCAGAGGTGGCTCTGATTGTGACATCATGAAATGGGATATAGCAGCTAATTCCAACGCAGATGAATAATAAAGCCATGCTGCATCTCCGTAAAAGTCTTTTTTCAGTTGGTGAAACAACTGATAAGCTCCTCCGTAATGTCCAAAGAGAAAGTAAATGTCTCCCAACTTTCGACTAAGTATTTCCACTGATTCGGAAGCATAACTAAAACATTTAAAAGCTACAATTTGTAAACAGTTCCAGAAATTCTTACTCTTTTAATTTGTATGATATATGCTGACTAATAAAAAAGTTGCTTACACAATAGACGGAGTACTTTTGGTGGTTGTACCAAAAAGACGCTTCGTTGCGCTGAAAAAGGATTTACTCATTCCCCTTCGATTCATTATCTAAAAAATGTCAAATTCCTTTCAATACAATAGTTGATCTAATGAAATACTATAGTCAATTCAATACTCCGACACTAACCGAATCATTGAGGTTTCTGCATTGTCTTTCCATGTAAGGAAGTAGAGCCTTTGATATGAACTCATTAAATGCTAGCTGAATTCTTCGGACATCATGAAAACTCAAAGTTGTTCCATATTCTCTTTGGATAACGGTTTTCACGCCATTTGGCAATTCACCATTTTGAGTAATGAAGGAGGGTGCTTTCTCGCAATCGGGACTAAGGGGATGAAGTAGATCCGATTGTACTATATCTATTATTTCTTCGGGTGTTTTCTCTTCATTTTCAATTTGACTGATATCCATCTATTAAAAATACAAACATCACTTAATTCTTTGAATTACTCCTTCCAATATCTTAAAAATACATTAAATTAAACCAGCTTGCTTGAATTGGCTTACTAGTGCCGCTTCTTGTTCTGCAACATAACTCCAAGGGTTCGGAACTAGCACCTCTGACTCCGAAACAACTTTCTCCACGCGAAGTTTCAGTAAATGACAAAAGTTTCCTCCGTACATGGTACGAAAGTTTTGGTAGACATGTTCTGCCCTAATGGATAAAGTCATGATTAAGTCAGCTCATTAAAACTCTGATGCCAAACTATAAGCTGCATAATAATATGGGTATTTATTAACTTACTCTTCTTCGTTCGAATTATTGTCTTGTACAATTAAGTAGTACTTAAGAACGGACGGCAATATCCACGTGTTTGGATGGTCATATTGATGTTGCTGCTGAACTTTACTTAACTTTCCAACAACATTTGCAACATCTTCCGAAGTTTTTACTTCCGATGATGAGATGACCAGTACGCAAGCAACGAAGTGATTCAGAAACTCGTGCTGACTCCCGTAGATATCGGACTGAAGTTTCAAAAATGCTTTTCTCCATGTTTCAAACCAAAGGGTCCGACTGGGAAGCATTACCTCATAATTTGAACTCTTGCCATCTAGCTTTACTCTCTTAAAATCTGAACCACTCGCTGTAGGCACTAATGGGGGCAGTATTTGTGTTACCACGTTTGTCAGGAGGCGACGTGTCTTTTGCGCATCAACCTCAGGCTTCTTCCACTCCCCAATATCCACCAGTGTTAAATGCAGGTCTTTCACCAAAATGAGTTGCCCGTTAGGATCTTGCCAGGATGCTACAAAAATATGACAAAAGACTTATTCTAATTGCCAGTTCGAAAGGAAACATTTGAATACAAAGAATACAAACATTTGATTTGAAGTAAGAACTGAGCTAGTACCTTCACAGGTAAGCCTAGAAAATGGTTGGGCAAGCTGAGTAAAACTCAAGTTGTATTGCTTTATCAAGGAATCAGCAGCGGATGAGCATAAGACTGCAACCCTGGCGCTGAATGATGACCTGATAAGGTCCTTGGGTTTGGCAGCGATTCCGTCCATCATCATCACAAATCCCCACTTTCTGTACCATGTGTCTTGTATTCATAAAGTTGCTTTGAGGCCACTAACGCATGTAATATTTAAAGTGTTCTATTCGTGTCACAACAGTAAAAGCTTATCCACCATTATTGCCCCACTTACTTCAGCAGTAAATACGAATCGTATTATAGACACTAAAGAGTCATTTTTCATTTCTTTAGTGCATCTTACTCCGATTGAATATCGGATTGCGATTCCATTGATAAAGAATTTTAAACGACAACGCCTACCACTTCTTCTGCTACTTTACAACCATTCATTCTTCTTCGGGTCGACCATCCAAGTCGTTTGTTGCACAGATTTTTATACAACGAAACTTAACGGCTCAGCTATATTCAAATTAATTCACATTAAGTCAGTGGACTGTCAATTTTTAGCAGAGTTTAAAACCAGACATGCAAGAAAGTGCAAACGCTATAAAACAATAGTTAAACTACTAGATTCTCACTGATGCGGTACATCATCAAACCACATCACAAATTCCACTGCAAACCAAAAATGTTAAAATGATGACTGAATCGGTTACGACTTAGGTCGTAATTTGTAAATTATCTTAATTCTGAATCTAACTATACATTTCAGAAGGGACCTCTCTAGGTCGTTCTGTAAGAGCTTAGCACTTGCCTTACTATTTTGCAGCATTGTGCTAACAATGCTGACGTGGCCCAGTGGCATGAGCCTAGGGCTTGAGGTAGTGCAGTGCTAAGTTCGCGGGATCGATTCCTGGCTGGGGCAAAGTTTTTTTACACAAAACATATTATCTCAACTGCAGTGCAGTTACTGCACTATAGTACTGCTATTTTTTGACGAATTAACCTGAATCTTGGCATGTAGACTAATTAAAGGGTGGGGAATTTAGCCAAATTAACCAATTACCCCCGGGGGGTAGGGCTTATCCCCCAGGGGTAATTTTTCACAGTTTTGCTCGGATTGAGCTCAAATTTGGTATGTAGACCAATGAAAGGGTGGGGAATTCATGCTAAAATTGTCGCTAATAATTTTTCGCTGGACGTAGTTTTACAACTTACAACAAGTATTATTTTTTTAAATGTCAATTCCTGATGTAAATTTTATAAAAAATCAACACTGCTGTCCATTTTAAATAAAATGTCAACGCTGCCGTCTACTTTGAATAAAACATAATTTATTCTTCCGTTTTTTAAATAAAAAAGGTTTATGGTAAATTGACTGGGTAGGAATTTGGTTGGGCTTAACCATCAGCAAACCGGTAAGCCTTTTGGCTATCGTTTTAGTAGTTTCGGTTAACCAGGAAGGCTACCGCTTTTAACCATGAAGGCTAAACTTTTATAATTGAGAAGTGCCTGGCCAACCAACCAGCCATGTTTAGCCCTTTTTAAATTGATGAGAGTAAACCGAGAAGGGTTACATTCTTAAGGAAAGAGAATTTTGAGTTGCTTGGGTTCTCAAAAAGAGGACACCGAAGGAAAAGAGAACCACTATTGAATTTAAAGTGGGTGGGTTAATGAAATAGGATCCCCGGTTGAATTTGTATTAGTTAAAATCTGGAATACGGACCCGAGATTGACCCTGGGTAATTCAACAAAACGTATTTAACTAATTCAACGAGTTAAATTAGCGGATGCCTCTTTAGAGTGATCGGAAATGGTTTCCATACATGGTTTAAAAGTTTTGATATATGTATTTAGCTCTAGATGCCATCAAATTGTATTTTGTTTTGATGGCAAAACGGGCTTAGGACTAGTATCCTTTAATTCTTGTTTTGATTGTGCTGCAGCTGAGGTGTGAAGTAAATCCGTGTCTTTTCGAGTGCCTCTCGCACGAACATATGATCCACGAGTACGGAATCTCTGGGTCACCCACAACTCAGCAGCAGCATACCAAGCTTGAAAGCAGAAAATGCGAACACGTATCAAATAGAATCGCCAATGCTCTACCTACACCAAAGTGGCCATATAACAGCGTTGATGAGATGCTATGCAAAAAATGAAAGTGAAAACAAC
This sequence comes from Entomobrya proxima, assembly GCA_029691765.1. NCBI lineage: Eukaryota > Metazoa > Arthropoda > Collembola > Entomobryomorpha > Entomobryidae > Entomobrya > Entomobrya proxima. Next base: position 8,370,488 of record CM056170.1, on the reverse strand, counting down.
GGAAACCACCGTAGGATAACCGTGTAAAAGTGAAAGTTTGGATGACAGAAAATAACAAAGTATAATTCTTCAAGAATTGGTAATTATTTTCTTAAATAATCTATACAAATATATCGATCCTTCACTTTATTTGCTTAGTGTGTTCAAAAGTTTCATGAATAATTTCACACAAATGTCCTACAAAAATATAAAATGCGCTATTTTCTCCATGAGTTTGCATTGGTGGTGGCAATTTGCGATTTATATAATTTGCGTTTAAAGTTCATTCAAATAGGCCATTTTCAATGTTTTGACTGCGCTGTAAATGTCCTCTTTCGTGGTAGTTCTTCCAACGCTTAGACGAATGGTACGAGAGGCTTCTGCAGGGGAAAGTCCGGAAGCCACAAGTATTGCTATATTATGAGAATCCATATCACAAAACAGTAATTAAGTTTGCTTTCACTTTTCGTATCGTTTTATGATGTCCATGTCCATTCTCACCTGAGGGTTTCTCTATGTTGGAATGACAAGCTGCGCCAAGACTAGCAAGTAGTTTATCTTTGCATTTTTCCTTCAAAATAGTTGTCGCCTGTAAACCTTCCGGTAAACACACACTTACTGTATTCGGAAGACTGTTTGGTGCATTTGAAAAATTAATTTTCAACCCCGGAATACTATCCTAAAAAGTTTGAATAGTATCATAGTATCATAGGATGTCACTTTATCATCTTGAATGATCATCTATGCATAATTTAGATTAGATGTTTTGTTTACCTGCAAGTTAATTCGCAGTGTCTCAGCTAGCCCCATCATAATCTCAGTGTAAGCATGCAAATTTTCATGTACTAGTTCGGCCGCTTTTCCCAACCCAACAATCATGGGAGTATTTTCTGTGCCAGGCCTGAATCCACGTTCCTGACCTCCTCCTTGCAAAAGTGGATACATTGAAGTTGCATTGTCCATTAAATCTTTGCAGTAGAGAGCTCCAATTCTCGGCCCATAAAACTACCAAAATTTTCTTTATTAGCTAATCAGTATAATGACAATACAATGGTAATGACACAAGTGAAAGTGCTTATAACTGAACCTTGTGACCCACAACTGTCAGCAAGTCTACTCGAAGGCTTTGCACATCCACCTGAATTTTCCCAATAGTTTGTGCTGCATCGCAGTGAAAGAAAATCTGAGACTTTCCTTCGGCTTTCCTTTGCATGTTCACTTTCTCCAACTTGATACCTATTTCTTCTATCGGCATAATGACTCCGGTCTCGTTGTTAGCATGCATAATGGAAATGGCACACGTATTGTCTTTGATACACGAAACCACATCGTCAGCATATAATTGACCATTTTTATCAACTGCTACAACTGTAAGCTCTAAAAGATTTGAAATGGAAATTCACACATTTATCTTTTGTTCCATGAAAAAGTGTTATCGAATAGATGATAACTATGACCTATTTGCTCTAGACGTTCCAGTTCTCTTAAAACATTTGCAACAGAATCGTGTTCAACGTTACTTGTTAGTACATGAGGAGTCAACGTTAGATTCTTATTCGGAGCCGATTTGATAAGGGACAGCAAAGCAAAATTATTCGCCTGAAGTTGTTTGCAAAGAGTATAGTGAAGATATTAGATAATTGCGTTTATAGTAACTCAACATTCATTCAAATTCAAACATTCATAGCTTGTAGTTCGGTTAGACAAGACTATATTACCTCAGTTCCACCAGACGTGAATATGATATCAGCAGGATTCGCATTTAGCATTCTTCCTAGAGCTCCTCTGCTTTGTTCAATAGCTTCTTTGGCTTGCTGGCCAAACACGTGAAAGGAGCTAGGATTCCCCCAGTGTGCCTTTAAACTTTGTGACACCACTTCTATAACTTGTTCATCCACTGGAGTGGTAGCATTGTAATCTAGATAGACCGGAAATGATTTTGATGACTCAGTTCCGGTCGAATTTGTGGTAGATTCCATTCTATAAATCGAAAGTGTAGGCGAACACTGTGTGGTTGTTTATAGATTCAGGTTCTGTATATAGCTTAAAAATATAGGCAAAAAATGTAACGATCACACAGCACAAGCACTTCCCAAAACGTATTTCGTGCAACTTGTTATAAATTCAAAAGTTATTTTTGCTGTTTTATCTAACTATTTAATGTTTAATTGACATGTTACAAACCATTTACAAATAGTTGTTATTAAGGTTCTATAATATGTTTTCACAACATTAAATAATAAACTTTCACCCTTATTTACATAGTGGTAAACAAACAAAACCTCAGCGTAAAGTTCACTTCAAGACAGTCAATAGAAGACTAGGGGATTTTTTCGCGTGAAGTACATGCTACTGTATTTGCACGTCATCATTTTCTCTGTCCTTTCTTTTTCACCCATACATACAATTGCATACCATTTCACAATTTGTATTTGCATCCATTCGTAGCAAAACAGGGTCATTCCCTTTTCCAAGTTTGCATACTCGGAATTAAACATGACATCATAAAAGGCTATTCGGTAATATGAAAATTAATTATTTTCTAATCGCATTTCAGGGCAATTTCAGGTTATAATGATAGGTTAGATGAGGATGATGAACGGATGTTCTTCCGCTTCCGTTCCAAGTTCTACGCAAAGCCACCAAAACAATCCGTCACCGAGAATTTCATAGAGTAAAAACACCAAATTATACAGCTACAATTTTTTAGAATAGGTATGCTTTAAAATTTTATGAACAGTGATGATGACTTATTATCAACATTGCTTGTAACTAAAGATGGGTTCGCAATTCTCAGTAATCTTCAATCTTGCTGGTTGTCATTCTATGAAAAATGGATGATGAATTTACTCACTAGATTGAGTTACGGACCAAAAGGTGTCTGCTCTACTTTTCTATTTATTACACAAATTGCAAGTGACAAGATAAGTGCAATAAATACGATTGCATTTCACGATATCTTTATGACTTCTTGAATTCCAGAAAACCAAAGGTCACATGTATTTTGCAACTTTGCATGACCCCACTTCTTTAACAAATTATTAAGCTTTTTATTTACGGCTTTTTAAAATTATTCATACATATATGTTCAAAATATTAAATATCAGTAAATATAATAGGTGTACATGCTTTAACAGCATCATTAAAATAAGTTGAGTTTGGGAAAAAATAAATAAATAAAACAGTGACAGACGATATTATGGTAATTTTTTAACTGCTGCATAAAAGGTCAAAAATGGTTAAATAAAAAAAATATTCATAGAAAATCTTCAGGCATGCATTTGTGAACGAATAAAATATGACAAATAAACGAATAAGATACAATAATGTTAAAAATAGCACAAACAATATTTAAATTAAATCTGCGAACGAGAGTTTTTACAGTTCCTCAGCTGCAATGCGACATATTAAATGAAAATCAACGTCAAGATACCGCCTCCAAAAGTCTTTATTTCGATACCAAACATCCGCTGGAAAACATGGACTGGAAATTCCTTGAAATATTCTGGCAATCGACCGTGTAGTAAAATTGATGTCCTTATTGCTGTCAATAAGTCGTCGAATGGTGCGACGTAGTTCTTCATCTTTGCCGGCTTCGATTTGCGTCTATAAAATATAAATCAGTAAAATTTTTAAATGGTATTTCTTGTTAAGCACATGTCAATTGTATTAAGAATGATCTTGATTGCTTACCTCCATTGTAAGAGATGTATCAGCTCCTGTTTTGATAGTTTCCTTGTCCTCAGTAAAATAATCATAAATGAATTTCTTAAGCTGACTGCTTTTGTCTTCATCAAAGGAGTCACATAAGTTATTGACATTGGGGAACGAAACACTAAAAATCATAATTACAAAAAATATTTCTCTCAAGCGCAAATAATACGCAATCAGTGTTTCAATAAAAGTTTGTGAAACCTTACCTCAAGAGAGCGTGATAAACTCTTTGAAGTTGATAAAGCTCAGTTTGCTCTTGAGAAAGATTTCGTCCATGCAACGAGTTTAGAACTGCATCCGCTTGCTCATCAGTTAAACTGCTTGATTTTACGCGGTATGCTAGACTAGAGAATTCCACAAGAAGTCCGGATTTTCGAAACTTGGTTGGATTACCTACACGATGATGAGGAATAAGGCAACCCATTAAAATAGAATATGAGCAACTTGACGAATTATCTTGCATGCTTTCTGAGATTACATACCTTTAGCATCAAACTGTGAACCCGTCCATTCAAGGCTCTTAAGCTCTTTCTTTACAACGCTACTATTCCATCCAACGGTTGCTGCCGCTTCAATTACGTTGAATTCCAAAAAGGTATCAGTGTCTCGAAATTTATTTTTCTCTTTCAGCAAAGCGATTGCTACAGCTAACGGCGGGCACTGAATGGACAAAGAACAAATGTCAATCTTAATTTGAGATAAATAAGTACAATATACGCTCGACAGACAGACTGAAATGTTACCCGAGAAGCTGCTTGTTTGAGAACTTTGGCTCCACCATATGCTTGGATTTTGCAAATTTCATAGGTAAGAGGTAAGATTTCGATCCATTTTTCTTCGCAAAGTTCCAAGTAACACAACAGCGTAGTTATGTTTTCTTTCGGCAAATCCAGATACATTACAGTGTCATCAATAGAAAACGAAACTTCGTGTCCGGGGCACTTGCTCACGTCACTTTTTTGAGTGGATTCAGCATGACCCCTGAGTTGTTCTATTCTTCCACATTTACAAGGTTGGAACACCTTTCGGAGTAATTTTCTGATTGTCGGTCTGTCAACTGAATTGGCATATACATGCCGTTTCAATTCACAAAAATCATTTCGCTGGAGAAATCAACAAGGTTTAATGAATTAAAAGTTGGCGACAGAAAACATAAAAGTCATTTATAAATGGCTATTAAAAATTAATATTCCACTGAAATCGTTTAACATACACGAGAATTATCCAAGAATAAATGACAATGGGCTGGAAGTCCATCCCTCCCGGCACGGCCAATTTCTTGTACATATGATTCGAAAGTACTGGGCATGTTGTAATGAATTACAGCTCTAATGTCGGACTTGTCGATCCCCATTCCAAAAGCTACAGTGGCTACAACAATTCGAATGTCGCCTGAAAATATTTCAAAAATGAAAACATTTTTTTCCAATTAACAAACTTCATTCATTGGAACCTTAAAATATTTTATCAAGGTTTCAATTCAATATTATAGTATTTAGAAGTTATTACCAGACATAAATCCATTTTGAACGTTTTTTCGTCTACGAGCAGTCATTCCAGCATGATATGCTTCACAGTTACTTGACAGTCGAGCTCCCGACTTTGTCTTGATTACTTTATTGGTGGATATTTCCTATAACATTATGTGAAAACCGAGAAATAATCTCTTGATGCATTTATAAAAGCCATAATGTTAATATTTAAAAGTTTGTCTAACCTGCAATTTTATTCTCACTAGTGTGGCAATCCGTTCGCATTCTTCTCTTCTTGTGCAATAAATAATAATAGAATCGCAATCACGAAATCGTTCTCCCCGAAGTAAGTTTAGCAGTGCTTCATCCTTATACAAATCACGGGACACCGAAAGCTTTAGATTTCTCGGTATCAATTCCCCACGTATCGTAGATGATGGGTCAATGTTCAAATGTTCACAAATGCTTTGCGAAGTGGCCTCTGTTGCAGTTGCCGTTAGACCAAGAATTGTTTTTACATTAAGTTTCTCGCGCAAAATCTGTTGAGGTGAAAACAACAAGTAAGAAAACATGATCACAGAAAAACTTATGCCAGTAGTGGTTAAACGTGTGTACCTTGCATAGCTGTAAGTAGCTTGGCCTAAAGTTATGTGACCATTGTGACACACAGTGAACTTCGTCAATACAAGCAAAACTTATTCTCGGCAATTGGTCGGTATTTCCTTTTAGCAAGCCAAAGAGACCACCGCAAACAGCTTCTGGAGAAACTAGGAGAATGTGAAGCTGTTTTGCTTTCACTTTATCCAATACCACGGATTTTTGCTTTGCTGTCATTCCACTATGAAGACACGCTGCATTTAGAAACGGGGGAATTCCTTGAACCTGTAGATGTTCGTATTGACAAAGGGATAATTGATATTTTATAAATGAACAGATACAAGCTGAACAAGACATCTGTCTTGGCGCACGAAGGTTGGAAATTAATGCTTGCATCATGCAAGTTGCATGCTTACCTGATCCTCCATAAGACTCACAAGCGGAGATATACATAATGTCATTGCTCCTGGGTACTTTTTATTGTAAAGATAAGCTGGTAATTGATAACATAAACTCTTTCCGGATCCTGTAGATAGGACCAACAATGTTGATAAACCTTTCAAAACTCTGTAAATAGCTTCTCTCTGTCCAGGTCTAAAATCGTCATATCCAAAAGCTTGAAGACCCTCCTTCATTATTTCAAACTCTTGCTCTGTTAAATTCAGATAATAAAGCAATTTTAGATTACAAATTGCCCGGCCATGAGTACAAATTAAACGGTGGCTAAAGACCCTTTTGATCCTACCTGTTCCGGAGGAATTTTCTCCAGTGAAGAATGGATCAACAGATTCAATCAGTGGAGCTGTATTGACGGAAATTGGTTGCGACATTTCGGTTGACAATGTGTCAATAGTATTTTCAGTAAGCTCATCTCCTTCCGCCTCTGCTGCGTTCGTTTCTTCCGTAATTTTATTTAGCATGTAAACATTGACTCTTGTTGTGGTAGAACTACTTTTATTAAGCATTCTGGCAGCTTCCTCTAGCGTAGGGAATGGACTATCATCTTGCTCGCCGGGAGGTTCTTCGTCAGCCACAGAATCTAGAAATAAACACAAAATGAGTAGTGTAAAACAAAACTCATGACGATGTATTTTAACACAGTAAAGTTATGTGAAACCTTTTGTGCAAAATTTGGCAAAATGGCCCTTTTCTCCGCATTTGTGACAAGTAAACGAATTAGTCATTGTTTCCTTCCCCTGCATAGATTTCCTTTGCTTCCAGTCATTTCGCTTCATTTTTGCAGCGTTGATCTTCCTGTGGCCACGGACGAACACTTTCTTCTTGGTGTTAATACGTACATAATTGTCCTCCACCACTCCGGTTGACATTTTACTGAAATGGAGAAACGTAAAATTATATTCAGGACCTGAATTTCAGGTTTGATTTAATTCTGTAAATCAAATCTATACATGATTTATGAAACTTACCTATCTAAGGTCTGGTTTCTCGCGTTAAACCGTCTTCCCATTTTCTTTCTTATTGTAATGACAGGTTGGGATGATTCATCAAATATGTCTATTACATAAGCTTTGCTGCTTGTCGTAGATCGAGTTGTGTCATCATCATTGCTAACACTTTTTGTCAACGACTTTTCTGGGCTCGTAGAAAATTCATTTTCCGGAGTTAGAGATGCCTCATTCTTCTTAATCTTCTTTGTTGGTTCGACTTTCTTTTTCAAACGAGACCCTGGTGGTGGTGGGGAATACGACGAATCCTTAAATTCAGTGTTTTCATCGTCAGCATCGTCCATTGATTCTTCATTAAAAACACGTCTGGTAGTGCGTGTGACTTTCCGAACTTTTGCAGGGTTCAGCTTATTTGCTATAGGATCCGCTTTGCTTTTGGTTTTCTTTAAAGGACTTGAAGGTCTATAAGAACCCCACGAGAAAACTGCTCGTGTTGCACGATTTTCTTTTGACCCAAAGAATTTCCGTTTTGGTTTAGATTTCTCAGGGCTTGGTGACAATGCAAAACTAAAGGGCCTCTTCCTGCTAACGCCAGAGTCTTCACTTTCATTATGTGAACTGCTGTTTGTGGTAGATCGAGATATGTCATCATCATTGCTAACACTTATTGTCAACGACTCTTCTGTGCTCGTAGAAAATACTTTTGCCGGAGTTAGATATGTGTCATCATCATTGCTAACACTTGTTGTGAACAACTTTACTGGGCTCGTAGAAAATGCTTTTTCCAGAGTTAGAGATGTGTCATCGTCATTGCTAACACCTTTTGTCAACGATTTTTCTGGGCTCGTAAAGAATACTTTTTTCGGAGATAGAGATGCCTCATTCTTCTTTGTTGGTTCGACTTTCTCTTTCAAACTAGACCCTAGTGTGGAATACGACAAATCCTTAAATTCACTGTTTTCATCGTCAGCATCGCCCATTGATTCTTCATTAAAAACACTTCTCGTAGTGCATGTGACTTTCCGAACTTTTGCAGGGTTCAGCTTATTAGCTATAGGATCCGCTTTGCTTTTAGGTTTATTAGGATTCCACGAGAAGACTGTCTGTGTTACACAATGTTCTTTTAACCTAAAGAACTTCCGTTTTGGTTTAGATTTCTCAGGGCTTGGTGACACACTAAAGGGCCTCTTCCTTCCAACGCCAGAGTCTTCACTTTCATTAGTCGTAGATCGAGATGTGTCATCATCATTGCTAACACTTTTTGCCAACGGCCTTTCTCGAATCGTAGAAAATATTTTTGCCGGAGTTAGAGATGCCTCATTCTTCTTTTTGGTGGACGACAAAACAACCGTTTCCAAATATTTTCTGATTTTCACAAACTCTCTGTACGACGACTGGATATCAATAGGTGCTGACTTCATATCATCCTGTAAAAATAACAAAATTTCCAGAATGACATACGATACACGACAGTAAAATGCAAAAATCATTAAAGCATGCGCATGAATCAACCTTCACCCCCATTTACCTTATTTGGTTTCCTGCCCTCGGTCTTCGTAACTGCAAGCTCCCAATCACGAACCTTCTTTTTCAGCTTATCGTATCTGGTTCGTAGTTGCTCAACCTTTTTACTTTGTCGGTCCATTATGATAAAAGTATCTTATCTGCTTTCTCCAGTCATGCAAACACTAAAAGGCACACTGAAGCTCTTCCTTAACCTTCTTAAGGTAATATACAACCATAAGACGCCAAAAACTCCGATCCGATATTTAAAAACTGTACAAATGGACACAAATCCGGAAGTAAGTCAGTCTGGAACTGGCTATGAATCTTCTCAGAGCAATTTATTAAGAATCGGAGATTCTTTCTAATTTCCTATTCCGGCCGTGTGGCCGTCCGGCCGTCCGGCCGTCCGGCCGTCCGGCCGTCCGTGTTAGCCAATTTTTCTCCGAAATGGCTGATCCAATTCCAACCAAATTTGGTATACAGACTCAGGTGGACCTCCGACAGAACCCTTATGAATTTCAGGTCAATAGGTCAACTCCAAAGGTCAGAGGTCACCAACGGTCAAACATTTTTAAATAGGACCTATATCATGCGGCACATGATTTTAGGTCCATTTTTGACCAGGATTACGAATCCACAGTCCGTTTGTTAAAATTCGGATTCTAAGGTCCTGAAATCAGGGCCTTAATTTTCGAATCTGCAAATTTAATGCATCCATGCTGTGCGGCACATGATTATAGGTCCATTTTTGACCAGGATTACGAATCCACGATTTGTTTGTTAAAATTTAACTATTTAGGTCCTGAAATCAGGGCCTTAATTTTCGAATCTGCAAATTTAATGCATCCATGCTGTGTGACACATGATTATAGGTCCATTTTTGACCAGGATTACGAATCCAAGGTTGGTTTGTTAAAATTTAACTATTTAGGCCCTGAAATCAGGGCCTTAATTTTCGAATCCGCTAATTTAATGGATATATCATGTGTGACACATGATTATAGGTCCATTTTTGAACAGGATTACGAATCCAAGGTTGGTTTGTTAAAATTTAACTATTTAGGCCCTGAAATCAGGGCCTTAATTTTCGAATCCGCTAATTTAATGGGTATATCATGTGTGACACATGATTATAGGTCCGTTTTTGACCAGGATTACAAATATGATATCCATTAGTTAAAATTTAACTATTTAGGCCCTGATTTGGGCCCTTAATCGTTAAATTTTTCAAATTAATGGATATATCATGTGTGACACATGATTTTAGATCCGTTTTTGACCAGGATTACAAATTTGATGTCCATTAGTTAAAATTTAACTATTAAGGTCCTGATTTGGGCCCTTAATTGTTAAATTTTCCAAATTAATGGATATATCATGTGTGACACATGATTTTAGGTCCGTTTTTGACCACGATTACAAATTTGATGTCCATTAGTTAAAATTTAACTATTTAGGTCCTGATTTGGGCCCTTAATCGTTAAATTTTTCAAATTAATGGATATATCATGTGTTACACATGATTTTAGTTCCATTTTTGACCAGGATTACAAATATTATGTCCATTAGTTAAAATCCGTTTATTTACGGGCCGAAGGCCCCGCCCCGGGGTTCTAATCTCCGATTCTTAATTACGGCATTTGCTATTGCTTTATTTTCATTTTTACATATGCACTTTTGAGTCTGCATTTTAAAATCTGGCAAATATTCTGAACCTCTCATTGCCAAACTGCGTATGTGTAGTTAAAAATGGTCACATGTGACATGTGGATTGGTATAATTTTTCTGGAAAACCAACTTGTTCACTGCAAAAATTGACAGTGAAATTCTGGAAAAGAAATTGCAGATGGAGAGGTTGTTGCTGGCGGGAGAAGAGTCAGCAGGCAGGAGAATGTACACCAACAAAACAACAAAAAATGAAAGGGAAAGATCACTCGAAAAGCCCAAATCCTTTGTTTCGCGCGCAGCAAGTTCAAAGCTGTGGAGTATTGTGCAAATGCGACATTCATGAGCTCAGGTTTTAGTTTTAGGGTTTCATGGGGCATTCTTTCATTCATAATAAATTAATTGTTATCATATCATGATATTCATTCATGACCATTGCTTCGAAAAGTTTGCAGGGAATCTCTGCCAGAGATTTTGCTTCTCATAGCACTTTAGGTCTTTTTGTTTTCTAGACTTCTGAGATTTTTATTAAGTTTACGGCGATCATGTTCTTGTCACATAATTTTCAGTTTAAAAAAGCTTATGCAAACATTTTGTAGAAAGTTCATTCCAATTCCAAGTTTTTTAAATGTACAATAAAATAGGAGTTGATTGAAATTGATTCTAAAATTAAACTCCATTCATACTTGGATATTATGCATGCAAGTTGAACGGTTAATCAAAAGGGATTTAGCGTGTTTTTGTATCATGTTGCCCATCATGGTATGTAAATAGTGCACACTAGTGTGACTTTCATTTCATATTTCCATCCCTAATTGTTCTTAACTAAGAAGGTTGCTTTAATTTTCTACTTCAGCAGACAAACTAAAAGGAACGCTTCTTTGCATGTTTATAAATGAGCTGAAACGTTGTCCATTTCCACTCCAGCTTTAAGAAATGATGATATGAGCGAGACACATTAAAGCATTCTTCAAGGAGAGGTAGGCATTCAAGTACTAAATACGGGAGATATAGGTTGTGTTGTAGGTATTCAATGTTCAATCATATCAGACCAAAACCGGTGCGTCAACTTCGTCTAAACTTGATGTTTCATATATTTTTATAAGAAGAAAAATCAAGCATGGGGCAAAATGAACAATACCGACTTGCTGCGATATTTACAATTTAATCAAAACAACAAAAACGTACTTTTAGGCTTCTTCACTTCTTGTTATTCGAACGTATGCACATATTAAGTATGCAGTTAAAACAAATTATAACAAAGAAAAATGAGTATGTATCGCATCTAGAGAATATCACTTTCCCTTTGCTAGGTCAGGTATTTCATGTATAGAGACAAGACTACAAGGCACAAAAATACCAAAAAAAGAGAGGGCAATCATAACAATGCATATCGAAAGGTACAACAGGCCATGTAATAATACCCTTGCAAACCTATCCTGTCCGAAATCCGAAAAGAGTATCTGTCTTCTGTAATAAGCAAGTTAACTATTTTCCGTCCACGTACATCAAGCACCTATCTATCCCACCTCTCTCAAATAAATGCATTTTTACCATCATCTTCCATCTCTTCACCACACCACCATGCAGCCCAAAAAGCTTCAGCCAACAGCAGCAGCACAGCCAAAGCACCAAGCTATAAAGCCCCTATTCATATTCCGATTCCGGCGGTGCGGTGCCATCGCATCATCTTTTTTTTCTAAGGAGCTTCGAGGAGCAGGATCACATCGCAGCAGCCAGAGCCAGAGAACTGACTGTACCATAAAGCCATAAAACATACACACATACACGAAGAAAAAGCTACACAAGCTAAAAAGATGTGGTAAAATATATATAATTATTTATAAAAATATATATCTTCACACAACAACTTGAACGTATTAACAACATGTTAAGAACCTCTACAGAAAAATGCCTAAGTGTTAGCTCGAGAAGAGAGTGGAGCAGTGTGGCAGGCAGTAGTAGTACCATTTAAAGCTTTTAGTTTTAGTAAGTTAGGTATATATCATCCTCCTCAATCTACTCTACACACAACAAAATCCGTCTCTCTTTCTCGCTCTCTCTATCTATCTATTCAATTCATTTAAAGCTATTGTCATTCCCGTTTTAGCGTGCTGACGACTACAAAACTACACACGACGGAAGGCCGACATGTACAACAACAATGTGCAATGTAAGGCTGTGCTAACTCTATACATAACTTTTATCAAAACTTTTTTGTTCAGAGAGAAGCTCTGTAAGTTTTTGTATTCTTCAAAGCCCTCTTTCTGCTAAAAAAAAGTATACATATTATTGGAGACCACACATACATAACACGACAAGCTACATACAACAACAGCACAGAGCGAAAGCGAAAATACATATTTTCCACACAAACTACACACACTCTCAGATTTGAGAGAGATTCCAATTCCAACAATATATCACTTTTTTTAGAAAATTAAGAAGATCGTTTCTTAGTTTTTTAATATATTATATATATTGTAAGTAACGCTGTGAAATTTTATCATCTTTCTTAGTCCCAAAAACTAATGGTGTGTGTATATATTATATGCTTTGTAGAATCATTTACTTCTTTTAGCACTTATAATTTTTATAAGATAGTATACAAAAATTAAATTAAATATGTGGCAAAGCCATTAAACCATGAGTACATAGTAGACTATTGTATAGAAAGAGAGAGAAAGATTCTGGCGGAGTTAATTAGCAGAATTAATGCAAGTGCCTGGTTGGCTCATTGTGTCAATAAAAGTTGTCTTTTTTATTGTAACTTATAACGTAACTGCTCCGCCGAGCTCCTCTTGTCTACTAGATTAAACGCTTAAATGAGGTAAAAAAAATGGGCTTTTGATGGACTCTGTGTTTGGCTGCTGTTGTGTTGTTGGTTTGGGCCGTGAAATCGGGAATTTGTTGAGGGAGAGATAAGAAGGCTCTGGCTGCAACAAGCCGGACGATGATGATGGTGACGAAGTAAAAAAATATGTTAGGATTGTATTAGTTTTGCAATGCTTTAATAGTTCAGCAGAAAGAGCACAGGAGAGAGTTTGGAGTCGTTTGTATGGGATTGTTAAAGACAATTTGGTACTGTTTTTATTCTTTTAGATATCTTTGACATGACCTGAGAGAGAGACTGGGGAAGTGACATTTATAGAAAGTTGCCCGACTAAAGTGAAATAAAATTCAGCAGGCGCGGGGAAGGGAGTGTGTAGGAGCCCAGCGGTTTGTAGGTTTTTTTTTGAGTGGTGGGATGATTTTATGGTGATGTGGCCAACTACTGCTACTCCTGCTGTCCGTGTCCACCAGTGAAAGTATTTTGGTAGTTAGGCTACTAATTACTACAAGCAAGCTGTTTAGAGGAAATATCTTGAGAAAGTAGGAAAATATATAGTAAAGTTGTTATCAAGGAAAGTGTGCTTGGCAGAAAATCAGTAGTGGATACTCTCAAGTGGGTTAAAGCCACCTTAAGGTTAAGTTTGAGTTTAAGTTTGTTGTCGTGTTACGCCACCACCACCACCACGGCTGGGAAAATGCCTTTGCCTAGTAGGGCCCGAGTTTATGCAGAGGTCAACTCGCATAAACCCCGGGACTACTGGGATTATGAGTCTTATGTTGTTGAATGGGGGTAAGTTTGCAAAGCCGACAGTTTTGGACACAGGGGATGTGTTGGGTGGACAGACTAATGAGATTGTATGCTTGTTTTCTTTTGCTCTAGACAACAAGATGACTACCAGTTGGTCCGCAAGCTGGGTCGGGGAAAGTATAGCGAAGTGTTCGAAGCCATCAACATTACCAATAACGAGAAGTGCGTTGTAAAAATTCTAAAGCCGGTGAAGAAGAAGAAGATAAAACGAGAGATCAAGATTCTGGAGAATCTGAGGGGTGGGACAAATATAATCACTCTGGAGGCTGTAGTCAAAGACCCTGTATCACGGACGCCAGCCTTAATTTTCGAACATGTGAACAATACCGACTTCAAGCAGCTATATCAGACGCTAACAGATGGAGATATTCGGTTTTACTTATATGAGCTCCTCAAGGTAAGGTCCATAGATGTGAGAAGCGTGGGGGGGATGGTATGACATAAGCATTTTTTCATAAGAACGCTTTGAAAAATTACAAAAAGGCTAGTAGGCATTCCGTTGAGGTTATTTTTATGGGGCATGCTTGGAGTGCTTTTGTTGTCCATAAAGGCACGGTCATAGCACTCTAAAATAGTAGCGTTTTTAATTTAATTTCTGAGGCGTAACATTTAGGTGCGTGGTGCAAGTGCATACACTTTTAAGTAAGATACCCCTGACATTTCAGTTTTATTTAGGTATCGCACTAGTAATGTCTAAATATGAAAACTATTTACATAATAATACACTCGTAATGTTGAATGTATGAACAGGAACAGGAAAAGTTCGAATTTATAGCAATAAAATTGTAATGGTAATAGTAATTTCTGTTACTGTTACTAAATTTTTGGTGCGATTCTTTCATTGTTTTTAAAACTTGAGGAAATAATATGCAAGCCAGTTAAAATTTGGTATTGACTTTGGCTTTAGCTTAGCTTAGTATTGCTTATTTTTAGAACACATTATGTTGTGTAATAGTAATAGTGCCTAAAAGTCAGACAAGGAAAAAAACTTATAAATCATACAGGCATAATGAACTTACTAAATTACTTCGAATGTTAATTGATGAAAAAATTTGCTTTGATTTGTCCATTTAGGCTCTGGATTACTGTCACAGTATGGGAATCATGCATCGGGATGTTAAGCCGCACAATGTGATGATTGATCATGAAAACAGGAAGCTAAGATTAATCGACTGGGGATTAGCCGAGTTTTACCATCCTGGCCAGGAGTACAATGTTAGGGTTGCATCCCGTTACTTCAAGGGTCCAGAGCTACTTGTAGATTATCAGGTTAGTGTAAATGCTTGAATTGAAATATAGATAAAGATTCAAATATTTTTTCCTTTTAAATACCATTATTATATTACCAACCACTTAATTTCAGATGTACGATTACTCTTTGGACATGTGGTCCTTGGGATGCATGCTTGCCAGTATGATTTTCAGGAAAGAGCCTTTCTTTCATGGCCATGATAACTATGATCAACTTGTGCGAATAGCTAAGGTAAGTATGCACAGAACCACTGTGGCCACAAAGTCATATTATGTGTTGTTACTCTTAATTTGCAAAGACGTCAACTATAATTTTGCCTTCGATGTCTGTAGGTTCTAGGTACAGAGGAACTATATGAATATTTAGACAAATATCAAATCGATTTAGATCCCCGATTCAATGACATCCTAGGAAGGTATTGGACACATTTTTATCTTCTGCAATTCTAAATATGAAAGAGAAATAAACATAAATTCATTTCTATTTAGACATTCCCGTAAACGATGGGAGCGATTTGTACACAGCGAAAACCAACATTTGGTCTCACAAGAAGCGCTGGATTTCTTGGATAAATTACTACGTTACGATCATAAAGAGCGACTTACAGCACGTGAAGCGATGGACCACCCCTATTTTTGTAAGTTAATGCCAAATCTCATGTAAAATAAGTTTGGGTTGCTGTACTATAGTTGCAAAATCATTAATCATAAAAAACGACGCTAACATTAACTATTTCTTCTCTTGTTACTTTAGATCCTGTTGTTAAAGATCAAGGAGGGAGCATACAACAGCCCTCACACAATCAAAATTTTGTAATTGGTGACCACTAAGTCATAGGCGGTTAAAGGTAGTTTATTTTTTCCTTGAATTAAATATCTTAGTTTACAGTTTACATGAGGAGATAACGTATTCACCTAAAGTTTTGTTTCTTTAGCTTTAAAAGATCAATGTAGGGGTTGACAACAAACCTCAGATCACTCAATATATATCTTTAACCCGGCTACTGGAAAACGTTTTTAGATTTGGAATGAATGAAAAGTGAAGAGTATGCACCTGATTTTTAATTACTAAAACACTACGTACTCTAAATACTATATTATTATGTCTTAAATTGTAATACCTACATGATTGTGTTAAAACATTTGGAAAGTATATAGTTTTATGGTATCCTCGTGCAGTTGTACGAAATTCTCTTCATTTGTATAGAAAAGCTACAAATAACGATGTTCACTGTCATCTGTTTAAAATTACAGTTATCATTAAACATTTTGTTTGTGACTGTGTTTAATAGTTTATGTCATATTAAAAGCTATACGCTAATTTTGTAGTTGATGATTTACACAGTCTTTTCTCGCTTTACCAGGAATCTTCAATGTCAAACTTTTTCCAGAGAACGACTTGCCAATCCAATTACTAAAGATTTGTTTTGTTCACATTTTTGTCAAGGGAAAGGGAGGCATGAAAGGATTTTCTCCTCCTGGTATATGCATTACTACAAATTACATGAATCATGAAGCTTGACCTTTGTTGGCGTTGTCGCTAAGAAGGACGAAATCTATTTCATCAATAAATGTAGCAAACATATGCCTACCTATACATAATCTTCATTTGTCACACATTTTGTTCCCTGTTATAGCATTCCGATCGAAAAACCAGACCATCCATTCAAATATTCCGTGATTCCGTCTATCTATAGTATACACGCTCGTTCACGTAGTGAACAGTTACTCTTACGTCTTGGTTTTATAGCTTAATCACGCACCAGTCTCTAAAAAGTCCCAAGTAAATAAATGCATAGACCCTGGAAAACTTGTCTCCCCTTACCAAACGCGTGCTTTTGCATCAAATATTTTAGAATCAAGGAAGACAAACAGCAGTCTAGTTTGTTTTCATTTGTGGTTCATAGATGGCTTGCATGTTTTTACAGTAATTTGTGCATAACCAAAACCTAGTTATCATCAGCGAAGAAACTGTGAATGTATATAAAAAGTCCGGTTGCAAAAACATTAAGAAAAATCATAGTTTTATCTGAGTTTCATAGTTTGGGAAATTTATATGCTTTTGATGCTTATTTGTTTTCATGCGTTAATCGATATGCAGTAAAAGCCCTTCTTTCAGTTAATAGCTTCACATGCAGCATTTTTTAAACCGATAAATCCATATTTACATGTAAAATTAGTATTAATGATTTTGAATAATTATAATATCCCACCGATTGGCAAATTATATTCATGAGTAGACAGTAGAAGCGTTCATGGAGGACGTAAGGATGGAATGTCGAAAATCTTATCTTGTATCACGATACCCCTTAGTCATGTTTAAATCAGTTGTATACCATGCAAGGAATGATTCAAATTATTGATGATGTATAGTATTTTAAGACATTGTTTTGCCAAATCCTGGACAGTAGTACTGCGTATTTAAAAATCTGATTATCCAATTTCGATGATTACCAAATAGACAAATAAACTAATAGTAAAACCTTTTTTGTTTTATTCTGTAGGTCACCATGGTGCACCATTAATCAAATTCATCTCAGTTTAACCAAATCGTGGAATATAATGCCAAATTTTAAGACTAATATATTTCAAGGGAATGTCACGGTTAACGATTGGTTTTACTGAAAATCAAACGTACATCAAACATCGTAGGTAATTTGTATAACAGAAATTCTTCAAAACTTTAAGCTTAAGTTTTATGATGGTTGTGCATAAAACTCAACCAGCACAAACAGCAAATCTTGTGTTCCTGGGATGAAACATGAAAGGAATGAAAGGAACTTCATTTGAATTTGTAAGTCCGTTGTCCTGATTGCAAAAATTAAAATTCTAAATTGTTTGTCATGACAGATTACGTCTTTCTGTCACTGGGTTTGGGCTCAAAAATTAGTTTGCATCATCGCTGTTTGGAAGTTTCAATGTCAATATAGACAGTGGATCAATCGAGTATGTACTTATTTTTAAATTATTATTCAAATCGACGCGTATTGTCCGTTTTTACGGTATCCATCTAATAATATAAGAATCACCAACGCTGTGTTCAAGTGCAAGTCTCCAGTCTCCTTCCCCAGTTCCATATCATTATGTTGTCATAGTATTATTTGCATCCAAGCTCTCAGCAGCCCTATTTCCTCAACTAAGCGAAAACTGTGCTGCACTTGCCACTTTTGGCTTAGGTATGCATATAAGCTCGTGCCTTACTTTTAACTCTTAATCCTCAAAACCGCTTCATCAGTCAGAGTCAGGTCACAAGATTTGTGATGGCGTTGTTAATGTAGAATGAACAAGCATAAAAATTAATGACATTCATGCAAAATACTTAGCGTCCACGGTTCGCATGTGCTATTGATACTTTTTTATGTCGATATTGGCATCATTATTAAGTAGCCGCAGGCTAATTATTCATTTCGCACGCTTGGTCTGTTCCGGGTCCGTCCGCCCGCCCGTCCGCCCGCCCGTCCGTCGCCCCTAAAACGCCCCTTAGAATTGGAATTTTTGAATTCTGTTTTTTTCTAAACGGTACTACTCAACAAGACCTCGCGCCTGGTCCAAAAACATTTTGACAAAACACCACCAGAGGGCGCTAAAAATTGAAAAAAGTGTATAACTCCGTTCCCTTACAACTTTTTTCAATTTTTTTTTCTGGAATAGGTTCCTTAGGTTCTACTGCATCTATTGACACCCCAACTTTTCCCCAGCGCACGCCCCCTGGCGGCCAAATTAAAAAACGCCATAACTCTGGTCCCTTAAGACTTTTTTGGGTTCTGTTTTTTGGAATGGGTTTCTTATGTCCTACTGCATCTATTGACACCCCAACTTTTCCTCAGCGCACGCCCCCTGGCGGCCAAATTAAAAAACTCCATAACTCTGGTCTCTTAAGACTTTTTTGAGTTCTGTTTTTTGGAATAGGTTTTTAAGGCTCTTGTGCACTTCCGCAAGTCTTTCTTTTTGAATAAAAAATTATATGCGGCTACTTACTTCAACATTTCCAAGGGTTTATTTCATTTTCTGCTGTTCTTCCTAATCGCTAAATGCTCAAGTTTCTGCAATGATTATCAAAAATAGACTTTTGATGCTGCTGTCGTCAATCGTCACTCTGATCGTCACAAATCGCAACTTATACAGTCATAAAAAGCAAATAACGCAGTTAGCCAAGTCGTCAATCGTCAAATTCAAGTCCAAAGGAAACCTGCTACTAAGGCAAAAAAAAAGCTGCAAAGAATATCATTTTTTATTCCATGTTATCCATATCGTATCCACAGGACTCGCTAGGCATTTGCTGTGGCAGCTTTCTGGTAACAGACTAAGCAGCCTAAACTCTGTTAACTTTTAACCCAGTACAGTGCTTAGAGCTCCTTACACGAGCAAACTGTAAACACTAGTTGGTCTTTCGCTGTGCTACTACTTCTCCTGCAAGTTTGGCTATTATACAGCATACAGCTTTGCTGAACAGTTTATTGAGTCAGCCAGACAGAACCATTTTCGTGTGGAAAAAAGCAAGCAACAAGGAGTAGGTAATGACGAGATAGGTGTCGGTCTACTGGTAAACCTAAATGTGATGAAGTTTTAGCTGTGCTTCTTCTGCAGTTGGACCGATTCAACACTGGCCTAAGACTCCAGTCTGCAAGGGAGTCTCAATCGTGGAGCATCTCTCTCGCTTGCTACTTTACTTGCTAACCAAACGTAATACGTTCTTTCACAAACGCTTTCTCACACTTTTGTATGGTTTTTGGAGCATCCGGCATAGGATTTGAAAAGAACAAAGATAAAAAACCATCTGAACATTGTGATTTTCTCATGAAAATAGCGTCAACCTTCTTCGTTCGCTACCTATACACACTCTATACATTTGGTACATACCAAATGTCCACATTTGAGTACTGTTAATGAACAAGTGGAAAACAATCTTGCTACAAAGCAAAGACAAAACTGCAAAAAAATACTTCTGGAAGTCATAAGCTCGGTTTTGGAACTGGAACTTATTCTTTGCTTCTGCTTAAAAGTGAAAACTTCATAAACGCGTAAATGCATTTGACATATTTGCAAACGCAGCCAAAAAAAACAGTGAACTGTATTCCGGTGAAAACATTCTTAAAAAGTGAAATGGGTGCTTGAAACTTGATTATCCTTGTATTGCATGGAGTGAGAATTTTCTTAAAACTTTTGTGGGATAAACATTTTTGTCATTGAGAAAAACTCAAGAAAAGTCCAAATTGGAAAAAAATCTAATGTGTCAAAGTAATTTTCTGGAACATTTTGGTGAAAATAGTTTGACATTTTACCTAAACCATAAATCAACCATATCATAAGTTATTTATTTGTTGGATAATAAATATTGTAACGTTTAGCCAAGCATTGATACATCCAGTGCAAAGGAAAATTTAGGCGCTTCACAACAAACTGCAGGTAAATTACACTTTAATATTTATTGAACTCTATGCTAACTTTTAGTTGTTTATAAACTACGGTATGGTCTAGCCTCGTGAGAGCCTGTAATTATACCTGTTAAACTATAGGTTGGTTTGAAATGCAACTTACACGAAAGCTGCTACTTGATATGCACATGCATAAGAATGCTTAAATAATGCCAGCAAACTAGTTTGCATGCAAATTAGTGTAAATGCATGACTCACGTTTTAGGGACGGATAAACGGATATCCCTTTTAAGAAAATCGTAATACTATCTTTGAACTAAGTTCTGTCTGGAAAACATAATATAGGTGTGCATATAGCTTGTATAAATATATGTTTAACAGTAAATGTTTAGTGTTATAAAATGTTTACAAATGTGGATGTATTTCTTATTTCAAGATCGATAATAATTATGCGTTTTGGCATTTCAATTTCATTGCAGTAATTAAGAACTTGAGAAGATGTGCTAATCACATGCTAGTAGTTTCGTCCTTTTTTAAAGGTTGATTGTGTATGTCATGATCATGATGATATAATGATGTATGCAAATGTTATTATCATATTATATACTATAGCATAATATCATATCATATTATTAGGTTTCGCTCTTATTGTCGAAATATCTTGTGGTAAGGTGACAATCTGGCAGAGATGAAGTAGTTATGCTGAAATTCTTTTGCTTGAAAATTGCATTTTCTTACCTGTTTGTTGCATACTACTGAATGCTGTACCATGTGCCATGCATGCAAGTGAATTCATTATATTATTTTCTTAAGTTTTATAATCAAATTGCAGTAGGTGTAGCAGGTATTGGTTAAACTTTTGCATTTTTTTAATATTTGAAAGAGTGCTTGGCTTCTTGTAGTACAAACCAACCACAGATCACGCATAACAAATGCGTACTCGTAGTCAAATAGCTAACATTTTTACTAGACTGGCTTTTTGGCTTGCTGCTTCATGCGAATATTTACATTGACCTCTGTGGCGAAAAGATGTTTTTCGATTGGGTAATGTTATGAAATCTTTGTTGCTTTTCAGATTTGCGACTCTGTATGCAAACTTGTAACAAATGAGGCGAGAATAGGATCCTAAATTTATTGCGACACGTACACATCGTCTCCGTTGCTCACACATTAACTCTTCAAAGATTTGATGATAGATCTAACTGAAACCTTACCTTCTCGTCATCCATTGTCACCAACATAAATACGAAATAGAATTTTGTTGTCACCCTCAACACTATATAGCGGATTTGTGAAAAGAAGACAAAATCTTGGCCCATATATTTGCCTTTGTGTGTAAATCCACTGTTGAAGCTTTTTTGACAAGGACTTGCCACTTGAGTTTCTCTTTGATGGCATATTTATGAATTTTGTAGCTACCAACAATATTCAATGAACTTACTCAACGTCGGAACAAGAAACATGGTATTTGTATTCTTGTGTAGCCCGTAATGTCCTGCTGCGCGGATGTTTTACGTTAATAAATCAATTATAAGTAAAATGAACATTTTGTTTGGACTTCTTCGTTTTTCTTAAAAGAACTGGAAGTTACGAACCCGTAACTGACTTTATAGTACACTAACTCTTAAAGTGGAAATATTTTTCTCAAGATGGTTATTCCACCAGTTTCGGTCAATAATTCAACCATGATGACAGACAACTCGTTGGATTCAAACGTTGTCTTTGGCTCTCAACTTATTTCCAAAAGCTCTTCTACACCGTATTCAGATGCCACGCAGGTAAGAGATAAAACCACAATTATCTGTATTATGTAGATTTCTTTCCTGGTAAATTAATGCGCTTCTGACTCATAATTTAATAACCATCATTAAAAAGATGTAAATATATGTTCATGAACTCTATAGAAAGAAGGGGAACTGTACTCATAAAACGAACAATGCAAAATAGATTTTTAAAACCGAATCAATTTCGTTTAATATATGCATATATATAGGTAGTTTCTTGTAAATACGGTTAGCTTTTTGGACATAAAATTTATCGTTCTCTTAGTCGTCACTACTAGCTTATGATTGACGCATTGATGATGTTACGAAATAGACGGAAATTAATTGTGAAAATAGCATACTAAAGAATGGGAAAGGTACATGACATGCAAACTGCATAGGTCAGGATCATTTTTTATGATAGAATGGAGTATAAAAGATTTATTATCACGTTTTATCATTCCCATCACCTAGAGAGTGCATCGACATTTCAGAAGATTATTATGTAGCTATATTCGTACGCGTATTTCCTAATTACGACACATTATATTACGACTTATTCATTGCCAATGACAAATCAGAAAATTGTTACGGGATAATTTGCACGCAATAAAAAGCATGTCCTATCTCACTATATCCCTCTTCAGGTATATAAACTTTCAAGTGTTAAAATTATGAGCAAAACTTGCCGTGCATTTCAGTTTTTCCTTTATTGCTCTCTACTTGCCCCAGTACATTGAAATCATAAGTATTACACACTTCACAGATTAATGCTCATGCTCCGTCAGTTTATTTGGTGGCCAGTAGTGAATAAATATAGATTGTGGACAAATAAACTTTTACGGAACGGTTTATGGATAATATGTGTGTAGGGAGAATCAAAGAGAAGTGGTTAAAGTGGTTTGCGTTTTCAGGCGCCGTAGTTCAATGTATTCAAGCAATGTAAAATCACCATAATACTGCAAGCATCAAAATATGCCAATATCAATTACGTTGTAGTGGATGCCTGGAATTCCAGCAGAAAACTTTAGATTTAGTAAAGATTTAGAGCATAAAACGTAGACTTCAGACGTATGTTTAATTTCATATCATATTGATGCGTGTGGATAGAAAGAGAAATTTTAATGTTCACAAAGCTAAAATAACCTCCATTAAAAGTCCTTGCGTTCGTATTAAACGTTAGGCAATAGGTGTGCATGAAGTACAAACCGGCTTCAAAGTAGAATGCAACGGACATCAAGCAACTGTTCCACCGGATGGACCAGCCAGTATTAAAATGCCTGCTGGCCAGGCTTGGTAGATTAATATCCTCTTGATGTTGATGGGCTAGCTGATGACGACGCTTTGCTTGAGTAGTGTTGAATGGAAAGCGGAACTAAACTAAGAAAAATGTATATTTGTTCGGTAGAAAGTGTATGAAAATTGAACCCAGAAATGAACCTAAACTGAGTAATGTGTACACACGTAGTAGTATGTTGTAGCATTTTCCTAGCATTATCAGTTTATCTGCTAAACATGAAACAAGTTAAACTTGTGTCTAACTGTAAGAGTTCGATTTGGGCATGTATGGAAAATAATGATGGGAATAATCTGAAAATGTTTCAGAAATAATTATTGCAATTTTACTCACTGGTACAACAAAGTATCGTAAGAAGTTCCGTAAAAGTGGAGTAGCAACAACAACTAAAGCTTAGACAAAAAGTAGGCACACACGTATCATATAATGTAATATTGCTATTGGGATGTTGTATCTTTCGTTGAGTCCGACTACCTTGTCGGAACACATGCAACAGCGTAGATAGAAGGCAATGACTTTTTTAATGGTTCATTTCGGTCGTTTTGTAATATGTGTCTATTTTAAAAGAGTTGTGCTCTGAGAAGTTCAATCCTTCCATCGTTATGCAAACAATTATTATTGCGGTTGAGCCCTATGCTCACACATACAAAGTAAGCATCCAGACGTTGTTACTTACACTGACAGTCTGTCCTCACGACTTAATTTATCCCAAAATGGGATAAATTAAGATCAAAAAATGATCTTGATTTATCCCATTTTAACATAGGCAGGATAGCAAAATGATCTTAATTTATCCCATTTTTCGAAAAACGCCCTAGAACAGAAGGCGTTGACCGGGAACAAAGTTTTTGAAATTGATTATTAATTTTAATTAAAATTAGAAACTTTTCATCGTTGCAGATCAAAAATCTATCGTTGCAATTTTTTGTAATATGCAATAAATGTTTTTTTGAAATAAATACACTGTAAAACTGATCTAATCAGTTATTTATCAGTGAAAATGCATATATATAAATAAAAACACGGCATTTTAATTATAGCATATAAGTTTTAAAATTATTTTAACATTAAGGCGTATAAATTGCAAATTTTCAAAAATGGGATAAATTAAGATCAATCCTTTGTTAAAATGATCTTAATTTATCCCATTCCTATGGATGAAATACCGGCAAGTACTAGAAGCTTGACTAGCCCGACAATGCCTGCAAATGTGCCTGGATTCTAGGTTTAACTATTAAATGTTAAATCCTTCTGACCAAAGCACCAAATGGTAACCAAATGCACCAAATGGTAACCAAAGGCACAAAATGGCCCAAATGGCACCAAATGGTACCCAAAGCCAAAAATGGCCCAAATGGTAACCAAAGGCACAAAATGGCCCAAATGGCATCAAATGGTAACCAAAGGCACAAAATGGCCCAAATGGCATCAAATGGTAACCAAAGGCGCAAAATGGCCCAAATGGCATCAAATAGTAACCAAAGGCACAAAATGGCCCAAATGACACCCAATGGTAACTAAAGGCACAAAATGGCACCAATAGTACCAAATGGTAACCAAAGGCACAAAATGGCCCAAATGGTAACCAAAGGCATAAAATGGCCCAAATGGTAACCAATGGCACCAAGGGTACCATTTTGTAGCATTTTGGTTACCATTTGGGCCATTATGTGCCATTTTGTGCCTTTAGTGCCATTGGTGCCATTATGTGCCATTTTGTGCCTTTGGTTACCATTTGGTGCCATTTGGGCCATTTTGTGGCTTTGGTTACCATTTGGTGCCATTTGGGCCATTTTGTGCCTTTGGTTACCATTTGGAGCCATTTGGGCCATTTTGTGCCTTTGGTTACCATTTGGAGTCATTTGGGCCATTTTGTGCCTTTGGTTACCATTTGGAGCCATTTGGGCCATTTTGTGACTTTGGTTACCATTTGGTGCCATTTGGGCCATTTTGTGACTTTGGTTACCATTTGGTGCCATTTGGGCCATTTTGTGCCTTTGGTTACCATTTGGGCCATTTTGTGCCTTTGGTTACCATTGGGCCATTTTGTGCCTTTGGTTACCATTTGGTGCCATTTTGTGCCTTTGGTTACCATTTGGGCCATTTTGTGCCTTTGGTTACCATGTGATGTGCATTCTGGGGTCATGTCCACGTAATTTTTAAATATTGTGTCCGTTTTCGAAATCTGTATGCTTGTAAACCCCTCCAAGCTCATTTAATTAGTAGAAAACTAATTAATGTAATTTTGGTGGATACAGACTACAGAGACACGGCGTTTCTTTTAGCGTTTTAATGATATTTTTTTCTTGGGATAAATTAAGATCAAAATGGGATAAATTAAGATCACTCGGATTTTGGGATAAATTAAGATCAAAATGGGATAAATCAAGATCATTTTTTGATCTTAATTTATCCCATTTTGGGATAAATTAAGTCGTGAGGACAGACTGACTGACGAGTAAAATATGCGCGGGTGGATGGCCTAATTATTGAGTGATACTACGAAGTTGAAAATTTTATAATATGTGGTGTGACTACCAGTTGCAGTTGGTCAAAATTTTGTCGGTTTCCATTTTTCATGGTTTCTTAAGCGGCATGTGATCATGTTCATTCATACCTAGTTTGTAACAAAAAACTTTTTATGAGTAATAATCGTATAACGTACCTAGTACCTGTTGATTGATATCGAAATGGTAGGATATTTAAAAGTTACTGCCTAACTTGTACTGAAATTATTCTGGATAATTCAATGTTAGCAGCTGTCTTCTAAACTAGATAGTATTACACAGTTTGACTTGTATGCACTTTCATTAATGATGAAGTTTTGTTAGATATTAAATGACTCATATTGCTATTGTTATATAAAGCTAGATAATGGAGATAAATGTACAATTATATAATTTATTAATTTTGCTATTATTCTTTTAGTCATTTTATTATTTCGCAAATAGGATGACTACCTAGACATGGGTACTGGGTACTAAAGACCGAAAATTATTGTGTGTATAGCGGAAATGTATGTGCCTATACACTTTGCATGAGTATGAAAAGGTGAAATGATTCACGCGAGAAACTACGCCAAGTCATGTCACATTATTGTTAATATAACCGATGTTATTTCGAAAAATTAAATCTTTGTACAGACTCAGACTCTATGACTAATGTAACTATCGACCCGAACCGAAGCTTACTAGTACTTAGTCACCTTTTATATGAATACCTATGGCAACAGTACTCAGCTCAGCAGAGTCTGCTGTGCAGGTTTTAGTCTTGTTTGTTTTTTCCAACAACAGTTGGTTGGTGGTCTATGCTATTGTTGTCAGGTTATTCGGTAGAAGTTTGAGATTCGCAATTATAGGTTACAGATTTCGAACAGCGTCTGGTCGTGGGTCGATCGTCTCCAACATGTCGTAAAGTATGACACGCATTAAACTACCAATGCCCATTTAGAATATCACTTTCCCTCTGGCACGGTCACAAACACTTGCATTGAGTCATCAAACGGCAGTCGACTCACTGACACGATAATGATCTTCTTGTAATAAGCAATTACATTAGATCATCATAATTTTCTGTTTTCTTCGTTTGAACTTGTTATCCCGTCTGACTCCTTTGGTGGTCAACAGGGTGTCGGTGTCGCTGTCGTCGGAGCGCAGGTCTGCTGTGATAGTTAAAAAGTGCGTTCCTAAGAATGCAATTTTCCAAATCATAGAAATTTCACGAAATTAACTATTGCCATCCATATGTTTGCGTCATGGTTACTACATGGAATAAGCTACCTACGCATGATTACTCCATTTCAGATAGTCTTCGAGTGATTATAAGGGCAAGTAGGTAAAGTCATCCCTTCCAAGTACATTTTATTGGTGGTCATTTATGAACGAGACATAATCCTTGTAACATAAAAAGTCATAAGGAGTACTGCTTAAATGTCATAAGTCAATAGTCTCGATGATTAACGTTTCCAGTAAGAAAGAAAACATGTCGCATAACGTTTTACAAGATATTTTTCTGAAATCGTTTTTTTTATTTAAAAAAAATACTCTTTAGAATCATATTTTTACTGCACGTATACAACACTACTATAAATGATGATGATCAAATAAAACATAAGGAAGTTAGTCTTGTGAAATATTGTAAACACCAAAAGCTACTTATCCAAAATGGCAGAAATGATTTTAAAAACGTATGCAAATAAAACGCTAGTGGCAGTAGGAAGGATTCCATCACGGCACATTTAGGTTGGTAAACTAATGCTTCATGCTGTTTATATTGACGGACGAATATGAGAGTGAGGTGATCGTCGGTCATTGAGATAACTACAATGTTTAATGCCTGATAAGATGGAAATACATACTACGTCTGTTTTGAAGATTAGTGCACTTTTAGCATGATGTAAGATCATTTTATTAATCAATGTAAATAAAGAAGGTCATGTATAGTAGCTATGTTTCTTTCAGAGTGTCGGGTTTATAAATCAAAAGACGGAATGTAAATATAGAAACATAAAACATACTATATTATACATCAAAACTACAGTGCTATACAAATAATTGCTCCTATTAGTTGAATGGCTTTTCAATGAATGTTATCTGCTCAAGTTTTGCTTTTGATTTTAATTTTGTAGGTATAGAGGCAAATGCTTATGAGTCGTGGTTAATAAACGTTTGATTATTTCATGTACCATCGACTCTAGGAATACAAGCTTCTCATATTCAAGATAATTGTCAAAACTCAAGACATTTCTGTTGCATTTCATGTACTGTCACGGGTGAACATGATAAAGTTAAGATGCCTAAATTTTCAGTTGTTCTGTACAAAAATGATTTTTGTTATTCACATTAGCTATAAGCCGACGTATCATCGCTGAATTGATTGTGCTTCATGGATGACAGTAGAATGAATTAGTATATTTTTGTATTTTATGTTCATCAACATTTACATTTAAAGTTTATCGGATAGCTATGATCAGACGCAGATCAACTGTATTTAAATTTCGTGGCAAGAATCACAAAATCACGGGCAACAATCATCTATGCTGTACGCGGCATGGTTTTAAACCAGATATGGAATCAGTAATCAAATGAGGATTGTGACCTATAACACAGCAATGCCATCATTTAAAAAATATTATATCATCATTAAACTCAGCTCCTTGCTTATTGTTACTTTTACATATTTACACGAGTAGAAACTAAAATATAGATTCCAAGTTCACAATACTATACAAACAATCTGGTTTAATATGATTCAGCTAATAGAAAAGACTTTTTTATCTATCATTATGGAAAAAACCCTTGTATTGTGGCAGGTTATAAATGGGAATTTGTCTTTTATTGATTAACATTGGGTTAATTCACAGCACGGTCATTAGTTGATATCGCCGGTTCTTCATATTAAGTTGTTACAATTAACATTTACCATGATTGACTTGGCACATCAACTAACCCGTCATGAATACATATTATAATATGCGTATATAGTAGGATCTCAATATCCCTGTGACGAATAAATGTTGTAAAGTTAGGTAAACCCACTGCCGATGATGTGCTCACGATTTTTTAGTGAAGGCAAAATGATAGCATAGGTGTATGAAATGTTTTTGCAAGCGCATCTTAATCCGATGTCTCGACACTCGCCACTGCTTTAACCAAACTTTCAACTCTACCCATAGAGTCATGATTCTACAGCCTAATATATCATACCAAAGCAAATATTTTCTTGGATTTTCATCATTCGCACTTACTCCTTACGCTTCTACTATTGGGCGTTTCATTCCAAAGTACTAATAGGGTATTCTGTTTTCGGAGAAGGCACAGAGGAAAAGGGTATCATTTGTCCGAGGAAATTCACCATAAATATGCATACATAGTTCAGTTTTTCCATGTGGAAAACGCTTCCAAAGTTCTTCCCAGAACGAACATGAATTTTGTCCGGCTCACAATATACAGTATACAAGATGCACAAAACATTCCGTTTTAGTTTCATTTTGGAATGATATGCAAAGTGGTAAAAGAAGCGTTTTTGAAACTTGTAATGTAACCATATTCATTTTGTTGTCATGTTACGGTTAAATCTATGAACACTTAATTTGCTCGTTTTAAGAGATAATACGTCGAATTCTTTAGTTCAAACCCTAATTAAAATGCAAATAAAACGATAAGAAGTTTTTATTTTAAGAAGAATCACGAGTTCTCCATTTTTACAATGAAATGAAACCCCCTGAAGCAGAATGATGATGAGCTTCAGCTTACTATGTAATGATAATGTTATATACGAATCGTTTCTTTATCCATGCTTAAGGTTAAGACCATTCTTAGAACAAGATTGTGTTCATGAGAAGTTAATACTTTTAATTTCTCATGGCTTATATAAGTTTGTCATGTTTTAGTAAAAAAAATATAATCTTCGTTTTTTAAGTAGCTGCATATGAACGCGATGAGCATGTCCGTCTTACCGACAACCTGAACATGTGAAGTAATGCTAAATTTGAATTGTCTTAATTTGAAGTAAGAAATATTTTGAACAAGCAGCAAAGATGTTGACTTCGGAACATTAAATTCAAGGAAATTTCAATTTTGAAGTACAAATTACCAAATCTATTCAAGTTTTATATGTCTATTATGTCTAGGATGGTTTTCGTAGCTGTTGCTGCTTGAAGCACAAGCACACCAAGTATATTTTAAATGAATTTACGATAGATGCTGGAACTGGTGGAAATGGTCCACTTTAAAAAAATAAGATATTAACTTTAGTTTAGTTAATCCCATAACCACCATGGAAACAAATTTTGTCACACATTTTAAAAGGGAGGTTAGGGTTAGACGAACCTTTCCTTGCAGTTTGGACTCGTTAAGTTAAACATTTGGTTGATACTTTCGAATTGTCAAGTGGCTAACAGATTTATTTTGTTATTTGTAAAATGGCAGTATAATCAAATATAATGCAAACGAACTATCTATTCATATGGACACATTATGTATGTAGGGTGTTCGTTTTTGTATCCAGTGATAAATTAATATGTAAAAACTAAGCATGTTCACAGCAATGAATGATTACATTTTATTACTCTATGCTTATTTGCTTACGTAAGAAAATGGTAAGCTGTTCCAGCAACTTGAAGCTGTGTGATTTCTACTTATCTATTAATACCTAAAATTCACAATAATCAGCTATCAACTCCACAACATATGACGCATAATAAGGTTGCCAAAGTGTGTAATTGTAATTCGTTTTGAAACTATTGAATGCAGCATGCAGGATATATTTTTAGATTTATACAATTTACGTGTATAGTTAATTACTAGGAACTTGTGCCGATGATAATCATGCATGAGCAATGTGAAGCTGCAAAAGTTGTTTATGGAGGAGTAGAACAGTAGTAATTCAAGTTTTTTTTGTGGATTCGTGAAAAGTGGAATTCTCGTGAATCCAGAATAGTCTAGCTTAACAACAACGCAAGCTCAACAACAAGTAGTTCCCGATCGAATTGATCGTGATCAGATCATCATTATCTTGGCATGTATGGAGCTCATATCATCAGTGGCAATATGCGAAGGTACGGACAGTTGTTATGTTTGTGTCAAATTGTTGAAACTGAGATACGAGTATTTAGCCAACTGGTTCAACTTAGATGCGGATGATGGGTTGCAGTTGATTTCGGACTGTTATTAATTAAATGCTAAAACAATAAGATGATATGGATTAGTTTAGTCTCAACTGGCTTTTCTTCTTTCTACCTTATTTTCAGCTTAACATTTAAGCATTTTAATAACACGCAAATGTAATTACAAACGGTTGGTATAAATTTTGCTACTGCAGCAGGTGACTCTTGCCAAAAGGGCACCACCCGGAATGAATGGTCTGAGCTTTTGGAAAAATATCTGCAAGTTTTGGTCTATGAACCTCAATATTTAAATTCTGAAATGAATATAAAATTAAGACCATCGTATTTAGTGTTGAAAATCTACGGGATTAACTTAATATACTCCATATAATGTGTAATACTGTATATAATATTTATCCTCATAACTATTAACCATCATATTATCATGTTCACATCATCTTTGTCGACACATTATTTATGCGTACTTAACACTTCCACTACTCCTTTAGTTATTTGCACTTATGCGAAAACACGATATAAATACATCATTTTGGATAGCTTAATTACCCAGATATTCCAATTACAGACCAGAATTAAAAATGTGATCTTTCCGCTTCCTACGTGAACAGCCTGCTGGCTTTGCAGCAAAAAATGTTACATTCATCCGCGTGTATAGAATTGTTTGCTGCAAGCACTTTCCATCACCCTATCTTGCAGTATGTATTATATTGGTTCTCACTCTCACTGTATATTTGGTTGGTACGATGTGGTTTTGCTTCCGTTAAAAAATCTGGAAATCTACTTCTTGGTAGCAAAATAAAATAAATGATGATGATAACGTCTCCTCTCTTTCGTCGATCAACTCTATGGAAAAATAGGAAGCGTATTCTTCGTTGCGATGAAGAATTGGTTTGTGATGAGTGAGAAGATGGATTGATGAGAATTTAGTATTCCGGTATAATTAGTCACCAGCAACAAACATGCCTGCCGTCAACAGCAACATGGCATATGCATTGTATTATGGTAATACCTTTTTTGCAAATGTTCGAAAATGCGTAGTGTGCATTATTATCTGCAGCTTATCGCCAGTTTCTTGTAGTCTCTTTTCTGTTTCTACTTTTGATCATTTTTTGCCATTTTTTGTACCAAACTGGAAATCTAGTTTTCTACTCCTCGTAAAACATATATCTGATCAACGTATAAGTAAATATACCTATGCAAAATACGTTTATTTATAATCAAGAAATATATGCATCCCGAGTACTCAGGCAAATAAATGTTCTGAATAGGAATGGATGGTGATATAAAATTAATATAAAACCATATATTTGCAGTAATATTAGTGCTTCACGAAGACATGATTTGCTTCTTTCATAGCCGAAGCCAAGCCAAGCCAGGAAAAAAGATGAGCAGTTTTTTGGGGTCCCAAGAGCTCAAGGTTAACGTCTGCTTAAACTGATATGCGTTACAACAACGCTGTTTTCTGGTAGTGCCTATATAAACTTAACAGCAACTACAAACTATATAGGACTCATGGGAGTTTTTGGTTTGTTGTTGATGTTATGTTGTGTTGACTAGTTCATTTTCAACTCGGCACTTTGCACAACAACAACTTTACATCGCCTAAATAATCATATAGGGATATAGTGTAGCAAGCAAGTATGCAATGTGTTGAAAAGATTGCAGTTGCAAACTTTGTAACTTACTGCTCCAAGCTAAACTTACTTTAGGAAGGGCAGTTATATTACCATTTAAAATATTATTACCACCGCTCAGACAACAAGTAATGCTGTTTTCCATTTAGCCCAAAAAACAGGTAATAAGGTATGATATTATTGGCATGTAGGGTTGCTTATTATTACTTCCTTCTTAGCTGAAAACGTTCTCTCTCGCCTGTAACAAGCTTCTCTACCTTCTTTGATTCGTGGGTATTACTTGCTGGATTTAGGAGAGATTGTTTGAGAGCGTGCTTGGAGCTCGTATCAAATCAACGTGTTTTCAGAGACATGATTTGTGTTAGCAGTTTTTGCTGCCTGATATCTCATACATGCCTGCTGACTCTTTAAGGGAAAAACTTAATGAGATATACGCGTATACATAACATTACGCAAAAAATATAAATAAACGCAATGTGTAGGATGGCTTCATCAATTGAAATACCAGCAACCATAATGCTAATCAGCGGGCAAAGAGGAGGGGTTCGTTGTAGTTTGATTGTAAGCATATTAAGTTGATTTAATGCTTGATGAAATTTGAATTAAGGAATGATGTGATATAGAAGACAATAATATTGTTGCCTGTTGCAGATAATTTTGGTTGAAAAATTCTTCTACAGGTTCGTTTGTATGTTCATCAGATACTGGTTAGAGTATTCTAAAATAGAAATGTGTGCAAACGCCAAGAAGATTTACCTAATTGTCCAAGTGTGTCCATACCATGGACTCTTCAGTTTCACTATTTATGGGAATCGCGAACATGTCTTCAAATATAGTATCCATGTAATTTAGCGTATAGGCATCCGCTGAACTGGAAAAAATTGCGGAAGACATAATATATGCCTTTAGTGTAAACAAATAAATGTGCGAATACTTGAGCGTATAGTACTTGAGTATGCGTATCAACGTTTCTGTAAAATTAGAAGGGATCGAGATGTTGAAAATTGAAATTGTATTCATATATTTATGTTAATGTCGAAACTCGAAAAGGTGACGATATAATATAATCACTTTCTGCAGAGCAGTTTGAAAAATTACTCACGTACAAAGTTGTCCTGTCGGACAATATGTGTTTGGTTTGGGGATGTTCTGGGAAAATGTTCTCACGAACCAACAGAAACACGAGAGCAGAGAGGGAGAGTCGGAAAGAAAAAAGTTGCCTATACACTCAGCATTGAATTAGGTCTGAGCTGAATTGTAAATGCGGACAATGTTGTAGCTTCCCGTTTCTAAAATGATTGCCATATCATGGTTTGCAGAGATGTACACCAGCAAAAATGTATTTCAAATTTTTAGAAGTAATGGACCGGAAATTGTCATTTGAAAAATGAGACTGTTTCGCATGAATGAAAGGTGGCCGATGAATGCTTTACTTGTGTAGTGTCATTTACAAAAGGCGACGGTCTTAGCCATATACCCAACATGCAGCAGAGTATAATTGAATCTCCTACACGAGTATTGTAAAACTCTTCATTGCCACTTTGACGGGCTAAGTCTCGTCAGTACCTTTATATATTTTGAACAGGTAATGTTTTTGGTTGAAACACAGAAACAGCCCATCGCTGTCGGGTGGCACTTGATTGAAATAAGTTATGTGTAAGAGAATGAGAAAACTGTTCAAAAAATTCGTAACTCACACTATGATTATGGTGTCAGTTGGCTAACAAACTTACCTTTTCTTATACTTTACAACAAGAAAAAGAATCGTGCTAAAAAAAGTTGAATTTGATTTGTATTCATATTTCCTCCGAAATCGTTTCCAAGAACTGTGTGAACAATAAAGGAGAGCAGCATCATCATCATCTTAATGTACTCTAATCATCTTGTGCGCAATCATTTCTGAAATGGGACAAAAGTATCTTACTATGAAAACCACATAATAGGTGGGACGGCAATGTATGATTTGCATTATCAGACATTAGACATACTGTTTTTGTTGCTTTGATGGGTAAAAATGTTCACCAAGTTTGAATCTTTGACTTTGAATAAATATTTTGGTGACCGGACAAACGCTGTCCATGTAATTTTTAGTCATTAAAGTCAGCTTTCTTTGGAAACGAAAATTCAGTGATCAATGTACGTGCGTGAGCTTCTGTGCGGCAGGCATCTTTGGCGGGGATTATTTCAACGCAGAAATCGTCTTCAACTTTGATTGCCTTAATTTACGTCACTGCAATTTGTTTGATGAAATTGATGATGGAACTGAGGGTTGTGGCCAGTTTGTTGGAAAGTTTCTGCCTGGAAGGTTTTATTGCTTATGTAATTACAAGATATATAGCTAACATTGTTGCGCAAGAGCCTCCATATAGTTTTGATAAAGTTTGATATGATGACATCCGTTTTTGTGGCACATGCATATATGTATGTGGTTTAGGGTTTTAATTAAAGCTTCTTGGAAGTTACACACAATTTAGATTAATTCAAATAATTTTAAATGTAAAATGACTATACACAGTTTTGTTACACAATAATAAAACAGCCGTGTTTTCAATAAATGAGTTTAAATGCAGCTCAATATCTTGCCAAAAAATTTCTACTTGAATACTAAAGAAGTAACATACCTATAGTTCCAGTTGGAAATGTTTAGTGTAATATGATCATATAATAAAAATAATACCATAATAATAATTGAGTAATTAATGTTTTTCGACTCTATGTATTTAACGGTATTGAAATGATGACGAGAAATGAAAGATGAGGAATACTAGCATGTAGCAGTCAAACTTAAAAATGTCTAAAAGATATTTTGTTTGCGTTGTTCATGATTAAATATTGCAACCTTCGAGCGCATGGTGCAAAAATAATCATTGGATGGAGTAGTTAGCACCACCAGTTTTCGAGCAGCTGCTTGTTTCCACTTTTGATGTGTAACCGAATTTTCTGATTATCCATTTCTTCTACTATACTTCTTGTTTAATGTAGCGAGTAGCGACCTTATCCTTTCTTGTGTGTATGCGTAAATATATTATGCACTTAGCTCTATTCCAACTGAAACGAGCTATTTTTAATTCCGTGAACTTGAAGTGTACGTAAATACGATACATTACACATTAAAAGAGGTTGAGGCTGTTGAACACGATATGGCATGTATTGGGCAGAACATTCTTAACAAATACTTTTGTCGCATTTTTTGCCACTTTTTTTCGAAAAAGTCCATAGACAAAATTCCTACCCCAATGATATGAACTATGATGATGGAAATATAAAACATGACTTTACTTAATGTAATGGCAGTTACGGTAGTAGATTAATATAATAATAACAAATACAATAAAAATGTTTTCATAGCTAGTTGTCGTAACGTGAGTAAATAAAGTTGGTTTTAAACTCGAGATTTTTTGGAGAATGGGAGTGTGAGATTTTGGATTTGGTTCAGTTCCTTCTCAAGGATATTCGTGAGCTATTTTTCTTGATGGTATATGCTGGTGTATTCTCAGAATTTCAACCGTAAATTACCCACCCATTAAAAGATCTGTGTGTGTGTGTATTATATTAGTACATGCATTTAAACACTGATAATTTATGTGTGTTTGTAAGACACGCGAGTGAATCTGAATCTGGGAAAAATCTCAAAATCCATACGACATATGAGCATCATTATGCTGCGGACGACGGCAACGACACCGTTGTGGTGTGATGCGGTCTATATAGGCATACAAATTATTGTAAAAAGCACTATATAATATGTGCCTAGTTTCACTGATCAAGAGATGAGGCGTTGCAGTTGTAATTTTATATCATCTATCTTGCAATTTCTTGTTTGCATTTCTTATATTTTGTGTAGACCAGTCGACCATGTATGAGAGTTTTAAACTTGAGCTGGTTGCGTTTGTTGTTTCTGTGTGTTATATGGATTGGGTTACTGATTCTGATGGATTTAATGCATGGTTTTTTGGGAAAATGTGCTAGAGGAGCTTTTCATATGGATTTTCTTGGCAGGATCAACTAAAATCAGCCGTGACGACTGCATAATGGCAATGGAATTAAAGTTTGTATTTCAATCGCAGCTGCTGCCACTCTAATGATTACCGTGGTGCATGGTGGTTTGTTATGGTAAATGATGATTTTTCATTTTGAGGGACCTATTGCAAGAAAAAGGTCTCTCTGTACGAAACTATTTCAAAGGCATTGGCAATATCACAACAAGGTACATGGTGTCTGGGGTGTAGGTCTATCCTCACCCTCGTCATCTCAGTTTTTGTTGTCCTCTCGACAAGGATCGGAATGAAGTGTTTACCTATTCTCAGAGGCGATTGTGTGACTGAACTTGATACTGATTATGACTGGTTCGGCACAAAGTGGAAATTTAAAGGTTCATAAGAGAGAAAATAAAACCCATCACAGGAGATAGCAGTAAAAATTTATCGCTTTCGGAGTACAAAATGAAAAACCATAACATATGAATGATTGTTGTATGTACATAGAAATTATGTTTTCCACTAAACAGTTTAAGTTTTTTGTCCAAACTATCAGCCTGATAGTATCAGGTAATCTTTATAACAATGATCTAAGATGCTAACAGTACTGCACACAATTCTGTATTGCAATGTTTTTATACTGGCAACATGTCGGCAGTACCCCTCAGAACACCTTTTACTAAAAAAGACCAAAGTTGTGTTTTTATTAGAAAATTTTATCTTTATCTTTAAATGTTCAATAAATTATTTGTCTATTTAAAATTTTGTAACTTTGTATACCGCTTTCTTAAAGCTGTTGTAGCCTATCTTTCTATTTAATAATTAAAGGTCTTTTAGTTAAGTTATGCATTTTAGTGTTATATGGAGTATTTCTAAGTTAGAAATTCTAACTAACTCTGTTAGCGCAATTACCTTGCAGTAAGGTTGCTAGCTTATACCAATAAGTAATTAAATAGTTTTGACTTTCTAGATCGTACTTGTACCTCCAGGCAATATCTACTGGTACTTAATATTTTTTTAAATCACAAATGACAAATATCCATATATTATAGATAAAATGTGATTTTGATTATTTTGACATGCGCAAGCACAGCTTATGTACATAAGATATGTATTTTTATGAAACTATATTAATATACTACGTGTCTGTCTTAATCTTTGAGGGTATTAGTGTACTTGATCTGTACGAGGTGAATACATAAAAAACTGTGTGAACTAACGAACTGTGTTCCCGTGCCATAGCTATGAAGCAGGCTTAACGTAGAGCTGTATAAAATTAAGAAGGAAATAATATAATATGAATTGGTCAACAGCGAAAAGAAAAAAAAGACGAAATAAACAGCGGGATCAACATTAGCTTTGAACTTCTTGCCGAATAATAAATAGGAAAACACAAGAACACATGGAATGGAAACCTGAAATGTAATTTATCCAAATATGTACAAACTGTTTGGCAAAAGGATTTGTCATCTAAACATAATGAATTTTAAGCTGCATTAAAAACTATAGCTGAAAGATTTCCGCAATGCCATATGTCATAGTATCAATGGGTGTTCCTATATTGTCAGCATGGTGTGTGAGATCTTCGAGTTTTAATACCGTGAATGAAGCCGCTCCGTTGATAAATACTAACATGATCAACAATCTTTGAAATATAATACCTAAGTTCACAATACAAAAGCCAGTTGATACAGATTTCTAGTTTAACATAGCATGATAGTGAGTAAAAAACCTTAACATTTCAAAATGTGTACAGCTTGTGTATGTATTTGGAACTTTTGGAACGCAACGCATGTAATATCTCAAGATGTGAGACAAAAAACTAAATTGAGATTTTTGGAATTTGCTCGACTGCGTAACAATACAGAGCAACTAAAGTTATATAGCACACCCATATATTTTATGGATCTTGAAAAAAAAATCTTTTCGAAATTTGGTCCTATGCTGTTTGTTGGACAATAGCGTGGTAGTTTTGTGTGTATTGTACCGAAGCAGGGATAACACAAAAAGTGTAAAGCAAAGCAAAAACCAGACCAATTGTAGAATAAAATATTATGGTCACTCCCGACGGCTGGACGCTTTTACCTTCTTCTTGCTTCTGCCACACTGAGTACATATTGCTTGTTTCATTTCATTCTACCATTTAGTTTACACCCTTGAACTTTTCTTCTTGAACAACTTTTGCCAAGGCTAATAACGATTTTCCCCTTTCTGCATAATAAATATATCGTACAAAGTGTTTCGTTTGACTGTTTCTCTGTATGCTCCTGTTTCAAGCATTATGGAATAAAGTAGTGGAACGGTAGTGGTTATGATGATACCTATTGTCGTGCCGAAAGTACGATTACAAAGAAATGAACAGGAGAAGCATAATATGAATTAACTTTTCGAAATGCCATAAAAGTTTGATGGAAAGAATTTAATACAGTTATAGTAATTAGCATGCAATCTTTAAAGAATTCAAGTTGTTTAAAATTTCGCTTTTGTAACAAATTAAATAAAACTTACAATAGGCCATGGCCATGTTGATTCAACTCATGCTTTCAAATGATGTATTAATTACATAGTAATTTGCAAGATTTTGATGAATTTAATTTGACATTAATTATTCTATTCTTGTCGTAGTGTCTATCGCACATATTATTGTTAATTAATAAGTTTTTGAGAAGACAACAATGGGGAAATAGCTTTTTGGTGAGCATTGTCATCAGACCAGAGAAATATATAAATTTTTATATATATATAAGATTTAAAGTTCCCACAATGTACGTATATAATGTATTCATTTGAACATTGAACGCAGTATGCATGTATTTGTTATTTATTTATCATTATTCAGGATTTACTTCCACTACCGCTTTATGCTAATGAGTGATTTTGGTAAAATACGTGGTGATGAACCACAAAATGTCACAGCAAAAGCAACGTTAATAACGTGGGTGGCAGTAATATATCTGCTGTTTAAATTGTTGGGAACCTAAAAACAAATGTATAATAATAAGCAAAGGTTGAATTGAAACTAACGCTAGAATAATGCGCATTGACACTACTAAGTGATGGTGTTAATCTGTTCGTTTCGGATACTTGAAACGGAATGAGGTGAGATGGAATAATACAACATTGTGATGTTATGTCTAGCAACTTTGAGAAATAAATGATTAATATATGACTGCAAACGCTCAAAGGGGTATATGTATGTGCATGGCAGTCTTGGATATTAATATTACACCGTGCGCGTTATCTTGTGCACGGCAAGACATCATAGTAGGAAGCGTTTGCCTTTTCGTTGGCAGCTTGTAAAATGTCCATTTTGTATTTATTGAATTACTTTTACGTATGCTTACATTACTCATTACAGTCATAAAATTATGCATACTCAGACCGAAACGAGATTTTTTATACCTTTCTGTGTGCATACAACACATACCAGTTAATATCTGGTTGGATTACGAACGCTTATGGAGTGAAGTTTCTTTCCTGCTTCAATCAGGAATTCACATCCGTCAGCAAAGAATTCATGAATACTTTGCCATGATTAGGCAGTTGTTAAGCACCATTTTAGCGTTGGCACAGGTATGTACTAATCGAGCTATAATGACTAAAGTAAACGCTACAATACACATTTTGTTTTAGTATTTCTGCTTGTTGCAGTCAGTGGTGGCAGCCAGCAGTTGTGGTATCAAAGTTTCCTAGAGAAACAATTCCATCCAACCATTGCTCGACTGTATGCAAGTTTTGTGTTAGCCATTTCAATTTCTATGTTGTATGTTATGGCCAATATTATGCCTCCACTCCGCTGCTATATAGTAATTCTTTGGTATGTACACAATACACATTTGTTTGGAAGTTGCTTGAGGAAAGCATGAGTATGAATAAAATAAATGTTGACTGATCTTGAACGTGAATCAGTACGACGTGATTATTAAAAATGTGTACGACCTTGACTGACTTCGCGCCAAATGAACACAACCAGCTTTATAAGGAGAGTTATAATGCGTTGCAGCTACTATAAAGAGGGATTTTGGTATGTTACTCAGTAAGACGTTCTGTCAAAAGAGCGAAAGCACTCCACGACGCTGCTGCATGTAGTATATGCAATGGATAAGCCTTAAAACCAGGGAGCTAAAACGCGTATACAAGTATCATGTAGCTTTAACGAATTACGAATGATAGACCGTTGAATGCACCGCACGGTGATCCATTATACGAAACCAAGTAGAACATCCGCAAAGTTCGTGGCTTAATATACCGGCATGAAATCACTATATAGTTGATAGTGGTGTACAGTGTACAAAATGCCAAGTAATATTACTTAAAAGTACAATTGCTTGCACACTACCATGATTTTTCATAATCAAAGCTTAGTAAAATGAAGCATTGTTTGAGAAAGCGTATTTCATGCTGGAAGGTGAAGATACATGCTTCTTACTTATTTTATTAGTAATACGATTTCCACTTTGCTTACTATTTTAAATAAAATTTCGATGTGTAAAACTGCATGTGTTAAAGCATAATATAAAGTTGTGAAGACAAGTCTGAAGGAAATTCCAAATCCCTATTTTATGCATAATACACTAGCACCACTTACTTTGAATCCAATGCACTTATTTTGATACTTAGACGGGATCCCAACAAAATCGTGACTGAGAGTCTACGTCTGATTGAACTTGAACTGTTTCATCGCCCCACAAGCGTCATAAATTTTTTTATGCTTGATGAAAATAGCAATGCGGCAATAATGGTCTTGCTTCGGAGCTGCCAATATTGGAGTACCAATTCCATTTTATCAATCACTCATTAAATAATGAGATTGAATTTTAAATTTTTTGCTACAATAATGTTTGGCAAAAGCAACTAAAAAGTATTGAAATGATTAGGCAAAAAATGTCCAAGGTGGTTGCAGCGTATGGTACCACTTGGTGGTGATGTGCTTTGAAAGCTGCAGCAGCTATATATATATCAGACAATCAATCTGGCTCAGACTGGTTGGTGAGTTGTTGGTGGACATTGGACATCAATTTTTCGTGGTTTTACTTTGCTGTGGTATTCTAAAATGTTCTTTTTAATGGCTTATATGGTGAGCCTATAAACTGAAAAACATATTGCATGTACATATTATCTCAAATGCGCTTTTCATGTGATTTTTATTGCTATAATGGCTAGTGGCTACTCTTAAACTTAAACGTTTTTAAACCGCAAATTTATATTTTTCAACTTGTAATGGGGAATGATCAATGATGTGATGCTAGTAAAAATATCGGTTTATTATGTACAACCATTAATACTATTAGTAGTGATAATCAGTATTTAAGTTTTTATAATTTCATTGACCCTCTTTATCAGCATATAGCTCACTCACATAAGAGCAACTATTCTATATGTAATTGTCTCATTTTGATTTTGTTCCAATGTGTTCTACAAT
This sequence comes from Entomobrya proxima, assembly GCA_029691765.1. Lineage (NCBI taxonomy): Eukaryota > Metazoa > Arthropoda > Collembola > Entomobryomorpha > Entomobryidae > Entomobrya > Entomobrya proxima. The sequence continues at coordinate 8,328,163 of CM056170.1, read as the reverse complement.
AGGCTTTATAATATTCCAAAGTTTCTCAGATTTACCACAAAAATTCTCAGCATAATATCGCTGAAATCGTACATGAACTATAATACACGTCCACACATAAGATTCTCTAAAGAAAGTCTATGCACAGCACGATCTAGGGTTGTGCATTGGATATGATCATTGGGTTGTGTTCGGTTTTTTCAAAAAGCCTTTTAGTTTCCAGCAGATGTTAAAAAGTGTGGCATGTAGTCATCGTGGCATTGAACTGTTTCGTAATTAATTGACCAACTGTTGCCGTTTTATCCTCGTTCAGATTGCGAATTGAGTAAATTTTATGCGAAATCAGATCGAGTTCATTAAGCTCTCTTCATTTTTCATTGCCTATAAACCCAGGTTTTACGTATTGGTAATGTTGAAATAACATAAGGTATTTTGGTAAGTAGGGAATAGGTGCGAATATAGGTGTATGAATGTATGTAGGTAGTCAATTTGTCTAGCAGCGCTAAATGTGACCCTTTTGCTTTCAGAAGCTTCAATCAGTTCCAGCTTGTTCGGTTTGTGCTGACTATGTTGGTGTTTGGTATTAATACACATTTTTCCACCTTTTTCTTACCAGCATCATGTTTGTGGAAGTTCCAAGATTAGGATGATGATTGTACTTGACGCTAGTCGCCAACCGAAAAGTTACTGACTCGGTTACCTTGATCGTCCGCTTCTCTCGTGGTACTATTGTCTACTAGCATTTAGTGTGTATAGTAGTGCATTCTTTTATGTTCCAAATAATATGATCATCTATCTCTTCTTGTGGTTGGTCGGAAACATCACATCGTCGTCGCTGTAATATCCTTTTGCTAAGATACTATAGTGTGCTATAAAATGTGATTCAGCATATTTTATGCTACAACTCTGACTAACACGTATGTATTTGCCACTGACGGCTCTCTCTGGCTGGAAAGCAACTTTATTTGTTTTGGTTATCGCTATGTTTTGGCTATAAAGAACAATCTTATGGAATATAAGAGATGGAAAAGACCATATTATAATTTTCGTATCTGTATCTTAATGCACTATATTACATGTTTAAATATTATATACTCTTGGGTATATTGACGTCGTCGTCTTGCCTGTCGGGGAGTTTATCCTTGTTTTCCTTCTCATATCATCTCATTTTTTTTCTTGGCTGCTCAAAAGTTCAGGGTAGTACAAGTTGAGAAACATGGTCATATCTTCATCGTCATCAACATCATCATCGACATCGTGCATGTAGCGCATTGAAATAACATTTTAACGAAAGAAAAAATATTTAATAATTTATGTAATATATTTTATTGCATTGTGAATAAACATAATGTACGCATATGCATTTAATACGATTTTTTTCAAAAACACTTTGTGTTCTACTTCTGGACCCCAGTCTGGAACTTTTGAGGTTCATGTTCATCAATAGCCACCATGGCTAAGAAAATGAGTAAGCCAAAAACTCATTGTATGTACAAGTTACTACATTGCTGACTTAAAGTGATACTCTACAGAATACACACACCTTGAATTTCTGTGCTTCGCGTTCCACTGCACCTGGAAAACACAATGTAATAAGCGAACGAATGAATATTCTCCCCCATAAATGCATTTTTATGATTGTCGCTGCTTCTGCTTTGTGAAATGCTCGAAACCAAGCAGCTGCCGTTGATATAAGTATCTGCACGGCATTATATACGTTTGACGATGAAAAAGGTGCAAAAGCGGAAATCCTTTTTTGCTTCTTGTTAAAAAGAATTTTCTAGTATTCTGATGATGCCAGTTGTAGTAGCCATTTTACAGCGTTTTTGCAGCTTAATAATTACAAAAAGGGCTACCGAGCCAAATAGCACCAACGTTTTCTGTGCACTCTATATAACGGAATGGGTGGTTTGAACCCGTGAATCAGGTCGAAACAAGAGTCAGCAAATGAAGGGTTGTTTGTGAACCGATAGGTCGTTTTTGTGGCACGAACGTTTTTGCCTTTTTCAATCCATACGTATATATGAGTAAGTGTAGTTTTTTTCCTGGCCAGCTGCATGGAATTGATAATGAACTATAATGAATTACCTTTTTTATTTGTGCGAAATTAAACAAGCATGCACGACTGAGTACCTTAAGCTGATTCGCCATTTGTTCGGATCATGGATGCCAGCCAACAACATGCGGGTATAGTTAAATTAAACGTGAAGAACATCTGCAATGTTTCATGTTGTTTTTTTCATATTTAGAAATTCATATTATGAATGCGCTATTTGATTTCTGCTGCAAAGTTGGTTTTATCAGGATGACGAACTGATGTACATGTCATCACCATCCTGCTTCTTATATGAGCCTACAAGGGATAGACTCTAATTTAATCAAGCGTCAACCCTGAAAAACTGACACAAGAATGAACATAACTAGTTTTAGGCATTTAACCGAACAATCAAGACGCCTTTGAATATCGGTAATTATTTTAAAGGAATCTTTATGTAGTAAAGGACAGAATGGAATAATAGATATTGTCTAGATACTATTAACCATTTTTTGCCATTTGCTCTTAAGGCATAAAGCATACTGTGGCCAGATGCTCCACAGTTCTCGCTGAAAACTTGCACTATTTGTTAAAACATGAGAAAAAAGTCTATTTATTGTGAGTTTCACAAAAGTCTCCATTGTGAAAGTACGCATTTTCACAGTACTTGACACAAAGTTGTGCTACATCCATCCATAATATTGGGCATGTGTGTTGGTTGTTTCTTTGTTAGGAGCATCCCAATTTAACAAGCCTTGCTAGCGCCAAGCCTGGGGCATTTTCTGGATTTTATACTATAAATTGCTGGCAAAGGAATAGCTAATGAAATGAAACTGTCAAGAAATCATGCAAAGGGCACGTAGTAGGTATACGTGTGTACTCGGTGTACTGTTCACTGTTCATTTATTCTTCGTTTCGAATGAATAGTACGGTTCGATTCAGTTGAAGCAGTTGGCTCATGAATATCATGTAGTACAATCTGTAGTTTATCTAAACTGGTTTGCATCTGCATCTGCCACAACAAGTAGTGAGTGTGTGGGTATGAATTGAATCGAAATGTGAAATTCTTAGGCTCATGGTAATAAATGATGATGATCATGGAACATCTATGCCAGCTGACGTTCGATTCCAGTTGTTCTGAGGAATGGTTGTGCAATAATATAACCTGTATCGGAACGAAAAGAAACAGGCCACGCCATTATTCACACAAGAAAAAAGTATGATATGATGATGTGGTTTTGTCAATTTTATCCACTCGACTTTTGCACTACCCATCTGATGCGCATCGTTTTTCTTGAAAGAGTGTTTCAAAGCACGCGTTTAAAATAACAGGAAATCAATACCTGTCTCATATCCCGTAGTAGAATGCATTGCATGTAATTCGGGAGAAAAATCAAAGAAGAAAAAGTAACAAGAGCTACTACAATAATGGTGGTCATTTGAATCCCAGCCCATAGACAAAAAATACTAAAAGGCAAAAATTGTGTTTTTTACTCTCACATAGTATCCATCTGTTACACAAAAGTGGATTGTCATCATCATCAGGATTTACCAAAACTTACATTTCTTATCCCCATCATGCGGTAATGCCAGCGAAAAAATTAGTCGTGATAATGTTCTTTTCTGTTCAAAAGATTAGATTTCAATTGGACAGTGGGTGGTTCAAAAATGGCGTTTGCACTTATTCACGGAAAATTGATTCAAGTCATGTCTTACAATAAGCTTCGAATGGCGATGATGACTGTTAATTATCAAGTGCAAGGTTAAACTCAGCAGGGTAAATCATATGAAATGCATGCTTACTCACATTTAAAGTATTACAAAGCGGCGACATCATCAATATTAAGAGCTTACAAAGATTGTATTTCTTTTTGAAGGGTATTTGTTCACTTGTAAAATATACTTGGCTTTATTTTATGTCAGCAAGAAACATCCATAAAAGCTATGTAAATATATATCTGTAAGTGTAGCATCTATCTATGAAGTTTACTAATGAGTATCATAGGAAGATTCTTTCATAGAGCATTCCACAAAGCATTCAATTGCATACGAATGCTAGAGTATTTTTGTCTCTGTATTTTTCTCACTGTTACTATTTGCATGAAGTATACAAACGTGAGCAAGAAGAATAATTTTGTATCCTTTTTAATTTCATTTTCAGACAAAAAAGCATCCCCCAAATCATATCAAAAGGCCCATGAATGCGTTCATGGTCTGGTCGCAGATCGAGAGACGAAAGATTTGTGAAAAGAATCCGGATATTCACAATGGTGAGTTTACTTTAAAATATATTTCATTATTTCAATAGCATCATCATCATCACACTTTGAAATACGGCCACAGTGACGCTGTATAATGCATAATGGTTGCACTTTGGTAGCAAAAGCATCTTGGACAACTAGTCCTTTGAAACCAAATGTTGAAACCAAACCAATGTGTCATATAAATGCAAAAAAAAACTTGGATACACTAACAAGTAAGTATAAACTAAAAAATGAGATGTGTTCAATTATTTTATAGCCGAGATCTCCAAGCGTCTGGGCCGAGAATGGAAATTGCTCTCTGAAGAGGAACGAAAGCCTTACATTGATGAGGCTGAGAGACTCCGAGTGTTGCACTCTATGGAGTATCCAGATTACAAGTACAGACCCAAGAAGCGCTCAAAAAATGGGTCAGAATGTCAGTCAGAGCAACAAGCAACGCCAACAAAAGTTCCAAGAAAATCTACATCATCAGCGTCTTCTATTGAATCGTCCCCTGCATCGTCAGCAGGTTCTCCTACAGAGGGCTCAACAAACATGACCCCCAGAAAGAAAATATCTCGTAAGGCATCTCCAGCCACAGCTACCTCTGCATCAGCATTAGTGTCAATGATTTGTCAGTCACCAGGGATGTCAACGAATGCGTATGAGACACCTACAAAGCAGATGATATCGTCCCATCATCAGCGCAACAATATCTTTAGTCAAACGTCAAGTATCAGCTCACCTGGATCTCCCCCATGTAATCGGATTCATATTGTCACCTCCACGATCAAGACTCCACCCGATCAGTCTCGCTTCAACTGTCGGCTCACAATTGATAAAAAGTTCAAAGAAAGCATTAAGCAGAATGGGGACACTGGCATGATCACCTCGTTGACTCCTCCTCTGGCTAAGGTTCCCGAGTCTCCCTCGTCTCCAGACTCTCCTGAGAGTGCTTCAATGTATGAAGAGGATTCCATTTCCTCCACCAATGGGCATTTTATTATGAAGCTTCCGAAAATCTCAGGAACCGACTCTTCTCGTCGTAGCTTGCATGCAGGTAAAGCTAATTTGACAAACTTTTGCAAAATTTGCATAGCATCTGTACATACCTACATTGCATCGTTTTTTTCATAATTTTCATATTTCTATCGTGTTCATAGCTTTGGAAGCTGTACCAGCTATGCCGCAAATTACTACAATTCCCATACCAAACTTATCACCACCCATGACCAACAGCATGTTACCCATGAAATCTGAGCCGCAACAAACAATGACTGGTGCACATCAAGTGGAGCCAACGGCTTCTTCATTTGATGAGCTCTTGGCTGGCTTCACTCCATCACCTGCAACTTATAATGTAAACATGAACGATGAGCTGAACGACTTGTTGGAACTCGCTGCAGAAGAATTCAAAATCGAAAGCGTTCCTACCAACGAGGAACCTATCGAGGATCCCATGGTTGTTGAAGATCCAATGGACCCATGGCAGTCTGTTAATTCAGTTTGGGAACAACCACTCACTTCAGTTGGAATGGATTTCAATTTTGACGGTACGCATCATAACCATGTTGTGGACCCAGCGCTATACATGTGAACTCTTCCTGGAAATAGGATTGTATCCGTAGATTAACAGAGAAGAACGAAAGGTATCTTAAATATACATCCTTACATGATTTACAATGGCTATTTATTTACTATCAATAGTACCAAGCATCACTCATCATGTACCTATCTATCTTAAGAATTACTGCATCACAATGTAATTATGTATTTACAAAGTAAGTTGCTTCTTCCATAAATATTACCCATTTGTCTCATTCCGCTCGATTCGTTATTTACAAATTACAAAGTACGATCGGGAGCAACTTTGGTCTTTCTAAAAGTACATGAGTTTTCCATACGCATTTTTTGATTAACTTCAGTAATTTAAATCAACTAAATTTAGTACTTAAAACATAACGAGGATTCTTTCAAATTACTGAAGTACTTGAGCCGGAGATACAAATATTAACACACACAACATTTAATAAATATTTGCTAAAATACCAGACGAAACTGGTATTTGGAAACACGATTTAAATTGTTTAAATGAATTTTTTCTCGCATAAGAATCTTCACGAATCAAAATGATACGCATGCAACATGGCAAACATCGGTATAGTAAATGATGTAGCTACATCTTATTCCTTTCCTCAAGCTCAAAAGGTTGCAAAAATTATCTCCGTTGTTTATTTCATGTATGCAGTAAAATGCTGGGTTTGTTAAAAAGTCATTTTGCAAAATGGTATTGGCCAAATCATATCTGTTTATTCAGGAATATTAATATTAAATTTATATGCATGATTGTGCAGTTGTGCACCTTTCAAGTTTCCTATCTGTATTTTTTTACATTAGAATTTATGTGCATGCATTCATGCACATTCGTTTTTCCTTATATTTCATCATGAGTAATCATTCAATGATCACATCATCAGACATCCGCCGTCCTCTGTACTTGAGTTTGTGAGTTCATCGTCCGCCCTTAGTAAACTGCACAATGTGATTTGGAATACTAAAGAGTAGTACGTAGTATAGTAATACATGCCATTCATTGTCAAAGAAAAACTCCACATTCGTATATAACAGCGATACGAAAAATCACTAACCATGATTGAGATATCCATGAGCCCATGATTTCCCAGTTTTCAGTAGGTTCCTTCGTGGTTCCACAAAATAATGGTTTACCATTTACCATATAAAATTGCATTAGGAGATAGGCCTGTGAAATAAATACTATGAATACATGTGCTATTGCTGATTACACACACGCTGTTCACATTCCTCATTCAACAGTAGGAATACTCTGTCTTGTAAACTAGTATTACTTTTATAATTTTTATCAGTCAAATGTTTCACAATAATCTGGTTAAAAAATAATGATATCAATAATATGATGATGATGACTTTACGTATGTACAACTGTGATAACTCCAAACACAATACTTTTTCCAACCTGAAAAAACACATACGTAAGCCTTTTTTCTGAAAAGGTCATTTGCTTTACTTGTTTACCTGCAAGCTGTAGATTGCGATTTGTTTGCTCACAACAAGCTTTTACCTTTGTATTTTCTGAGCTTAAAGAGAGATGAAGAACTCAATTTTAGGAATAACCTCCTCATGAACCTGAGTGTTAATGCTCCAGAAAATCTCTTAAGCTTTGGCATCATTTTGAATAATCAGAAATCATTTGTAATATTACAGTTATGATACTGTATAATGGTATCTAGCGGGACCTGACTTTAATTTCCAACCTCAGTAAGTTTTCAACAAATAAACGAATAAAAAATGTTATGCAATGACGTAGCATGAGCATGAAGCTAAAATATGTATAACACGGCAAATAAGAATGTTTCATATTTTCTAAGCACTTTTAACTTGCTTACTTTTAACATCTGGAAAGTAGGTATTTTATGCTGACTTGCAATTGACCATGTTTTGAATCTTGAATAAATTCAACAGTAATAAGTCAAGAATTAATGCTTGAGAAATTGCTAGATTCTAGCGCAAACACACACCAAAGGGAAAAATGAGTTGAACTTTTAAAACAAAAATTATACCTTTTTACTAATAAATACTATATTTCGATATCATTTAGAGTTGTTCTGTTCCAGTATACTCACTTTTTTCTCTTGACATTTTTCTTACAGTCAACATGTTTTCAAGTGTGTTCCCTTTGCCTTTATGACTACCTAGAGAATCGAAAAATAATATAAAGTCCCATTTCACGAGATGCCAAGGATGAAATTAAGGCCTGTTATTCACTACTAATTTTGCGTTTCACAACGTATTTCGGTTTCATATATTCATTCACAACAAAAGCAGTTTAGGAACACTGAAGTGTATGGCTATAGGTCCCTAGCTCTTGCTATTTGCTCAGCTAGTAAAATATATTTGTTTGCCCAATTCCATCATGTTAAGCTGAATGCACGCATAGAGATCAACTGACAGCCTTTGAGTGAGAAAGAGCTAACAAACATTTTTTGTTAAAAAAGAACACTGCGTACAACTTTCAAAAATATAAGCATCATATTGTACATTGGAATGAGTTATTGACGTTATTTTTGAGTAAGGAAAAGAGAGGACAAGAACCTCAGAGATACACGCAATCATGGTAGTTTTTGCCATCTTCACGGGCATTTCAAGTACGAGTAACGAGTAAATACAACAGTTTTTATATATCGTTGTCATTTCTGTCCAAACGGTTCCATCATCCATGGCGTACCTTGCAGACTGAATTGACTTTTTAGTTACGAGAAGAGTGTCTTAAGCGCTATTTGATATCGGAAATTCTGTAATCATCAGCCGCGTACTCTTAAAATATACCTTTGTGTACTCAAAACCCCAGGAATTATTGACAAAGGATAAATCATATTTCACTGCAGCCTGTTTAACACTTTTCGCTGTTACGTTCTATATAATACTAGTACATACACACGTTCTATTGTAATGTTACTTGAATTTTTCTCTGTGTTAACTTTCCATCTTACGTAAAAGGACACTAGCAGAAAGAAATGATAGAACAACGTATGACAATCGGACTTGTTCAATGCTATTTACATAGTCCCTGTATTTTGGAAACTCATATGGACGGAATGATTTTTAAAAGTAAACACCCGAATTATGCTCGTGACTCATAACAGTTACTTCAAAGCGAAAGTTGTCTCTTTTCTACTTGGCTATTATAAAAGGCATTTTGTACACCATTTGCAAAATCATTTTGCTAGAAAATTTATTATCTTGTATACACAGAAATTCAAACTACTTATTTACTATTTACAGTAAAAATGTAGGTATAGCTCTCCTCGTTATAAAACTCGTCCTTGGCTGCTTCTCCGAAGGAAATTGCAATTTAGCTCGTGTGATGTATGAAACCTGATTACTACCGACGCATGGAAGTTATATACATTCATGGGAATGAACCGAATGATTTTTGCACGGATGTACATTAAATAATGATGATGAGAAAAACTGTTTTTCTGCAGAAAAATTCGTCTGCTCGTGCTATAAAATAATTATCAAAGAGGCAGTTAAACCATGAAAGTGGTTTTGTGCTTGAATGTAGTTCTTAGTAAAGTTGAATGTAGTAGGTATATATCTCATCTGTTACACTGGTCTTGCTAATGCTTGTATTCCAAAGTTTAAAATTTTGCATGTTCTCTTTCACTCAACATCAGATCTAACATCTCTCAAACAAGTCAGTCGCACATTTGCTTAACAGACCTAAACTTTCACGTGCTTTTAGAATGTATTATTTCATATTTTTCCAGAATGCGAATGGAAAAGCTCAGATATATGTATTTCAAATGAAATGTACTGCAAATGGTAGCATATATATAAGGTTTAGGTAAGGTTGTATGCATGGTAAGTGCACTGTGCAGAAAGAACTTTTATAAAGCAAACTTGGGCTTAGCTTTGTAGTGGAAGTCGGGAAGCAAATAGAATGAAAGGATAATGAATAGCAGCTAATTTCGTACACCCAGACAAACAGATTTAACACATTGAAGTTGACCATTTCGCATGTACATATTGAATCGCAAGTCGTTGACATTTGGGTCACCTTGAATCAAGTTACTATTTATTCTTCTTTTATTTTATTAGAAAATGAACAAGATGTTTGTTGGACGAGGGTGCATTCACGTTCTTGAGTTATAAGTAAATGATGGTAGCACACTAACTCCTGGAACGTTTTGGTGAGCGTGTACAGACGAATAAATAGGAAAAATACAAAATTGCATTATGTGCGGAACAGAAAGTAGGAAACGAAATAAACCCATGGACTCTAATCGTATGTGCTATGAATTTTACAACCAAATACCAACCTATTAATCTACCCAAAAGACTAGTTTTCATGTAAAAATAAAGTTTCATGGATAGATCCGTGGAAGATACCACATCGGTTATTAGGATAATATGAATTATCTACATTTTGCACTTCCATTGATAATACAAATCTTAATGCATCTTCTTTACTCATTTTCACGTTAATATTGCTTTTGGCTGTAAGAAGTTTGTTCTATTCAAACTCTCCATTCATTTTTTCTTTACTTTAGCTGTGATGGTCCAAGTTTTTGCAAACAAAAACAGTGGATGCAAAGTACATGTTGTTAATTTACTGCAGTTTGCATTATTGCAACCATAAATGGTTCATTTCTTGTAAATGCCTCGTCTGTACCCTCCAAAAGTTGAAGCCTGACTTCTCTTTAATCTACACTTCATGAAACCTACTTTAATTCAATGTCTTGATCATGACTTTTATCAATTGAAGGCAAATCTACAAACCATTTCAATTAGCGTAAGAGACCACTTGCTTGACTACAATGACATTTATTTGATACATAAGAAGTGACGGTTAAATAGTTTTAGTTTTCGTTATAACTCTAATTAATGGCACTTCACGTAAAGTCTTCATGGGTTATTTTCATATTTAGCGTAAAAAATTCATTTTTAACTGATGCGAATGGATAATAAGAGTTGTCCAGGAAGTTAAAGCGTGTGCACGATATGAGCTACTATTTATTACAACAGTCTCACCATTCAACACGCCAAGCTAAATGACGATAAAAAATATTAAAGGGTGTTCCCGTTACAAGCCATAAGTAACTAACCAGCCACTATCAAAGCCACACAATTTTTAGAAAAAGATGCTGATTATGCTGTTTAGTGAGCAACAGTAGTACAAGAATATTATTGTGTAGAAGACCTTTTTTTCATATATTCGTAACATGGTCAATCATGTTGTCGCGTGCATTTTACATTTTTTGCTAATATCACAAACGACAAGGCAATTTATTTACATCTTAGTCCTTTCAGTATCAGTGCAGTAGTATAAGCTTGCCCAAAACTTATAGCCCAAAGAAAAGGAAGAATTTAATGCCCCATTTTTTGCTGTAGCAGCATTTTATGAGTACTTTAGTTGTTTGGGATCAAATAAAAATGGCGTCATCGTAAAGTTAAACAATTGACAGGTTATCAAAAGATAAGCCAAGTTATGAGGAATCCTCATTGAGGATGGCTGAGTTCAATACTAAAGTTGACAGTGCATTTCTCTGTAATGATTAGGCTCAGATTTAATGGCAAAATTTATTCCTGATCATGACTTTTGCAAAGTTTTCAATCGACATTACTGAATCTGGAACACATACCACAACTCTTGTTTCCTTTTTGTGGCACACGTCATCTAAAAGTGATAAATACACAAACGCTTCATCTGTACAAATGTGCATTCGTTTACTACTACCAACGCAATTTTCATAAGCAGTAAACCGAGTAAGCTAAAACATAGGTCAAAAGGGCCATGGCATTGGCGATGAATCTCGAAAACGTATTATTCTAATGGAGGAGCTACGTAATACTAGTACCAACAATTTTACAAAACATCCATATATTGGCGGAGCTTCAGAAGCGGCCTGCTATGCGGATGATTACTGAAAATAAGTTTGCTTGATGTAATCTTATCGAATTCATTATCAGAAAAGAATCCATTAAATCATAAAATGTCAAGATGATAATGATATTTATATCTTTAAGCGCTTTTCTGAACAGAATGTTCTGTCATCTTGAGCCAATGTAATGGATCTTCTCTTTTCCTGTAACAACAAAGTTGTATGAATGAAAATAAGAAAATGTTAGGCTAATTTGTGTACCTGTTATGTTTGAGACAAATAAAGCTGATAGTCGTAATTTAAAAGTAAAGGTTCACCAATCGCACCTTTTCAATTAGCTGAATGGAAGAAGAAGCATGTATTTGTGATTTTTTTCATCAATAATATTCAGCTTCGTTCAGTGATTGCCATTTGAAGTTTTTGCTTGTGTTTCTGCCGTAGTTGAGGTTAGAGGAAGATCAGCATTGTCCAATTTACCTTGATTTACGAGCAAGAGGGGTTTAACAATATAACAAGTTTTTACTTAACAGTAGTTCACTGACTATTGTACATTTTGTTGTCAAATAGTAAAACAATGATTGTTCAACAAGCCTTAATAGATTGATCAGCAAACATTCTTAATAATAATTGTTAGAAGTTTTACAATACAATAGTTTATGACAAATTGTTAGGTTTTGTTGTGTTACACGAAGGGGTATCCTTATGCTTATCCATGTGTGTCTGATCTGCATTGTTAGATTAGGTAAGTACAATGCAGTTTTGCTAACTTGTTAACTAAAATTCCGCATCCTGTCTCTAGCAATTAGTTAAGGGTTAACAACAAACATAATAGCTATAAATAGTATAAATTAAATCTTGCGACTTCATGGTGTACTATTACGGCTAGGTTTCATGATTGTGGTTTTTTAAGATGCAGATAGTAATTGCGTAAGATAAGTCAAGACAGTTATTGTGGATTTGGAATATTTGGATGCGTTAATATTCAGAGTAGAGACGGACTTATGGTTTATAGCTTATGGATATGTCTTGAAACTTTAAAAGGCTTTGGGAAAACGGACATTTATTGGAATATAATGATGAATGATGACTTTCTCAGAAATGATAATATTAGTGTGCTTGAAATTCATTTGTCGTTTGTTCATATGTTTTGATATTTAGATATTAAAAAGGCGGTTTTATTAGCCACCATCCCTGATATGAGTTAGGTGTGTACATATTATATGGCCTGAATTGGCTACACAGTATAAAGACTATTTTATGTCTAATGCTGGTTTGAAACGCTTATTAAATACTATACAAATAGTTTCAGGTTAATATTAAATAATAATTAAAAATTAAGCTAAAACTAAGGACGAAAATGAGATAGTGGACACCCAAAAACAGTTTATTTGTAACTCTACAGGTGTTTACAGTCCAAATCCATAGAGTCCCAGACAAAATGCATTTAGCCACTCGTGGAGACATTACCTTGTAATTTCCTCTGAAAATGAAATTCGGTATTTCTCTTTCAGAGTGAGTTCTGTAAAATAGTATGTTTTAAGGATCTTCAGCGTTAGTTTTAGCAAAACAATTTCTGTGCAAATATACAGAAAACGATTATCTTAAAATAAAATCGAGCGAGCGAATGGGTATTATTATTCTGATATTCTTTTTATATAAAGTAAAAGTAAACCTTGTTGCATACACGCATATAATATTATTCTAATGAAGTCTCATTATTAGAACCACAATATACTAAAATGGGCAGGATGTTTGGGTGCTTGTGAATTTGGTTGCCAAATATTTTTGTAAAAAATTAATGAAACATTTATGTTTTCATTTACCATTATTTGTGACGAATCCGGTTAAAAAATTCCCTTTGTTAGATTTTATCTCTTAATAGTATTATAAACATAAACTACAATAATTTGTAGCACAACTAAGATTTTTTACCTCTTTATGCCGTTTTTACAGATCGCGATTATTCAATAAGATGTAGTAGTAGATGTAGCCTCTTGCCTTCTGTGTGTATCAACCTACTCCTTGATTTAAAACTCCTCCTGGCATCACACAGTTATTTCGAACCAAACCAGCATCAATTAAAGCTTCATTCCCGTGCACAGTGAAGCTGCCCACCCCATTCACACGATACACACAGTAAGTTTGGGATGAATAATGAATGAATACATCATAAAAACGTTAATGGTGTTCCTGGAGTGTCTTGCAATTTTTAAATTCCTTGTAAACTTTTAAACTGGCAAAATTTGGGTTTTATTCAAACTTAAAAGTCAAGTTATATGCAGAATGTTTTCTATGAATGTTGTGCTTTGCAAAAAAAAATGTGTGTTTGGAAATCTGCAAATTCCATGTTCCACCCAAACCCATAATGAGTTTCATTATTACAGTTAACTGTTTCTTCAGGGAGTAGCTGCTACTTTACAAATTTACAGTAATTTACATTTAGTACGTAAAGTTTATGTGCGAATGAGGAATATTGATTAAAAGTTTGACTTTGAATGCTATGAATAATCTTTGATATTCATTTGAATGTTTTTGTTTTGTTTGAAACGTGAATATTATTATTACATGAAGTATCAAACCCTTCTAAGTCATGAAAGTTTAAGAAATTTCAAAACTTACAAATTATATAACGTAATTGTATAAGGAAACGCAGATTGTTTTGTATTATTTACACAAGCTATGTAAGTTATAACTTGTACAGATTTTTATACATACACAAGTAATGTGTCGTAACTACAGCTACTATTAAGTTTTTCTCTTAATCCCCGTGCACACATAAGTCGTTGTAACTGTAGACTAAAACATTTGGAATTTCATCATAATGAAATCTGAAAAATGTAGCTCATATACTGATATATAAAAGTACTTAAATAAACATTTGCACAAAAATATGAATCATATATTCAAAAATACATACCTATGTTGAAGTTATATTACGTGGCATAATGTAATTAAAAATATAAAGTACTACATAATATAGTTTCCTTTGAGCGTACATATTTACTAAAAGGAGTAGATTTTAAAAACCAACAATATTTACGCTTCTTTTCTCATTAAGATAGGCCGCTAGAAATACATATTACACAAATTGTAAAAGTAGGTTTCAGCTGAATCTTTTACAAATTACTGTTAGGGAATGTTTCACTTTTTTCCATCCGAGAGAAAATGTATGAAAGTTTAACCGGTAAACCAGCGTGATCGATCACTAAGATAACGACAGATTTTTTGGAGACGTAACGCGTATTTGCTTTATAACGAATTAATTTTGCTGACATAGGAATAAATTAATGTTTAAACGTCTAGAATGAATGGATTGTCGGTTAAATAAAGCTTTGTAAATATTAATGTTTTATACTACTCGTTTTCGTATACCTAAATACAAAATACAAAACTATCGAAAATTTATTTACTTCTACAGATTGCTTTGGTACATATCTTCATATCTTGGAAATGCAACTACTCACAAAAAGTGAAGCTACGAATGTTTTTATATTTAAGAATGAATGAAATATTACGTCTTTTTGCAACTTTGAAGTATTTAAAAAAGTTATGTTAAGAACGCATGGTCAACATTGTTAAAAAACAACAATGTTGTTGTTGTGAGGTCTACACAAATTTATGAGACGGTGATGAATGTCCTTTTGTGCTGTCCGATCGGGAAATATGTTTAAAATGTGCTATATTAAAAACGAAATGCTATTAGAATATATTTTATTGCGATATATTATGCTATCCTCTGTATTAATTGTTAGATTTAAGAATAATTTGAGATTGAATGGTTTGAAATGAGCGGCAAAACATGATATGTTAATATATATATTATGCGATTATGTATTTAAGTTAATTATAACATACTTTAATTATTATTACAGGTACATACAATATATCCATTATCACAAAAATTACTTTGAAGCATTTTGTAAGTGGTTGATTTATTTGAGTCAATAAATTCTACAAAAATGTTAAGAAAATTTCGTATTGTATTTGCAATTAAATTAGCATATTTGAATTTTATAACATGGTTATCCATACCACCCATGCACTTCAACAGAAACAGAATAAGATCACGTATGTATAGGTTTCAGAGACTAGCAGCAAGGACATTTGCAGCGCATTGAAGGGTAAGTAAATACAAGAAACCTAAACGACATTTTCAAGGAAGAAACATGAAACGTATTGATTGAATTTCGTCCTTGGCTGGATAGCGTCCCCAAAATGGGAATGGAGAGCTAAGTAAATATAAGGTTAGTAATCCTTCGTTAATACGTATTTCAGTATTTCAGCAGACTTGTTCCAAAATTCAAATTCCGATGCTAAAATTACCTAAATTAAGTCGACTTCCGTGGAGGTTAAGCTGAGTAGAAGACTAATTATGTGTGTTACGTAGAGGCACTGTAAGAAATATGTTCGCTTGTAACAAGGTCATTCGTCACATTTACTTACACCGAAAGTTTGCTTTTGAAACTTTTATCTTGACATGCAAGCTGAGTGATTACGCATACACCTACCTTCAAAGAAACCAGCAAGCAAATAAGGAATACAATTTTACATATAACTCGAAATCCACATATTTTTCCTATCGGGACTTCAAGTTGCCAATAGCCAATGAATTTCAGTTTTTAATATTTTAAACGTTTTGCAACTTTTATGTACGTGTACGACCATGAACCATTGTTCTATATACCCCCGTATTTTTCGATTTTTGTTTCCGAACTTGAAATAGAAATGGCATTTTAGAAGATGATGCGGTTAGATATTTGTAGAAAGCAATCCCAATAATATTTAGATGTTGAAGGTTTTAAATGGAGTTCTTTAGAGATTGTTCTTGAACAGAGTTATTCAACTGTGGCATTGTGATTAAATATTAAGTATAGATATGCGATTCTCTATATTATGCACTTTACCAGTCGTTTTCTAAATTCGGTTTTTATAATCATAAAAAACAAAAAATAATGCGTCAGAAGCAGCCACAAAAGTTTCGCAGCAATAAAAAATAACCTTGGATGACAATTTTTCAATCAACCTGCCAGCCAGTCGATGGAAGAAACTTTGGATATGAAATGCATCAATAATTTACCTGCTAGACTGTTATATGTATGTGATTCTGCGCTACGTAAGTTTTGTGGCGTAATTTTGGATGCTGTGCATTTCCTCTCACTCTAAGCTGGGTATAACGAAAGGTGACTTTCTACCGTCGTAAAAATTACTTTAGCCTTCACAAATTCCATGTTTGTCTGCGTCGGGAAGACATAACTTGTGAATTTGCATAAAATTATTTTTATTAGCTCTATATTTACACCATACGAACACCACCGCCATTAGCAAAATGAATTTTCGAATTTCGCAATCATTTTCACAGACATGAAAACTACATATTTATTACGTGTGTGAAAATGTCATCAAAGAATGTTGTGAGCATGTGAGTTGAAGCTGCCTCTCCAACAAGTACAACAAAAAACGCTTTCTCTTTGACAGATTCCATACTACTACAGCCAACTTCACATGAAATTTGCGTTATTGCAGTTCCAAGCGAGCGAGCTGGTGATGCTGGTTGGCAGCTATGAAAAGGTACACATGTCTACTCAAATCTTTTACCTTGATACTTTTCGTGGTGGAAACCCACATTTTGAAGCTGTTTTCGCCACGGTTTAATAGGCTGGTTATTGCCTTACATGTTATTTCTACTTTGCCCTTGAGAATAATAAGATTTTTGTGTGATGTTGGACATGTTGAATGTACCTATTTGCGCTGCTTTCATTTCATGCGTGTGGGATGAAATCGAAAATAATAGTACAACGATATATTAAAAGAAGGAAAAGAAATATTGTACAGTTCATCGCGTCACATTGGTTCAGTAATAGGAAGACGCGTGACGCGTTACTTATACACTTTTTGTCCATGTACTTCGTATAGGATCTTAAATCTACCTTTCAGTTGGTTTGGTGTACACCCTTGTATAATAGGACTTTTCATCTACATGTATAAAAAAGTATAGAAGCAGTATGAAGCCTACGTTATAGCCTCTATATATCCGCTTTGACAAAACTAAACTGTCTGACAATAACAACCGCTTCAATTGTATAGAATAGAAAAATTTTAAAAGTTGAAAAGAGCATAATATCACAAATTATTATATGTCGGTCACAGGCACAGTGTTTTTACTACCGCAGCAAAGCGTTTTTGAAGGATTGGGAAATATGTATGGCTGCAATAATAGGCTACTTTGGAGTGTGAGTGCTTGTTTAACATGGATTATTTTTCGACCGGGCGGCTGTATCTGTTGTTTGCTCTCTGTGAGTGAACCTTGAGACAAACTTTATGATCATTCTTTTTTTCATTTGGTAATGTTTTGTACAACCAATAGGATATAACACCATTATTATTAAAGGTTCTCTCAGTCTCGGGAAGGATCGTAAAAATTTTGTTTTTAGGAGAGCAACGGTGTTGTTACACACTTGCATAACCATGATGGGTTGACTATTGAAAATGAAGTAAAACTATCAAGTAACAAAAAACAGCAAAGCATGCTTCCTTACGGAGCATTATCAACATTTTCTTTATTTTCACTTCGCGATAAGTTATACATCATACTTAGTGTTTAGCTGATCAGTAAATTAAAAAGCAAAGAAAAATCACAAACAGATAATAGAATGAGAAATCATTTAATCAATTTTGTGTTCAAATGGGAATGGAGCGTTACAAAACTTGAAATACGTTAAAATAATTTTGACACAGCTGGAATGTATTTATGTTTAAGATACATGATGCAAAAATGAATGGCACACATTTGAAATTACGCCTATATAGATAGGCTCATTATGAGACTAACATTATCGTCTAAAACTCCAAAGCAAAAATGTATTAAAGGTCCACCTCCTCCCATTGCACTGCTAAAATAAATGCATCTATAATGCATGTAGTTAAATATTTACTAAATGTTAGGAAAGATGCTTTTATGAACATATCAATATGAATTGCTGAAACAACAGAAATTCGCCACTATTTTACTACTTTAGAAGCAGTGTATTTTTTTGTAATAATTATATAACTGATTGTAAAACGACTATAAAACGAAAGGTGCACGTCCTTTACAATCGAAAACAAAAATATTTTTTCAAACAAAGATGGAACTTAGTAGCTCTGAAAATTTGTTTGCTAGTCACGCTCAAAAACAGCGTCAAAACATTTTCGGGTAGTAAATAAAAAGTTGAAAGTAACACACGATAGTTTTTGTTTCAAGTAAACTTCCTGTTTACTACATGACATCACATAGTAAGTATGGACATGAGAATCGTCAAAATGTACTTAAAGTTTTATCCAAAAATGCTTAGTTGCTCGGATTTTACCGAACTACGTCGACTGACTGACTTTTGTATAAGGTTAATTGCTTACATCTGCTAACTATAGTAACCATAGCCAATAATATTGAACCCGATTAATGTCAAGTATTTGGTTTGATAATTGCGAAGAATGTTTCAAGTGCAAGTTTTTTAGAAATAATGTCATTTTTTCACAACTTTATAAAATAAGAGAATAAATGTATTTATAGTATATATGCCATTTGTCATTATGATGGGTGGCGGATTTTCTATTTTGCCACTGTTTTTGAATATTTGTTTTATATTGTAATATCCGTCTACTGTTTTCTCTTGAAAATAACTATATATACACATGAATTCATTTAATAAGCTAAAGGAATGATTAAGTTAAGAAAGTATTGAAATTGCAATTAGGGGATAGCTTTTTAGACATTACGTCATTTTCATTTGGTAGCAGTATAGAGTGTTGATTTAGTTGAGTATTGTACGCTGGATGTATAACGACGCAGTTTTAAACAACGCATCATTACCATACAAGTAATTAAATTAAATAAATTGATAAGAAACTGTCAATTCATGTAAATACATAAGTGGTCAACGTAAACAGTAAACAATGAACAAAACAGTAACAGTAGCATACTAGTTGACGCAATGATATTATAGGTCTTACCATTTCAGTTTAGCATTTTAGACAAATAAATGTTTGTAAACGAACCTTAATTCACTGATAACTAAACGAAAAATGATTATGCATTTCATTTATTGATATGTACGTCGTCTGTAGTTTAGTGTACATTGGTACACACCTCGCAGTAACTAAAGTTGACAACTTTGATAGAATGCAATGTAAAACGAAGTTCGTTTAACGAACATCATCAAATGAAGAAAATTAGGAATGGTTGATGAGTAATAGTCTTGACTTTTAACGTTCGGGAGAGTTGCACATGCTCAAGGAAGTAAAAATACGACCTCATGTATTAAAAATATAATATATAAAAAACTCAATTAAAGTACTTGGGTATTGTATTGTAATATACACATTGTCATGAATGAATTATTGATACATTCAAGCGTATTGCTTGGTTTAACTTAAGTCTTATGCTTTCATGCTTTGTGACTTTACATCAGTAAAGATGAGTTTATATAGCAGAAACATACGCAGATCATCAGTAATGATGGACAATCGCAACACCTTATAAACGTACACAATCCAACCAAAAGTCGAGTAGCGTTAAATGATGTTAGAGTTTGCACACGTTCTCAAGTTTACGAGTAAGTATTTGAATACAATGATAGCGCCGTTTCGTCTGATTGATAAGTTTATAAGAGGAAGTATCTCGTTAAGCAAAAATAATGAAAATAATGAACGCTGTCAATGGAATATTTTAGAATTGTCTGGATAGTACCATTATCAAATATTAAATGTATTGAACTTGTCTTTATGCATGATTCAACGTTTGATTTGGTGTGTGATAAGAAAGCTTCATTTATCGATATTTGGGGTAATCTGTAATTAATAATTATAATATATAGCTCAAACTAAAATTAAATTTACTTTCAACAATGAACTTTAGGACTTTCTCAACATAAAAGTATACTTACAACTTATGTTTAAATGAGATCATTAATTGCAATCATGTAAAAGTTCTCCAAAGGTCTCCAGATGCTTTAAACCTAATCAAATCTTAAACTTTTATTACAATATTTTGCAGAATCAATTTCGAAGCTTACATGTTTTACTTTGTTAAACCAAAGAGTATTATGTGTTATGCATACTTTGAATATAATTTAAATCATAAATCTGTTTGATAGTAAATACCAATACTTATGCTGCTATATGCAAGGTCAAGTGCTTTATATATCAGCATAGGTAGATTCGTAAAGTACAAGTTTGTGTTAAGATTATTATTCCAAATTAATGAAAGTGAAATGATGTCTTATTTATTGATGATTATGATCTTTTTTTTGCTCATAACAACTGTTGTATGCTTCACTGCGTTCCAGATTGTTTTACCAGGAAATGATGAATAGGTAATATGTTAATTGCACAAAGTAATACAATAAAATTGTGCCGATGATATTACAGCATAGCAGTATTGCTATACAGAAACTATTGAATATAACTTTAAAAATACAGACTCTGAAGTATCAGTGTGTAATGTCTCGTATTTTTATAGATTTTTTAGTGAAGATGAACAGAGCAAATAAATAAATAAATACAAAATATCCTATATATCATATATGATATGTATATCTCGTACACTTCAACAAATCAAAAGGTTTACTATTATGCAATTTTTTCATGGTATTGTTTCGTTGTATAAATATTTTCATAAATTCTACAAGACGTCATCAGAACGATTACTGAAATTAATCAAACTAACTCTTAATCGTATTATGCGTTGTGGATACGGTAGTATCGGGTGGAAAATATGTAACTACTGTCGCAAAAGTATAATAATGTATTATACTTTTAGTCAACTAAACTGAAGTATCTAAAACAATTACATAAT
Organism: Entomobrya proxima; assembly: GCA_029691765.1. NCBI lineage: Eukaryota > Metazoa > Arthropoda > Collembola > Entomobryomorpha > Entomobryidae > Entomobrya > Entomobrya proxima. Next base: position 8,306,650 of record CM056170.1, on the reverse strand, counting down.
GCAGTACATGTGCTCGTAGACTTGACCTTGTTTTCATGGCTTTGAGGATGTTTGTTGTATCTCGCTGATAATGTATACCAATTCGGTATATAGCAAACGCATAAAATTGTGTACAACTTTTCCTAAGTCTCATTTCTATTAACTTTTCAATTTAATGTAATTAAGGACAAGTGAAGTTTTGATAGTATCGACTACAAAAATGCTACACCTAGACTACAGTTAAGATTCCCTTTTAGTTTGTCACAGCTTCGGAGTTGATATTTTTTGTCTTTTTAAAGCTTCTGCATCAGCATTTTCACAATGTACGCAATGAGATTGCTGCAGCTGCATGGTACTTCCCACAGTCAGTGCAGTCTTAGTCCCGTTTTCAAACTCTCGTTTTAGATCCAGGCTAACTTCGCCCAGAAACTCTGAATCCGTCTGTCTATCCCGCATTTTTTGAATCATTATTACACAACGAAGTTTAGTAATGACGTGTTACTGTTTTCAAGGGGTTGAAAGCAAATGAGAATAAGGATGATGTCTGATTTTTATGACTGTGATAAAGATGATAATGCAGGTTACTTTCCTTGATTATCATCATCATCCCTTTATCACGACGAAGAAGCCACAAAAGGCTCCGTGTGGTAAAAAGTTTTTGAAGAAGATGATGATGACACAGTTCCTACAAAAACTTACCCTGCTCCTTTCTTGACTCTTCCCATTTCTTTCACACTTTTTTCATAATAGACTACCCGCATGAGGAAACCACCATAATCTCGACAGTTCATTGCATTGCTGCACAGCAAACGTTTTATTTTCTAGCTGCATCATTCAAGGTACAGTTGCTGCATGCGCGTATTAAATATCCTGTTTTTCCTTCCACCACACTGGAAATCAAGAGTGATGGAAGATGGAACACAAAATACCATTTTTAGGTAAGTAAGGTAAGAATATGTTAACTTGGACTTCAGCCCTCTCGTTCTTACTGTGAGCTAGCCTCCTCTTCCTCTTCATGTTAACCATTTTTACTTTGCACTTGGAGCAGTACTTTCATGTTGATTGCCCTGCTGTTGCTTGAATCTCCTGAGGACTTTCAATATCTGATAAAACTTGTCTGCCATTGTTTAACTGAAAAGCGAATCATTATTGCGCATTTCTTTGAGTTCATATTCCACCGTGATCTAAAACTCAATTCTCTGCAGCATTAAACTGTCAGACGGAATGATATTTTTAAAACCTCAAAAGTAATGTATCATCATCATCGATGGAACGAAAATTTAAAATGTACTGTTGTGATGAGGGCACACTGAGTTCTATACTCACGACTTGAGAATGAACACCATTTCTGTAGGTTTATATACTTTGACAGATCATGTATGAAAAGATATGAACAAGAAATGATGATGATATTTAAAATTTTCTAATTGTAATGATGTGGGAGGAGTCCATCTCAGCTATTTCATTTTCAGAAATACATACAAAAGTATGATTACATTTTCAAGACTCAGTTTTCCTTTTCCTTGAACAACAATGACTCGCTTCGAATCAGAACGAAAAGCACTTTGAATAGAATAGGTTTTACATATATATGGGAAATATTATTGTATAAATTTTCATTACAAATATTACATAATTTTCTCCTGTACAATATTTTTTTTAAATAATTATGCTTCTTGTTCAAAGACAATTAAATTGCATAGTGGATTCTCTTTGCTTCTTGTTGATCGGATTTCTTTCCTTGCGAACTTGACGTGACTACCCTGGAAAAAAAATCAGGGCTTGTGATTTTGTTCATTAAATTGCAGAAGTACCATTTCTCGATAGGTTTACATTTCTAAAATACATCCATTTTACTTATCATCCTTCAATATTTCTAAAGCTTAGGTACATACGGGAAAGCCTGTTGAATGAAGCCATGCAAGTGGACAAGGTGCATCAGCAGGAGACCTCACTTCAGGAGGATTAACTCAGAGTTTAGATACCTATTCCAAGATTCAACATACTTTGCTCTTTTATCGTTGCTTTTCATTATACTAATCAAAACAATAAAGTGGATATTTTCCGCTTTAACTAGCTAAATAATAAAATGAGGCAAAGTTAAGTAATAACAATTGAAGCAAAAGATATCAGAACCATTGATGAAAAATATAAACCTAGTCAACTGTACGCTTTATTTAGCTTCAAAACGAGTATCATTTTATTTTGGATACGCCTGAGTACAAACGTACCCCTGAAAATATTTTTGATTCATTATTATGCACCTAAAGTCGTAAAAGTGAAATGATATTCTCGTAAACAGTTCTGGGGACAGAGGGTCATATTCTTCAGAAAAACGCTCCTTCTTCGTAAAGTAAGGCAGTGGTGGAAAGAGATCTGTGGGTATGTGGGTTTCTATGCTGCGAAATGTGTGCTTTCAGCAATTGTTATATGAATGCCACAATTCACGTTTTTGCATTTCATGCAGTTTATGCTTTTCTACACCGTGAAAAAGCATCCTCAGCGCTATAAAATACAGAAGAAAAGTTGAGTTGTGTATGCATGTTTCATATATAAAAAGCATTACACGTACTTCTTGGGTGTATCTCTTCTCCACTGGATATCCTTCGCTAGCGGGTAGACACTCTGTTGAACGATATCGTAACTTTTGATTTTTTATATTTCTTTTCATTATTACTAAAAATGTTCAAGAGTCGCTTGTCTGCAATCCGCCTGTTGCTCCTCTAAACTAGTCGTTGTTGAGGCAAGTCATGCTTTTTACGCTCATTTATTTCAGCAAAAAGGAAAGCCGAAGCACCATTATAGCAATAATAATTTCGTCCTCGTGATTTGGTTTTGGGATAGAAATAATGGTTGGACTAAGAAATATAGTTTTGCCATGTACTCATGTGTCAGCCACGAAACCCTTCCTAGCCCAACAACTACTCATGTTGCCAGGCTTGTTGCAACGGGATATATGTACCGAAGCAGTTTCATACCATGAAGCCATCCATCCACAACCCTCAAGTGGTTCTACCATATCATTAGTCGTATCTAAAAGACTTAAATAAGTACTTTGAAAACGCTCTAGCAACTGCAGTGGTGGTGTTCACCTCGATCGGTGAAACAAGTCAGTCCGTAGTTTTGTTGCCATAGTATATTATGCAGCTTAAACAGAGGTACAGTGCTGATGTTTAGGAGAGCTATATTGTGTATAGCCCACCCATGGGAAAAATTCCATCACTTCTACATCACCACATTTCCTTTTCCAATGCAAACCAGTACCTAGGACCAACAGCAGCAGCAAGATGTGCCTATTTTTCTAAGAGAGAAAACATAATAGCATGTTCTATTCACAAAAAACAGAAAACAGGAGGAGAGCTAACTAACAAAGCGTTCTATCTACTAGTAAAAAAGAGAGAGAGATGGAAATGAAGGAAAAAGGTAACTTGATGATGATGGTGATGGATTGAAAAAAAATAAAACTTCAGCTGGGGGAACCACCGTAAAGATCCAAGTCCATACTTCTTGAACATGCATTCTTCCAGGCACATCCGTCGTGTTGTGATATTTAAGAGGAAAATTGGTATGGTCTGCTTATGTGAAGTTTTGGAATGTGGCTTATTTTTCGTAGGTTGAGCTAGGTTCAAGATCTTGGAACAAAGTGGTTTAAGGTACATTGAATGCGACTGCTAGTTTTGTTTAGATGCTTACAAAATGAGAAACAAGTTGGATCCTAACAAGTTTTCACTGCACTGAGAAGATTTTTGGATGAGAGGCAATGACAGGAGAGGATATATGGAAAATGTGTGTAAGGGGAAGAACATAATACATGAGCTCTTCAACGGAATAATAAACAAACACATTCATCAGTAAAAACAAGAAAAGATTCTCAAAGAATGGAATCGCAACAAGAATACTTAACTTGTTCTAATGCCGAAAATGCCGATACCATGAATGTCGGGTAGGCATAGGTATGGAATGCAGTATTCAACATCGACTTAAACGAACAAATGGGCTGCATAATAGTCTTCATGATAATGATGAAGCGCATGGTCTTGATGAGTAGCGATGATTACTCATCATCGTCATAAGTAAAAAAGAGTTTGGACGAAAAAAGCAACACAGTTTGTCCGTCCATGATCTTTGAAAAAATTAGGAGGTATATGAATTACTGATGATGATTACAAGAGAAGATAAATCTTAGAGCAGTAAAGCAAGGGTGAAAGAATAAACATGCACGTATTTACGGCTTTGCTCATGGTTTTCAGCTTGGAAAGATGCATATTATTACCACATCAGAGACTTGTTTATATAATTTTGTCGTTTCACGCATAAAACAGTGGTTTTCTCTTTCCATCATTCATGGCCCAGGCAAACCATAACCTGTAATAACAAAATGTGTTATTCTTCTTGAGGGTAAAGAGGCTTTTCAGTACGTAGAGGTATTTTGTGCAACTGAGCTTCGTGTTTCTTACCCTAGGTAAAATATATTGTGTATTGTGCCATTTGGGTCTTTACAAGACGATTACGATACATGAAAATATTGCTTCCGACAATGAGCTACATAACATGATCATATTAAACTTTATTGAAACAGGCATCATGATCTTAACTAAATTTGTTCCTTCATGAAAAATTAAGTCTGGATTTTGCAGTCGCTTACGTACTAATGAATAAAATGTCGGTTCCATTAATTTGAAGGTAGATCGTCTCCTTGATTGACTTTTTGGTATATCATATATGCTGAAATTTCTAAAACATTTAAACAGTACTAAAACAAAAACATTTGTATACGTATAACTCAAGCTCATATATATATATAAATACTCATATATAAGTAAATGCATCTAGTTGATTCCAGTCAAAGTCCAGTCATTCATGAATATGTGCGATGATTGCACTGCGATCCCTCTGGCAAAAATAAGATTTTTATTATCACTGATACATCGGAAGGGATTACAGGATATAATTCTACATGCCATCCAGTGTACATCAAACACCACGTTGCACGTAACAATGCACAGCTTCCCTTTGAGACTGGATGAATTTATGTGACTGAAGTGGCACATTTACTCTCTGGCAAAGATGTTTTGTTCCCAGATCACAAGCTCTTTTTAAATTGTTAAATGCGAGTTGCCCTTGTTAGAGCCGTGCATAAAAATAATAATGGTCAAACACAAAACGAGTAAAATGAAAGGAGAGAAATGTTTCCCAAGCTGTAGAAAACTTTTCCTGCCACGACTGACTCACGCTGTTACCTGATATAACCACTGCACATAAATTCATAAATTAGAAAACAAAAAGTCATGCATGAATTACAATTTTTGAGGTGGAAAGGATAACAAGTAAAAGTGATGAGAAATGAAACAGGGAACCTTTTGCTTTGCTCAGCAGCTAAAGTCTCTATTCAGTGTGTAGTAATTTTACTCACTGATTTACCTTTCCAGATTTGGTTCAATCAGACAGCTTCTAAAACCACATTCATGTCATAGATGACGATGAACATGTTCTTGATTATTATTATATTTTTGATATCTCAGATTATCTTTATACCGATTTTTTTGTGAATGGTGTTGCTCCAAATTCTTGCCCCTTAGTTTGTCTTTCGATTTAGTATATTACTCATACAATTCAATTCAAATTTGAAGTTGGAAAAGTACCTTGCTCACTCACGTTTTACAGGTCAGTCAAGGTCCTTTTTATTGTTGGGCAAGATATAAATTATAGCTACTACCATTATATCATTATCATGCAGGAAGGACCAGGATTTCTGGTTTTCGAGCGTAATTACTCTGAAATTCAATTCAAAAAGTGGTTTTCTTTAACATTCTTGAATATCCAGTCATTCAATCTGACTCCGATGAGCTATTTCTTCTTACATAATCTGATTGTCAAATTTTATTTAAAACAAAAAATCCTCCGAGAACTTTATCAAAGCTACCGAAGGCCACTGATACTTATTGTTCTTTGGAAGCGAACTAGGTACTTCACAAAAAAGCTATTTTTTGTTTTGCATGCCGCATTTTCACATAAATAAAATGAGCTCATCTTGTGTGTTCACTAATAACTTTACATCTTCATACTTAAATAAACCACACACATTCCTACTCGCTCCTACGTTCTACGCTTGTATTTTATAACCCTAAGCTCTGTGGGACGATTAGTTTAATGCTTTTGCTACAAAGCTACTATGATTAGTGACCTACCGGATGCAGTCAATTTCGAACACAATTTTATTATAAATGATTTCTTATGGTTGCGCTATCGTCACTTTTACACTATCATTAACGAACAGGATCAGACATAAGCAACGGTTGAAAGTTGTCTTCATCATGTAAGGAAAGATGAAAACGAAGCCATAAAAGACGATGATAATTAAAGCAAGCTCTGATGATGTGTAGTTGTAAATGCAAAGTATTCATGTAAAAAATTTGAACAGCCCTTTCTTTCATCTCTCCCGCATCTCTCACGAAATCCTCAACAAAAATATCATTCGATTAAACATTCTGCTGAAGTACTACCTACCTACCTATTTGAATAGTTTGTCAATAGAACGTATTAGATTATTTGAAGAAATATGTAATAAAATATTTCTAAATACATTTCTAAAACCACACTCAATGCCATGCATATAATAACGACAAATAATTTCAACTTTCTACATAAGATTTCATCGCTATAGTAACTTACTTCTCTCTAATCATGATCTCGTGAACTATCACTCATTGTAAAAGTATTTTAAGATTAAAGTTCCCATTTAGCGCAAAAATAGTATAATAAAATTTGCCTTTGATAAATTATTCAATATCATATTGGTCCGTCAAAAGAATGTCAAATCTTTGTGTAGCAGCTAAATAATTGGCTGTTTTACAACAAAATTATTGCTTTGGGCGGTAGCTTGACTGCATCCGGTTGTTGATTGCAATTTATCTTTCTAGTTCTACCAAACGCATAATGCTTTTCCTGGATGATTGCTCTAAAAAATGTCCAATTAGACCAATCACAGGCTAGCTGAGTTCATCTAGAAAAGGTTTCAATTAATCTAAAACCACACTATAGTCATAGTAACTTATTTCTCTCTAAACATGATCTCGTGAACTATCACTCATTATTGTAAAAGTATTTTAAGATTAAAATCCCCATTTAGCGCAATAATAGCATAATAAAATTTGCCTTTCATAAATTATTCAATATCATATTGGTCGGTCAAAAGAATGTGAAATCTTTGTGTAGCAGCTAAATAATTGACTGTTTTACAACAAAATTATTGCTTTGGACGGTAGCTTGACTGCATCCGGTTGTTGATTGCAATTTATCTTTATACTTCTATCAAATGCATAATGCTTTTCCTGGATGATTGCTCTAAAAAATGTCCAATTAGACCAATCACAAGCTAGCTGAGTTCATCTAGTTTATATTATTTCTGGATTATTTTAATATTTTTCAAGATGTTTTAAAAGAAAGTACTTCATTCGTCTATTTGTCTTTACATAATGAATAATATGGATCCACATTTCATAGTTACGTTCCATGAAGATATGTTATACACACACGCTTTGAGACATATTATGTCTTTATCCTATATCAACTGAATTATAGGTATGAATGTAATCTATCCAGGAGTCATACTCAATTTGGTTGTTTTGTACAGGATATTGCTATGCCCTTATTGGGATTGTTCTATTGTCATCGTCGTTGTCAAATGCGTTATAAATAGTTTTTCATTCATGAGAAAAAAGATGCCTATAAATAATCACAATACGCCAACTTGAAGGTAGGGTGCATGGACCTCTAAAGCCTTGTTATTAACAGGTTTTTAAAATCGTTTTCATTTAAATGTTGGCCAACCCGCGCACGTATTATTCAATTTATTATAGAAGGCAGGATGAAACTACTGCAATGATTCCAGTGCAATCCTTTGTAAATGATGTTTAAGATGTAATTCATCTTATTTTAGAGTATTTAATTTAATTTGTAATTAGTTGATGAACCAATTGCAAGGCTGATTACAACAGTAATGTTTGTATTTAGTTTTTAAAATATACAATATTATATATTGTCAGCATGAAAAACATTTGAATTAACATTGAAAACCAAAATACTAGGAGTTCAAGATCAATATTCAGTCGTTGTTACCAAAGTTCGGAGCTTTCCATCCATTGAATCAATAAAATTGAAAAGTAAAAATAACAAAATTTTCGTTAGAATAGTAATCTTTTAGTCTCGACTTCAGCCTAACTCGTGAAGTCTGTATTTTATGCTGTGATTTTAGTTATAGATGTACCCCTTCTTAAATTGTCAAAAATTAAAACGGTTTATTCTTTTTATAGGATATAATGGTAGTTTATAGTGATATTAGAAACACAACATTTTGTCTTTGAACATTCCTCGGGTTGCATACACAGCAGACAAAAACCCTAGCTGGATAGCGCAGGAAATTTAGAAATAACCAACTTAACGCACGAGTTGCAACAATGCAAGCAAATGAAACTTCTACTTTTCTCTCTACGTAAATCTTATAATTACATGCCGTTGCACCATTTTAATTTTATCGGTAAAGTAAATGCTCATTTCAGTTCTAGACTCTGTTGCTTTACTCAAATTATCTACACCGTTTACTCATTAGTTTTGCATATAAATTACTAAATGAGTAAACTAGTGTATTCTCAATATTAGCGATTACGTGGGACGTAAAGATAAAAGTGTAAGTGTTTTTATGAAACCATGTTTTTCATTCCCTCTTTTCATCGTTTGATGACCATGTCCGTCTGTTATAAAGTAATAAGATAACGTCAAGTCAAACTGTCTGATTTTATTATTAGTATAAGCGTGTAAACAATTTACCCCGCTTAATTTTTCTATATATTCTAAAGTATTTAAAGTGGATACTTGTTCAAGTGTCATTTAAAAAGCTTCCTAAATTTAAACTTCTTAAACTATTCTCATTTTCTCTTTAAAAGATACCGAGACGTAGAGCTTTAAAAATCCTTTTCCCAATGGGCTTTAATATCTAAGATTTACTTGATATAGTATAGTCATACTGATGTATAGAATAGACTGAAACCCGAAACATCCTACCAAACGAATTGTAAAACGTTGAATACATAATGGATCATTGCTATACTCTGCTCTCCATGTACAAATGCATTCGACACTCATAAGTTCGGACGATGCATGCTTATTTCACCTTTTTCAAGTCATCCTCTGCAGGCATTTTTTGAGGGCACGCATTCAAAATATAAGCAATAAAGTATTTGTTGTCCGACAGCTCGTACACGCTACGTTACATAATAGTATTATTATTAAACCTTCCTCAACACAACGTTCGATTCAACTCTAGGTAGGGAAACTAGACCCCTTTAAAAGGGATCTATGTGTATTTTTTTTATCTCGGCTTGATTAGAGTATTCCTAGGCGCAGCAGTGGAATACAGGTTTACATGTACAACTTTCGGATAAACCGTCATTCTCTACAAGTTACGAAACCAAGCAATCAACGGCCACACTAAGCATGGAAAAGTATATTTCTCCTTTTCATTTGTTTCTCCACTTTCAGTAGATGGTTGTGTGTGTGTATTGCGTATTACCATTACCTAACCTTATGTGTACATTCAACATTGCTATAGGAGCTTGAAATAATAATGACTGACAAAAAGCCTTATAATCAACAATTGGTTGGCAACATGAAATGGAAATTAAAAGGGTTATATAAAAAATTAGATCAGAAAAAATGTTTTTAAAACGTTGATGGGCATGATACTGTAAGGCAGCGTAAAAATATGTAGGTATGTAGTAGTTTTAAAATTTAAAATGTTTCACGACTCACTATTGCCGCGCAGTAAAATAAAGTCATTCATAAGATATCGGTTATCAGTAGTCTCTCTTGTTGAATATGTAATTGTAAAACATGCAGTAATGATGCAGTTAATTTAAAAAAATAAGCACTGGATGACTATTGCTTAGACCGTTTTTCTTAGATTTTTATGGTTTTTTGCTTACAGATACCGATGAGTTGTGTACAATACATTTTTCCTGTTCTACATTTTGTATCTGACCATAATATTACATTTCATGTTTCGAATTATGAGAAACTAGGTTATCCTTAAGAGAAAGCGTCATAACTTAAATCCAAAATCTTCATTATCTAATTTTACTTAGAATATCAATATTATGTTATGATAGCTTTTTCACTTATGCATAAAATCTAACAGACGCAATTTTGAAATGAGATATTTTTATTTAGTGATACGTTAGATTGTGAAGATAACAAGGCATATCTTCGTTTGGCAACCTTTTTTTTTACAAAAGTAATGCAACAGTTTGTATTTCTAACATTTTTTTGTAAAAATTTCTGGATTTATTTGTACATTATGTTACTAGGAATTTGAATTTGTTGCCTTTACTCATGAGACATCCTTTAAAAGCATTAGTCTGTTGCGTTATTAAGCAGACGAGGTCTTTAGACCTCAGTATGCTTTCTGAGATTGCTCTTCAAGTCTGTATAAGCCTTCCGTTCTTCCGTTCGTCCGTAGCGCGATCTCCTCCTAGACCACAACAGATATTCAAAATCTGTTTTCACCATTGGATTCCTGGTCATTAAATCTCGGTCTGGGGCACAAAAAAAGTTACCCCAGACCCCCCCTTCCCCAAAATACCCCCCACACCCCAATTAACGTTAAACATTTTTAAATGCTTTCCTAAGTTTACAAAAGTTTATTATTAGTTATATAACTAATGTGTTTTCTAGTCACATCATAGAAACTCTAGAATAAATGTAGTAGTTTCAGTGGAGTTTGCAACAATAAGAATACGTTGCAGTGATTGTAAAAAATATAAACCGTTCGAAGGAGACAACATTCCTTCTTCCTGTTTTCCATGAACTCCAACTGTTTACAAAAAATTAAAATGCATAGTGAAAAGTGAAATAGGGATCAGTACAAGTACAAAGCATTACTTTGTACCTCTCGAAAACTATGCAAGAACCGTCACCCAAAACTCTGTGAGCTATCCGAATTGGGTTTCAAACCAATTATGATGAGTCGAGACCTAGCAGCAATGCTTCACTCTCGTAATTGCAACATTTTAAGGGGAAGAATGGTTGAAATTGAAGCTGAAGCTCCACCATTCTAACATATAAACACTTGGTATATAAAGTAGACCTACACATTTTGAACATACACGCATTTCGTATCTTATTGTAAATATCGGGAAAACTTGATTCCATTCTATTCTATACGAAAGTACGACTTTGGATTAAAATCTTATATTTATTTTATATATTACCAAAAACTAGACCATGAAACAATCATATGTGGTAACTCTATTGAACAGAATTGAATATAGAATATGATACCGAATGATGATGAAAAACTAACATGCAAACCAGTGGATAATTTGCAAAAGCCCTTATTTGCACTAGCCGAAATGTTTCTTGACTATGTAATATGTAATGGATAAAATTGGAATTTAAATGTTATGCCGGTTAAATGCCTACATCCTTTCATTCACTTGAAATTGCGAGTGGCATCCGGAGAAACTTCAAAGCAACAAAAATTCTTTTGGTTGTTGGTTGCTGTTGGTTTCTGTTTATTAAGGATTCCGTCATTACGTGAGTACACATCGTTTCTGGAAATACTTATTATGCTTTCGTGTACTGAGGAGGGCTTCTGTCGCATCAATTACCTTTATTCTATCTAAGCCAAGTTTATATGAAGGTTTTCATTCTACGACACCGATGCATTTATAAAATTATTTTATGTATACAATAACATAAGATTTTTGCCATTTTTGTTCCCAATTACTTGCGACTATGTATGGATTCAGATATAACTTCCTGTGATATAATCAGTGTATTATTTCATTTATATTTTGAAAATGAAATGTCATATACTTTTGTCACGCAAAGGTAAGGAGAGAAAAATTGACAATGGGGGATCCGAAATTAAAGTAATCATCTGTTATGTAAAGAAAGCTATGATTGAACCGAAGCGTCATGATTGCCGGTTTATTTGCATCGAGTTCTTTATGAAAAAGAAATATAGAAATAAGTTTACATATTGCGTTTTCATACCTAGAACTATGTAAATCGCATTTATTTTTTAACATATGTATACAATACACACAAAATAGAATATATACCCTTTAATGTTCATTAAATGTTCCTTACTAGTATTTTCCATCATTCACGAACCTGTTGTTTAAAAACATCTATGTCTACCATATTATTGCTACATTTAATGATGATTAAAAATTCGAAAAATGAAAATTTTTGACAATTTATTGATCATTCGTATCGATGACAATGAAACGTTTCTGCATTGTAGAGTTTAAGATCAGATTAATACCGAGACCAAAAGGATGTGGTTTTGGTCTTCCTGGATTACATTGTATCAAAGCTTTTGCTTTTTTACATTATTTGTACGTATACTATAACCCTTGAAAAAATTATATGCACGCATTCACTGCTTTGAGCTTATGGACTATCGATTGAAAACTGCGGTTTCCTTCAATCTTATTCAATTGACCCATTTCAGTCTCATTTTAGTGATTTTGCATTTTAAATGAACTTAAACACATTTCACATCGACGGTCATGTAGTGTGAGAATAAAAATGAGATTTAAGAACATCGACAAAACTTGAAAAGGGTAACTGAATTACAAAAGGTTTTATTCGATTATGCACATGCTGTAATACGGAATAAGTCTACCTAGTGCAAGCGAACGAGTACCTACATCAGTTTTTCGACGATTTTCATGTTTTAGTATTAGATTTACTACACTTAGTCTTAAACAATTCAAAATTGTCAGTATATATAATTTTCAGCATCTAAAAAATTTCCGGATTGATTTAACATGTGAAAATATAAGACAATGTTTAGTATGTCTAACCAATGGCTCATTTCTTTCTACACCTTTTGTCTTACTGGTCTTAATATCATTAGGTTGATTTCATCATAAATCTGACAGGATCAATATAAATGTAAGCATAACCAAATTTATGTATTTCATTCCATTACACATGGGCTTCATTACATAACGTAACAAGCTATGTTATTATATGTGATCTGTAAAACGTAAAATAAGTACCTATGTGTTTGTTTTTTGCCTTTTGCTTTAAGAACTTTTTACAAAACTTTAAAAAACAAAAACAAAAAGTTTCGGTGTGAGTTCTTGCTTCTTCACGAGGAAACACGTATTGATGGATTAGTGTATTGAAAATGAAAAATAAAAAACCAAATTATCTCACCTTGACTGGGAAATAATTGACATTGTTGTGAGAAAGCTTTTGTTGTAAATGTTTAAAAATGTACTTTTTACGTATTTTTCAAACTTATTTAATAAATGGAAAGTTGAACTACATAATAAATTGGATCATCTGAAATTTCAAATGTCTAACTCTATCCTCAACGTAAGATATAACCAATATTCTCACCGTTCAGAAGTACATTCATAAGCCTTAACATGCAAACAAGATCTGGAAAATAAATGAGCATTTTGCCGTACATCCTCTGACATCTACAGTTTGTTTCTACATGCTCATCTCCCATCATTCTGCCTGATTGAAAACAAAGAAGGTCAAAGCCTTAAGCAAAGCCTATCAACAAAAGTATGCCGTCATGTTTTTATCAAATTACTTTATTCCTATCCATAATTTTCTCTTTATTATTATTATACACGGTTTAAACCAGAGGTCATCTATTTTAAGCGTGCTTTCTTGCTTCCATGTCTCCTGGTTTGACGCATTCATTACCATTACCACACACTACGTTTGCAATTTACTAACAGAATAGATCAATTAATTCTTTTCGAAATTTGATAAAAATTATCTTGCTGAAGGTGACGAATTGAATAGTAGACTTGAACATATTTGACTGATGATTGTCAAAACTTTACGCAGACGCTGAATCAGCTAACGCTAATAGTACATAGTGTATATAGTGCAAATTATAAGAAGACAGACAACCTTGGAAGTTCCTTCCAATCCGCAATTCTACATCATTTCATAACTATCAATTATTTGTAGCACACTACTTGTCCTAAACTTTGAGATCACTGACCCCAACGAAGCCAAACTCGCAAGCTATCTTATATCTACTAAACAAAACTATTAAATACGAAGCATTATAACGTAATAACATACAAGCAAAATTTACGCATCTAAAACTCAGGAGCCTGGCTGCCTGGGATCTCAGTGTGGAAAAGTAGTGTTTCTTTCTTTACATTAAATAAACTTTTTAACGATTTTGTTTTACTATTTCATTTAATGTGTTCTTTGTCTGAAACTCATGTGTGTTGGAAACATATTTGAACGATGATGTTTTATTGATGTCACTTTCATACGCTATGCTATATGCAAAATAATCTTGTAATTTTAATCTTTACATCCTAGTTGTGTAATTCAGACTGTACTGCTTCTGTCATTTGTGGTGTTCAATCTACTACTACAAATATCTCAATAGGTAATTATTATTACAGGCAAAAATCAATAATGCTGTGCACAACCTAAGACACGTCGGCTTTGGTTAGGGTTTTGTTAACAATTGTTGAGTAAGTGCTAAACTCAGCCTTGAACCGTTTACCATGTTAATGTATGCTATTAACCAACTATTATATTATGTTCCCATTGGGTGCTTATTACCAGTATAGAACAACCTATCTGAATCTACCAATATTACGATAGATCGTAAAACGTCCAGTTCAGCAGACTGAAAAAACTACACCCTAGACATTTTTAACGATTTGCCATTTACGACGAAACTTTACAATTAGCTATTTCATGACGTGTTGACGCGGAGGCGCTGAATGACGCATTGTAATAGTAAGTAGTAAATAGGCAATAATACGCAATTTACAAAATGAAAACATGAAATACTTAATACTACCGGAGACGGGGAGATCGAATAAGGCACTTTTTAGGCATATTAGAGACTTACTTACCAAATAGAAAGGTATACCAACTCATTCCTTTCAATCGCATGCTGTAATTACTATAACTACTTAATACATACTATATCGAAAGCTACTTATTTTATGAGCATGATCGTCGGTTTGTCCGTGACAAACGGACTTTTTCTTGACCATATCATATTCACAAAATTCTTTCACCGATTTCTATGCTTTATTTTTTAAATATGGATCGAAGTTGACGTAAATTCCCAGTTACACGTTTATATTTAAAACGTGAGTTTTATTCATCATTCAGTTATTATAAGCTGCATTATTACGTGATGTGTTTTGAAGTTTGTAACTCTATGGCAAAATTTAATTACTTTATTTATAGCAGCAAACGTCCTTTGGTTTTGCCGATTCTTTCCGCTGGAGTGTAGTCGTAGTGCAGTTAATATAATGCGTGTGGCTAAACCTAGCTAGAATGTAGAGGGAAAGCCAAAACTATACAGGTAGGTTTTATTCACTACTTCGCTTCGTGAAGAGATGACCTTCGAGATTTTAATGCTTTCGAGTTTGATGTTGACTATGGTTTTTCTATATTTTACTTTCAATCTTAACAAAGGAAATGTTCTCCTAGGACTTCATATGTCATAAAAAAAACAAGCACGACAGAGAATGGAAATTTAAAGATACGTTTTGTAAAACAGCATTTAATATTATGCATTATTACAGGGATTTTTATACCAGGAACACCGAGTTTTTGCATTTAGAAATTTGCATGGTATTATTAGCAT
This sequence comes from Entomobrya proxima, assembly GCA_029691765.1. NCBI lineage: Eukaryota > Metazoa > Arthropoda > Collembola > Entomobryomorpha > Entomobryidae > Entomobrya > Entomobrya proxima. The sequence continues at coordinate 8,291,007 of CM056170.1, read as the reverse complement.
GCTAATGAGATTGCTCATATTCATAACCCTTTTGGTTTATAAATTTAAATAGAATTTTCTCTTTATTGGATCCCAATAAAGCAGCTTGAAAGCCTAATTCCTAAAAGGCAAATTCATTTACAGCAGCATTTTTTAAAAATAAAAAACTGGAAAATACTATTTTCGTTTGGACGTGACTGGTGCATCTAGCTGGAGCAAAAATTGAGTGCCGTGACCAGGATTCGAACCTGGGTTATTGCGGCCACAACGCAATGTCCTAACCACTAGACGATCACGGCGAGGTTGAAGAAAAGCAGTAAATTTCAAAGACTTGTTGTAGGTACCAACCAGCCAAGTGTTAAAAGTGGTTTCCTCTTTTGAAATCGTGCTCTCAGTAGTCTACTAGGTGTGGTAGGATAGGGTAGCTTTTTAATCTCAGTTTTTTATCTCCGCCTTAAACTTTGAAAACGTGAATAGTCATTTTTCATATGAAATTTGCAATTATGTACCTGTTGTTGTAGAGCAAGCATTTATAAAACTGTATCAGTTCTTATTCTTGGCACAAACTAAGCTAGTGCAGCGCAACGCACAATAGTAAAATAAGACGGCAAAAATTTGAAAATGAAACATGATGCACGTTTTGATTTCTAAATGCCAAATGCAAATACCTTCTGTAACTAGACTCTCTGTGGTGACTTGCAGGTTTGAAACTCAATTTTCAAAATCTATGCTGGTAAATTACCTGAGGTAGTTCTTGTAAGGCAAGATTTACGCACGACCATGACTTTAACGCTTTTGATTAGCTATTCAATTAATGCCATGTGGTAGCCGTTGTCCCTTCCTCAAGGCTATCTGTTCAATGTAATGTGTTAGTATTAATTTGCAAAAATGGTAAATTGCCAAATATCTCGGTGAGTTGAGCTCCTATGTTACTAAAATCTTGTTCTATCTAAGCTACAAAAATGCTACGAAAAATTCTATTGTTGAAAAACGAACAATATTATCATCATCACATCATTTTATTGCAACAACGCTTTCTCTGAAAGGTGTACAGCACAATATATGGTGCAAAATCAGGAAAGGTTGCTGCTTCCGTTTTGCTGGCGCTACTCCTGCCACAAAAGTAAGTCACGCATGCACGTTGTGCCATACATGTGACAAGTTCAAAAGAAGACAAGAGGCTTTTCTTGTTTCTTTGATCTCCTGGATCACGTTGTTATCATCAAAAGCATCCAGTTCCAGTTTATCCAGAATAGCAAGTAAACCTGAATGACTGACATATATTTTCAAATAGTGCTTGATCAAACGAACTTTATTTGCATTTGCTTATAAATACGATATTTGCAATAATATAAAAACCTTTACTCAAATGAGTTATTTTTACCACATTCTATATGTTTTGTAGGGCATTGGTAAAGTGGAAAAACCCGATTCGATTTTTGCTAAAGAAGCAAAGTCTCAGGTTATTCAGTACAATGGCTCAGGAAGACACGTTTTTGTATTTTGCTTATGGCAGTAACCTATGGACAAAAAGAATTCATGAGAACAATAGTTCTGCAAAAATGGTGGCTGTTGCAAAGCTCCAGGTATACATACTCGATTGAATCTTAAAGTTTGATTTGAGTAGGATAGAACTTCAAGAAAAGTTCATAAGAAACTCATTCGCATTTATTTTGAATAAAGGATTATAAATTGGATTTTGGACACTGGACGAAAAGATGGAAAGGTGCTTCCGCTAATATATTGCCGACGCAGGGTGCTCATGTGTATGGTGTTCTTTGGGAATTAAATCAATCTAACCAGGCATCTCTTGATAAGTAATACTTGTGATTGTGATGATGATACCCTCTTAGTTTGAGAGTTTCTAAATATATACATAATTTTTAAAGTGTTTTTTTGTCTTTGTTATCGTATTCTATAGGCAGGAGGGAGTCTGTGATAATATCTATCGCCGCATTGAATTAACGGTTGAGACTTATCCAGAAGGAAAAACGGTAAATTGCTTGGCTTATCAAATTCTTGATGCCACACGCCAAAAGTCCATAGAGGCTCATGGAGAAAATCTAATTCCTTCCTTGCGATACAAAAATGTGATCATTCAGGGCGCTAAAGAACATGGGCTTCCGGAGGAGTACATAAAAATGCTCGAAGCATTACCAGATAATGGGTACAATGGGGACGTAGAAGTAAATATTCCACTTACATCGTGATTTTCTAGCTTTTCTTGTATTTTTATTCAATTTCAAAACAGTCTGAAACTTTCGCCAACTAAAAACGCTTTAAATAAAAATATACGAAATTTCTTGACTAATAAGGGCGCGCGTGACTATAATCTTAGAGGGTATATTTTCAATCATACATTATGACGTTGATTCAGCAATAATCTTATCATCTCCAGTCTGTGCATTGGTGCTGCTCTTTGTCTTTTTCTTGTTTTTCTTCTTTTCTTTCTTAGTTAGGACTTTAGAAGTTGGGTCGTACAGTCCCAATACAGCACGATAACTGGGCTCAACAATGTACTCAGTCACTTTAGTGTTATCCCTATTGACTCTATTGGCAATGGTGTCTTCTTCAAATGCTAATTCAACCGCCGTGTCCTCATCCATTGCATCCAAATATTGCCTTTCTACTTTCACGATAATTTCTTCGCCATTCACCTTACAGATTAAATCCAGTTTATAGTTTTGATCAACATCTGGCCATCTTTGTTCCCATACTTCTTTATCCTACATAAAATAAAAGTTAATTTCTTAATTACTAAACCCAGTATTACTTTGACTTTGTCATATAGTAATAACATAAAAATTTTAATGATACATAAGTTTTGTCATACCAGGGTAAATTCTAATTCAGTGTGCGTTGCTACTGCTCGAAAGGACTGCCACAGTTGAGCACTGAATGCGGGTAAAATTGGGTACATGCAAATGATAAATACACCAAGGGCTCTTTCAAACTCAATGCTGTCCTTCAAGTACTTTACTGGCACCACCTAAAATGTAAAATGCATAATTATTGTAATGAAGTGCTTATAGAAATAGGAATCGGATATGCACTATTTAATAAAGCTAACTTACCCGTAGCGCACCAAGGAGGCCTTGCATTCTGCTAACAACAACGCTAATTTGACTAGTTTCACCATAATTATGCGTGATTCCTTTTAAATAGTAATTCCTGGCATCAAATATCTTAGCCTCTGATGCAGCCCATTCTTCCTCATCGGCAAATAAGATTTCTCCAAAATCTTTGGCATCAACAAAACTGCGCATCAGCAACCATGTTTTATGTTGCCAATTTAAAAACCCAGTCAAATCTGAAAATCAGAAGAAAAAACCACTACCTAGAATTTTCGGAATTATAGTACTTAACCAGTGCCACTGACATGCCACTGGTGGTGGCATGTTTAGCTTGTAACTTTAAGAGCTTCCTTACTGTTCGGTGGCCAATGTCTAGCGGAAGTTGGAGCAGCCTCTGAAACACTAAGTAGGCGTGTGGTGTCGATGCCAAACTCTTTCAAAACCGATTCTGGATCTATGCCGTTAAATTTGGATTTTGACATTTTTTCCCATTGTTTGAGCACAGGTTCACTGGTAGATTTTTGAGTCAAGGTATCGCCTTCAGCAGCGTCCACATCTTCAGGTTTGATACATTTTCCACTATTCTTTACATAAAATGTTTCCCCCATAACTACACCTATTGGTATAAGTTTTCGGAATGGCTCTGCAACTGGAACAAGCCCGAGGTCGTGAAGAAAGTGATTCATAAAACGAGCATAGTAAAGATGCAGGGTGGCTGAAAATTGAATGTGTTGAACAGGTTTTAATTAAAGTGTTATTGAAAATTTGTAAATGGATTTAGGATTGAGTTTGGTTTATTACCATGTTCTTTTCCACCAATGTAGATATCAACTGGAAGCTGATTATGAACCTTTGCTGGATCAAAAATTTTCATTTCATTGGTTGAATCCAAATACCGGAGAAAATACCACGTTGAGTCAAAAAATGTGTCTAACGTTTCAGTCTCAAGTTCCGTGTCCACAGATCCACATTTATGACACGTATCCTGCAATTTAGCGGATGGGCTTACTGGAAGAAGTTCCACAGGGACTATGGAGGAATGACCACAGCTTTTGCAGTTAAGAATCGGTATTGGTGTGCCCCATTTTCTTTGTCGAGATACGAGCCAGTCTCGTAGTTTAAGGCTAGCAGGATAATATAAAAACTTGTCCACTGATTTTGCTGATGCGTTATGGGTGAAATCGCCTTTGTCAAAGTGAATCTGGGAAAGTGTATTTAACATATTTTCATTGATAGACAAATCTTCAAAGTCATCGGGTAGTTTTTCGTCAGTCCTACAATCGCTGGATTCAGGCACCAAAGGCATAATTTCTGGAGGTCCAGATAACACAGGTAAAGACTCACCAGTCGCTGGATTCGTCAGCGTAAATGATAAAATCTTGACACCATTTTCCAATACTCTTGATATGGCATTTTTTCTGTTTGCTAGAAAATGATCATGTCTTAGAATAAAATATTTTGCATTTTTCAAAGCGGAAGTCTCAGAAAACCATATTCTGATAGGTTCAAAGGCAGCTCCCGTATCGATTTCATTGGCATCCAAAATATCGTTGACACAAACATGGCTTTCGCAAAAGTAGCCATTCATTTGCCCAATCCAATGTTTTTGCAGGTCAATTATATCACGCCAGCCATCCTTCAGGTTCCCTGAGTTCAATTCTGACAGTAACTTCTCAGCGTATGCAGTGGTTTTTACAAACCATTGTGATAAAAGTCTTCTTTCTACTTTTGCCCCTGACCTCCACGATCGCATTTCCGAATCAACTTGTTCTTCAGCTAGCACCGTTTGGTCGACTGGATCCCAAAACACGTATGCCTAAACAGTAACAAATCGTTTCAGACCGTTTATAAAGTGCATGAAATAATAATTTCAAATAGTGAAACATTAAAATATGTACCCGTTTCTTGTAGACTAGCCCTTTCTCCCATAACTTTGTGAATATCCACTGCGTCCACTTATAATACGAAGGGTCACACGTTGCCAACTCTCGTTTCCAGTCAAAGCAGCACCCGATACTGATAATTTGTTTTTTCATAAATTCAATATTTTCTTTTGTCCATTTGTCTGGATCAATGTTATTATCTCGGGCCGCATTTTCCGCAGGAAGTCCAAAGGCATCCCACCCCATTGGATGAATCACCTAAAAGGGGCAAATAAAGCCATGCAATCATTTTTCTCCAACTCAATCCCCGATAAGCCTCAACAGAAACCTTCAATAATTTATTTGCTACCGTACCGAATGTCCTTGCAGTCTGTAAAATCGCGCAATTACATCGCTCAGAGTGTAGACTCGAACATGACCCAAGTGCAAATTTCCTGAGGGATACGGAAACATTGACAAAATGTATTTGCTGCTTTCCTGGATTGGTTTATTGCTTTTGGAAAGCTCCGCAGGACAATCCACACCGTACACTTGACGCGACCATTTCTTTTCAATAGATTGCTTGACCTCCAACGTCAGTTCATCTTCCTAAATTTGCATAGACGTTAACTTTAGAAAATGCCAGGATTATTTCCACAAATCAAATTGATGAGGGCTTACCAATGTGAAGTTTTTCCACGAATATCCCCTTATAGCGGCATAACGGTTAACTGTAGAAATCTGCCGCAACCGGCCTACAATTAATGCGTTTCGATTCATTGTTGTAGTTTCCAGTTTAGCCCAATAATCACTAATTAATAACTCAAGCCATTATATACCATGTAATTTCGTTTATAGGTCGATATACTGTGTTAAACCTTTATCTGTGTGACACAACTACAACTTCCTCAGTATTACTTTCGAACATTCAGAAATACACAATGCATTCATGACTTGATAGTTTGTTTACTACCGTTACCAGTACTTGGTACATGTGTTTATCAACACAGCTATGCACCCGGAGCGACATGCCGCTAGATTTTCTCAACAGATCCTCTTCTATGGCTTTGGAAATTGAAACAAGTGTAAAGGAAAAAGTTGAAATTGGGGCTAAATGAAAAATGAGCGATTAAGCCCTAGGATTTCCGGATTCCCTTATCCCAAATTGAAAATTATACATTATTCGTCTGTCGATTAAATGGAGCAGTGCCACAGTTTATCTTATTATCAGCGAATCTGCATTCATTGCTCTGAGAATATACCAAGCCCTATAAACTTTGATGGAAAGAAATGCTTTAAAAGAGGAGGAAAAAAGGACGATTGAAAACTCCGCTTTTAATCAGCGTTTTTAATAATGTATTTTACAACGTTATAAATTATACATCCAAACAACGATGACTTGGTTCAATACAAAGATAAACTGTTTCTAAAAACTTGTATGAATGGCATGCTATTCTTAATCTATAACATAATCTTTTGGATAGTCAAACAATTTAGGGAATTTTTCAATTTCTTCCTTGCTGTAGTCTTTCAGACGCTTTGGAACTTTCTTCAATTGTGGTATTTGATCTGAAATGTTCTGCATAATGTCTTCTGGCACTTTATCATCCTTAAATATGTGAAGTCTCTGCATCCTCGGTCTTCTTGTTAGATTTTTGTCCAATTCTTTGTAGCAAGCTTTCCATAAAATCTGCAACAGTGCAAAGTAATAAGCATAATAAAATAATAAGCCATAAAGAAAATAAAACAAATTCGAAATCATCCTCATCACCTAATAAACGTGTTCGTACATACCATTGTTGGATCCTTCTTGTGCAGTTCCCAAGCTTTTGTCCAGGTCGCGCCTCCAGGATACCCAGTATGATGGAAATATACCCGATAGTACCAGTCGTCTCCCCGCATGCTTATATCTTGACTATTGATAACTACCACATGGTCCCCACAGTCCGCTGTAATTTTGAAATATTCAAAATAATTTAATTATTATAGGAACAATATCAGTTTCTGCTTCTGGCAACATGCAAATAAAACTCTGTCCCTTCCATTACTCCACAGACTCTTTATACTTGCTAATAAAACAGGTTAGTAACATCAGTAAATGTTGTCTTACGGTGTCCTCCAAAGATGGGCTTGTGTGCTCCTTTAAGATGTTTCGCAATAACTTTCGCTGATTCAAAAGGGTCCTGCCATTTGGCATCATATAACCACCAGTGACGTGTGAACGTGAGCCATTGCTGAAGATAAACAAGAAAACAATTAATTATGACCCGCAGAACCGCAGTTTATTACAAATTTCCTATTTCCTTCCTGTAAATGCGAATATAATCGCGATCTTACCTGAACCCGTTTAGTAGCCGACATTTCCACACCAGTCGATAACCAACAGGAAAAGGAAGGAACCCTTTACACAATTACTCTAACCGCACACAAACCCCTAGTCTTTTAACCACGACAAAGTCGCTTTCTTTGGACCTCTAATTAAGTCGGCATTTGAAACATGAAGCTCTTCTAATGTAAAGAACGACAAAAGGAAACACAAATCATCTGCTTTGAATTTGTGCATGAATATGCTATCATCTATCGTACCTCAGTAGCACATGCAACAAACACCAACAAGCATGTACACTAGGCTTGCAAGTTGCAATCTTGCCAAGAACGAACTCTTCTGCTAAGTCGGTGCGGCTTTCGTTGTTCCAACCAACTTTATAGACATGCTGGTTGTGGTTATCATCCAAAAGCTGTAGTTCCAAAATTTCCAGCCCGAGCTTTTGGAAAAGAGAAAGCTGGCTGGCAAAGGAGAAAGAAAGATGGCTAGGTAAGTAGCTCTGGTGTTTTGGGGGACGATGAGAAAATTCGCACTTGTCTCTGACGATAATAATATATTGTTGCAGAGTACACGGTAGAAAGAGCATTTCCAATCTCATCCTTGTTCGCTTTATCGCTTGCTGGGCTTTCCTTTCCTTTCATTTCTTTTCCTGCTGCTTTCACTCTCAGCAATCCAGTCTTTTCAACGGAATTTCACTTGACTTGTTCCAACTTTCCCCGACACTGCTATCAAGATAAAGAAAATCATTACGCCTGAAGACAAAACAGAGGGTAGAGTGGTGCAAACTTTGGGCTGTTACGTCTTCTGTCTTCGCTTTCATCAGCAAAAAACGTATTTATCAGACATTAAGAAGGAAGGAGAGTGCCTAACTATCAACTAAACATTTTTGCGTTTTCATTTCATGCTATTGTGGCGGCTCATCATTTTTGCTTTCTCAGCGGAATGTCCGTTTTTATATATTTTATTCCTGGCTTAATACATAGTTGCATTATGAGTGGTGAGGTTGATACAAAGTAAAATCAATAGTTTTTTGTGAGCTACGAAGTTGTATTTTGCGTTTCCAGATTTTTTTTATGAAAATGATAAGTAGGTCGCACAGCTTGATGACTTCAATCACATGCCAAATTATTGTTGTAAGAAGGAGTTTACTCAGTTTACAAGCCACTGCTGCTTTGTTAGCGTAATGCGATCATCTTACAAGTTAAACGGATTTCTGCTCATCCGCCTCCAACTTTTTCTGATTCGACCAAAAACTTCTAAACATTTTACAACGAAGTAGGCTAATTAAGGCAGATACAGGGAATAATTTATTGTCAATTTGCTTTACAATAATGTCCGTGTTTTGATTTTTAATTCCAAGAGAAGTCTCAACAAAACCAACAGTTAAAAAATATGTCGACTAAATTGTGATACTCAATTCCGGATTGTACTCTTGTCTTTGCATAAATTTTATGGTATGGTATACTTATGCTTACATTTTGTTACCATAAAAAGTTTACTTGGATAGCATGGAAAATGAAACTTTACACTCAGACATTGTTTTGGATGTTCGAAGAAAGCAAGGAAAAAGTTACTACATCATGTTGAATCATGTACTTTATGGTGACGGTTTTGTAAAACAATCCTTTGTCACGTAAGACGATGCTTTTGTATAAGTGAAAAGTGAAACTGCGACTGTAATTTGCGACAGTGGGGTAACCTGAGACTTGTTAGAGACAAAGCAAAACGACGCCCACACACACACGCGTACATGTTGGACTAGCTGTGTTCAAGGTTGTATTCGTACGTACATGTCCTCAAGTATCATACAAAAAGTTTCTGAAAATCATTAGACTACTGTTCCGTATTGGAAAGTGATATCTATTACACATGTCAGTTTTGTTATAGTACAATAATCAGTCTGGTCAGAACTTAGATACTTAGAATGACATTTAATATGAAAACAACAAATTCACAATCAGACAAAACTTTATCTAACTTTTAATAACCAATGTATTGCTTGTGAAGGACAAACGACACGAAAAAGATCATTATTTCAAACAAAAATGTGTTGTTGATGTATCTTTCTTATAAGAGCCGTAATTCAGGGAAAAAAGAGAAAGTCTATTCCAACCAGCAACCACAACCCAGCCTAATAAAGAATACAAAAGACTGTAAAAAGAATTGTTGTGCGTAAACAGCTCGATGAAATGCTGCCCCACATGCAATAAAGTAGTCTTCAAGCCAGATATACCTACAAAATACTTGGGAAAGTAGTTGTAACTTGTAACAATAATATAATTACAAACAAATTACATTCTTATAGCTCAAGGATTTACAAGGTGACTTTTTACGTAGTTTTAGTTGCAACATACATTTGTACACGCCAACTGAAATGAATCAAAAATACTGAACAAGTATATAAATAAACAATAGTTTGTCTGAATGAATCTTAGACTAAATATATAAATAGACCGTGCAATCCTTTAGAGAGTATTTGTTCTGAACTAGCCGTTATTTACAGCGTCCAAATGTTATCATGACATTTTTTCTTTCTAAAATCATCAAGATCATGGCATGAACAATGTGCGAACGCGCGTTCGGTCAACTTGATCAGACTAATTTACCTATAAAATTGTGTTTCCAATCGAGACATATGAACATCGTAAACAAACTAAATAATAAATGGCTGAAACATAAGTAAAAATATTTTACGCAGGCAATGCAATCTCTTCCTATATCTAACCTCTTTGGAATGAATCTTAAATATCAACAAAATCTATTGAATTGGAAGATTCCATTGAAATCTTTCATTTTTCTGTGTATAAATAATAGGAAATAATGTTTACCTGACAATTTTAACAATCTTGATCATGAACATTTAATGAAGCAATTTGATTTGGAGTTGTAATATAACATGTGACTACTTTTCTCTGCGTCATAGGATACATGAATGAATATTTCGCCTACAATATAACGAATAATTATAATTATTCAGCAGGGAAGTTTCGTCATAAAAATAATTGCAAAATCATCCTTTCCCTACTTTCACGTTTAAATTTTCCAAAACCAATCGCATTCAATATGCAAAACCAAGCTATTACGCATAACTTATTTTAATTTTGAAAAAAAATATTTGACGTTCTCTTGTTAGGCCTGAGCAGACTATTGTATGACTGACGGACTAATTGACAAGAAAGGGCGTTCATTGTATTTTTGAAACATGTGGTAAAAGTACTTTCCTTTAACTTTATCGATATAAAGCAATAGCAAGAGTATAATAATAATATATAAAGATGAAACAACCTAGACCTTGTCATATCTTGAAAATATATATTATGAGTATTCTCAAAAGCACAAAGGGATAAAAATGCTAGTAACCGTATTGAAAGTTGACAAACTTGGTAAAAAAAGAGATTTTTACTATCGATTAGTAGTAATTTATCGAGTTCCTGTTGCATCTAAGAGTTTGGGTGAACTAGCAGGCAGTTAACACTGCGTGGGTTTATTTTTATTACTATATATTAGTTGTTTAATGGGAAATTATATCTTCGAGCCAAACAAAAACACATTCATATTAGAAAACTCGTGTTCAAACTCGGCATAGATTAACAGTTTGCTAATCCGCAAAGCTAAGTTTGAATTTGCTGGTAGCAAAATAATATATTATAATATTAATAATAATGAAATTTATATTATATATATTATACCACATCTCCTCTCGTTCATTCCGATTCCTTGGCTGACTTTGTCTAAAACCATGTTCTTAGCGTTTGTTACGCTATTTTTGTGTTGAGGAGCACATGCTGCGATGCATGGCAATATGTACGGGGTTGAAGATGGAGCTTCTCCAACTTGTTCTCTCTAATCCAACTCTACAGAACTACAGCGATTTGTCTTACAGGTTTCACAGCATCGTGTGAGCATTTAGTAAGCTGGTACTTTGTTGGAGAAAAGTCAGTTTTGTGCCAGTGCGGAAAGAGAAGTGATTCCGTCAACACTGAAAGCACTGTTTCCACACGCTGTAGGATTGTACGAAGGCTTTACTGGCATACCATGCAAAGCAGATTTCCCCTAAACTGCACCTGCATCCAACTTTTGGGAGATAAATCTGCCACCGTTACAAACACTGGCACTAGTGCGATTTTGTTCTTTAACAAGATCGTATCTCGTGCATGAATTTGCAACAGATGAAGTATTTGTAGAATTTGACCCTTTCCCATGCTAGAAGTTGTAATATCACAGGTTACAATCACACACATTGCTTGAATTAATTACTCTATATTACACATTAGTAGCGTGTGTTGGAGAATCTTTTTTATGCGCGATTGCTGCATTGCATTATCAAACCGAAAAACTGTTGTGAAATCATTAGTAAAGCAAGTGAACTATGGTGTCGTAAATAACTATATATTAACCAACAACGGAACGGATATAAGGTAAGAAAACCATTCAAGTTTTCTTCATTGTGCTTAATCTTTTTAGCTCTGCATTAATTACCTGTGCACATTTCATGTCATTTATGACATGTCTGGTGTTTGCATTCATCTCATTCATTTTTAACTAGCACTATTGTCAGTCAGAATCAACTTTTACATATTTTAAGTAAAGAACATAAATATTTATTTGCAATTGAAATGAACTATTATTAGCTCGCTGCTTCAGCAGAGGATCTTATTAGTTTATTAGGGAATGGCTAAAATTAAGATTATTAGGTCATTAGGTGTGGTGCGTATGATTCAATTGATGATGCAGTAATAGTAATGCTACACGTTGTGATAACATTTTCAAGTTGCTTCCAGTTGTCGATGCGTTCAGTAGATATTTTTAAAATAATACTTGGAAATTAAAGGCCAGGTTTATGCATTTAAAGCGCAGATAATTTTACATATCCAAAAGAACGGTTGACGTGCTGAGATAATACAGAATCTGCTGTACACATTGAAAGAAGAACGTTTACAAGTATGCGATCAAATTGTGACGCACAAAGGCGGCTGTCACAGTCTTCATTCAGCATATTTTTTATCATATTTTTAAAAGTATGAATCGAATGATATTTGAATCGAGTGTTCCCAGTAAAGTCTAGTCCTATCAAGGTCTTCTATAAACCTACAAATTGCAATAAACAGTCTTCAATGAGTTGCTGTATCACTTAAGAGATTTTTAAATCGAATTGTCTCTCTCTGGAATACTTGAATAATATTTCTTCAGTTTCTCCTGTTATGTACCATACAGAATTGATACTGATGGATGACTCCATTTACTGACGCATACAAAAATAAGCGAACAAAACCCGTCTTTACATAATCAACTATGTTCTTAATGCACTAAATGAATGCTATTCCTTGCTTTCTGGTAGCTTATATCGCTGTGACATTCGGCTACCTGCATTGTCACTCATATTAGTTTTATTAGCCAATTAAAGGTTATTAAATTTTCAGTGCTATATTTCAGTAACGAAGTATGAGGGTGGAATGCTGTTCGTAAGAAACATAAGAATGAAAATAAAACAAGACGTTTCGGCACATCAGCGTCAATAGGAATCGAGTCGATATTTTTGCTTTATACGACGCACATGGAAGGGCTGTTGAAGGAAATATTGCAGCATAAACATAAAATATTTAAGCGTTAGATAGACAAGAATATTTTCACAGATTGGTGATGTTATTTGATAGGACTGACAATTTAGTGGGCAACAGACAACGTGCTAAACGGTTAAAAATATCATTTAATGCTTGGATGATATTTACAGCAAGATATAAGACGACACGTAAATAACGCGTTGCTGGCAAAGATAGTGTTAAACTCATTTTGAGGATAATTACACAGGCAACAGCGACAACAAAGTTTGTGTTTGGGTTTTTACTGCACAAAATATACTATATATTATATAATAAAAAATATTTGGAAAAACAAATCTTCATTTTGCTAGATAATTCCCCTGACATAAATCAATGACATCTTTCATGCACCCACACGAACTGCAAACCTAGTCGGGCGACTACAGATAGGAAAGCGATCAGTTAAAAAAATTTCAAGGCAATTTCAGCAACATTTTTTCCTTGATCGAGAAGTATATTATAGCATGCATACGCGTTTCGATTTGTAACATTTTCAAAAAAATCTTCTATTCATTTTTGATCTTGATGTCTGTCATTTTCAAAACAATATTTTGTTCCTTCTTCCTTGTTCTCGCTCTTTCTCTTTAGCATGGATATTATTTATGACTACTACAGTACTAGGGTTTGCAACCAAGGTTTTACTTATCAAGCTACTTGATAAAAAGCTTGAATATTCCTTATCAAACTACTTGAAACTTATCAAGCTACCCGATAAGCTATTATTTCTCCTTATGATTTCTTTACACCCCACTTCCCCCTGGGGTAATTTACATGGAAACCATGGAAAAAATTTTCTTTCTCAAAGGAAAAATTCTTATCAAGTAGTTTATCAAGTAGCTTGATAAAAAGCTTGATAAGAAAGCTTATCAAGTAGCTTAATAGAGACTCATTTGCAAACCCTATACAGTACTCAAATGCATGAACAAGGCGCGAACGTGTTTTCATTTTCATGCAAACATTGCTCCCACTTCAATTGCACACGGTAAATTAAATAACAACGCATACAATTCCAATATTTTCATAAAAATCGGTCGACTTGATGAAATGCAATGCGCAATCAGTTTAAACGATGTTTTCTGCGAAATGTCCTTCTCATTCTTCATTCAACATGTTTACTAAAACACTTGATCATCTTAAAATCGTTTAGTGTTTTATGATATTTAGCAGAAGCAGATGCATGCATTTCCAGATGGGCAGTTTATTGAAGAAATCGTACATAAGCAAAATTGTGCCTAAAGTATTGAAATCTCCATTCTATCAGCATGGCCTGATTAACCCCACTGATTTAAGAAGAATGTTTTTCGTTCTATGCACTTTACAAGGAGAACTAAAGAAATTGACAAGAACAAAGCGACATCAAAATTAAGACCAACACAACACGCAATACAAAAGAAATTTGAACCTCATTACGTAAAACGCGTGGCTTTTGGGTTGGATTAATGTTCACTCAAATGCATACAAAAGACTTAACATTTTCATTTTTCAAGCTCTATTTTTTCGTCCATTATTTCGTCCAGAAAACATTTTCTGGTTATTTGAAATCGTCTTTTACCCCAATACCGTCTTTTCGTTTTACCCAATACCGTAGAATCTCTAGGGCCTAGAGTCTAGGCTAGAGAACTGCAACACACATTGCCAAACTTCAGGGAATTACAGGAAATATGGTATTCTAAGAAATATATTGTATCATACTAATTTCCTAAATTTTGATTGGTTTACCCAGTATTGCCAACCACCAAGAACAACCAACAAACTTTTACAATGGATGGGAATTCATCAGAGGTGATTGGAGGCGGACAGGAGGTCACAACCTCCGACAGTTCTGATGCGCCTTCTCCTGACCTGGCTGCTGGAAGGAATGAGAGCTTGGCAAAAATTGAGATAACGGTTTTGTCGGTCATCTTAATAATTGCAATTGCTGGGAATAGTATCATGCTGGTCGCACTTCGTCGACAACTACAGTTCCGTCCTATGAGTCGGATGTACTTTTTCATGCTGAATCTTAGTGTTGCTGATCTGTTTGTCGCATTTGGAAACATCCTCCCTCAACTTGCCTGGGATATTACATACAGGTTTCAAGGAAACGATTTGCTCTGTCGGATGGTCAAGTTTCTTCAAGTTTTTGTGCTCTACTTGTCCACCTACATTCTTACGTCTATGGCCATTGATCGATATCTAGTTGTTTGTCATCACTCATTTTCGAGAAATTATTACAGCGGACTAAAAGGACCCAGGATATTGGTAGCTCTATCTTACATCATCTCCTTCCTATTGGCAACTCCACAGGCTTTTATATTCAGCTACATGGAAGTTCCGGTATGTCTGTTTTTATGATTCATATGAACCATGAGCCATGCTACTTTAGAGTCATATGCCATCATTTTTCTTTTTATGGGACTCGCATTACTGCTTTTGTGCTTTCACTCTCACGATAAAGCTAGCACAATGTCCATGTTATTTATTTTGCTTTGGTTTTGTATTAAAGACTATTTGGTACTTTCTGTAAGTTTGTAACAAGCACAAACAACAGTTGTTATAATACATAAAATATGATATGGAAAATACTAAGTTAGTAATAATAGGAAATGGGATGCTGCGAACCGGAAGGTTTCAAAATCAGATTCACAAGTGAACGGGCACCAACCACTTTAGTGAAATATGGTAATCAATGTAAAATGTGTATAACAGAGGAAGATGAACGGATTACATATTCATCACATCTTATGAAAGATTACATGTTCGAGCTTTCATCAAACAATGTCATTTGACCTTACAAGTTTTAGAAAGACATAGCACGAGAAAAACACATGTCCACAGGAGTATAGATTCATTGGATTATGTACTTATTAATTTCCATTATCACTTTGACTTTTCCTCCGGAATCACTGTTCCTGTTACATGCTGAGAAAGAAAACCAAATTATGCATAAAGCTGCATGGAGTACATGGAATGGATTTGAACGGTGCCGTCCGGGGACGGAGGTTTCTCGAACTTAGAAATTCTATGAAATAATGGGAGCAAATCTTCGTAAATGCACACATAACATTGAAAATGGTTAAGCTATAGTTTTCTTTTTTCTCATCTTTAACATGCCAAAATTAGAGCATTTTTTTAGCTTTTGACAAGTTTTTGGGCATTAAGAAGTAAAAAAATGAGATATGTAATAGTATGCCTAAGAATACATATTTCATCAAATTATGGGATTCATTCTTTCACTGATAGTGTAAAAGTCTAGTATTTTCACTACTCAAACTGTTTCCTCCTACACTCTCATAGATTGTAGTAGAAATTCTAATAGCCATCCATTTCAGTGGCAAACTACAACTAATTTTCCATTTGTTCCTTAAGCACATAATATTATACAATCATACGTGTAGAATGTTACAAAGCATTTTTACGTTTTAGTTTTACCTTCTGACTGACATAAAAAAGGATTAGTTTCATTTGGATATAAGTTTCACCGAGCCTTGATGTCAACCACTTTTGGCTTCATTAGTAGTGAAGTTCCTTCACTATTTGGTCCAAAGAATTTTAGATTCGTGTATTCATGCAAATTATAATATATAATATATGTATATATGCAAACCGCAGATCATCCCTTCACATCTTATAGAAAAGAAAGGACTTGAAAACTTAAATACGCAAAAATTCACGCTCAAGATTTTAAAGCCATATGTATAAGGTATTTCCGCTTTAAAAATTTAGTATTAAATGAAGAACGACTTTAGTATTATGACTGAGTCATTAAAGTTTTAAATATTTTTTTTATAAATAATTGATGAAAATACCGGATGGAAACATAATTCACTGAAACAAAACGACGGAAGGGAAGAATTCACATAATTGATAACTACAAACTACAGCTTATAATTCAAAGTAGAAACTGTCTTTGGAACTATATGACCTAAATTGTAGTAATCGTACACCCAGTCCATGTAGGCCTGGAAAATTTTTTATTAAAAATATTTTAAGGTTTCCTTTTTTATTGTTTGTTCTTCTTGCTTTGTCGTATAGAAGATAATTACTTTTTCTGCATATCAGTCAAGGATCAAGGGGCCTATATAAGCCCCTAGGGGCCAATATAGGCCCCTAGCGAAAGGGCCTATATTGGCCCCTATGGGGGCCTATATTGGCCCCTATGGGGGCCTATATAGGCCCCTAGAAAAAAAAGTTGAGATTTTTTGGATTTTTTCGACTATAAAAATTCCTGAGACATTTCGTCAATGTAAAAAGTGTCTAAAATTGCCATTTTGACATTTTTGACACAACTAAATAGAGTTTTTGGGAAAAATTATTTTTTGATTTAGGGGCCTATATAGGCCCTTATAGGGGTCAATATAGGCCCCTAGAAAATTTCGAAAACAGTGATTTTTAAATAACTCATCAACCACAATAGGTGAAAACAAACAAAAATCAAAGTAGTAATCAGAAAAAAATTCCGATTTTCTGAAAAAGAAATTACTCAAAACTGTACAACGTTTAGGAAAAGTTATGATAAATTAAAATATTAAAACTTTAATTTTATTTTTCTCGAAAATAAGGAAAAGTTGACCTCAAATTTGACAGTTTGTAGCAAATATTTGTAGAGTCCAAATCTGGAATCAAATTTATCGCTCTGTAACACGAAAGGCTCTGGAAATTATGTCACTATTTTTTAATGAGAAAATTTAAAATTTAAAAAATTTTCCAGAGCTTTGTGTTACAAGAGCCGAAAATTGATTCCAGATTTGGAACTCTACAAAAAATTGCTACAAACTGTCAAAATTTGCGAGTCAACTTTTCCCCTTACTTTCGAGAAAAATAAAACAAAAGTTTTTAAAATTTTAATTTTCATAACTTCTAACGTTGTACAGTTTTTGAGTAATTCTTTTTCAGAAAATCCGGAATTTTTTTTCTGATTACTACTGTATTTTTGTTGTTTTCCACCTATTGTGGTTTGATGAGTTAGTTTTAAAATCACTTTTTCGAAATTTTCTAGGGGCCTATATTGGCCCCTATAAGGGCCTATATAGGGCCCCTAAATCAAAAATTAATTTTTGTCCCAAAAACTCTTATTTAGTTGTGTCAAAATATCAAATGGCAATTTTAGGACACTTTTTACATTGACGAAATGTCTCAGGAATTTTTTATAGTCGAAAAAAATCCAAAAAATCTCAACTTTTTTTTCTAAGGGGCCAATATATGCCCCCATACAATGGGCCAATATAGCCACTTTCGCCTAGGGGCCCTATATTGGCCCCTAGGGGCTTATATAGGCCCCTTGAATCCTTGACTGCATAATATAAATTAATATGTGCCTATATAGATAACGTTTTCACCACTAGGACGTTTTATTTTTATTTTAATAAACTTGAGTTGAAATTACAATGGAATCCTTTTTGTCTCATTGAGCAATCCGTCTTCTAAGAAAAACTTTTTGCTTTAATCATTTAAATGAACAACAAGCAGCACTTCCTTTGATAAAACTAAATGTAAAAACCCATATAGTACGATATTTATACCAAATAAATTGCAAACACACATTATAATGCTCCGACAAACTGTAAGCTTATTTTTATTTATTACTTAGTGTTGAATTTGTCAGTCGTCTGTCCATCTCTGAGGATGGTATAAAGAATAAAAGTTGTAGACACCGCCATGTATTTCCTTGTTAAATTGAACCGATTCTCAAAAAATAACACATATCTTATTGTACATAAACATTTTACAATTTATGAATAGGAACAATATACTATATATTATGTAGTCTATAATATAGACTCCATATAAGCAAACAACTGAGAAAGAACAATGACAACAAAAGAAAAAAACTAGGACTTGAAGTTCCGAAAACTTTCTGAAAATTTATGGGATTCCAGAAATTTGGAGAACTAGCATTTTTTTTAGATTCTTGGTATGATTTCCATACAACATAATGCAGCCTTACTGAAAACGCAGGTGTAACTCAAAATTCCCCAAAAAACAATATCCAAATCAAGGAAGATGAATTTATTTACTTAGCTTCCTTGATTCTAACCCAAGTAAACACTAAAGAGTAGTTCACTAAGGTTTCGCCAAGGTTAGGTTAAATTCGGAAAACACCAAATAGCTTATATCCAAATTTCGAAAAACCACTTGGATACATGCTTCTTGGAAAACACCGATAACGGTAAATTGATGCAAATAGAAATTATTTAATTTTCAATTCTGAGTCGTCTTTTATCATAAAAGTAATGAAATTGAAATAAGATAAGAAATAAGAGGTCACCGTTTGTTCACTCCAAGCAATCCAATGCAACGAGCTGATATGAGTTTACACATTATGTCATACTCTGCAATGGGCAAAAATGTTTTGTATGCGCTACTTAAGTATTTTTGTTTGGTTTTGCATTCTCAAAGATACCTTTAGCTAAACTGTATGGAGTAAATGAAAAATAAAAAACAACGAAAACTATTCTTTTTAGATCTTTGATGTTACTGTCAATTTCCCTGTTTGGATTTCTTTTTCTTTCATAACAATGAAACACAACGTCATATTTTTTATGAAATGACTACCATTGTCAACTGTCTTTGAAATTTTCCATTGCCAATTGTCAAGTGCAAAGTATGTAGGTATACTATTTTATTTCTTTGAGGGCGAATATGATATCAAATGTAAATCTTCAAACTTGCAACATTATAATTAGTAACTTACAAGCACTTTATTTGGGAGTTTTTAGAACATTGGGAGATGAGAAACACTCGAGAAAGCTCGATAGACCTCGCTTTATAAATTATAAAGTGCGTACTGGAACTGGAGATATAATAATATTTTTATACGGTCATGGTCATTATCCTAATAATAGCTCTTTGTTTTAAAGTTTTATTTTAGCACGTATATAGGCTTTTTCTTTATGTGTTCTTGTACTTTTTAAACCCTCACTTTGTTATAATAGTTAAACAGATAAACTTTATTTGACAAACATTTCACACGCGAGGAACATAACAGTAAGGTTTGACCTTAAATCTAATCTAAATCAATAAAAAATTTCCGAAAATGTATCCGTGGTAGGGAAGTCCCCATCACCAGAATATCAGCGTTCCCTCTTTGAATTGCAAGCTATTCATTGGATTAGGACTAGAATGCGAGATCTGGATTCAACCAGATAGAGACTGATTAAACCTCCAAAACACCTTGATAAATTCCCATTGCTTCATCATCCCAGGGGCCCATTGTTTCAACAGCAAACTGAAGGAAAATAATGTATCAATGGCATCTTTGTAACTTTCGTTTTTCCTCTATTATACTGCATTTTTTGCGATAAACCAGGTTCTTTGGTAGGAATTCCTTGAGGTGAGAGGGAGCCTAGAGTATCTGGAAGGTAGCATCCAAACAAGTGCATTTCCTTTTGACCATGGAATTAGAGTAATCATCGGCACGTTTTTCCGTCATTGCGTAAAGACCAACAGGTTCCAAGCGATTGGATATTTATACGGAAGATAATGCCCTGTGAATAATGTTATTTAATTCTTGGTGACGACTGTGTCTTCCAGCACTCTTAGCACAACTAAGTCCATGTAGTCCGTATTCCGAAACGTATTCACCACAAACACAAGTATGACTTTTACAAATTTTAAGCCCTAGACGCAGTCCAATAGCTATGCGAAAGGAATTATTGTCAAGAAGGGTGCCAATTGAACGGGAGGGTAGAGCTGATAGCCAGGCATTGGACTCGGGTTTCAATAGCGCCAACTGAATCGCTTTAGAGTGGTCACTTTGGGCATGCAATTCTCCTTGTAAACTTTGTTATAATATATTAAACTTATGACATAGAATATGGTACATCATACACATATTTCTATACTTTCAGGATGAGTTTGCAAAAGCAAAAACAAATACGCTACTGGGTTAGCTAAAGTTCATTTACCAGTTTTTACAGTTTATTACGTGCACGACTATCGGCAAAGTTTCACTACCGCCAAATAACCCAATTTTGAGTTACTATAGTGCTGAAACATTGAATAGAAAATGAGATGAATGAAAAGAGGACTGCTAGCAAGGACTGTCTGAAAACTTTGTGCACACATAAATTTTATATGTTAGACACAACATAAAACAAAAGCATGTATTATTTACAGATTTTAAAAATTTATGATGCATTTGTTTTAAAGATAAAGCGACCTTGGGTCCTGCTTAAAGTTAAATCAAAATTCACAAGCAAATCTTTAGTACAGTAGGTTGTAGTTCCAATTTCTTCACAGAAAATTATGCTTCAATTTTGCTCATAACACGGATTTGTAATTGTCAAACATGTTTTACTTTTTTGACAATTTTCCCTTGTATTTGAAAGCAAAATGTTGTTTATCATGTAAATACAACAAGGTTGGTAGGAAATATTTTATGGACAAAGTCATTATTGTTTACGACACTTGTACTCCGTGTTAGGTCCTCATAAGTTCACTGAGCATTTGCCAATGGTGTTGAAGCAGAATGGATATCTGTGAAACTACGTCTGCAGATACATTTTGTACATGACAATATTCTATTATTACCGTTATTTAATGCATAGTTCGCCCAATAAAAAGAACGAGACGAGTACTTTGTTACAAAACTATACTCCAGCTTTTTAAAGTAGCCATTCTGACTGTCGTCAACAAAACCAATTGACAATGGCATTGTACAAGCCCTATTTATTGCAACGACTGCATACAACGATGACAACATTTTACACAGTAAAATTGGCAGTCTAAAAACATTCATTGTTCATTTCCATCCCATCATCCTTGTTGCTCCTCTTACTATTTTTCATTTCTTTGGCCACTGTCGTTATTTTTGCTGAGTCCAACAAAAACAACTTTCGGTTTTCTTGCTATAATAAGGGGAAAGCCGAGAAAGTAATGTAAGGAGGCGTGGGTGCCGTATTAAACCAGACCATTTCATTGAAGGCCATTCATTCGCACTACATAACCGAAAAATTGAAAGCATTTTTCCGAAATCGTTTCAAATATTATATGCCATCATGCTTTGTTATTGTTCTAACCAAACTTTTTATGATAAAGCGGCTTACCCTTGAATGGCATTTCCAGTCTGTTCTTCTTGTTCACCAATAAGGGGATATATTTTCCTATTTTTAGTGAAAGATGAACTTTTGAATTATTATTAGCTACTTCCTTCACTAGATATTATATCATTTAATATTGCCTCTGAGCACTCTTACAATGAAAAATTCCAAATCCATGTATAAAAGGTAAATTTACTGAATATAGCTTTTCATTCACATAATATAGAGACAGGATAATGCAAGGAATGCCTTCATTGAATTCCATTTTCGTTTCCAAGAACTCGCCGTTTCTTGTGAAGTATTTTATCTTAACGCACGAACGAACGACCCTTTCAGTGTGGCAACACCGTAAAACTCTTTTATATTTGCTAGATTAAGTAACCTTTACCAGACCTAAGTGTAGCAAAATTGAGCTTGTTTTTTGTTGTCGCATGTGGCTCAAAAGTAGAATATAGCGTTGGTTATAATACATGTTCAATTTACGCGCAACACGTACAAAGATTCGAAAATAAGATCTGACAGGAAAGTGAAAGGTCGTTTGTTTGTATGAAGTCGTGCCCGCGTATGTGATTCTTTGATAAAGGAATTCTTCTCTATAATATTCAAGGATAAATACCTTCTCCATTTCTTCTTTATATATTATCTACAGGGTAGCCCGGGAATCACGGATTGCTGGGTCACATTTACGGAGTCATGGGGGGAAAAGGCGTACGTGACATTTTTTGTCACTTGCGCTTTTATATTTCCTCTCATGGTGATTGGAGCCAGCTATGGTGCAATATCCTGCAAAGTTGTTCGATTCAGCTTGCCGAAGGAAGCTCGAGGTCAGAAACCATCATCTAAGGAACAGCGAAGAAAAAATAAATACTCATTCTCGTCTTCTTCGGAACGGACTAAGGAAGAACACGAAACCGCTGAGTCGTCTGTGGATGAAACCCCATTGCGGAAGGTAATGGAAATTGTTAAATGCGACATGACCCTAATCTTTTATGAATTTGTGAGTAAGCACTCCCTCGAAAAATACAGAAGCGAAAAAAACGAATTATATAGGTTTGCGGTACGCGTCACTACAGAATACAAGCATAATTACGACGTGTTGAATTGATGATAAGATAATGTTTATACAAAATCTTCACTAAAGATTCTTTACAAATATTTCATGATCAATTTCTTGTACATATCCGCCCGCATTTTCAATTTTAATACATTCCCATTTTCTCTAGTTCACAAGCTTTCCTACATTTCTAAAAAAAAGCAAACCAATCTTACAATAAAACACTAAATATGCAACTGTTATCTGATCTTAAAATACATGATAATCGTTACTACTATCACCTTCAACGTAGTCCCAATCAACAA
This sequence comes from Entomobrya proxima, assembly GCA_029691765.1. NCBI lineage: Eukaryota > Metazoa > Arthropoda > Collembola > Entomobryomorpha > Entomobryidae > Entomobrya > Entomobrya proxima. Next base: position 8,267,787 of record CM056170.1, on the reverse strand, counting down.
GAACACTTTAATTTTACTCTCACTAAATACTTTCTCCTTTGTTCATTATTTCAGCAAGCGTCAGAGGAACGAGGAGCTTTGCATCGTCAGATTAGCCAAGCAAAGATTAAAACATTGAAACTGACGTTGACGGTTGTCACTTGCTTTTTCGTCTGCTGGGCACCATTTTGCATCACTCATCTAGTCATCGCATATAACCCGCAAAGTAAGAAATGGTTAATATTATATATTTACAAACGATAATAGAAATTACATATTATTATTATATCTTAATTTTTCATGCATGATAATAATACCTATTAGGTATTACCTAATAACATATAAATACTACACACATAAAATTATGCCATAAATACACAAAAATAGCAATATTATTCATTTTCTCGTGAGGTTTTTACCAAACCAGGTCAACGTAATATAGCGTGTACTATAACAGGCTAGCTGTTAAGTTAGATAGATATAATGCTGTGCCACTAGTGGGTACGAATTTCTGCGTGGTTTGAATTTATTGTTTTGTTTGTTCTTTTTCGAATTAATTGGGTTAAACTTTTTTGTAAGGTTTTTACAATTACTCTTAGTGTTTTGCGCTCTCGATTCGGAATAAATTGGCCAGTATTGTCGGATTGTGTATTGGAAACTAATAGTAGAAAAGGCAGTATGCTACAAAGCTGCTATCAAGGTAGAATATGTTCCGGCATCCGGAGTCGAAAAGCCACCACCTGCACTTCTTATTTTCGATTTAGCAAACAACCATAAAAACGTTATTGTGTTCTTTTAACATTGGATGAATGAACAATGAATGAATGGGTGCGAAAAGTACTTTTTCATTTCGTACAACCATCAACCTAGTAACGATTCTTATCGTCTTCCACGAAAATGTCATCCATTTGCTCCAAGCATACTAACATACCTAGTTTTCGAAACAATTTGGACTATAGATATGCCACAGATTTAATCATTGGAATGATAGCATGTATGTTAGACCTTTTTCGTATGTCTGCATTTTAATACAGAAATGTCTTTATAAAGGATATGAATAATACAGAGATTATTGAACTTGTTTACTTGTAACATATTGTATCCTACATCATATACAAGTCGTATAGTATAGAAAGAAGTAAAACAAATCCATAAAATTACAATATATGTAGCCCTTAATGTTTCCCCTTTTAGTAATACCTAGGCAGCAGATTCAAGAAATTGTTATTTTCTACAACTTTCTCCATGGGGAACTCAGTTAACCCTGTAGTATAATAAAGAATTTTCTTTCTGTAAGCGCTTTTGTGTAAAAAGTATTCTTGAGGTGTTTAAAAACATTAGTTGCTGTCTGTTGTAATATTAGATGTGGGACCATTGCAAGTAATAATTCTGCTGCTGGCATCCCTCAACTCTTGCGCGAATCCATGGATCTACCTGGCTTTCAGTGAGTCCCTGTGCAACCAACTGCGGGTAAGATGTTTCCACATTTATACAAAACTTAAACCGTTTCAACTGTTGAATGAAGCAGACGAATGAGAATCATATTATGTATGTAGATTCTCAAAAAGTGTTTAAAATGCATTACACAGTCGTTTCTATCGTATGTGTATTTAGATTAATAATACTTGTTTAAGCATTTACATTTGCTAATCAACACTGGACTTTTTATTTTGTGCATGTAATATGCTTTTGAGTTTTTAGCAAGACTTTTTTTGTGCAATAGGCAAACAAAATAAATACACAAGAAGAAAGGTGCACTGTAAAATATACTTTGTAGCAAATAACAACACTAGATTGTGTATGTTTCTTTTTGTAATCTACCCATTTGGATAAAATTACCAAATATGATAACGAATAGGTGTTCAGGATCAAACGGAACATCCTGATAGCCCGGAGAAAGCATTTCATTTGAAATATTATCTTTTGCTAAGTGTATTTATTTACATTGTACATCTTCTGCTAGATACATAGCAGCGCAGCGTAAATGGCTTTCCTTCATTTATGCTCGATGATATATCTCGTGATCTGTTCAAATAAACATTAAAGTATGACGGAAATGATGGGCATTTTCCAATTATTAAGTGAATTGCTGCAACGTTTCTCACGAATATGAACAATTTGTAAGGAAAATGTGTTTGTACTTTGAAATATTTTACTGCATACTACAACGCACGCTGGGGACTACTTAGCATATACTGCCATTACAACTTACGAGACTGCCAATAGTTTGTAAACGTTTACACATAAACCGAAATATAAACTGGAAGGTTTTAGTCCACACCCATTTACAGTAACAGCACATTTGGTCTCTGTTTGCTTTCAAAAATTGACCTGGAGCTATTTACAGCAACTCAACAGTTTATGCTTTTGTTTGTTTACATACACACTAAATTTGTCTGTTGTATTATGAATTGCGCCTCTAGTTTTGTATCACTCTATCAAGAAAATGGCGAGGACTTGTGCATGTGGATAGAAAATTAATTTTTAAACCTGAAACACCATTTTATCTAGATCTTTATTATCTAGTGTATAATGATAAGGTATTTTTAATAGGTTTGATTGGAGTTTTGAATCTCATAACGCACATTTTGTCTATTTTGTCATACATTTCATAGAGGTGTGTGATATATTCTCAAGAGATTTTAGGTTTTATAGTCAGTAATCAATACCATGTCCTACAAGATCAGAGTTTTAGAATGACTAGCATGTGTTTCGTTGGTTAAAAACCCACTATAATGTTCTATCGTTTTTCTGGAACAAGGTTCTATTTAAATCTTGAGGCTAGCTTGTAAATTGAGTTTTATTTCCTATTTCACTGTGTGATCGATTTAGATATCTCTTGGGTTTGGACTGAGACGAGCATCTGACGAAGAAAGCATTGGAGATGAGAAGGACCTGCCAAATCCACAAAATGCTCGGAGACAACACCGGATGGAACATGGCATGGAAAGAGGTAAAGTTGGTTCTGGCAAGAAAATTCCAATTGCTGTGCTGTCAGATCATCAAGGTAGAAATGGGGAACAAGTCCAGCCAGAAACAAAGTCAGATTTTGTCTGAATGCATTTTGAAATGTAAGTTTTTCCGTTTACCAAAGCACAGGGTGCAACGGGTGTGTTGTGCAAGTTTATTGGAAGTTCAAGTATTCTATTCAAGTGTTTATAGGCTACATCACGCATTGAAGCTAGAAGTTTGAAATATAATAAGCTACTATATACGGTTTTACAAAGCTTAGGAAAATACCAACAAACTAGAGCTAATATTTAAATGAAAACCTGTTCATTCATGCTCTTCAACCGAATTAAACACCCATTTCCTTTCGTCTCTATCCATCAGATGGATTCCATCTACCTTTACCGGCTTTACCGGCCTTTTGCTCTCCGGCCACTTGCTACCATGTCAGTTTCTTCCCTAACCCCCAACTTACTGAACCAAATACTCAGATTTAATTTTACGAAACGGTCAGTGATAATTGATTATTTAAGATTACAGTTTTATATTGCACAGGTAAGACCTGATTTCCTCATACACGCGAAATTACATGCTAATCAACATCAATCTGTTATACACATATATATATGATATACTTTGCGAAAATATCTATGAAAACATTAATGTTTCCTTTATCTCACGTATTATTATTGTATTTAATACGATCGCTTTAAAAGTATAACTGAGCACTTGGTTTTAGTAAGTTGGGGACAAAGTGGTTTGAGTAGCAAATGAGTATTGAGTGAGTACGCCATGGCATAGTGGTCTTGGAGCAAATGACGTATGGCATTAAAGTGACCATAGAACAAAAGGCCTAAACCCCCATTTCTTACAGTATACAATGCAAACCAAATGCAACAAGGAATGTAGGTGATCGATTTGAATGTTTAGAACTCAGAGAATGTAAATTCTAATCCTTTCTAGCCATCATAATTATATAACTAATGATAGGATAAGCCAGTTATATTTAGACCATGAAAGTATGTTACGAATTTCTATATATTATGTGGAATAATCCAATCATTCTCCTGATTCCCTCAAGGAGTAGTTTCGCTATACATTAAAGCAAATAGCTTACAAGAAAGATTTTCCCTTTTGTCATTATGTAGGTTAGTATATCCATTGGATAAAAACTGACTGAATTCTCAATTCTCATTACATTTGAATGTCACCTCTATACAATGTTAGAATCTTCAAATTCCAATCCCATTTAATAAGAAGAGAGTAGAACAACAGAACATTACACGATCAATTCTTTACTCCCAAGGTTTTGCCAGTTTTAAATGAAAGGATGAGTGAAATTGGGTAAGAAGAAGTTCTATCATAGACATATTTTAGTCATCATATGACATAATTTTATTATAGTTATTTATTGCATACCACGTCTTCTGCTATATTGATTTTTAGTTTACTTTCACCATTCTTGAATGAATATGTGCCAAACAGCAGGCGTTAGCAAATTTATACATACGGGTACTAAAATGAATGTACACTTTTTTGACATAAAAAAGAACAGAAGAAAAATATAATATATACAAATACAGCAAACAGTTTATTACAAAGTTTATTAAATGTATATATTTTATTTTCTAGATTTAATTAGCCTTTATTCTTATAGTATTATATGTACATATATCAGTACAATTACAACATCAGTATCAGTGCAGAAGTGCTACTACATTATAGTAAATAGTGTAAAGAAGGTTTGGTATAGTTGCAGTAGCCAGGTATATGTTGATTAAAAAACTACTGATCTGTATAATGAACGATAAAAGATGTTGCCGAATTTCGTTAATGAAAAGTTAAAGTAGCAATCGGGAGGGAAATCTGTATTTTTGAGAGCATGGTACAAAAAACTTTCTTTCTACGAGCTGTGTACAAAACGTAAGAGATTAAAAATAAAACTACATTTTTGTCAACTTTTTCATTCCACGAATCCTATAAATAAACTAAACTTTGAAGATAAAGAAGCATACAAACAAGCACATATAATCATGTCCAGAACACCAGTTTGAAATTAGAGAGTTTAGTAAACTCCATTTCATTTCGTATACGTATAATGTTTACTAGATATATAATAAGAAAATATAGGTAAATATATATAATATAAACATATATATATATAGGTAATAATGCATTATGTAAATATTAAATAGTGCTTATGCAATTAAATGTTTATTTGCAGATTTTTCATCAATAAAATCTAGCTTAATATTGATTTTACCAGAATGGTTTGTTTGGCTTTAAGTTGTATGTGTTTTATATTTTTAGTGGTAAATGCCAAATCATAGGACGAAAATTGATGAGTGCGATGCTATGATAATGTATTCTCTGTAACACATTAATGTATTTTAATTAAATTAAATTTACAGTTGAATAAAACATTTCGAAAAGCAAAAATCTTATTTTGACGTACCTTTTATTGACTACAGTATTGTTTTTGTGCATTGTTGTTTTTCATACTTAGGAACATGCATAGTACATGCAGAACAATTTGTGAAGGTTATTTTATTTTCGAATGAAACCGTATCGTCTCGAAGTGACCTAGCTCAGAGCCCTACACAAACAACGTGTTGTGTGTTGACCAATTCTTTCCAAATCTCGATCAAAGCTTCGTCAGTGTGCTAAAAATATATGCATATTGTTAAAATCGGTAGCGTACTCAAATTTTGCTAATACTGTCTGGACTTTGACATGCTGGCAGCAAAAATCAGTATGTACAATTCGTCCGAAACGGGAAAACAATATGGCAATACCCTATAATATTTATTGATTGATTACTACTACTACCACTCATTGATGGTTCAAGGGGTTGCATGCATCATCATCATGATGTTTGTTATCCTCAAATTGGTTGCAAACTGTAATAAAGTCCTCGTACTCGTTTTTAAAGCGTGTAATCTGAAAGAACCGGTAAGTTGTTGTAGTCTTGAGCTCTACGAGTATGATGGGCTTCTTACTATTAGTATGCATTATTTACATACGTGTTGACTTTTTGCTTCATCTCCATAAAATGGGAATTTGTTATGTATTTGTTTACACGCTATTTTATTACTATTTTTCTTATGCTAGAGAACCGAATTAAAGAGTTCGCCTAAGTTAGCGGAAATGCATTAATTCCTGTTTTACATTAGTCAAGGCGGATGTCGGATTTATGAATTTGAAACACGAATGTAAGTTGTGTGAATTGTGAATACACGTTTTACTATGTTTTCAAGCACATTGATCTCCTTAGTGAAGAAAAACTTTAACCTGTAATAAACGTGAGCACAAAAACGACTAGGTACAGCAATCAACCTATTTCCACTGAAAAAATATAGCATGCAGCATGCCAATGCAAACAGGAATTACATCATTATCCATGTTTCAAACTGTATATACCAAAGTGTGTAGTAGTTGCTGCTATTAATTATAGTACGTACCGTTTTAAATTACACCATAATATACAATACGACCATTCATTATCGGCAATCATATATCACCACCGCTAAAATAGGATTTGCAGCGGTTCACTTTAATGATAAAATGGCACAAAATGGTAAAGCTACCTGTTATTGGCTCTTTGTTTTCCCTGTTCGCCAACTACCTATTTACATGCTCGCTGACAAATGTATCACCCAATCCACCATCTAGTGTAGCTGAAGGTTTGTTTCAACATTTCTCGTTGACGGTTTGGTTACTACCACAGCTATGACTATGACCTATAGCTAGCAAACAAGAGATATATTTTTCGATTCTTGGAAATCCCGAGGGGTAAAAACGTAGGAAGTGGATATTATGCTAATTACAAAAAACATTAACATGTCGGGTTTTGTTCCATACTCCATACATTTTCAAATTAACTTGTCCATACAATCATTTTACAGCATTAATTTCGTATGAATATAGTCATACGCTCGGAACAGTTCTAAAAAAATTCATATTTTCCTATTCTCAAGTATCATTGCAAACATATTTATTTTGGCACAGAGAGATCCGAAATGTAATCACATTTTACCTAACCAAAATAACGTGAAGTAAACCACAAAGCCATTAAGTCCCGATTCAACATGTTATATCCAATCATAAACTTGGACTATGTTTCTTCATTTTAAGGCGTGTGATCAAAAAGATATTACCGCTCTAAAGCTTCAGCGCGTTAATCCGAATAGTATTGCTTCATTTCTTGAAGTTTAATAACCCATTATATGACGTATTCTTTCCTCCATAAACCTCGTAAAGGAGATCTCGGGCAGGACGAGTAAAATGGCATCCTTAAAGGACTTTTTCCCAAACAATGAATTCAGCCCACATATAAAGAACTCAAATAGCATTGTTTTTCTCAAAATTGAAAATCTTCCTACATTCTACTCCTTCAAAATGTTGTGGACGTATCAAAAATACAATATAGTTTCATTGGAAAATGCAAATGTTAAAACTTTTGATTCTGGTATCTTTATTTGTCAGCCACTGATGACTGAGTGTCAAACTGTACACACAGTAACTGCGAAATATACAAAAAATATGATAGTATGCTTCCCTAAACGCATGTTTTTATGCGTCATGCTGTTCAGTAATAATAACCGAATATAGCTCTTACTAACATTCCTAACTTTTAACAAAGAAAAGAAGCCCACTCGCTGGACTGAAAGCAACAAGTCTATTTTTGCGCGTTTTGTATTTAAGTATGTGGATTGTGGATGCATTTTCAACTGAGGAAAAGATGGGATTACTACTTATAAGCTCCAAGATAATCAACTAAAGGTTTAATTAAAATGTTGTAAAGAACAGCATGACAATGAACTGTTCTTTATATCTGCATGTGACGTGTTTTTACATGCTGATATATAATCCAAGCCAGTGACAAACAACAAAGCTAAAGTAAATGTTGAATGTGGTAGATAGTACGTGCGTAGGAAGAAGATGGAGGGGACTGTTTTCAAGCACGGTGATGAAGCACGGTCTTACATTTTTACTATACAGCTTTGCAGATGATACTACTGAAAGAATGATAAAGGTAGGGTATGTCATTATTCTTGGAACTCGGAAGAAACCTTACCTTCCAAACTAAATAATACCTATCCTCGGTACCTGCATGCATGAACGTAGTCTTTGAAATTAGATTGCATGAACAGTTTAACCGAATATAGCAAAGGAGTTCTAATAAGTAGTTGGACCACCAAATATTATCCCGTATTGTTTCATTCCCTTTATTTGCCATGCTACAGATTGACTTTTCTAATTTCACTGCTATAGTCGTATTCGTATAGAGATTTGTCATTTGTTAAATTGAAAACGCTACCGTTGGCTAAGCCTTGAATAATCCCACTCACGACTCACCATATATATATTTGGGGTAATATAGATTGAAAATTGCAATGGGATTTGAAAATCCTCGGTTTGCTTGCTCTATTGATGTAAATCTGTAAAGCTTCTATGAGACGCGAATAAAACGGGAACACAAATAAAGGAAAGTAGCTTCGTTTAAGGCAATGTATGTAATTACTAACTTTGAAAGCTTTTCGGAATTTTCACTCGTTCTATTCATACAAAAACCATTGATCTCTTCTTGGAAAAGAGGAAACTATTGAACTAAAGACTTGTAAGGTAGTTCTCAATGGGGCGATAATTGATAATGATAATGATTGCACCACAAATAGAGAAATGTAATAATTTGTCATGAAGTTGTGATTTGTTACTTGATTTGTATTTTACCTTCTATGGCTCAAATGGGACCATGATAGGACCAGGAAGACCTGAACCTGACCACATCATCAGGTGTCAGACCGAGGTGTCGATTTTCTTGTTTTCTGGTCAGCACACACGAAGTATTTTTTTCAAGACGACCTCTACGTTCTAATGTCATCGTGTGCTGGGACAATCATGTTTCCTCAGGGTGAAATAGCAATTAAGCAAATGAATATGTGTGATTCCTTTCAAGTCACAAAGGTAAAACACAGGCTGCTGTGAGAATGTTTTACGTAACATAATTGTTTTCCTCACAACATGTTACATGTTAATCAGAAAAAAATATTATTATAAATAGGGCACCGCGTACAAACAAACCTGAAGGTTCATATACTAAAGATGTATGGGTATACTTTCACAAGCAACATAAAGGGAAGTCCGACGATGTGGGTACGCCAACAATGCATCGAGTGTGAATACGCTAAAACTTTCTTATTTACAGAGATGCTCCTGTCATTTTGAGGTTAGATTAAAACGCGGTAGCAAAACGGTGTTGCAAATTCCCACGACAAAACGCAGTAAGCAAAGACCATTCGTCAAAAGAAAATCTTTGCCGTTCGTCATCGCCATGCGAATCATACTGAATCACTAGAAAAATGACAAGAATGAAATGTGTTTCATTTAGCAAGAGCAGCCTCCTTTTTCAGCAGAGACATTGAATATGCCAACTATAAGATATATCATGACAATATTCTACTGTTGTTGTGAAGAGGCATAGAGTAAGCTAGGATAAGGAATTTTAAATTATGTAGCGTTCCGTATTATCCTTTGTTTGTAAGTCTGGAATGAACTGGTGCTGTCAACGACAGCAAAAATAGAATAAAAAGCGGGCTTGCTGCTTCGGTGGCAAAAGAACACACCGACAGCAAGGAGATGAAATTACGTTCAGTAGGCTAGAAGTAGTCAGTAAGTTTCTGGGAGAGAATAAGTGGCTGTAGACTAAGCTCGATTAAAGTTAAAAATAATTCTGTAAATATTCTGCCATTAGTTAGTTAAATAAAATCTCTTTAACTTAAATATTAATCGCTCCGTGTCAGCAGTATTGTTTATTTTCTGGCATCGACTAAGGGTTAATTTTGAGGGAGAAATTTTGGTTAGGTTCCTGAAACTCCGACGGGGGTAAAACTTGCATTGCCGTATCGAACACGGGCAATAAAAGGATAACGCGATCAGCGTGTGTGCCAGGAAGTTTGTGGTGCAATTTATCCTAAAAAGGGGGATTTGTAAAACCCTTAAGGAAATATCGGTTCTTAGACAGTGGCCATAGTGGGACATTGAAGGGCGATAATTCCAATCATTACATGGTGCCGAATCTTTTGTGGACCTAGTTGGAATCAGGATAAGTGTAACCGAAGTTAGTTAACAAAAATGGCGGAATCGCGGGAGTTCCAGAATGTCACCTCAGAACCGGCGGAGGAGATGCGTGTGAATACAGTGCACTTGGACCAGAACACTCCAGAGCAGCTGAGGGCCCAGAAGAAAAAGCTGGAGGACTACATAGCGGAGTGCTACAAGTCCTTGTCGTGGACCACGCCTATCGCTAGCCAGTTTGAGGACAAGGACGAGGATGAGATGACTGCTGAGGAAATTGAGCTGTGGAAAAAGACTCGCCCTAACTACAATAACGCCAAGCGGTTCTTGCAGCAGTGCACCGCAGAGCTAAGTGAAGTCAATAGGATTCTCGAGCTTAAAGAGAAGCAACAGCAGCAGAGTTCGAAAGCGCCATCAGCAAAGGCGGCAACACCGGCAAAAAGTGTAGTCAGTAGGAAAACTGGACGCTCAACAAAATCTGCAGTGAAGCAGGTAGAAGTGGAATGTGAGGAGAAGGCCATGAAGGTGCGTCATGAACTGGAGGATAAAATTGACGAATTAGATTCGGAGATAGAGACCCTTCAGGAGGTACTTTCGGCAACCCCCGCTCCGGAGAAACCTGACGAGCTAAGAGCGCGGATTACTGAGCTGAAAATTAAAGTGAGCCAACTGAAAAAGAAAAGGGACCGGGAAGTCGAGCGCTGCAAAGAGGTGGCGGAACTGGAGAAAAAGAAACTGCTGATTGAAGAAGACGATTCTGGTGACAGTTCGGTGGAGGAGATTTCAAATCCTGCTGTGAAATGGACCGAGCAACATAAGGACCTGTTTGGAACGACGGCTCCGGACAACGGCTACTATCCCCAAAGGCATGGCCAAGGCAAGAGTGGATTCCCAGGAGTTCTGAAGTTTAAGGAGGGAATACTCCCCAAAGGAGTCCAGTTACCGGAGCAAGAGGAAGCAGTAGTGCCACCGGACACAAGTGGCATTAGTGAGCTTACCAAAGCGTTGAAGGATGTTTTCCGTGAAGTCCGTGGAGATAAGGAGTGGAAACCGAAAGACCTTCCTACTTTTAACGGCAAGGCTGAGGACTGGCCCATTTTCAAAGGAGAATTTGAGCGGAGTACACCGGAGGGTAAAGTAAATACCTCACAAAACGCAATAAGACTCAGGAAAGCCCTTCAAGGGGACGCTCGTGAAGCTGTGGTCGGACTACTGCATGAACCAGCAAATGTTCGGAGGATCATGTTGATGCTGGAGCAAAACTTTGGCAGAAAGGAGCTCATCATAGATGCCCTAATCAAGAAAGCTGAAGCGGTAAGGAGCCCTGATAACCACAAGCCAGAGTCGTTTGTTGCTTATGGCCGTGTTGTACAGCAGCTGGTGGAAACGGCACGTGCCATGAAAGAGCAGCGCTACCTCAACGACATTGGAGTGCTCAACAAGTTGGTTAGCAAATTGCCAATGAGTTATTCCAGGGAACGGATAAAATGGATTACGATGCGACCATCACGCACCGAAAATTTGGAATCGTTTGGAGATTGGATCGACGACCAGATGAGAGTGATGGTGCGACTTGTGAAGCCTGCGGTTAATGAGGAAAGTCCATGGCCCAATCATCGTAAGGACAAACGGGGGCCGGGGCAAGTGTGTGCTGCTGCTGAGGATGACAAGGAGGAGAAAACTTGCGCCCACTGCGACAAGTTCAACCACGGAATCCAGAAGTGCTTCGCATTCAAAAAGCTGCCGTTGGAACAGAGAGTGCAGATTGTTAAGGACAAAGGACTCTGCTTTCGGTGCCTAGACGAGGGACACAACAAAAGTGAATGTTCCTCTGATGTGGTGTGCAATGTGAAGGGGTGCAGGTCTAAGCATCATCCCTTGATGCATGGATCGTCTTCTTGGAAGCGAAAACCGCGGAGTAGAAGGTCATCAGATACCGAATCAAATCAGTCTGAAGACAAGAAAGAAGCTGCGGATAATCCAGAATCTGGGGAAGATGAGGGAACGTCGGCAGCAACACAAAGAACGTCTACTAAGCCGTGTTCTATTGTACGGATTAAAATTCGAGGACCAAAGGGAACACGAAGAGTTTATGCCTTGCTGGATAGTGGATCTGATAGCACCCTGCTGGACAGTTCATGCGCCAGTGAGCTGGGAATTGTTGGGAGGAAGTTCAAGCATAAATGCCGCGGAGTCGGAGGTATCCGCATAGAGGAGGAATCTCAGGAAGTGGAGTTCGAGGTAGCCGGCAATTTTGCGAATGCCAAGTTCCGCAAAATTACGGAAGCTGTGACGACAAAGGATGTTGGCTTGAAAAGCTACACTCAGGATGCAGACGACATCAAAAAGAAGTGGCCTTATCTGAGACGTGCCAAGCTGGAATCATTCAGCAATGTAAAAGTTGACATTATTCTCGGGGAGGATCATCCCTTCCTGTCAGCTCACCGACAGATCCTGGAAAGAGGCGAGCATGAGCCGATGGCCAAGCGCACAGTTCTGGGATGGGTGTTTGGAGGAAAAACAGGAAAGAAGTCACGAAAGTCGAGGACCGCAGCATTCCAAAGTTTGGGTACGGATTCGGATGAAAAAGCGCCCACAGATGATCAGTCTGTATCAACTGATGACAGCACTGGACAGGAGGAAGTTTGCTTGGCGACTGATTCGCCTTGGACTATGGAACCTCCGTTCCTACTGGAGAGTAAAGATAAGTGTCCAGTAGAAAAGAAGAAAGAGAAAATTCCAGAAGAGAATTTGGAACTTCGGACAGCTGTTTGTGCCATATATAGTGAAAGTGAACCGGAGCATGACGAATCTTCAGTTAAAATTGAAAGATACTCGTCTTTTACCCGAGCTGTAGAAGTGGCGGGATGTGATCGTGCAGCCTACAATTTCTGGAAAGCCCAACACCCGAAATATGCTGACGATACTGTGACTTCACACTGGACTCTGAAGGTCAAAGCGGAAATGCCAGGAATTGGGAAGGATGAAAATCCGCAAATTTACACCTACAGACTTGAAAAATGGCTAAGGGGAAATGCTGTATCTTCACTTTCGCCGGATAACATGGGACAAGGAGATTTGGAGCTAGTTAGAGAGGCTAAGCGTTTGGCGTTTCCAGATGACATGAAGGAGCGGCAGCGTGGACGCTTAAACAAGAAAAGCTGCCTGTGGAAATTGTCATCCTATTTAGAAGATGATGTGATCAGGATGAAAGGGCGGATTGGTGCAGCTAAGAACAGCCACGAGAGGAAAAACCCTGCAATTCTTCCGAGCAAAGGCATGCTGAGCGAGCTGGTCATCATGCGCAAACACGAGAGAAATACTCATCAGGGATTATCAAACGTGTTGACCAATCTGAGGGATTGGTACTGGATTGCCGGAAGACGAGCAGCTATCCAAAGCGTCGTGGTAAAATGCAGGAGGCGCAGTTTTATGAAGAGGCAGTTTACGCCGCCGTGTTCACCGCATTTTGGAAGAACTGGGGAACGACTAGTACAAGCTGTGAAGAAAGTGCTGAGGACTGAGCTTCTCCGGGGATTCTTTGACGTGGGGCCCTATATTCCAGGAGAATACGAGCCTGGTGACGAAGTGAGGAGACTTCATTGGAGGCGAGCTCAACTTCTTCTGGAAAGGTTCTGGAAACGCTGGATGAAGGAGGTTTTGCCTGATTTGGCGAAACAACAAAGGTGGCATTCGGACGGAGACACCCTCGAGGTTGGAAGTCTGGTGCTACTCGTGGATAACTTGTCACCCCGAAACACTTGGAGTAGGGGAGTTGTGATGAAGACGTATCCCGGAGAAGATGGAATAGTCACAGTAGTGGAGGTCAAAGTACCGGATCTTTCGTCTAAGGAGAAAGGAGCCTTCAAGGTCTTCAAGATGGGAGTTCACAAGCTGTGTCCGTTTTGGGTTGACCATTGGTAAATCCGAGTGACCTCGTATTTGGGGGCCGGAATGTTGTGAAGAGGCATAGAGTAAGCTAGGATAAGGAATTTTAAATTATGTAGCGTTCCGTATTATCCTTTGTTTGTAAGTCTGGAATGAACTGGTGCTGTCAACGACAGCAAAAATAGAATAAAAAGCGGGCTTGCTGCTTCGGTGGCAAAAGAACACACCGACAGCAAGGAGATGAAATTACGTTCAGTAGGCAATAAGTAGTCAGTAAGATTCTGAGAGAGAATAAGTGGCTGTAGACTAAGCTCCTAAAAGTTAAAAATAATTCTGTAAATATTCTGCCATTAGTAGTTAAATAAAATCTCCTTAACTTAAATATTAATCGCTCGGTGTCAGTAGTATTGTTTATTTTTGGCATCGACTAAGGGTTAAATTTTAAGGGAGAAACTTTGGTTAGTTCCTGAAACTCCGACGGGGGTAAAACTTGCATTGCCGTATCGAACACGGGCAATAAAAGGATAACGCGATCAGCGTGTGTGCCAGGAAGTTTTGTGGTGCAATTTATCCTAAAAAAGGGGATTTGTAAAACCCTTAAGGAAATATCGGTTCTTAGACAGTGGCCACAGTGGGACATTGAAGGGCGATAATTCCAATCATTACAACTGTATTGCCATAAAACTTTTGCATCATGCGGGAGCCCTTGTGCATTCGCAATGAGCAACCGTTAAAAAGGTGTGATAACATTTCCACTTTAATTTGATTAGTTCCCTGAACACAACCTTGCGTTATGCAAAAGAAAACAACTGTACATTTACTCGGCTTTCAGCTGTTAAGACATGCTACTTTTACTGTTGATTGCCTCTGTGGCACAGTCCCAACTCCCGACTAACCTGATAATTTTTTATACAGTAGCAATAGAGGAAAACATAAAAATATGAAATGAATGAAAATTCAGTACCTACGTACACAATTCGTTTTTGTATTTTCTTTGAAAAGCCGTCTCAGCGATAATAATGCACTTCAGCAGTGTCAGCAAAATGAAAGAGTGGCATGACCAGTATCATTTCACCTTTATGGTGATATGATGGCACTGCTTGTGCCAGTAGTACAACTTAGTTACAATGCCACCCTCATTATCATTACATGCTGTTAGAGGCTCTAGAGTGTATAACTTGTGTTGAGTTGTACCAGTGACTGAAGATGCAAAACCTGAATTGAGTTCAGGTGAACCACAATCAACAGGAAGAGCGTTTGCAAATCAAATCGACTGCAAATCATTATCATCAGGATACATCAAACTTTGTCTTTTTAACAATGCATGTGTACATGCCATTTGGTCATTAGCATTACAAAAGCAGCATTATCTTCAGAACAGAACTGACAGAACAGAAGTACTATCCCCAGCCAATTCTTTTCACCTTTACTCTGTCTTCTTATTTCCTAAATTTTTGCAATTTTGTCTTTTGGTCAATGCAGCGTGAAATGAATATATGGTTAGTGGTTCTCATTTCTTTAGATAATATTATGTTCCATTGTACTCGTACGACCCAGTCATCAATAAGCCATGCACAAAATGAGTATTCCTCATCAACAGTTAAAATGGGCAATAAGTTACAAAGGAAGATTAACTTTTCATGCATTTCATGGGACCACCTTTATCTGTTGATATTTTCTACAAAGAACATGTTGCCATAACGAAACTGTCATGATGTTTAAAAACAAAGCATTTCAGATTAATCTTCATCAAGTTCACTTTGCTCCCCGTATATAACGTCATTGTCATATAATCATGCTACAATGCACCAAAATACAACACCTACAAACGATAAAAAGTAGCACAATGTCATTCACTTCCTTCTCAACCCTCCTTTATTGCTGATGTGTAATATACAAACGTTATCATTAATAATAATAATGCCCAGTGTGAAAAAAGATTTATCTCTTGGAAAATATTTCCTCAACCTTGTTTTTCCGTAACTCCTCCGAAAAACTGTAGTTCTTTCGTTGCTCAATTGTTCAGACATCACATCTATTAGAAATACCTATACATTTACCATTTTTGGGTAAGCTTAAGCAAAAATTTCTCCATGTAACTGCTTTTGCGTGGTCAACTAAAATAATATGAGGTTGCACTGCAAAAACATAGTGGCAAGGGAATTCAATCTTTATACACAATTGTCGGAAAGCCCATTCCTAAATCAAAAATCAACTTATAATTTGTTCGAAGAAACATGCAACAAACGGGACTAGGGTAAATATGGTATGACGCTCCGTGTTGCTTATTACAAAGTGACACTAGTTGACTAGTTACTTTTTAGATTTTTCCAACCGTCTGTCTGTCTACATGCACGGTAGATTGCTGAACCGAGTACCGACAAAGAAAAGCGTTATTCTTAGTATCAAAAAACATACTATGTAATGTTGCATCACACATAATTTCTTGATTTTTATCCCATCCCACTGAGATGATGCCAGACCCTTTTAAACCCAACAGTAACTGAAATTTATTATTTTTTAATGGGGTCGTTTATGAAATAAATCAAAGCTATATGTATAAACTCAGTCAATCAAGTTGTCAGCATCAAACAAATTATATTAAACAAATTCATTCATCTAATTTGAAAATTTCTCAATTACTAAAAATGTAACCTGTTGTCAATATATTGCTACTTTATTACTTCAGCTTTCTCTGTCATTTGACAGAGCTTTGTTTACTCGTGGACCGTCCTCAGACCTTCAATTACAAGTTAACTATGTAGCCGGGTGCGGGTTTATGAAAAAAATTGCTGGTTGTTGATATTAATGATGTTCAGTATGAGCCATGAGCTTTGCCATCACATCTTTCCTCGCAGCGTGCAATTTTTTACTCAGCAGAGAGTAGAGACATTCTACTCTAGTGAAGACTATAATAGCATAATAATAATTATGACAAGAATGATGTGGTGAGCATGATGGATAACTATGTTATTTCGTACTTCACCTTCGTACCTTCGTAGCTGTGTCGTCTTCAAATTCGTTCAATCACAGTTATATTATGATTTGCAACAACATCAACCCAAACAAGGAAGTCTCAAAGCAGCAACTTCATCTTCTTGAGTCTTGGTTCAACATTTGATGAAGGCTGAAAGACAGAATGCCAGATATGTCAGCAGAAGTGTCGATTCAGTCGACTCTCTCGCTGCCGCAGAGCAGAGGTATTTTGCAGACTGATAATTGCAAAACTGCAAAATGGCAAGTATAATATAGAATTTACTTTGGCTGCAGTGTACACATAGATTATGCTGATACCGGTGTGCTGGCCTGTTGTACCAAACAATGTGATGAGATTGACTTTCATTACAATATGGTATAATATATAGGTAATGATGTTTTATTTTCATGCACGCCTACTGTATACTTATACCTACAAATAATTGTTATATCATGTTATAGGGTTTGCCCAGTCAGAGTAATAAGACGTGACGTGAGGATATTTGAAGGATGCAAATTCTATCACAGACCATAATTTCACAGTGAATTAATTCAGACTCGAACTCACGAGAGGTGAGGTGAGTTTTTAAAAATTGTCATATAAAGGATGCAAGTTTATACATAAGAAATGATGCAAAGCATGAGACAAGACAGAGGAATGGTCATATAGTAAATTGCTTCAACATGAACCATTTTTTATTTTCCATGCTGTCTCTTGATGCAGCTTTCATAGTTTTACATAGTAAATATTTAATATTCTGACTTTTCTATTTACATGTGCGAATAAAATAATCATTACTAACATACACTTGAAGAATGCACGCAATGCATTTCAAAATTATCATCATGATATGCTCGCTTGCTAGTTTACCCTAATAAGCCTCACGCAGACTTCCGTCTTACTATAACACGGATTCAAGTACAAACTATTGAGTAATGGTTATGAAATACAATATAGTAAAACACAATGTAAAATGACAACGAGAACCGCGTCAAAGCCAATCCCGCATTTTTCATACTACCACTACTAGAATCAAGAGCTACATTTTCATTACTACCGAAGAACATAGTTCTCTCAAAAGGACGGTGCAATACATGCATGCACACCGACACCACCGCAGCAATTTGTGGGATGTTCGAGCATTCTCACCGGTTATAACAATGCTCTTTCCATTTAGGATTCAATGATTAGACTATTTTCATGCGTAGCCTTTCTACAGGCCATTTATGTAAGTATAAGGTTAGATGAAGACACGATAATCTTGGTTAGTTCAAATGTTTCTCTCCCTTCGAGCAAATGTTACACAACTTAGGTCCACGACGCCCTTTGTAAGAGAAATAGACATCTGTTGCAGATTTCAAAATAAATATCCCAACAGTCTGCAATTTCAAATGGCTTAGAAAAGACAAATTTTCTGTCATGTGTTACGGAGGCATGTACGTAGTGACTGATTAAATCCAGGATAGACCTCGTAACATGTCCCAGAGGGAGCGATAACAGGAAGGAAAAGGCATCTCTCTGGTGTGACACTACACAAATCCTAGGACTTTTGTCATTCAGTTACCAGTATTCAGTCTTCACGACAGCAGGAAGAGTCGGCCTTACATCTTACATCGTATCTAAGACGGTGACCGATTTTTCAAACGAACATATCGTAAGACTAACATAACTGCGTGCTATTATTCTCTTGATAGTTGAGATATTGTCAAACAAACCGGGAAAGCCGACAGCACAAACCGACGTTGAATAAAAAAAGAAAAATGAAAGAATTAGAGACAGCTATAGATAACCCTTGAAAAATAGACTTTTGGACGGACAAGGAAAGGACTGTCATTTCCACCTAAAGATTGTGTATACAAAAATAGTCTCGCAGTTTTGCCATTATTGTGTACATTCACGTACCTGCAATTTTGTGTGTTTTGGTTTATTCCACACGAAAACCAAAGTAGTAAAACGTAATGTCGTTGCAGCATAATATTACATTCCACAAGGTATATAGCATTACGTAGGACCCCCAAAGCAAAAGAGATCTTAAAAGACACAGCAGCTGCGGCTTTATCCTTCCTTTCAAGTGAGTGCTAGTGTGGTATGTGTGTAATGTTTTGGTTTTCACTTTTCACCATCATAGCACGACCGTTCTCGCCCCTTTGTTGTAACTGAAAGCGGAAGAAGCTTTCTCGGAGTTGTGTTCAGTTTCAAAGTGAGAGGTTTGTTGTAGTCCACCATAAACGAGCCTTTAGCAGCACCTGCACCATAGAGGTGGTTACTAAACGTGGCACACATTCAACAACATAGCAACTTGTAAACGTCTACCACACACACATTTATATTGCGTAGGTATGTACAATTCTTTATTCTTTGGTTTTCTAAAATCTATATACCTATAAATCGTCTATGATTCGCTTCCAGGTCAGAACCAAAACGCATATTTTTGGTGAGGAACATGTATGAACATGTATGTACATAAATATGTATTGTGATTACTATACGCAGTTGATTATCTTTGTAGCTCTCAAGCTAGTGAATGAAAAGTAGTATGCCATCAAATGGTACAAAGTAGTGCAGCTAATGAAGTATATAGCAATATTAGCAATCCAAATAGAAAGGTTACCCAATTGTCGTACCAGTGAGCCTATACGTATGTCCCTTAAAATAAAATAATCCCTACAAACGACACTGTCGTTGGGTTTCAGAAACTCCCGTCGTCACAATTTGCATGTGATCTACAGTTTTCTTCATTGATTTGATCTCATTTTTATGCCCAGAGGAGCATTAAATCCCGTGCGATCTTCGTCTAGCCACTATCACCAAACTTCTTATTTGAACCATAGCTTTCACTTCACACCAGTTTGGTAAAAAAAATGTAAGTTTCTCGGTAGGATGAAATTGTGCATGTTCTCACTAATTTTTTTGGCATAGGAATGAGTAGAGTAGTAGGCAATATACTGTACATATTATTACATATTATTACGCAGCACGTGTAATCTAAGTTGCAATAAATTTTGTTCTAATGGTGTAGCATTTTTCATGTAATTCCGATCGTCTCTACTGCACTTTCTTGTCAATGCACGCTAAACCTTTAGAATAATCATTTCTGTCCCGATGTGTTATTGAGATCAATTTGTGATCATCATAAGGCTTCGTTAGCTAGAAGAACGACATCATCCGAAAAGCGTTCTTATCTCGTCTTTATCTCTGTTCTGTCAACTGTAATCGAAGTTTACTCTCTAAAAATTCTCAGTCCTACAAACAGAATAATGAGTTACAAAGGGAATGTAGGGTAAGCGAAAAAATAATTTTTAGTTCATTCAAAATATTTTGTAGGTTATTATGATATTCTTGAAAGGAAATAAATTTGCTTGGTATTTTCACGGTGACTATTTCTAGATATTTGTATGATATAAAGCTGTTTCATCATCATGCCTTGGCCAGCGACTTTTGGCTTATATTTGATGGGCCAATTTAGCCATTTGTTTATCTCCATTTTTCTTCTATCCTCTTTTGAATAGATAGCTATTACACCTTGAACGTGAATGGGATAACTGATTACTAGAAAATGTCTGTTGGGACCAACAATTTTGGCGTTTCTCTTTTGATCATCCAACTACACCCATTTCATGCTGGTCTTTACATTTCCTTCTATTTTAGTTGTTGCTTGACATTCACCTCACGTGTGCTAACGTTGAGACACAAGAAAGGTTTCAAAATATGTGCATACGCCTATTTCTCTGCAGGAAAGGTCGTAAAACAGCATTAATGTAAAAATGTCTTTTTCTGCGCTGAAATGATTTTTACTTTTAGAAGATTCATAGATCATTTGAATGTTTCCAAAAATGAAACATTTTTCAATTTGAAAGAAAGTTCGCAGCATCACAACAGAAATATTATCAAATGAATGCGTCGTATATTTATACCGGTGAACACATGACTGTTTTCTAATATATTTGCAAAAGTGTCGAGAGATTCTTTACTCAAGTGCTTGCTATTTTGTATTGACTAAATTTTCGTATAAAATTTCAAATTGTTCCTTAGTCTTGTATATTACGTAAAAATGAGCGGTAAAACTAGACATATATGCGTCTTAAGTAGTAATGCAGTATTATGCAAGCATATATTTTATTGCTCTCTAGTTTAATTAGTATCGCATTAGTTAATAATATAATCAGTCCAACCCTTCCAAAGCTATACGGTTGTAAAATCACAGATGCTACTTTAACAACTGTATTTTCCGATGATCTGCCTTCGGCATACCCCATGCCTAACAGTCTTTCTGAATGTAATACAATCCTATTTTATGTTTGTGGAAATGTGAACAAAACGAAATACGTGGAAATAATGTATACATGGTATTCTTTTCAAAGGATAATATATTATAATACTTATAAATAATATTCATTACATGACGATGGAATAATGGATTTTGATCATAATACATCAGACCCCTTTTGGCATCAAGGACATTAAGAGAACATTCATGGTGATATTATCTTGCCTTCGCATGACTTGCTAATAATACGGTCATGAGGGAAGGAACGTGATTAATGTAAAATGAAAAATGACAAAAAATTGATGTTCTTTACACGGTTGATGGATTTTCTTTGACGAAAAAAGTTTCAAGGTTCCCCAGCATTATACACTTGCATGCTTTATATACCCAGTATTTTATTACCTATATTAAATATTGTGATCACAAAACACTGTAAGCGGCCATATATCCGGTTTGATGTAAACCTTGTCACTTGGTGAAATAAGTCACACTCACTACTAGTTTTGTTCTTTCGTTGCTCTTTGGAATATGCACACGGTATTTACATAGGTACTAACTGTGTAAGTGACTCTGATTTTTCATTTTATCATAGTTAGCACTGCGTGAGGATTTGTTTTGAATCTTATACAACTATTCTTATCAAATTAATGTTCCCTTTATTTAATTATATCTGCATCTGCTCTTCATATTAAAATAACGTAAAACCAAGATCACCTATGATAAAAATTTCTTTAGGAGTTCCCTAGTTCAATAGATTTATCAGGCATCATTTGTAGCATTTGGCTTAGAAAGTTATTTTAGTCATTCATTCAATACTAGCAGTAAATCATGCACATAAATTTTACACAAAACAAATAATCGACTAAAGTCGAGCTTCAAGCTTATTGCTGTCCTGATTATTTTATTAAGTAGGCATAAACTCAAGAAAACGTAATCCTATGTTTGGAGGAATTTAGAGCGACTTTATAGTAATATATATCATGTCGAATTTTTGGTATTTTCTTATTTTTACAGGCAACATGGGGACATCAAAGACGTTAACTTTTGTTGCTTTTGCAGTATTAGCTGCACAGCTAAAAGATTGTGAGAGCGCTTTCCTTCATGAAACTTGCGAAAGGAATGCTGACTGTTTCGCAGATTTATCCCAATGTGACGAATCCAGTAAAGTGTGTTCGTGCCGTCCTTATTCTGTTGAATACAATGCTACAACATGTCTTCCAGGTAAGTCCAATGAATTTTTGCTGAAAACCAAAATTGTTAATGCATATGTAACATGTTATACTAATATGGTGCATAATATAAACTCCAAAGATATTATCTATAGTTAGTACAATTAGATATAGCGTGGAAACTGTTGAGTATGATGGGGGTTGTGAAATAAAAAGTTTTCCATAAGGGTCTATAATTTTGTAAAACCTTGAAATATTCAATCAGCATCAGTATATTTTGCTCAAAATAGACTACTAACGTATCACGAAAAGATATTATACCTTAAAATAAACTAATGTGTAATGAGTCGTATTACTTTAATGAGTTCATTAGAAGAAGTGCATTCTAATTAGTTAATTAGGTTAGCCGGTTTGCTGGGTATGATTACACATTGTTTACTGCTTCCATTAAAATTTCCAAACGGTACTTTGTTTTTGTTTAAGGAAATACGTTATGTTATTAGAATAACTTAGTATATTGTTTTTACCACAACCCTGTAAGCATTTATGAAAACAACAGATACATTACAACAATAAAAAGCCACATCCTTGACTCTAGTCTGTTGTTTTAGAAAGTCCATGTTTTAGGAATTTCTTATTAAAATAGGAAATCCTCTAAAAGCAAAATTTTCTCTTTTCTAAGATGTACTACTAATATCTGCTTTGATTGTCTATTGCCTTGCAGGAACCCTGCTGGGGTTTGAATGTAAGACGGATGTTCAATGTGCCATCAAAGTACCCACCAGCGGGTGCATCAATGGGGTATGCTCATGTGAGGATGGGCATGTAGCCTATCGCCGACACACATGTCTTGCTCGTAAGTCTGTTAAACCCCCTTGGGATAACACAACATTTGCATAAGGAGCTAAGATAACGCTTGACGTGATGATGACTATGACCAGACCGTCTCAAATTATGCGTTTTTTGCACAAAAATTGTGCGCTGGGAATTCGAAAATTATGCTTTTTATGCGTTTACTAAAATTTACGTCCAAGGGTCCCAGAAACCAAAAATTGCATACAAAATATATTAACTAACTACGCTGGTTGTTTTAAAGCTCGGTTTAAGCTGTAAAAATACTGAATTTTCCATCTTATAGATTATCCTTCTGTTAGTGTGATAGTCCAACTAATGAATGAACAGGACTTAAGTTGGAGAGAGCAATTTTGCTGTAAAATTTGGATAAAGTTAAACCTTAGAAATTTTAGATCCATTCCTTGCTTAGTTTGACTAACGTAAAGTTAGATTAATAATTCCCTGTAGTTCAACATTGTCTTAATTTGATGCTGTGAATTGAGGAACATGGTTCCTACGGTGGTATTTCACTGTGTCAGCCACAACGCTGAGTGGCATGAACGCATAAATTAGTTGCAATGCATTCAAACAAGATCAGGATGAGCACAGTTCCTGCTGCTCAGCGAGAAATTCATAGTTTATAAGCTAGAATGTTTTAGGATTTGGAAACTCTTTGGGAATTTTCATATTTTTTGGGAAAACTACGTACAGAAAACAGCAATTTTCGGGTAAAATTAGTAAAAAATTGCTTAATTATGCGAATTATGCGCTCTCCGATGGAATTATGCTCACGAGACTAAATTATGCGTTTTGTGCGTTTTATGCTTTTTAAAATCGAAAAAAATTTCGGAAATATGTTTAGTAGGCAAACTGCATCATTATTTAGTGGCAACCCATATCCCACAATAGCATTATGCTTTTTGTGCAAATTATGCTTTTGAGACGGTCTGAATATAAGTAGTAGAAAACCATAAGTAGAACGTAGGTGTTTCAATATTACTTTCCTCATGTACAAAAAATCAGATAATCAGTTTTACATGCTACATTTTCTCTTTCTCTCTCAGCAAACAAACCTGGGCTTAGTGCTTTCTCCATTGGCGTGTTTATGCAGATGCTTTCAAATTATTATCGTTGTGTAAATACCATTGTGTATATTCAAGCCATTTTCCCCTATCTGAACATTTTATATGGCAATTTTTCACAAAATGTAAATATTAGTGAGGAATGCACGGTTGTAAGTAGGGTGTGTGATGAGGTAATAAAAATAATAATATTGTTATCATAATAATAACCATACGAATATAGTCATGAACCTTTGCACTTTTGTATACGGTGTGCCAGTGCTGGTTGGTTAGAACTGTAACAATGCTTTCGTCAAAAAGTTGGTTGGTGGTTGTGGTGTTTATATAGCCCATTCTTTCTCTTTACTCTTCATTCTCATCTCATTTTTCTAGTTTTAAGCTTTTACACACCCACCACTTCCCCAAGATAATAATGCAGAGAAAACGAAGAAGCAAAGCGTGCGCTAGCTTGTTTGCTCGATGCTTCTCTCTAGGAGAAAGTTGCATGAAGTTACCTCGGCCTTGTACATTTCTTTCTGTCAAAAACTCAACGCATCGTGACAAACTCTGTTTGTATAATATGCAAACTGTTGGTATTACCTAGGCTAAACTTTTTACACGACATCTTTGTACTGAAAGTTAATACATAGGTATATTGTATATATGTGAAAAGTCTTAAGTTGTTCCGTAAATCAAAGTATACATAAACGTCTCCGTTTATTGTATGAGCTCTGAAAGTCTTTCTCTCAAAACCAGTGAAAATAGGAGATTTTAATTTTACAGTTTCAGAGAATATAAGATAAAAAAGTTTCATGATGATCATTTTTTGAAAAATACGTTAATTTAGTTTTCGCATCATTAAACCTATCCAAAAGTATACGCTTATTGGAATGCATTCATTCATTTATTTATTCAATGTTGAACGAAAAAATGTATTCAAACAAGAAAGGAAGAAAATACCTTTAATGTAATGTGACATTTACATTTGGTGTCAAATTCTAGTTAATCATAACATAACTTTCAAACATGTACTGGCTTTTGTAATATCGCCAGTAGAAAATAAAAAATATAGTTTATACATATTAGAAATATAGATCAGTAGTCTCTGGATTGTACGTTTACACTGGCTTGCTAACAAAGCAACGGCAGCCATATTATAAAATATTAACTAACATACTATAGTAAAAATGCCAAGAACATATTGAGTTGGAACTAGAAAACAAGGAAAGTTGTATGGAAAGTTGACAGAACGATCCCAGCTTAATATTTTAATCTAAGCTGAAGCTGATAGTGAAGCGCCGTTGTTTGTTGTACATGATTTTTGGAAAATATTCCACGCACTTCATTCAGCACGTACACGCTCATGAATGCAAGCAAATGGAAAAGTTCGTAGCGTAGCTCGCAGATTTACCTTCGTTTCAAAAATGCATTTTTTGTTCTACTTAAAATTGGAAAC
The DNA here is from genome assembly GCA_029691765.1 of Entomobrya proxima. Taxonomy (NCBI): domain Eukaryota; kingdom Metazoa; phylum Arthropoda; class Collembola; order Entomobryomorpha; family Entomobryidae; genus Entomobrya; species Entomobrya proxima. The sequence goes on along the minus strand of CM056170.1, from coordinate 8,242,130 downwards.
GAAGTAACCGAACAATACTCAAGTAATACAGAAGGGAAAGTGCTCTACAAGTACTTTTACTATGTATTTCGATAAAATAAAATTGAATACTTAGAGAATTCCGTCTGCACATCTCCTATTTTCCCTATAGTAAATCGTATTGACTTGTTGACGCAAGGTTCGCGGTAATAGAATAATAGAATTGGAAAGTTTAAGGCTTTTAATGTGAAAATTCCTCTACCGAAAATGCATGCATGCTTCACAGAAAAGTTATTTTACTGTAAACCTCCGTCAGTGGTATTTCAAAGCCAAAGAAACTTATGAAATAAGGAGAAAACCTCAGTAATGGAACATAATTTTGCACTTTGAGCATTACGTGAACTAATACAACAGGGCATTGCACATGTAGTACGGTAATAGATAAAATGGAAAATTCTCAGTCTCGGTGAAATTGGGACTTGTTCCTGTAAGATAGAAAACAAGTAACTAACACCACCTTAGTGTTGCAGATACTCAAAATCAGCTCTATCACTATCAAAAGTCAGCTCATTCTTCCTTCTCTTGAAGGTTGAATGTTGAATCGGATGATTAGTTGCAATAAAAGAATGCTTTAGGAGTAAACCTAGTAGAAAGATTTTTGAGTTGAAATATAGTCCAAGAAACAAAACTTTCAAATTTGGAATATTTTCAGTCTTACACCACATCAACTTCCACAGTTCTTTTAAACTTCAGTCCGTTGGGAAATATTAATGAACCTTGGCACACATATTATTAACTTGTCTCAGCCCATATAACTGACTGAGCCATGGTATAATATAGACATAGACTTCGGGGGTTCGGAACCTTTTCTTATTTATGTAGATTCAAACATGAGTAAACAAATATATTATAAAACAACGCTTAATAGTAAAATAGATTTGCATATACTCACTCAATTTTTTATTTTGAAATGTTGTTGTTAAATCAAGGTCAATTTTTGTTATCAAAGACTAAGCACACGTGCAAATAATAAAAAATTAGGTCAAAGTTCCAAGATTTTATTGGGTAAATATTTGGGTAAATTTTCCTAGATTCGATAAACAGTTTTACTGAAATGATAGAAAGATAGAAATACGTTATACAAATGCATAATGCGAATAATTATAATAATATTCGCGTGCACAAGAAACACTAAAAAAGTAAAATGTTTCTTATTATCAGATGAAGGTCAATTTTTATTTGACTATTTGCTAATGAAATGCTTACACGTGCAAGTATAAATAAGTATCAATATGATCTAAAACGTATATATTCTCATTTGAAGTTTTCAAACAATCTTCTAAGAATATCGAAAATATCCATGGTGAACATTAGAAGATGCTCGCTGCTCTGGTCCATGTGAATCTGTCTACACCAGACCAGACAAAAATACTACGTTTCTATGGCAAATTTTTTTCCTTATTTAAAAAAATTATTTGCATGGTGTAGCAAATAATATTGACGAACGCACAACATCTTAAATAACTCCTCTGGTGAAGTAGCTAATAATGATCTTAAACCTTATAAAGTTGATGTTTACGCACACACTTTACAATTTAATTTGCAAACCTCAAATTAATCTTCTTCATGACCAACTTCTATAACTTCTATCCTCATTTATCGTTTGCATCAGCATATTTCATGGAAAATATTTACTGGCAATGAATTAGTTTCTGTTTGGTTCGTCCAATTCATGTGTTGTCATCGCAATCACAAGTTAGCACCGGAAAAGCAATACCAATTATTTGTTATTAGATTATGAATTCGAAGCATGTGAATCGATTTATAGGAAATTAGACTATTGATGTTCGATTTTTACACTACACATAAAAGTGTTGAATGTGTAAATTTTTGAAAGACATTCATAGAATAGAAATATTTGTAAACCTATTCACTACTAAATTTATGTTCCTGAATAAAGAAGTTTACACAAATTCACTACTACTGTACATGTACATATATGTACATGTGTACATATGTACTATGCAACTTTTACTACATAATTCAAAGTTGCAAGTTTGCAATTAGAAGACAATAAGCTACAGAACTAGGCTGTCGTTTTAGAAGAAAAAAGACAGCTAGGTTTTCTATCTGAATACTTACAGTACAGTTGTACGCATAAAACATATTCGTGTCTGATAACGCATCCTGCTAAACCTGGACAAATTTATACAATATTAAAGCTTAAAATGTGAGGCGCGTTATTAGTCAAGCGTCTTTGGGTAATAAATTAAGAATGTTGCTAATTGGCATACGAAATAAAATCTTGAAGTAGAACTCTGTCATCTGTAGTTTTGGGACGGGTTGGGAGTTATGAAAATATGTGTAGCATGCTCGGTGGGATGATGACAGAAAAGAAAGCACATTCTTTCCTGAGTACCCATCAAGTGAACAGCAAAATACAAGGTTTACTCTTTAGTTCATGTGGTTTTTACTCGTGTTAGAAGTTTCAATAAATGCATGGAGTGTTTTGGTGGGTGCGACAGTATATACATACTAAAAATTCATTTAGTATAATATAGTATATATTAGTCAGGACTGATAGCGAATGAAAATTAGCAGACGATTCAGTGAAGGAAAATCTGGGACAAATGCTAAAATTACGACATTTTCATTTGAATGTTATGAAAAAACCAAACACTTCCTGGAAAACCTCTTAATGAAAACTTCATTGAAAAGTCTGAAGTTGCACTTACACAAAGTTTCATTTAGATACTTAGCCTAAAACACAAAATCTCTCCCTAATTGCTACTCAACCATTGACTATTGAACATTCGTTAGTTGTAACATTCAAAACCATTGTTTAAAGCAAAAGCGTTTAAAGGGATTTGACACTTTTACCCCAACATTCAAACTGATTGATTCACCGCTTGTATATATCTCTTTACCCTTAAAATATGCACCATAGTCAACAGAAAATCGCTATTTAAGATGAAATGAAACTTTAATTAGTATGTAGCTACAGAATAAGCACTTTTAGTTTTAGTAACAAAACTATCTTCTTCATCAGCTATCATTTATCATGGTATTTGAAATACCCACAAAAATTCTCTCTAACTTTTATGACATGAAGACATGTTGCTCCAGGCGTGGCGTGCGTTTGTTGATGAACTAATAAATCTCTTAAATGTATCTGTAAAAATGAAACACCATTTTTGTGTTTATTTTCAAGAAGAGTATTTTATGGAATTATCCTTCTTCGCTGACTCATGTATTTGCGCTCCAGGCAGTGAAAGTTAAAGGAATCAGGCAACTACGTAGAGTGGAATTTCCACAATGTATTTGCAATTTTATACTAAATATGTTCCAACTTTACAAAAAGCATGTATTTCTAAAGGAAGCAGGTTGCTAAAATATGTGAAAAGTGAATGCAGAGTCATTTTACATATATACCAAGTATGCTTATTAAGTAGCGGTAGCGGTAGTTAGTGACGTTTTGTTTTTCCTCTAGTCATTCGTCCGTCCGTCACGCCGATATCTCTTAAACGATTAGACCGATTTGTGTTGAAATCCGCACAAAGGTTTATTCTTGCTGCAAGGGGAAGGAAGAGCCCTGTTGATTTTAGTTGACCCAATGGGACCCCAAGGGTGTTAACCCTAGTGGGTGGATCACCTAGTATGTACTTCCTTAGGCAAAGTATAGACTTATTTATTCAAAAAATCTTGTACTTATTACTATTTTGACTTTAATTTAATCAGTCATATCAGGGTCAACAGACAAAAATGACAAAAATTTATTTATGAGTTAATTCTGAAATCTAATTTCTCGTAATCAGTCGAATATAAAAGACTAACATCTGCTAAAACAAACGCTTAAATTATAATTTACATTGAACGCATAAATTTAAAGATTAAGGGTTCACAATAAACGGCTAAAATTAACTGGTAGCTAACGCTACTTTGTTACTCGAGTAGTGCCATTAATACAACACTTCCTGGCCTTTGCATCATATGCCCATTTGATTTGCTGGTGCGTATGATATATCCTTTCTTTCTGTGAAACCACACTGTGTAAATGGAAGTCTTAAATTTGAATCTTTCCTCTTGCCGACTTCTCACGCGTTCGCTGTTTGATTCTCAGCAACACAATATTGCATGATTTATTGCCTAATATATAATAAATATTAAGCGTCTAACAATGCTTCATTTTTGCACACATTCAACATTTTGAGAATATTGGGGATGTGTATTAGAGCAAAACATGCAAGCAGTCTTATATATTTTGGTATGATAATATTATTTGTACCACATAACGTTTTTCATCTTGGTAAATAAGGAGCATTTTACTTGGAGAATGTCTTAGCATGTTTTTTCTCAGGGGATAGTATTGTATGAAAGCAGAATGAAAATACAGAGTGAATCAGTGAATATTATAAAACTTTGTTTATTTTTTTAGCTATACACTGAAGCTGAAGGCTGTTTCCAACTGCTTAATGGTTGAAAGATGGCATTACATAATTGACTTGTTGGTTTTTCTTTCTCATATGTTAGCTTCTAAGAAACGTAATAATATATTCTCATTAATAAAACTAGTAGGGTTTCACCATATAGCTTGAAAAATATCGATAGAATGCAGTGAAACCTTATCGAAATAGAGCAAAAAATGTAATAGTATTTGACACTTGCTTGAATCTCACACTCCACACATTTTAATTCATACAGCTGCAGGGTTCAATATCCATCCTATTCCAACGAACTCGAGAAACCTGCCATATGTGTTAAATTCTATCTCGAATGAGCTTTAATTAAAGTCAAGCATTATTATATTGCACAGAGAATTAAATAATATTTTGAATTTTGATGTAAAATCAAATAAAAAATATCGGATACACTATAACTGCATGAAAAGCAGACTAATATGAAATAACAGTTTCTATACGTTTAGTAAAGTGAACTATCGTGTAAAATTTGTGATTTTTTACTTCTAGCTGCCAAACTTGGAGAAATTTGCTTTGATGCCAACCAGTGCAGTCTTGCGGACAAGGGGAGCTACTGCAAGTTTGTTGTGCCTCGGGTTTTCGGAAGATGCCAATGCCAATCCGGGAAAGCACTAGACGGCTTTACCAAACGATGCCTGGGAAAGCAAATAAGTACTCAACTTTCATTTTGTATACCAAATAATCTAACTTTTACGCCGCATACGCATATGTAAATATTACTTACTTGATCTAACCCAACATACCTATACTATAAAGTTTCTCGTGTTAGTTCAAACTGAGAACATTATTATTTTTAACTCTAAATTCTCTTAAGGATTGGGATTAATATTGATATTTCAGTTAGTGTTTTTAAACCCATATATACTTTTTATGTAAATTACTATGTAGAATTTCCGAGATCTTACATTGATAGACCTTCGAGTCGATAATAAATATGTAATTGTAATACTAACACAGGCTCATCTATATGCCAATAACGATTATAATGTATAATGAATCACTCACTTTTAAAATTCAGTTCTGTTGAGAAGCATAATATTGTTTTTGCAATCATTTATTTAGATTTTATAAAATGCAATACAGCAGTTATTGAAGTATTTATATAAACAAAAGTTCTGCTTAGGATTACACTTTCATTTTCAATTTCACTGCGACTACCTAAATCAATAAATAAATAAATGATGAGTGACAATATTTAAATGGTATTCAATAATATGCTGTTTTGACTTAAATTCTCGTCTGAAGGGCAAAAAGTAGGTTCGAAGATGTTCTATCTAATTTTGAATTTAGTACTAACAAGGGAACCTTTTCAGGTGCCAGCGCGATCCAGAGACGAGATATACCAATTCTGGTCAAGTTTAGTGCGTAGATTACGAATCTGAATTTTGTTTTCTGCAAAAATAATGTTTTCGTCTTCTACAGTAGGATTTATGTAGCGCGCGCAAGCTGTATTTGATGTAGTTCAGCGTAAGCGCCGCATACTATTGCGCCTCCCTCTTATCTCTGCATTTTGTTGCCCGTGTAAGAGAGAGCGCGCGCTTGCCTATACCCTTTACATAGCACAACAAGCTGCTTGCTCCTCCTCCTCCTTTCTCTCCCTTTCAGCGCAAACAACGAAAAAGTAGGGGAGGGAAGAGCAAAGGTATGCTGCGCCTATGCTGAACTGCGTCAAATACAGCTTGCGCGCGCTACATAAATTCTACTGTAAAAGACGAAAACATTATTTTTGCAGAAAACAAAATTCAGATTCGTAATCTACGCACTAAACTTGACCAGAATTGGTATATCTCGTCTCTGGATCGCGCTGGCACCTGAAAAGGTTTCCTTGTAAGAACAAAAAACTTAAAGGTTCATTATTTTATGTTTATCCTATTATATTTGAGTGTAGGTGGTAAAGGGATTCTAAACTCTAAACTTGAAGAGTGGGTACTAAGAGTGTAAAGATTTTTACAATATGTTAAAACGACGTTTCAACTCCTTTTGCATCCTCATCAGGGATAATAATAACGCAACAATGCATAACGCATAACGCATCCTCCATTTTATCTTGTATTTTTTAACCCAACAGCAAAATGCGGAGTATTTTAAAATTTGCAGATTGGGGAAAATAGGGAACAAAAATGAATAATCAGTAATTTCATCGTAAAGACAGAAATATTTATTACTACTTTTAAAACGCAATATTTCTTTAAAAGTTAATTGTACTTAGCAAACAAGAATTTAAAAGCATGTATGCACCTAGCAAAGGGTTCATCAGAGTCATAAACTGTACATTTCCTTGTGAAAGTGGAAAATCAGAGCTACTGAATACCATAATATTGACTATTTATTATCTTTGATAAAACTCACAGAAGCGAAAAATCAGATCAGCGAAAGAAACAAAAATGACAAACACTTAAGAAATTGATAAAATTCGTATTTTACCTTCACCTTTTGAACAATTCACATTAAAATTTAAGTTTCGTGTGTTTTCATTAGTTCACGTTTTAGGTTTTCATAGATATACATATTTTTATTCTCCCATATGCAACATACAAGGTACATATTTTGTGCTCAATAACATTACAAGGAAAAAGATGCAATGAAACCCTAGTACTTTTGCAAACCGAAACTCATGTTGTAAAAGTTTGCTCGTGAGGGATTCACAATAGTTTACAATCACCTGTATTGCCGTTCTAAGAATTTCCTTTTCAACAAAAGTTTATTGAGTTTTGTATGGTATGTAACAAAATAAGAACCAACAACAGAAATTCTGTTTGCAAATAAATGACAATTTTATTTATTAAAAAGATACATGCAGAACCATATATGAAGACTTCAAAGTAAATTGAAATTCACATTTTAAAATGTAATGATTCGAAGCAGTTTTGATGCCCGGTTGTTAGATATTAACTGAAATCATTCTGGTTTGCGAATACCTTTTTTTTTCAAAAATAGATACGGTAAAATAAGTCTCAAGGTCAAAACAGTTGTCCTGATGTGGACAACAAAGATAAAATCGTCGAATAAAGTTTGTCACTTTGTCACCACAAATCTTCGAAATGTCGTTCTATACCTATTTACCTATATCGATGCAAATGACACATGAACACAACGTTGTGTATTTTAGAGATTGGACAACCATGTGAGGAGGACGCAGACTGTTCTCCTTCCCACACATTTTGTCTGTCGAGACTGGACGGAAGCAAAGTGTGTACTTGTCAAATGGCATACTCCCCCTCCGTAGATAAAACCAGATGCCTACCCGTTGCTTACAGAGGAATTTTCTCTGCAACTTCACTCGGCTATTCCTGCCATTCAAACATCCAGTGGTAGCTTTGTTATTACCTTTTCTTACAAAAAAACGACTTCTCAATTTTTAGAATTGGAAACTAACTCATTGACAGAAACGCCTTCGCATTTTACTTTTTTATACTTATATTTTACTCAATTAGACGATTTAAAAATAGCAATGGTTTGATTTTCCATATAGTCAGTTAGCAGACCCAAACTCCATCTGCAACAGTGAAACTGGAGTGTGCGATTGTGCTTCCAGAACGAGTTCCTGCAGTGCAAGAACAAGAGGCTGTCATCGGAGCACATTTCAGGTTGGTAAAATTATTTTTCTCTTACGTTTACTTTCACCGATATATACGGTGGATTCAAGTATCGTGCAGCATTGAGATACTGACAATAAATCAAATCAAGAGACCGGGACCATATTTTATTTGTCTTTCACTTGATGTGCTTGGCTTACACACTGGCTTTTACATAGGTCCCTGATGAACTTCCATAGCTATTTTCGTGAATGTACGATTGTATGTCATCCTTTGTCCAATTCACCACTAGCTATACTGTACGCTATGTACACAAACCCATTATATAATATTACGTAACTTCAGCTATATATTAACCTCTATAATCCAAAGGGACAGGGCACCATGAACTTGTCTCTAAAAATCAACCGTATTGATATAGCATTAGAGATAACGTGAGGAGACACAATAATGGAAAGAAGAATGGGTGATAGAAAATGGAAGCTATGTTCTTACTCATCCATTTTACTTTCAAAAAATTATAATCTCATGTGTTCCGCATATATTTAGCTCTTTTCTGTTTACTTACTGAAGTGAAGCATAAAACAAGAATAACATTACTATCTAAGCTGATATAAAACGCATAGAGCGGTGTGGCAATGGCTTTTCTTTCCTACTGGTGGCAATTTCCCACTATATGTAGAGCATTATTTCTACACTAATTGTGTGTTCTTTTGGATTATCTAACAGTTCTTTGTTTCGCTTGAATCATTCATATATATTTTTGGATGAGACAGTCTTCAATCAATATCTTAATGGATTTTCTTGCTTCCTTTCCGCTTTATATTATCTTTCAGCTCATTAACTTTGACAATATCAGTGCGAGTCGCGAGTGCGAAACAGGTACACAGACACAAAGCTTTTGCTCAGAAAAGGACTAAAAAGTCGCATCATTAGGGATGGCGGGGTAATTATGTCTTCTCATCTTGACTTTCTCCGTTTTGCCATAAGGCTTGATGATCACAAAAATCGTCGGATATACGAACGCCGAATAACATAAGGAACGTAGACAAACAGAAGCATCACATGCTAAAACTACAAAAGCATGTTGTTGCGCGCGGGCACACTACTTACAAGAATCGACAAAAATGCATCCAAAAAAGTTAACTAATGTTTGAAAGGGGCACAAAGAAATAGAGGGAAAGTATTGACAGCAGGCTTCTTGCCAAATGCTTCCAGCGCCTAGTAAACCATCTTATTCTCTTGAGTACCCCTTCTTTTTTCCTTTTATTCGTTTAAGAATATACGTTCTGTTTCTTTCTCAACATTATGGGATATTCGTTATATTCATACCAGGAACTTATATATCCTTACTAATTTCACGCACAAAAACACGTAATTTTCATTCCAGTAAGCTAGTAATTGATTAATGTCAAGCTCCTGTTTATATAAGAAATTTCAAAATGTTCTTTACTTTTTTCTCACAAGCCGTCAATGCAAATTACAATTTCCTTCATAATCTTTATTAATATTTGAATTTTGGTGAAAATTTTGAGCCTTAATTGTATGCCTCCGCAATGCTCTTTGTGTTTATTGCTCTGCGTCAAAAAAAACTTGTATACTTGAAGCCAAATGAGAGTAAAAGTACTCAAGTGGATAGCACGAGTGGGTTAGACTGTGGATACGGTAGTAGCAGCCAAATAATGACACATTTTACTGTTTAATCTTTGTTACAAGAGGAGTAAGCATGTAATAAGAAGCTATATATAACTTCGCATAAATAAAAAATATAACAGACTTTTAACAAAGTTTTTGTATACTATTAGCTTTGTTATAGATCCCAAGCCAAACTTTACACAAGTTCTCTAGTTGAGCATGTACCTAGTTTTCCGTTCAAATTTGTCACAACGTCATTGCAGTATAATATCTCATAAAAGCATACCTCTTATACAAAGTAAATTTTCACTTGATGAGCTTTCTTTCAGCAATGAATGAGACGAATGAAACCTTTTACGGTAGTGGAATGTGTTATTTATTATGTAAGGACATGACTCAGAAGAACAAAAATTAGAAATTTATTGAGCATGAAAAGGTTGTCTTTTTATGCCAACCTTGAATCTTTCCATATACAATGCATTGAATTCTGCATTCTGCACATGTATGCCAATAATACAATATATTCAGCAGCTTACTGTGCGTGTCCGTTAAAGCTTTCAATTCAGGGTACGTTAAATTTTGTCCTGTATGGAAAAGCGTCTTTGTCGCAAGGGAGCACCGAATGTTTTGTTTTGGCCGACACAAAATGAAAAATAATTTAATTTTATCTTGTTTTCGAAAGCTTGCCAAAAAATGAAGGTGCTTTTAGAAATAAATACACTTTAAGACCCCTAAAACCTGTGTAAACACAGTACTAGATATTACTCCCTAACAGAAACGTTCTAATGTATTTACAGTTTCCGCGAAATGTTATGTTTATCGATATAAATGAAATAATTTTGTTTAAAATATTTTTCTTCGGAAAATATGATGACATGTCACACTTGCTGCATTATCTCTTGTAAAATACGAGCATGATTTATTGTGCCTTGATGTGCTATTCTGCTACAAAAACATCATTCTTGTATCATTTTCAGCTACTAAAGCGTAAGCCAGATACTTTGAGCTTCTATGTGTTTCAATAATGATTTATAATTTGATATTTTTCCAGTGTCACTCTGATGGAAAATGCATATCGTGGTACTTTCTCTGCGATGGGAAGCAAGATTGTGAAGGTAATGAGCTCAATGTATTCCTTACACTCTAAGATAGGGTACAGTGTGCTTTTTCCAGAGAATATATATTCTCATTGTGAAAGAAACTACTTTTCTCCCACCATTCATATTCCTTTTAGAATGCTTGCATACATTACATTTATAATGACATGCTAATGCTTGCTGAGAGTTCCTGAAAAATAGATAAGAGATGATATAAATAGAACCTAAAGTGTTTTCCTATTATCATATTGATCTCTATACAGATGGCTCAGATGAAGTATGCGAAGTGAGAGAAAAATGTCCTGATCAAACCTTCCAGTGCAGTGCTTTGGATCCTCAGACCACATCCACTCCTCGCCCAATGCCTTCTAGTAACATTACGCTAATTTCGGAGTCGACTATTCTATCGTCTCTAGCAGCAGAGTTTGAAGCCATGCGGGCGAGGAAAATGCCTATTCAGTGCATAAGTCGGGCCAAAATCTGCGACGGTGTTGTTGATTGTACGAAAAAGATAAATTATTGTCTATTTTGCTTTTACTCCGACATTTTCCGTTACATTTTGCTGATGCTTACACCTTGGGGCGTCTCAAGACTGCTTTAAATTTGAAGCACAAAGAATGTCCCGGAACTTTATTACGCGAAATACACATCATAACGATAATAACGTTGCGGGAAAAGCAGGCTTGCGTTCTTGAACGCGATGCATATACCTACTCATATGATATGGGTCCTTTTAGGTGAAAATGGGAGTGATGAGGAAGGATGCACTGGCAAAGAAACTTGCCCTCATGGAACATTCCAATGCTTGAAAACAAAGGACTGTTTACCGGAGCATAGGTTTTGTAACGCTATAGCGGATTGTCCGGATCATAGTGATGAGGAGGAGCAGGAATGCAAGATGGAATTTCAGCCATCAGACTACTGTCCTTATAGGTGAGTACGAATCCCTTTAGGTCTGCTAGCTAGCATCATTCTCATTTGACCAAAGGCAAAACCGGATTTACGTCTGAGAGGCCGATTATGTGGCATTAAGCTTGTAAGGCTTTTAGTTATAGTCGCTCCTCTATCTCTATTGTGAACATCCTCGACAACTAATTTCTTCCAGGTGTGCTGATGGAAGATGTCGTTCCTCCGCCATAGTTTGTTCTGGAATTCAAGGCTGTTCAGATGGAAGCGATGAGCAGATGTGCCAAGTTTGTCGTAAGTAATTTTCCCTTATTATAAATATCGGTTGTCATCGTTTCAATCCTGGTGTTTCCACACATTATCAATTTTGGGAAGTAAAGACCGCTTAAACACAAACTGCTATAAGGCCTTGGCTTCAAAAAATTTACATGGTTCAATAAAAAACTATAGAAGGCATAATGTGTTGACCCCATTACCTTGAAATCATTACCGTGTACCATAAATGCACTCTAGAGCACGCTTCGCAAGTCGGAGCAAAATGAATTGCTGTAAGGGCTATCACTTTTTAAAGTGTGCTTTTCTCGTGTTTGTCAACGACTGACAGAAAACACAAGCAGTAATGAAATTGTTATAGCTTTATATGCCCTATATTTCAAAATTAAATTATCCACCCACGTGCGACTTATAACAGCATATTTCCTTGATCTTTGTGTTGCGCGGTCAAGTTTTATTGGGAGTCTTTACGATAATGCACCCGAAAAATATGATAACGTTGGCAAGCGAAGTACTCGATCGTAAGTGGTTGTTTGCATGCATATCTCGTACACAATAACAAAATGTTATTAGGTAGTTCCAGTTCCCTTTCAAGTGTAATGTGTAATATTGCCAAATTGTGTTTCAAGCGATCGTAAAAACTTTAATTCAATTTCGTTCATAGAGCTGTAAACGAGTGGATTGGGCTTTAAATGTCAAAACGAATGTGTACGTATGTTTGGAAAGTGCCAAATCCTGTGTGGAACGGTTGAAACTGCTGATAGTAGATACATATGGGGCATAAGTGTTAATCATGATGAAAACTTCTCGAAAGGCGAAAAGAAAAATATGATGTATTTTTTCTAAACAATATTCAAAGGCATACATGCAGCCTTAACTGGTTGATGGATCAAAAAAATTTAGATGACGAGATATCACTCGCATTTGTGAGATCAAAGATGATTCAACCAAGCGCATGTCGACCCTTTAGTTACGTTACGTACGACATTACGTAATCATATCCTGTTTTCTTTGTCATCAGGATCTAAAATCGTACTGCTGATGACAAATTTGGAAGTAAAAATAATCAATAATACATACATATATTCTCAACAAAGCAACTGTAATTTAGTAAAATTTCGAATGGCGAAGTACGAACATATATATGTAATTTCTAAGTAAAGCAATAGGGTACAAAATTAAATTCAAAGAAGAAATTCAAAATATGCATGGATAACTCGTAGTGTCTTAATTTTTAGTGTATTCATCTTACCCACCTTAGCAAATTTCGTACAATCATTTTTTGCAAATATCCTGCCCCATTATCAATATTATCATAATCAATAAAGTAAACATACAATCAGACTAATGAAAGACTGAAATTTTTAATCAACGGGTTCATTATAATCAATTGATTAGGTACACAAGTAGGTATTTCTTTGGCAGTTTGTTTTCAAGAAATGCGAATTATTTTTACAAAAACATATCCTCAAATGATAACTAGAAAAGACAACGCTAAAGGCAAGAATTTGTTCATATTATTTACACCTACAACCATGATGAAAACTTAGTTTGAGTTTCCATAATATTATGTTACGCTTGTTGATATTTTCTCAAACTAGAACTTTTGTTTCTTGTGTTTCAGGTTGCCCCAGAGTCTCATAACGTCACAAAGTCACAACCGACATGCCTGCATTTACTTGACTTGATACCAGTACTTGGTTTATCAAACTCCCAGCAAAATACTCAACCCCACTTGTCTGACAACACATCAGCGGAAATTTCGGACAATCGACAATGTATTTATGTTCTTGTGTACAGGTGTTTGGATCCGCGCCATGTGGATATCCGTTTTTTCCATTTTTACACTGGATTGGATCCTCAGCATCAATTTATTACTGGATGATTCAAAAAGATAATATTTCTATACCGAATCCTGCATATTCATATACTAAAAAATATACTAAACCAAGTCTACATACATTTCCCGGATAAAATAAGTCCATTTGAATGTCAAAGCACGTGAGAGTGACTCGTGTATATAGAGTTTCAAATGGAATGCATGATTTGAAAAGGCGTCCCATATAAATCACTTTTAGTCAACGTGTTTAGGTAATATTAGAGTGCAGTAGAAACCTTATCAAGTCTTCGCTTCGTCGTAAGCCTCAAGAAAAACAAAGTCAGCACTATGCCAAACTTTAATATATTATTTTACTGTTTTAAAGCCCACTCAGATAGGAAAATCCGACTGCTGAAATCACATGGGTAGGTATAATTCCAACAACGAAGTATAGAGTATACACAGAAGAGCCAGTCTTAGTATTTTTGGTACTTGAGCTTGTTTAAGGGCTTGAATGTTAGCGAGCAACAGAATGTCTATCAGCAGCAAGCCTGCTAACAAATGTTCCAACAGAAATGCGAATAGAGGGAAAGTGCAAGTGGGGGAATGTGTTAAGCTTCCAGAGCTTTTACAATGTATATGCGTGTTGCTGTGCTTTTGGGAAGTTCCATTCACGATTCCTTACCAGGTACTTACATTTTAGTCCGTATAATCTATTTATCTGTCTCGCCTATTTCTCACACCGGATAAATCGGTCCCTTGGTACTAGGATATTTGTCTATTCCAATTTGTTGTTTGCATAGCTCAGCACACTGACTTTACTATATGACAATGCTTGCTTAAGCAAGAAAAATTTGTGTCATGCATTTACAAAAATAAACAAAAGTTCAGGAGTGTGAGAGATATACCATCCTTCCATAATAATAAGGTGTCTGAGTATGTTATAGTAAAAAATGAATTGTCTGATTTTACTGAAGGTGCATTTTTATTTTATTTTTAAAAACTGCTATCAAACAATAACATACATTTATTTGAGTTATGACTTCAAACGGACAAACAACTAATTCTAACAAAGTAGTCCATCTTCTATTGGTTATCTGTCATAACATAACAAAATTTTATACAAATTTATTTATCAGAGAAATGAATGGCTTCAGTAGGTATATTCATTCGGCTACACGTGCTGCTAAGTATTTTTAATTCTGCACGAAGCAAATATAATTTACGAATTACGAATACCTTAATACAGTCTGTCCCACAACTTTTCGAACGATAGGTAAATTTGCAATATCTCGTGGGTACTTGGACCATTTCGTCTGAAACTTTAATGGGCTATTACCTATTGTGTTCTAACATAATGCACACAATTTAGTTTAAATCTGGGTACTCTTTGAGAAATTACGAAAAATTACAAAAAGTACTATAAAATCAACTGTCCCAAAATTATTCGAACGATCATTTTCATATTGGGTTTGCGAGTAAAAGTTTCAACAAAACCTCCTCCAAATGTACCAAAACAATCAGAAAAGCAATTTTCTACATCATTACGTGCTAAGTTTTCTGTTTAATTAATTTTAGTTGCTGAAAAATAGCGATTTTGGGGCAAATACATATTTTCATCAAATTCACCCAAGTCAATGAAATAACTTAGCTCAAGATCGAAAGCAACTGACCCAGATCCACCAAACTATGTTCATTTATACCATTTGCAAGTCCTACGCTCTGATTTTGGAATAAAAACCCGTAAAACGGTTGAATTTCCATGACCACTGTTTTTCGAGAATAACAAGTACAAAGTCACATTGATGCAAATTTTTGATGATTTTATATTTATCCCGTAAAAGACTTGCAGCAATTGGTTTAAAAATTTTGGATTACCTAAAGATGATGTAAAGAAATGCTTCTGTGGTTTTACTGTGACAATTTTTGTACGTTTAAATATTAGGAAGGTCACAATGATTCAATTCGTTGCATTGTGTGTCAATCGGAAAGTAATTGAAGTGTACCACAAAGCCGTAGGCACCCTAAGTCTACCTATTTCCCATTTTTTTCTCGATTTAGCGTCATTTAGATAGTTTAGACTTATAAACCAACAATACTATGTCGCTAGCATATTACTTTGTTACTTGTGTTTAGAGATACCCAATGTTCATGTTTCCTTAAAACACATAACACTTCTATGGTTTCAAAAAATCGGTCGTTGTTAGTGCTTAGATTGTTAAATGGTTCCGGAACCAGCACAATTGTATTAAATACTCTTTATTTACGCCCAGCGTATATGATATTGTTTGAGTTGTCCCCTCCTGTCCCCTCCGTCCGTCCGAAAAATTCATCTGCTCTAGTATTGCTATTTTTTAACGGAGTGAGCTGATATTTGATATGTAGACTAATTGAAGGGTGGCAAATTCAGCAAAGTTAACCAATTACCCCTGGGGGAAAGGGTTCATCCCCCAGGGGTAGTTGTTTTTACAGTTTTGCTCAGATTGAGCTGAAAATTGGTATTTAGACTAATTGAAGGGTGGGGAATTCAGCAAAGTTAACCAGTTACTCCTTGGGGGAAGGGTTCATCCCCCAGGGGTAGTTTTTTAGTTTTGCTCGGATTAAGCTCAAATTCAGTGTGTGGACTAATTAAAGGGTGGGGAATTCAGCAAAGTTAACCAATCACCCCTGGGGGAAGAGTTCATCCCCCAGGAGTAGTTTTTTACAGTTTTGCTCGGATTGAGCTGAAAATTGGTATGTAGACTAATTAAAGGGTGGGAAATTCATTTTCGCTGAAATTGGCCCCAATAATTTTTCGCTGGGCGTACTTTTACAACTTTACTAAAGTTTTATTTTACTACAAGGACACAAATTATTTTCAAATGTTTGACTTTTAAATCCACAATAAACATATGAGAACAGGACTGCCAATGATGTTGCTGCCCTTGATTGAACCAAATCGGTTCAAATGCATGAAAATCATTACGTTTTCTCTATAAAATGTATAAATGAACATAGTTTGGTGGATCTGGGTCAGTTGCTTTCGATCTTGAGCTAAGTTATTTCATTGACTTGGGTGAATTTGATGAAAATATATATGTGCCCCAAAATCGCTATTTTTCAGCAACTAAAATTAATTAAACAGGAAACTTAGCACGTAATGATGTAGAAAATTGCTTTTCTGATTGTTTTGGTATATTTGGAGGAGGTTTTGTTGAAACTTTTACTCGCAAACCCAATATGAAAACGATCGTTCGAATAATTTTGGGACAGTTGATTTTTATAGTCGTTTTTGTAATTTTTCGTAATTTCTCAAAGAGTACCCAGATTTAAACTAAATTGTGTGCATTACCTATGTTAGAACACAATAGGTAATAGCCCATTAAAGTTTCAGACGAAATGGTCCAAGTACCCTCAGATATTGCAAATTTACCTATCGTTCGAAAAGTTGTGGGACAGACTGTACATATATCATATAACAGCGTTGTTGGCACAGTCGCTTTTAAACAGTAGAATGCTCTGTAATTATTCGAAGAAAGGCATTCTCACTGGCTAAAGATGCATTTTTCTCAGCTTAACGTACATCATCTTTACCTCCCCTCCGTCAAAGGAAAACACATAAAAGTGCGACGAGACAAATTAAATATTTGGATGTGATCCAATTGGGCAACGAGAGAAACGCATGTATTAACATTGATACTACATCTATAACAAACTAGCAACAAATGTTCAGTGATTCTTTCCGTAAAGAATGCAAGCCTATGTTATTCAAATTTTACTCTCTCTACTGGGAAATGGCAAGAACACATAATCAGTTTTGTAGTCATTTCCTTTCTGCAAACGACTTGTTTCTAAGAGTTCTCAGTTTATATATATTGGGCACTAAACACCAATTCATCTCTCGCCAGGTTTACAAAACCTTCGTCGGTTTTAATGGAAAGTGTTACTAAAACTCTTGCCTCCACTAAACTTCAGTATTTATGAATACGCAATTATCTAAATCACCTTGTGTTTATGATGGTTGTGCTTCTTTGTAAGTATTTTTGGCAAACACGCGCCAGAAAATAATCATTCTGATTTTAGGCAAAAACTAACCCATTTTTGCGTTGTTTTATAAAAATCCAAAAATGGTAAAAAAAGGAGTGTGAATAATAAATAGAAAACAAGACGCGCAGAAACAATGAACAAAGAAAGTAAAGTAAGTGAACAGAGTAAAAAATGCTACAAAAAGAGTTTGTGGTAAGAATGCCAGTTTTACTTGAATCACATGAATAAAACGGGGAGAGAAAAAACATTTTCTCGGATTGCGCATTTCGTCTAAAAATATTGTTAGTCCCTCTCCTGACAATGAGAATAGGCGTAGAAGAGGAAACCAATTAACATAAATGGCTTCTATCTGACTGCACTACTTCTGTTTTTGTTATCGCTTGTAATACATGCTTTGAGTCGTGTCTTGTGGTATATTTTGTAGTTGTTCTCCCTCAGCACATGTTCCGGAATTGTTGCTTACATCTTTGTCAAGTCGTAGTTTTCGGTTTGCTCCGCAACGGCTCTCTTTGGCTTCTGAAGTGAGAGAGAGATTGAAAAATCAAATCATTCTTTTTGCCATAGTCATTTTGAAAACGAAACTAGAACCGCTGGCGCTTGGCTGTGCCATCGTTTTCGTACCAAACCGCACACATTATTTTATTCCAAACTCGTATCTTCGTATGTCTTAGGAAGTCTTACACAAAATAGGACTCTTGTTTGTTCATATAGCGCAATTCCTCTTAAAATCCAAAGAGCAATATGGTTTTGTGTACAACTAGCCATTGAAGTGCGATTCAGGTAAACATTAAGATGCTATTATTTCCAGCTGGTGTTTAATGTGCTGTGAGCCGTTTCTAATGAAAAAATATTGCTTTAAGGCGTATACACACCCTGCCAGAGAGTATTTTTGGACTTTATTCCATATAATTGTATAGCTAGATTCACCGAAGGCATATATGAATCATCGAATGTAAGAACTATGAAAATACATATAAAAATTATTCTCCTCGTAATGTGGGTTGGCATCAGCCGCTGTAAAACATTCTTTGAATGGGTAGACCTTGCCAAAATATGCAGGTTTTGTGAAAACCCTTATTATTTGCTTTCGGTGCCTTCGGAGCTCTTTCTTTTCTTGTATTGTATATTAAACAAAGGAAAATCGGATATTGTATTGCATTGAAAATAATATTCCCAATACGAATACGATTGTATTCTTGCGATAATAACTTGACGGGAAAAATAAAAATAATGAAAAACTGGCTGGCCAATATGTACCAAAATCATAGTTTCACTCAAATACACTATCACTATCAAGTAACTGCATGGTAGACATCAAGACAACCCAAGTAAAAAAAGAATCGTCGGTACTATTATCTGCTGTATGTGGTTTTTAGGTTTTGCTTTTTGATCTCATAATTTGATATTTTATATTATTTTGTAGCTTCCAGAGTTGTGCTAAATAGGGGTGATGATTATAACAGTTAGATGATGCTTTTTGGTTTTTTCGGTGAAGAATAAGAAATCCACATACAGAAATGAGAAATGTGGTATTTTAATGGAATATATTGGGTTGAAATACAATATGTTTATTTATTTATTGCTGCCTTAAAAGATAATATAGTTTGCATACTACGAAAAATGAAACTAACTATAGTCAGTCAGTACTCATACCTACAATTTTGTACCTAGGTAGGTACAAATTTGTAGTGAGGTAGGTACAAATTTGTACTTTTTGAGGCAGGTTGGACCATGGAGGGCAATTTAATTTGTAAAGAGGTTTGAAATAAATTATTATGAAATTAGATTACCTGAACACTTAACATATGAAAAAATGAATTGCCACGGTCAAAAACTTTTATTTTTACTGAAATTCACGAAAAATACATTTTTCTAATTTTTTCACCTTGCAGATTTTGTTACTCGCCTACTTGTGTAATATTGACAATATTTTTCAAATAACTAACTACAAATTTGTACCTAGCTAGGTACAAAATTGTAGTGACCTAGGTACAATTTTGTGATGACTACAAATTTGTACCTACCTAGGTACAAAATTGTAGGTATGAGTACTGACTGATAGTCGGCTCTATAGAAAATTCACTATATACAATATACATATATACTATACTATACTATACTATAGTATACTATACTATATACTATATACTATATACTATACTATATACTATACTATACTATACTATATATATATATACTATATATACTATATACAAAATTCACTATATTCACTATATTCACTATATAGTACGTGTGTGTGTGTGTGTGTGCTTTGGGGTATACGTGGAAAATATATGAATTGTGCAATAAAATATCAATTTAAACCAAATATAAAGTGTAAAGAGTATTATTTATATAGTGAATAAGATTTACTTTTATTTTCTAAAATATTTCAATACGTATATAAGTGAACATGTTAGGTAATATTTGTATTTTTATGCATCAGTAAATGCACTGTATTGTTCCATGAATTTATAGCTTTTTTGTATAGTCAGAAATTTTGCTTTCCAATAAAAATTTATTTATAGCCCTCATGAAATATTACAAAACAATTCCTCTTTGTTGCCAGTTGTTTTATTTGGCTATTTATATTTATTAAGGTTCACGTTAGTGTACCTTTACTCCGATCATCTTGGTGTGTCTGCCCGTTCCTCCCTCCCTCCGTAAGCACGATAACTCCTCAACCATTTGACTTATTCCAATTCCGTTTTCAGTTATCGATAGCTATACCTCTTGCGACGATCCTTATTGGTTTTCGGGTCAATCCGATAACCTTAAGGTACCTAAAAAGTACCTTTTCTAAAGTAATCTTTTTTGCTGCATTTACAGGCTATAGAGCTACAGCATTTTCACTACCGACATCGGAATAATACCAAGTAGCAGATAGTGGTCCTTAAAGGTACCTCATAGTAAATAGTGGTCGTTTATGGTACCTCATAGTAAATGGTGGTCCTTTAATGTACCAAATAACAAGTAGTGGTAATAATATCTGACAGCTTCCAGAAATACAATCTGCGATAGGTACCTTTTAGCTTACCAGTGAACCTTTCTTCAGGCTTACCAGGGTTTATTTATTTTGTCTTGAACAGATAGATCCCTTTATTATGTGGCCCACGGATAGAAACAAAGTTTGTGGATCACATGACTATCTCTCAAATTTTGCTTTGATTAAAAGGATGGACAATAGAGTATAGAGTCGTTCTTTTTCATGCCCGATGTGGTTTTCACTGTTAGCTTGGACTTTGTAATGCAAGCTCCTATTTCTTCAGTCAAACCATCAATGGGCGAATCTCAGTAAAAAGTACTACTGGAAGAAAGAAAAACCAGGAAAAATTGTGGACAAACAGACACAACAGTTGTAACAGGAATTTAACGGTCCGTGGCTGTTAGTGAGGGCTTTTGTAATTTATAGAAGGTAAACAACAAAATGAAATTATCAAACAAATAAATGGCATTATTTTATGGAAGGGAAATGAGATTTTTAGATTTTATTATTATTAGCCTCATCAAAAGCAAATATAATGGAAGTTTGATTAAAAATAATCCCCCTGATGTCATTAAATAAACGCAGTACTAACAAATGTAGTTCAATAGATAGAATACACAATTTAAGCGTTTGTATGCCACGCACATCCAAAATAGCCCAGTTACCAATGCACTCTATCTCTCAGAATTATGGAACTACTAAATAAAGCATTATCTAAAGACGGAAAATTTTCCTACAAAAAGCACAAGCTTCATCTTATTGCCAGAGGAGTTAGTTTTAATGACTGAGCAAAAACAAATAAAATATTACATTGGCAATGCCAGTCTTTGTGGATCCAATTCAAGCTGCTGAAATATTGTTTGCAATTTTACAGCGGTTAAGTAAAATCCTACGAAATAAAATAGGCAATGAATCTCAGTCATTCAATCCTTACGCAATACACAACCCACTCACTATATAGGTAAAAGTTGCAGCTTCACATTTACCCTCATCGTAAACATGTCCAACGTACCAGGTACAGAATTATTGAATCTTTTGCTTTAGCAGTCATGCCTGAGTAAAAGAATTTTAATCATTGCTAATTCTAACTTTATTAAGCTAGTTTTATTCTAAAGATACAGTTGTAGATAACAGTTTTACAAACATCTAAAGGCATGTTTTAATTCGAAGACAAATGTTGTTTTGCAATAAGTTTTAATTTGTAACGTGGTTCTTATAAGAAAATATTATACAATGTGAATGTATGTATTACGCAGTGGTATAGACCAGTTTTACGTGTCGTTACATATAAAGTTCCGGTAGAAGGAACAAACGTTTATTAGTAAGATACCAGCTAACGATATACCGGGAAATGGTCGAATACTTTTTATCTAACCAAGTTGATGATGAAATGGCGTTGTTTTTGAAGAATCGCATACTAAATATTGTGAAAATTCCACCCACGAAAAGTGACCTTTAGCTTAAGTCAACGCTACAGGATGTGTAGAATAAGATTTCGAAATATGAAATAACATGCTTTACGGTTAAACGAATCGTAATTAATTCGAGTTACAAGCACAATGATTTCTTCTATTCTGTTAGATTTACCAGTTTAATGATTAATGTTGCTTTGAAGTCAATTTCTTAATGAAGAAAAACTACATATGAATTTATAGAGCACGAAAAAACGCTAGTTCATTTTATTGTAATGGAATGAATGATCCTCACCAGTCAACCTATCCTACTTCTCCAGTGCTCCTGACCAACGTTCCATGAACAAGTCAGAGGAAATCTCAAGGAAAACAACTTTTTCCGGAACGCTATTAAAATATTTGCCTTGTATCATACATATACTGTGTATTTCTCTAACCAGTCAATGGTAATGGTATTTGAAGCAAAAGTTAAAGCAACGTAATGTTGTTTCTTTCTCACAAACTTACTGTATAATTTATATTATGCATGATACATATATTTCGTTGCGTTAAACTTAGTTTTCGCCACAATTGGAAAAACGGGAAAATCCCACTACTCCGGTACCAACAATGGCATTAAACTGTTTATGATTTATTTTTTTCAGTTTCAAATGTACAATAAGAAAGTTTTTAATTAAATATTTATGACGCAAATCTTCCTATTTACACAGACATTTGCGTGATTTTTAAGGAAAAAATAAAAGCTATACATGTGTATTACTACTTGTTTCCCAATTAATATTACAATCAATCAGCTAAAACAAAATACGTGTTGTGAAGTATTCGGTGATGATTCCCGAGGATACCCCGTGGTTTGATATGGCTCATTCATCACTCAAGCTAAACACCTCAACAGTCAATAAAATTCACTAACAGCTGCAATAACATGTTTATTACGAAATATCATACCTTAAATAGTGTTTCGCCGTGTGGGGTATTAGCATTTTGATGAACCTTTTAGTATAATAAAATATATTATCACACAGCCTGACAGCAGTTATAAAAAGCTGTTTTAGTAGTCGTAATGGGTAAACAAGCTTAATTGTAAATGATATATATATTGCAAGACTAAGCTGATCACTTGCACGCATTGCGTCTCACAGCTTAAACTGAGAAGCGACACTGACTAGTAAGTGCCAATTAACCGCCAGTGCATACACAATGCACAATAAACCAAAACTATTCAAAACAATAATTATCTAAGATTGGAAGATACAAAATTTCTAAGAATCAACGCGTTTGAACTCCTATTGGCTAATATTAATAAACTTATTTTATTATTATAGTAATCAATTTTGTAATGGGTAAATTTATTGCCTTAAGATTTAAAGCCAAATGGTTTGCTTGTCGCAAATACAAAATAAAAGTTTTGAAAACGTCCGACGGATCGTCCTGATGACACATTAGATCTCAATATAGGTATATCATACCTAGATATTATCCAAAGTAGTAAAAGTGGTAGTGCATTGTTCATTATTTCTTCAGCTCTTTATATAGTAATTAGTGGAAATCAAAATAATTATACTTCTGCAATAAATTATCAGCCATGCAACCGATCGCGATAACTCAAATACATATCCCGCATGTCATAACAGTAGAACGATTTTTTACAAATTGGAACACTCTGGTTCTTCTCTGGTTCAACAAACAATAGAACTTGTATACAAACAAAGTACAATTAGAGTAGAGTAGCATAACGCAACGGAGAGTTAAAAAACCCATTAGCGAGACACGCGTTTCTTTACTATTTGTATTCAATCTATACTTATTTGTTTTAGTGTATTTATTCAATGTTTTAATGTAACATGATCATCACTACTACTCCCCCAAAATTAATAGTATATGTAACGAAAGTTCATAACGTTTGCAATCCCTGCCATTACACACAAACAACAGCTTGTGTTCAATTACAACTTTCTATAAAGCGCCATATCCTAATATGGCACCAATATGCATTTCGTGCAAGCCACAAGCAATGATTTATGATAGCCTTATATATTTCATGTACGCAGATGTGTAGATTTTATTAAAAATTATGACTAAAATGAAGCTCGTTTGTCCGCATATTACTCAATGCCTATTCCAGTCAAGTTTCCTGCACTTCTTATTAGTACATATTTAATAAACACGCGTTGGGAAAGGAGTGGTCGAAAAACCAGGGAACAAGTATAGAACATAGCAAGGGAATTCTATGCATATTATGTAGTCGTGGCATACTGGAACGGCAAGATAAGGAGAGAATAAGTCCCTTTCCGAGGCAATGCAAGACAAAATGGCAAAAAAAACTGCACTCTCTGGTTCCTCCATGATAACAAAGAAGAGAATGTAACTGTTACTTTGTAACAACGTGGGATTCAACTAATAACAATTTTTGCAAGCGCGTTTTGGACCCATACGCTTCTACCCGTGTCAGTTAATTTCACACAAGGTTTTCCTGGTATATATTATTCGCAGTGGTGGTAGCATATAAACTATTATCACGCATCCCTTGCGATCATTTCAAATGATATGGAACATTAGGAGTCCAAACAAATTGCGTATAGGTAGATCCTTTGCCTGATGATCTATATTTTTGCATATTATCTCATCTCATCACAACATGCTACAAAATAGAAACTGTGGAGTAGGATGATGTGGATAAAGGAAATAAAATAATGAGAGAAAAACAACTCGTTTCTATTACTGATTAAAATGGAAAATTCAAACGATGGAATATATCATTTGGCATTGTGTAGGATGTATTCCTGGAGCCACTTAATAAATTACTCAAAAGAATTGAATGGAGTAGGTGGTAGCTGATTTTTGTGGTATGTCCACAAATATTCCTTTGTGATTCTCTCTGGCCACTGCATTGTTACCGACCACGGATGTACATTTCATATGCTGAAAGAAACCTATACCTATAGCGTTTTGATTCAAAGCATTACACTAGAGCTTTAGTAAACTTGCGAATTTCCCATTTTGTTTGAAAGTAGCTGCAGCTGCACGAGCAACACCAGAGTACTATATATTATATGACTTTATTAGAAAAAGCCGGAAAACGGAATGCGAATGTGATCATGGGGAAAACAGCTCTGGAACAACTCCGGTATTTGTAAGTAGGAACGGTATACGCGGGGGAAGCCATTGAAGGCTTTTGTTCTGAAGAATTTGGGCTAACCCTCACTTGACGTATGATATGTGTGATCAGTGAAGTTGAAACCACACTACTTGGATCTATGGGGCTATGGTATGTACACAAATATATGGAGTGGGTGAAAGTTTTTAAGCCATCATGGCGTTGGTGGTATGGTGCCGCAGTGGGTCCCACGTGCCCTTCACTCATTCCCTCCTCCTAAAATATATTTACTATTCACGGAGACGTGCCTTCGCGTTTTATTCTTGGTGCAGAGAGCGTCGTTTCTTTTCCTCCCAAGTTTTTCTCGTCTTTCGCTTTACATGGTCCGGCAAACCCCCATGACGATTGCTCGCAGGCTATGAGTACCTAACATTTAGAGTGTGCAATGAAGCTTACTGGGTTGACTACATCGATAAGTTGTTATGTCTTAGCTAATGTTGCTACAGAAATTTTTTATCATCCAAACATGGTTGATAAGCACTTCTCTCCTTTTCCTTTCATAACAAAGGAGTTCAACCAATATCACCAACTTTATGATCTTACCAAAGGGTTTCTTTCTACTACCAAACGGGATATTGAGTTTGGCTTCGTCACTGGGACTGGATACTTTGCAAGCGCATGATCCCAAACCCAATATTCCATTACTGGAATTTGGAAACTTACTGGTGAAGCCAGCAATTGTGAAACCCACATGCAAAGTCGTTTTCCGCCGAAAAGGTGAATCCGTGTGAATTTTACAAGTAATCACTAATGGTCTATAGTTAGATTGTCACCTTTGAGTACTGAATATTGAGTTATTGAGTATCTTTCATGTATTTTTCACTTGTTGTATGCCACAAGCTTACCAAAATTACCCAAAATTTGATTCCGTAGTTACATTAGCTAAGACATAACAAGTAAAATGCAAAAATGTCTGGGGTCAAAATTGATTTTTATTTATAAAGGCGTCAGTTCATCTTCCCCTTCTATAATCTAAGCTCGCAGGTCACCTTTTTACAATGTCGGAAATTCCGTGAAGAAAATGCTGACGAGAGATGCTGCACCTCATCCACCAAGTTTTATGGGAAAGCCACGTATGAAAATGATGCTAATCCAGAGGTAGGTTATAATTTTGCATCATGAGAAAAAATACAAAATCCATGTAGCTTTCATGTGAACTAATCACAAAATGGTTCAATGTACGTATCACTCAATCAGTTTCTTGTTTTGTTCAATCATCTTAATTCCAGAATCATGTTTCTTATAACGTCAACACACCAACAGTCTGCGTGTTATTGACCATGGAATCATCAAGAGTAACCAGCCAATTGAGCTTCATCGGTAGCACACAGGCTTCGATTCTTTCTACTTCTACTCCATGATGTCTTAACCCTAGCACGCAAGGGCTTTCCAGTTTCTAGTAGTATGAATTATGTTAGAATTCCTACAGTAAAAGCCTACTTTTGAAGCAAACAAATGAAAGAAGTGTATGGAATTAATATATATTATTGGACACAACCAGACGTAGTAGCCAAGTGATAATTTGTAAAGGAAACAGGCGTTTAAAAGGTATTTTGAAACATTATATTGAGGCAGGTGTAAAAACTGAAAATGGTTGTTTCTTGGATTTGCAACCACTTTTACAGCTTTACTAATTGCAGCTACATTGACTTGAGGTAATATTGTGGCAGCAGATTTGTAGTGGTTAAAATGAATAATTTTGTGTCTTCTAAGATGGTGTTTTAGAGATAACAACTTTTGAGATAATTTCTTTCTCGTTGAAGCCACTTAAGTATAATGTTTTACATGGTCGAACAAAGTTGTACATGTGTCGTCCTTGAGAAAATCCGTATATCAATTTTTTGCTCATTTTTGATGAGAAAATTCAACCGTACCGCTGCTGCACCATTACTCATTATTACATTTTATCCCTTTAATAACGTACTAACCATAAAATTCCATTTATACTCTCTGTTTACTGCGGGAATAAAATAGTGTGTATGCTGCTAATAATAATCCCCCCTTTATGATGGTGTAACGTGCGGTTTAATTCGAAACCAACACATGTTCCAAGATAATTTTCTGGCGAATCTACATCTCGACTCAAGACTCTTGAGTGAACAGTATCACGGATGAAAAGCATTCAAAGATATAAAAGAATATTCAAGGAAGATGAACGGACGAGATAAGTTCACGAGATCTGCTAACTAGATGAATTAAATGCGATGAAACTGCAACTGGCGTCTGTCTTTTAAGGAGAATAGTAGCGAAAAAAAGTTTAAAAGCTAACAGAGTAAGAAAAGCGAAATGGTTTTATTACACGCTAAGGTTTGTTGAATGAGATCCTGTAACTACATACTACATCCGCAGAGCAAGAAGAAATATTTGAAGAGTAAAAGTGAAAAAAAAAATCAACTAGTCCAACCAAATCCTCATGAATGTTTCCTCCACCCACAAGTACATGATACTTTTCCTGTTTTTCGTGATGCTTGCGCTTACCAATACTACATTGTAAGCTATTATTATACCAATTAAAAGTAGAGTTAGTTTGCTTGGCTTTTCCACTATAGACAAGTTTTCAGGATTTTTGCGGATTCATTTCATAGCATTATTGAATGGAACGGCATGGCGTAAGAAGAAACCTATGAGGTAGGTCAGGCGAGCTAGCTATAATATTTATCGCAATTATGATCTTCTAAAAACTCATTCAGCATGAAGCGTTTTTGAACAATCGTATTATTACCAAAAAACGTTCCATTCAGCAGTTACTTAAATCCCAAATAAGAAAATGCTGTGAATGGACAATGGACGTGATCTTACGAGCGGTACTATCTGAATTGAATTAAATTAAAAACAAAATTATAACCAAGATGAAATAGTTAACTTGAAAGTTTCTTTTTTAGGCTAAATTAGTTCCTTTTTTAAATCCGACCAAAGTATGTTTTCGTAAAATAAAGAATGAAAGTTTTTCTTTGAAGAGATTAAAGTCAAAAGTATTCTGACTCTGGTACTGGTAGGGTAGGATATTCAAAATGATATATATCATGCTACAACTTCGCTTTATGAGAAAGCATCAAATTAATTCTTTTCTATCAAAAGTTGGTAGCGTATACTGTATACCTATTCCCTTCTCTCTTCTCGACAAAACTTTTCTGACTTCGGGAGAAAAACTGCAATTTTGTGTGTAATTCACCCAAAAAGTCTACATACCGTTTTCCAATTATACTCATTCACTTAGAACCAAGATTCATTCAGGCAGAATTGCTAGTCTCTCGTGCGTGTAGTGTTAACAGTCACCGATAAAGGTATCCTATATACATTCACATACTTTTTGAGGGAAACCCAAACTTTAGATGCATAGTTGTATAATATGCGTTATTCGAAGCCTTTTCCTTCATTTCAAAAGCAAGACGTTCCAGGGCAGTTGATATTTACCCAATATTTGAGAGTAGTTGACCTTCTCTTTTTCGTTTGCCAACGCAACGCCAACAACTTATGTATCAAATCAAGAGTTTGCTTGCTTGTGGGTAATCAAATACAATATAAGTACATATTATTCTATGAAAAGGTAAGACCCGTTAAAATATCTTTATAGATCAAATTGAAAAATAAAAAGTACTAAAAGCGTTCTGTTACTGTTAGAATCCCTAGTATACTCATGCTCGTTGTCTACTATAACTATTGAGCATATTAACTTACTTCACTGCAGTCAGTCATGCGGTCTTTCAGGAAGATTAAATGGTAGATTAAATTTGGATATATAAGAAAACAATCTACAGTGCATGGTAGTGGACGAGGTATCTGGCAATGCTGAATTCAATGGTGACCTTAGATTTTTAATTTGAGTCCTCTGTGACCTATAAATGGCGGGTCAAAGGTCAATTTAATAAAAAAATGTTCGAGGAGGCTGAAAATGAGCATGCAGTAGTTTTTTGAATAGGAAAAATCAATGGCAACTTTGGATATACTATTCAAGATTATCTTGACCTTGCATGGGGTCAGAGGTCAACTTCAGAAAACTTCCTCAAATGCGCTGAAAATTTGTACATCGAGGTATCTGGCAATGCTGAATTCAATGGTGACCTTAGATTTTTAATTTGAGTCCTCTGTGACCTATAAATGGCGGGTCAAAGGTCAATTTAATAAAAAAATGTTCGAGGAGGCTGAAAATGAGCATGCAGTAGTTTTTTGAATAGGAAAAATCAATGGCAACTTTGGATATACTATTCAAGATTATCTTGACCTTGCATGGGGTCAGAGGTCAACTTTAGGAAACTTTCTCAAATGCGCTGAAAATTTGTACATCATAGTATCTGGCAATGCTGAATTCAATGGTGACCTTAGATTTTTAATTTGAGTCCTCTGTGACCTATAAATGGCGGGTCAAAGGTCAATTTAATAAAAAAAATGTTCGAGGAGGCTGAAAATGAGCATGTAGTAGTTTTTTGAATAGGAAAAATCAATGGAAACTTTGGATATACTATTCAAGATTATCTTGACCTTGCATGGGGTCAGAGGTCAACTTCAGAAAACTTCCTCAAATGCGCTGAAAATGTCAGCTAAATCGGAACATTTTGAAATGTTGACCTCTGAAGAGGTCATTGACCTCAACCGGTCAAAATTTTAATTTTGCTGAATAGAACGCTTTAATATACGTCTATGTACTAAATTTCAGCTCAATCGGAGCATTTTGAAATGTTGACCTTCGAAGAGGTCAATGACCTCAACCGGTCAAAATTTTAATTTTGCTGAATAGAACGCTTTAATATACGTCTATGTACTAAATTTCAGCTCAATCGGAGAGTGGAGTCGCATACAAAACAACGTGAAATATGTTGTCGTAGGATATTACAATTAGTCGCAAAGAAACGTGATGCAAAGAAATGAGTCAGTACGGATTTTGTTACTGATCGAATTCCCAAGAATGTTTTATGTTCTTGCAGTCGTCGAAATATAATTCTGCTAGGACTTACAAAGACATAATCTTTCGTAATTTCTTGGTCTCTATAAAACTGCACATAACATTTTCAAAAACAACTATTGTAGTAATTAAAGGATTTCCGCCTTCCACCTGCGTTAATTCAAAATGCTGACAAGAAAGTGCAAACTATATGTAAGCACGTACGTACTTAAAGGAATTTAGGCGTACATATGAACTAATGCCCGTGTGAATTTACCACTGACTGTAATTAAATTCAACTATTTGACACAACAGAACATATAATGAATCATATCTGTTTATACATATATGACGAATATCTTATTATGGTTCATTAGTACATAGTAGGCCTGTAAGCATGTATGTGTTGCGAAACAATTTGGGAAATTTCCAGTGGAGATACCTATATAGCATTTCTTTAAATTTTGCAAATTTCAACCACAGGGATTGTAGGCACTCGTAGGTCAAACGTAGGTTATGAAAAACAATTTTTATAACAAGACAGTATATAGTTTTTAGTACTGTTGGCGGTAGTAATTTTCAATGTTTTCTTTCACAAATGACTTCTATTCCATTTCAATGAGCACCAACAAACATGTAGCTATTACTCTCAAAAGGTAATCGCTAAAAACCACGAATGATGGATGATGACTGATATAATTTGAGTGACTTCAATTTGTGATATTGTGATTCTTCTTTCTTTGGTTTGTTAGGGGAATCTAAGCACTAATACCATGTTGTTATGTAAGGTCATCAAACAATAAACACGGATAGCAGCAATTGTGATTGAATAGGCGAGTGCGTTTTCCCCTGTGGATTAAAAATCACGTCAGTACAATATTCCTGGTCATTGCACAATCTCAAACAAGTAATTATGGCATATTATTATGTACTCGACAAGAATGTTTAAAAGAAGCTTTCTATCTCCCTATAAAACACTGTTTTTGCTCCAGTACGTATTCATCAGACAGAACAAAAGTGTAACCTGTCTTTCCTAGCATGTTTCCTCTTGATGGGAGTCTCATCATTCAGATCAGTTATGGGAGAAGTTCATTAGAATTATGGCTTTGATAGAGCTTCTTGTCTTATATATTATCATAAATTGCTGCACCAAGTTCAAACATTTCATTTAACTCACTACAAACTCTATACATACACACATATATATTTATATGTTTCAACCATTACAATTTGTATTTTTTTGTAGAAAATGTGTTTCGCAATCTTTTTTTTGTTGTGGACTAGTCGATTAGACAGGTCAAAGCGAGTTTACGTAACTATTGTAATGGAAAGAAGAGACAAGTTCATCATTCTCATTCACTGGAATTAATTGAAATGCAAACTACATCCATCGTGATCAATCTGAGCAGTATTTGGAAACCTTTGGTATTTACAATTTTGTCATTAGTACCATCCTGCATTCAAAAATTGATCTTTTTGAACCGTTCTATAAGCATGCAAACATTCTTTATATCAAAACCAAGAAACGTTATATACAACAATGAGAAACTAACCCTAAAAGTTTCCTTGAGAAAAAAGTATAATTCGTTGTACCCCATTACTCAAAATTGAAGAGGTGTTGAGCTCGTAAGAAGGGAGAATTGAATCCAACATGTTACATTACATTACATCAGCCAGCATAATACCACAAGATCTCTACTTTGATGTGGTCGATTAGTATAGACAGAGAAGTATATACCCTTGTTTTATTGCATCATGATTTTGTCTGTCTGTCTGTAATGTTGAGGATCCAAAGTCGCCAAAGTGTTGGAAAATTATAGCATGCATATAACCTTGTAGATATAAACACACGTTTATA
This sequence comes from Entomobrya proxima, assembly GCA_029691765.1. Lineage (NCBI taxonomy): Eukaryota > Metazoa > Arthropoda > Collembola > Entomobryomorpha > Entomobryidae > Entomobrya > Entomobrya proxima. The sequence goes on along the minus strand of CM056170.1, from coordinate 8,210,110 downwards.
ATAAACTTTTTGTTAAATGAATTTGTCAAATCCTTCAATTTGATGCACTATATTTGTTGAAACACGTCTTTTAAAAATCTGGTACAAATGTCATGTCCCATTTTATTGGCTATAAAATGAAATTTATTTAATTTAAGAACTGTAAGTCTAACGTTTGCTTCCGCACCTTCCCTACAACTTTGATAAATTTAAAGGGAAATTTACACACGAGACGTGAAGCGCTTTCGATGTAATCATCTGAAAAATACATCTTTAAACTTGAGCCAGACCATTTTACTCTCTCCCTCTCTCTTCAAATCCTTCATATTTCCAAGCGTTTAGACAAGTATATTCTACACTCGTTCGCTCTCAATAATTCCCAGTGATTCAAGTACAGTTTGCAAGGACATATAATTTGAGACGGAAAAATAAATTACAGTTCTGAAATGAAACTTTTACGCAAAAGTTTATACAATTTATGTATACGCGCGTGTTGTATTAGTTGTTTATCCTTTTTGCAATGATTATGCACACAAATTTTGAAACAGAAAAACGTCTTTAAGGAGACTACCAGACACACTTAATTCATAACGTGTCACGTGTGCGTGTTCATTTACAGTTACAGGAAATGAAGCAAGAAGCATAAAGGAAGCCTACGAAATACCAAGACTCGCTCCCTCAATTTTTTTCTAACGCCACACCATATCATTTTGTACCAGTTGCGGACGTGTGTGTTTTTCTTTGAAAAGAAATTTCTATTCCAGGATTCCAAGACTTTTCAAGGAAATTTTAGCTATGTTAACAGCATGAAATATTGTCCAAAAACCTACAAGAACAGCAGTATTCCCCCTATCAGGTTTGACGCACCCACACAAATTATGCTCTATAATGGCAAAGTGTTTGCAAATAGTAAATCAAAAATTTTCCGGTACATAAGTATTGAGGTTCCCTGCTTAGCATTAAAATACAAACTTGGTCGCTCATATACATAGTGATATCAACAAGGTTTGCCAACAAAGTCGTATTCACGAGAAATACGAGCTTTTGATTCATGTCGTAAGACGAGGTAAATCGCGTGGGCTGAAGAGGCTGCTATTATTTGTGATTTCTATTAGGGAATAACATCCTCTTAAATGTTTGTGGCCGAGGACGAAAATTCCCAAAGGAGGTAAACACATTTGATTACTGAGAGGAGGGAGCAATCCACATTTTTAAGGCTAAAAATTCTGCACATGATTATCATTTCTTGTGAATTCCTCTACGCAAGTCGCAAGTATAATGTACTTTAAAAGCCAAGCGAGAATTAGTTGGTCGTTCATGATACTGAGAGCTTGATGATGCTTTTTTCATGCATATTGCAAAGTACGTAACAGAGATGTAAGACCACCTGAAAAGCGACGCCAACCCTCCTTGATACACCTGTAAGTAATGTGTCCATTAGTATAGTTAGGTAACTTTCCAAAATTGTTGAAAGAATGTCTGCTAAATAGGAAAAACGGTCATATGAATGCTTTATGTGTAAGCTAATTACATGCTCTTTTATAAAAGTGTTGCCACTTTTTTGAGTAGGCGAAGAAGCATGAGAAGTTTTTATTTTATTTTGACGATCTTTTAAAATGATGGACATAGTATAGCCAAGTTAGCAAGATTGTTCACTGTAGCTATATGTCTGTTAGGCTGAAAAAAGTGTCTGATTATTCTCTCATCTCGTTTAAATGTAAACTAGTTTTTCTGTTCCCTGTTTAAATAATAAAAAAAGTCGTTAGATGCTACACAGAACATAATATTTCAAAAAGTTTGAAGCTATGAAACTTTGAAAGCGGGATCTATCTCATTATAAAGAAGACAGTGAACAATGAAAGTGGCTAAAATTTATAATAATATTATACTCGGAAATACGAGAGTTAAATTCATTGACACTCTGCCATTAGCAGACTTGCCATTTTCCACCCGAGAAACTTCCAACTCTAACTATACTGAAAAGAATAAAGTTTTTTGCACCTTGAAGCCTTCAAGTTGGTTCTACTTCCCCTGTCGTATCTCTTTATATTACAGTTTCTTTGAAGGCTGCGGGTCCTGGAAAAAAACTGAAATTTTAAATAACTTTTTCCTCCGCAGTTATATATTACATCCATCATCCAATGCTGAACGAACGGGTGCCAGTGTTTGTTTGCTAAACGTTTTTCAGATAGCATTAATGCAAGAACTTGTGGGCTCATGATTTATTCTCACAATCCTGCAAATCCGACAAAAAGCAGACACCAAATGCAGAAGCATTATCACCTCAATATGCATGTTTCCCGGTTTCCCATATATTTGAGTGATCAAAACAAGTGTACACATAGAAATTGCAATCAACGTGACTTGGATGAGCCCTGTTTGGAAATTGTGCTTGTCAGTGGATTCGGTAAAAGACCATCTTGCTTACCGATTCCTCATGAATATTTCGCCCTTCCCTTCATTTTTTTCTGATGCAGATTTATCAGATACCAATTTGTTTTCTTACGTGCACCATACGGTTTGCATTTGGTATACTTTATAAAATTACTTTATTTAATAATAATAATACTTCTCGCATATGTACAATTCTTTATAGAAAACATACCATGCATACATGCACCATGCATTCCATTTCCCACGTTTTATACTCTACAACAAAAAATGATCATCTCGGAAAAAACTAAAAGAATTTTATTCTGTATCAGATAGATCAAGGGTGCCGATATTGTGCCATCGCAGGTTTTATGAGCACATACACACACACACATTTTCTTGCTTGTGAGTTTTTTGGTCCATGTATAACAACATACCGTATAAAAAACTGCAAATATTCGAGAGACCAGAAGCCCCAACATCATCAACAACAATAATATCAACGAAAGTTAAGTCCTGACTCTGATACTGCATTGCACGCTAAGATTATTACCGTAGTTGTTTGTTGCTCATACATATATTGTTCACCGCTCGCTGAAGGAATAGAGCATCAAGTAATACACGTAATAATCCGTGCTGGAGATGCAAAAGCAGCAAAATGAATGTGTCTATCATATCTAAAGTGTTTTCGCGAGTTGAGGCAGTGCCACCGCAGTAGTAAGTAGCAACTCCACATTGTACACTGTAAAGTGGGTAAGCTATATATTATCGGCAGGCCCGTTTATCGGTGGAACGGTGAAAGTACAAAAAAAGTCTCCGGCAGAACACGGCAAAGCGTCACTCATTCTCTGCTCTGCTCTTCCTGTGTTCATTTGATAGAGTTTTATAGCTCAACGAGAGTGTCCCGACTGGGGTATCTTGCTCAAAGACTCTTTGGCTCAGTCAAGTTTAGTAAGTCAGGAGAAACGGATAGTGATGGTGATCGCGGTGCTTATTCGGGGTTGTGAATGAAAAAAGTTGTGGCAAAGTGGCAAAACTAGTTTTGTTGTACAATACGTGTATTTTATTTACTACTCTTTGTGTAGCACTAAAAAGTTGAACAATCTTCCAATTATTGTACTACCGCATTGAGCCCGTGAAAATAATCTTTAAGTTTATCAAGTACTCGACTTGTGCCCATCCATTGTTCTAAACAAAAGTGTAGTAACTATTTGAGAGCTAAAAAGCTCGTAATCTGTTTATGCGTTTCCTATTGATTGTCTAATTAAATAACTTTTTCCTCAGTTCTAATCGGCATTATATAATGGACAAAGCTTGGCGTGAAATGGTTTTTCGGTGTTCCGATATTAGCAACGCAGCACAGGGCAATGTGAGACTTTGGCTGTAGTAAAAATGTGCTTTGAACAAAAATTAGGGCAAACGATGACACTAAAGTGCGTTGAGAGCACAACTAGTGCACATGTGAGAAATGTTATATAACCAATAAATAATTCACGTTTCTGCGTTCTACCAACAACATCAATATTTATACGTTTCTTTTCAATACTCACAATAGACTATTTTCATATCGTTGTCTGTGATCAATTTTATGTGTAGGCATCTCTACCTGTGCTGCCGCACAAAGAACAGAGTTTCTCTGATATTTGCATATTTGCCGACAGTATCACCACAATCGTCCTCATCAGCTCGGTGACACAACATGGTGATCATCATTACTGTTAGTTTTCGTCAGTGAGTTTTGTTCATTCCAACGAACACTTGCCAGCTCTTGTGAATAAAAAGAATAAATGTCACAGCAAATCTCATGATACACCCATTTTATTGCACTTGAACTATTATAGATAAGGAATTTAACGTGCAAAATTGCGGTACTACTTGTACAGTGAATTTTTATGCATGAAAACAGTTGTTATTGTTGCTATTCTTGGCCTCTGTTATATGAACTCGAACAAGTTAGTTGAGTACTGAGCCGCAATTTTAGGATTAGATTACATGCATGAATTAGTCCAGGATGGACTGTTTTTATTGTGCAATACCAGACACGGTAGGTATTGTGCATGTTCTCTTCAAAAGTAGACAAACTCCAGTTTGTAGTACTTTATGTCATCGTTATTTATTCGTTGTGGTAAATTTAGTGCATACCGTGAAATAATAATGTAAAAGTTTACGTTACAATAACATTCTTCAGATAAAAACGTATGATCTCACTCCAAATTTCTGGAAAAAAAAGAAACAATAACATTATTTTCGCTGACGGTTACACTTGTTCCTTAGGGTTCCTTCAGTGTCATTCGCCATTGCAAATTGCAAAGGAAGGTTAAGCAAAGATAAATATTCTGAATTCCAACAGTTATATTATCATGCTAAGCTGACTGGAAAACGGTGTATTATTTAAATGCAAAACTATGCAAGATGCAGCTGCACTATAAAGACATTCCTTAGTTCAAGAAAAATGTCACTTGGTGGGTGTTGATGAGACAGGTTGAACTAAAGGAGAGAAAAATGTTCAAGAAAGATGTGAGCCAAATTTTTGCAAGTTTTCTTTATTTGTCTTGAAATTATTAGCAGCTTACAAAGTATGTACAATTTCGAAACATAAACTGCATCGGCAAACAAACGAATAAACAGGATAAAAATAACAGAACAAAATGGGAGATGCTCAAGGATCAAAAGTTTTCGAGGTCTCCCGGGAAGTGACTAATTGGACCATACCAGAGATAGGAGACGTCGTAGCAAATGATGTACTAGATTATGTCACTGAAAACTACTGGACAATATACTCCCCGTCTGGAGCAAACTCCAGCTTCAATGGCTCACTACTGGAAGGTGGTAATAAAACGTCAGTGGTTTCAAGGGATGAGGAACTCGCGAAAGTTGAAATGGCCGTGCTTGCCCTCATATTTATACTCACAGTTCTTGGCAACTGTGTCGTTCTGCTTGGGATCTTCTTCCGGAGGCAGAAAATGACAAGAATGTATTACTTCATCCTCCATCTTTCCGTAGCTGACCTGATCACCGCATTTTTCAATGTGCTTACACAACTTTTTTGGGAAATAACGTATAGATTTCAAGGTGGAAACTTGCTGTGCAAGTTTGTAAAGTATACCCAGATACTGGGACCTTACTCGTCTTCGTACGTACTCGTAATGACGGCTCTTGACAGATACCAAGCAATTTGTTATCCCATGAGTAATTGCACATGGACAGCCAAAAGAAGTAAAATCATGCTCGGACTTGCCTGGACTATTTCGCTGCTTTGTTGCTTACCCCAAATCTTTATCTTTAGCTATCGACCAGTAGAACCGTCTACCGTTCCCCCAGAATATGACTGTTGGGCAACTTTCCCAGAGGTTTGGGGAGCGAAAGCTTATGTTACATGGTATTCCATTACAGTTTTCATCATCCCCTTAATTATCCTCGTGTTTGCATACAGCTGCATAACCCGAGCCATTTGGATAAATTTCAATATGAAGGCAGCCGGCAGAAATCATGATAATTATGAGCGACGGATGACACGACAGGATTCTGATGATGGGGATGCTCCATCTCATTACGAACACAGTCAGGATGATTCCGTATTCCAAAGAGACAGTAGACTTTCTCTTCGTGCAACTGCTAGTCATTCAATTTCCGCAAATACGTCAAGCAAAAAATCCAACATTAATCTTTACAATCCCTCCAAGCACTTTCTCACGACGATCAGGTCCACGTCCACATCATCAACCGCTGGTGAGACCACGGACGGTGGGAATGAGTCAACAAGAAAAAATAAGTATATAGACTCAAACAAAAGAAGCGTGAATAACATAATAACCACCAAAACATCCACGTCCTCATCCTGTAACACACAATCAAGTACACTTTCTCCATCCTTAAGTGGCCGTCGCATGTCTGCGTCTGAAGATAAAAGTGTTGAGCGAAATAAAAATTCACTCTACTTTTCGAGTCAAAAAATGTTTGTGTCCGGGAATGGAAAAGGAGCTGACTCTAGCCTGGCTGAACAACGGCAGGATGAGGAACAGCTTCAGCTCATTCCAACGGAAGTTGGAGGAAGTGAGCAATGTCATCATCACACTACTTTGGGGGCGGGAGCTACATCAACAACCAGAGTTTGTATGTCTTGTGACAAAAATGATTTGGATGGTAATAATGGACCTGGCAGTACACATCACTTGAAAAATGGAAGTGTCAAATTCTCTGGAGAATCATCAGAGTTTTGCCAGCATGGAGGCTACGAAAAGCGTTGCAACCATTGCCAGTTGGCTTGTGGAGGAGAGGACCAACTAAATATGAATTTTACAGAAGGATCCACGCGTTCCAGCATTGCAGTATTAACCAATGAAATGAAAACGGAGGTAGAGGCAGGTGACAAACTTTTGAAGGAAGGTAGCCCTGCATCCTCTGTCGCCGACAGAAATCGTGACAAGGATCAGAATCAAAGCCACCGTTTCTCTGGGAAATCAAGCTCACGCCATTTGCTTTTACCTGTAACGAACCGGTTCTCGAGAAGAGGCAGAGACAGTCGTAATGGCAATGGTAGCGGAAGTAATCAGAATGGGAAACAGAGCACGAAATCAGTAACGGCTACCTATGTGGACCAGCAGCCCAGAACACATTCTGTGAAAGGGATTTCACGAGCGAAAATCAAAACCATTAAACTGACCGTTACCATAATCTGTTGCTACATTTTCTGCTCATCTCCTTTTATCGCAGCCCAGCTGTGGTACGTTTACGATCCCAATGCCTACAACAGTTCTTTCTTTAAAGGTAAATCATCAATCACTACACTTTTTGTCGTTTAACGGGTCTTTTTTAATGCATGCCAATGTAAGGGATCACAGAAGACTTTTAAAACGTTTATTTATCCGATACCTATTTACCTACATACTTTACAAAGAAGAAGGCGTACACCCTTATTGGCAATGCAGTTGGCATTCTATAAAATTATGCACATTTCATTTTTGTTTGGAGCGTCCCACTGGAAAAGCCTTCCTTCGAACATTATCCTGACATATAGAACGCGGGACCCATGCTCATTATGTGCATGCCAAACTCATTCATGCATAATGTAATGTTTGTCTGCCTCAATGTTCCAAGCATCTATTGTTTATTTTCAAACTAACTATCCATCATTCCGGGTTTAGTAAGACACCCCCATAATAGGCATTGTTAGATCGGGTTATTATCGTCACCACCCTACCCTACAAACTTTTCTCTAAAGACTCTTTCCCGAAATTGAATAGAATGGCACAATGAACTAACGCCTTTCTTTTGGGTTTCCAGCAATGTGGTTTTCACTTTTATTCTCATTTTACTAATAATCTCCATCTATAGCATTATCTGCTTTCTCTTCCGTACTGATGTATCTTTGATGCTTGAACCTATATTTAGTTTCATGTTTCATAATTTTCCATTATGAAGATTTGATTGATGATGGTACATGAAACTCCTTTGATCATAGATCAAGTTGCATTGATCTTTCCTGTAGTAAGGCTTTCTGTATTACATTATTCTGTATTATGGATGTTTAATACCCGGATGACGGCAATTCATATGAAATCCTTGACCTGTCACTTAAATTACAACGAATGACATTGTGTCCACATCTTCATTAAAAATTCTAATGCCATTGTCTCCAATTTGATTAGGTAAATCTTATCATAGATTACTTAAGTAGTTAAAATTTTCCATTGTTTACTGTTTATCATCAATAATTAACAGACTGGAAGATAAACGTAATGAACAGTTTGTGATTGCCAAAAACAGTAACTAGATTCACTTTCGTAGCGTCACTAAAAGGTGGAAAGTTATTGTTCTCCACACAATGCAATGTATCTATACAGAGAGTCATCGCGTGACAAGGGTAATTAATTGGATTAGCATCAGATAGATATCACATTGATGTATACGCAAAGGGTCACTCAGACTTGGTGACAAGTCGATTTAATGAAAATTTTGTATGGTAAATAAGGATGTTGCTTCGTTGTCCCAACAATGGCTTACCAACTATAACCGTGTTTCAAGCCCTGAAAACTTTTCCCATTAAAATCGTTTTCCATTTGCCTGCCAAATTCATCGAAAACTGTTTCTCTTTACGACTATCCTTGAATAAAACAACACGACGTATGCCCCTAGTAGGGTTTGCAACCAAGGTTTTACTTATCAAGCTACTTGATAAAAAGCTTGAATATTCCTTATCAAACTACTTGAAACTTATCAAGCTACCCGATAAGCTATTATTTCTCCTTATGATTTCTTTACACCCCACTTCCCCCTGGGGTAATTTACATGGAAACCATGGAAAAAATTTTCTTTCTCAAAGGAAAAATTCTTATCAAGTAGTTTATCAAGTAGCTTGATAAAAAGCTTGATAAGAAAGCTTATCAAGTAGCTTAATAGAGACTCATTTGCAAACCCTAGCCCCTACATAGTACCATTATTCACTAAAGTCATTATCCAAAATAACATTCAAAAGAAGGTTGTCTGATTCTATGCAACTTTTTATGCATAGAGGAGTAGTTTGGCTCGAGTATGTTTTGTGGAAACATAATCGTTAGCTATAACTTATGCATAGTAAGGGTTTACGGTTTACGCAACAGGCTTTCGGCGTGGCAATGCTATTGTCACGTGAGTCTGTATTGCACCACCAACTATTCTCTATTAGGCATTACACATTTTATTTGCATTAATCCTTATGTCTTCGTTCTTTTCTCTGGAAATATTGTAGCATTTACATAAGAACGTGCTTACGAAACTTCTAGGCCACACATACTATCACAAGTTTAAGCAAAACAGTATTACAGAACTTTCACCACCCGATTCGAGTTGACCTTTCCTATTTTGTCATTCTAATTAAAATTGTTTAGCATGCTTAATTTTTCTCTGTAATCAGAAGACCTCAGAATCAGAAATTCTAGTTTAAGATTATCAAGAAAATTTGGTATGTTTAATGACATAATTATTTGTGTGTAGCTTAATGATGAAAGCTTTTATTAATTTGGGAAAGTTCCCTGAAACTTGCAAACTTTAAAAACTCTATTACTTCATATCATAATTACATAACAGTCTTTACAAAATTAATGTACAGGCGATGAAAATGGAATTTGTGACATGTGACTGAGAGACAGGCAACTCGGGCAAGCTATTTTTATAGCTACAACTTCAAACTTAGAATCCAGTTGCAATTATACAACATACTGAGAAAACTATACTGGATCTTCATAAATTTTGATATGACCTAAAAAGAAACAGCCATGTCATGTCATGCTTTTTCCTACACAAGATTCGCACATATAGTAAATTCCATCCGGTGTACTCAATTTTGATATGGAGTATGTATATACTTGTGTGATCGCGATCACTTTCGTTTCCTCCAGATTCGAGTGTATTTCGTCATCTAATTGTACTTTGCGTTGCTCCTGCTTTTATAGCGTACTATCTATATGTTCGCCATATAGTGAAGGAAATTCTAACTTACAATTCACAGCAAACGCTTGATTTTGCAACGAGCGGTCGTCTTTGTTTAAGCGGAGAAAGACAGATCAGATCAGACGTGTTGCGGAATATAAGTGGAGCTCTCCACGGTGCTTTTTGTCATTTCAACGGCTCTCCAGGGCTTGATGTGAAAAAGAGGAAAATGCTCAAATATCATGGCGTAAAGAAGATGAAAAGAGAAAGTGGTATTAGAAGCTTCTCTGCTTCATTTCTGATGATTGCATGTAGCCCCCTTCTGAGCCACGTTATTCGAACACAACACATGGACGTTTCATTTTACTACTGCTTAGTGCTCAGCAAGAATAAGAATACACAAAATTATGGCTTAACCTTTTCACAAATAGTTTTGCTACTGTTATTGCTGACTAGCTGGAAGTTAGGTTAGATATTCTTCTGTAGAGTTGGTACAAATGCCATCATTCCGTTCCGGAGTGCCGAGTTTCAATTGCTTCAATTTACATACTCCAAGTCATAATGAGTGTTTCCAAACGTACTTAACTTACTCTTACTGTCAAGAAATACGTGGCATTAATAAAAATACGTATAAGACGGTTCTTTGACAAAAGTGCAAAAACCAGTCGCATAGATGGGTATGTTTATTCCACGGAGTTTTAGAGGAGCTGTCATGCATCATATCGGTAGTGTTTTTACTATTGCTATAATGTCTGCACTTGATTATATTTGATTTCATTTATAGTAACAAAGTATAACAATTGTGTTTGCAAATTTGAGAACAAATTCCCAGGAGTAGGATTCAGGATAAAGAATGATCGCGCCTAGTTGTTTCCCTGCACATTGTAAGATATTAGAGAATATCATTAGTAAAAGAGAAAGTAAAATTTGGCATTTTGAGGGAAAGTGAAAATATTTAGTGCTTATACATTGCGGTTGGAATAATTTATAAGCATTTTATAGATTATTTTCTATTTATATTCTATTTGCTTTCTGTATTCCCTCAAAGCCTAACTGATGGAGCAAGTTTTGCACGAACTAGACCGTCGGCAGTCGGTATTCACCGCAGTAAGTCTGGATTGTAAATAAAATGTACTTTAAGATGCAGCAGAAAAACTTGCAGAATTGCACTGGACTGCAGCCAAATCACCACATACTAGTAGCTTAGAGTTTAGAGTGATTTTCCATTTACTCTTACGGAATATTCTATAACTATACACATGTGATTAAGAAGTGAAAGCCGCGAGAAAGATAATTTCAATTCTGCTGGCGTATTAAAATTGTTGACACTATATACTACATGTTTTATATTATTTTGCTTTGGTCTTATCAGTGCAGAATAAAATTGCGTAACAGCCACAAGAGAGAAGCGTATAATTTTTCCGTTTGTACAGCAAGTTGAGTGAGACATTAGACTATGGCAAGATGAGGATGGCCTACAAGCAAACAACGAAATTCTTTCTCACAGTCTGAATACCAATCAGAAAGACAACAGAAATAGAACCAAACAGTTAGTAACTTTCAAGCAATATGAATAAGCAACCACTCTAGTGAGCATACCATCAGGGTATGAGATGAGACTGCCCGCAAATATTATTCTTTCATTTCTAAAGATTTTTGCTATAATCAACTTACCAGCCTTGCTTTGACCATGCTCAAACTTGCCCTTTGGGTTGCGTAGGTATATTATTTAACTTTGTTACTTAGAATAATTCAATATGCTATACTTTTCGTCCTGCAAACCACATAAAGTAAATATTTCGTGTTGGACCTGACTGTAATATGGTACAATACAAAGCACCTGGTGTAATGAATTAAGCATTATTGTTCATCTGCCCCTATTTTCAAGATTACTTTCTCTTTACGATCAGCAACATTGCTTTTGAAAGGATAAGTCATATATAATATTTAGGTCATTTGCTGTATGGTGAAAGTTCTTCACATGGAAGCTTTTTGTAATTCATGCCCATTTCGTTGATGTGATAAGTATTTCCTTCTCAATCTGCTGGTATTTTTTCAAAAACACGTCAGAACCAGGATGTCCCATAAAGAGAACCCGTATGTTTATATTTCCTGTTAGGGTTAAAAAAAACTGTGGTAGAAGTGGTGGTGTGAACTCCTTTCCCCGAAATGGAACAGATTTGGAGAAAACATGAAAACAGAACCGTCGACGTTATATATTATTATTGTGATATTGATTTACTGGTTACCTCAACTCAAGTGGTGGTAGCGAGCTTCGGTTTCACATGAACTGATCAAAACAAAAACTGATAATAAAAAGGGCAACGTCTGCCTCATTATTGGTTATACTACCCATAAAGTAAAGTTTACGACTAGAAGAGAGAGTTAAGTTAGATGATATTGTTTGATTTGGGTACGTATAGTGCGACAGAGAGCACGGTGGGTTTTAAGATCAATAAAATGTTCATGGTGTCAATAAATTGGACCTAAAATTCCGTTGAATGAATGATTGCAAAGGTAGTTGTAAGCAAGTTGACGTTTATAAAGGTGAAAGTTGTGGTTTTAACACCAAAGGAACGATGCAACGAGACGGCATAAACCAGTTCTAGCCTAGAAATACTTCAAATATTCAATTGATATCTGTCTATAGGTCACAGAGACGAGAAATTAGTCAAGGTTTACATCCAAAGCCAGACTTTACGAAACATTTACTTTCAACATAATCTCAAGTGGCCCCATAAACCAAAACGTTCCCATAAAATTAAGGATAATATACTATTTACTAAAGAATAACTGCATTCGTTCGACATTGTCATTAATTCATCAATATAATTAACAACGTCTATAAAACTTTATATATACTCTGCTGGCAAAATGCTAATGTTTTACTTTTTTTGTCTCCTCAGGACCAACCTTCACCATTCTGACTCTCTTGGCGTCCCTGAATTCTTGTGTGAATCCCTACATTTTTCTGTTCTTCAATCCAAACCTCTTGCAAAGCTGCTTTCACGGAATTTTCCGGCCAAAGTATCCTGGACGTCGCTTCAACAACAATGGAGGATCTCCACTTTCCCGTACTTTGTCCCAGAGTAAGAAGGCTCAACTTGGTGTTGTTGGCCGAGCAAGTAGGTATGGGAGTGGGCATTCTACTAGTGGGAACAGAGGGCAATCAAGCTCCCGATTGACCTATCAAGCTGGCAATGAAGGATCTCTGGCTTCTTCAACTCGTGCATCCCTTGCAATGAGGGATGGGGAGTCGTCGAGATCCCAGTACCAAGTTCCTCCTAATAATGGATTTGAGAAGGGTTACCTAGAACATGTGTCGGAAAAAAGCGAAAATATAAATGCAGTAGAGCTAGTAGATTCCACACCACCCTTACGATCGTCCCCATCTATGCAGGCCAAACAGCAGGACAGGTACCCGCCATTTGGAAAGCAACCGTGTCGAGTAGAAACGTCATTAGATGCAACTAAAAGCCATGTTAGCACCACTAGCACACTTATCACATAAAACAGTGATGTAAAAACTGTTTGACGTAGTTATCTAAAAATAAATACTAGGTTTCTTTAAATGTTACTTAATATACGTATACACCAGTACCTCTACTAAATAGATAAAATCTCATAATATACTTCAAGCCTATTTGCAGTTCGTATATATACAGGGTTTAATTTTATATTCTTCTGTTTGTATTTTTGTAGTGCATTTTGGTTTCTTTACATTGTATTTTGTTTTAGTTCATTATATAACATACTTGGTTTACTTGGAGTCGTTTAAGGTTTTGGTGATGAATTTATCTGAAATGGAGAAGAAAAGTCGATTATTTAGTGAATGAGTTTTCTTGGAAAAAGGTACTAAAGTGAAAAAATGTAATTTATTTTCATACTATGCGATCGCCTTTTTTTGTACCGCGTTGTTAATGTCGTTTTATATATTGTACAATGCTGTTGTTTAGTAATCTCAAGGAGTGATTGACTTGAAAATATGCATCAAATTCTTTTTATGTACTAGAATTTACCAAGCACCCACCTTTACATGTCGTTGTTACTAGTAGACTAGGTATACGCGATTTACTGCAATATGTATACATTCAGGATTTTGTAGAGTTTTGTTTGCATGCGCATTTATGTACATATATCTATATTATGCACTATGCACTATATCGAATACTCAAATGTTCAAGTAAAAGTTGAGTTTCATAAGAAAACTTTTTATTTTTGAGTGGCTGGCTGCTGGTTCTAGCCAATATATAAATCTGATGTTATGGTGTGTCTCTATACTCAATAATGTCACACCATACACAGTCTCTAGTCTTTTCTACTGAGCCGTCAATTGAATGAAATCATCAGAATAAAGTGAAATTGAATGCCGACGCAGTTTTAAGTTGCACGAGTTTCTTACCTAATGTCGTTTTCTCTTCAGGGTGAAAATAGGATGAGTCTCATAAAAAGAAAGCATGCATAGTGGAAAAATGCGATATTACTCTGCATGCAGTAAGTAGCAAGTAGCAAACATTATATTTCATGACTATGTTTTTCATTTCGATGAACACATAATGCAGTGAAAGTTTTACTTGGTTCAAGTCAATGATCTGTGTACTGTATACCGTTCGAAGAGACCGTCGGCAAGGGGAAACTATGTTATTATTATATACTTTCAGGTTTCAGGTGCACTTGTGTGACGCAGATGAAACAAATGGGCTTACTGGTTTTACATTCCCTGTAGTGTGGAAACTCCAACACCGGACACTACCCACAAATTTAGCGAAAGTCTTTTATGCAAATTATTATCAGAGATAACATGTTAAATCTTTTTTGTCACCTTGTAGCTGATTTATTGTGTTGAAATATCTAATTCAATGAGAATCAGACTGATCATTTAAGGTCTACAAATACATACATACACGTCTTTTGTGTGATACATTTACAATTGGTTTTATTCAGCGCGTCCGAACGTTCGAAATTCTTACAAATCTTGAAAACTGCTAATTAGAAAGTTTTTGAGAAAATGTAATCTATGCAATTTAAAGTGTAATTGATCAAACTTGATTAGTAGCAGATAAACATAAGTAAAGTAGTAGGTACCAATTTTCAACACGAGTGTTTAGCACTAAAAGCCTGAAAGCTTGTTGTAACTCTTTAAATTTCTATATTATTGCAGTTACTTAAGATATAAATATTAATGTATATGATCTTCAAATGCATACGTACAAAATGTTTTAAAATAAAAGTCCCAATCTATACAGTAAACATAAGAAATCTGACCCAAAATAACTGCTTTAATTTACTTACATACATAAAAAATCGAATTTCTGTTCATAATACAAAAGGCAAAAGCTTAACTTGTAATTTATTGTAATCTGCACTCCAAATAGTAACTTTTTCCATACAGGGCCAAGCCACATCCACAATCATATTAAGATATTTTCGTTTTCGCAGCTTACACGTGCATTACTGAAAAAATGTTTGCGTGTTTCCCATTACAAAACTACTTAACAGGACTTCATGCAAAGACTACATTATATATTGGAGAAACATTTTTTTTTGCCAGAAACTTTTTTGCGCTAAAATGTCAAGTCCGAGTTCCAGCAGACAGGCGTTCTGGTAAGTAAACTACCAGTGCCGACGTTTCTAGTAAATTAAATCAAGTGTTTGTATAGAAAATGACATGATATATGTCTACCCACTACAAAGGAAAGCACTGCTGACTTTTTAGAAATGGGCAGTTTTAGTGTTATATTGCATGCAGCCTGCTGTACTCATTCCACCACATGATTTGACAAGCTTTATAAAAAATTATTACTCTATATTTTATCAAAAAATATTCGGTAGCGATCTTTGGATTATTAGAGTCTTTTTAATGAATGTCCTTACAATCCTTAAACGCATTATCATAATATTGGCTGCCTGGCCGTGACTGTGATAAGAAATATTCTGTGCGTGACAGTAGATGATATTTTTAGAGTTGTACTTTTAAAACTGCCGACAGACTTAACTCCAAAACTTGTATGTTGAAAATTGCATACTCATTTGAGAACATCGTTTCCATAAACTTGGCACTGCGTGAATGCAATGCTATCTATCATAAAGAAGCTATAGAGACATTCGTTTGTATGCGTGCCGCTTTACAATCTAATTATCTGCTATCATGATAGCCTAACAAGTTATTCAAGCAAGTGGACTGAAATAAGGTAAGAAGACTAGTTTACAGGATAACTATGAAGAAGTTTGATTGTTGACATGTTTCTCCTGTCGTGCATATCGTTCATATCGGAAGGTTCATAAAAAACTTCACATGCGAATGGTGTAGACATTTCATGCCGTGCTATATGACATGACATTTATTGTCACGAATGTGTGAGATCTGTGGATAATGCCAGAACAAGTTGACTTCCTGCTGCTAGTAGGCTGTTTTATAGTTTTCGTTTTGATTGATGACAAATTGCTGTTTCATGAGTGTCTCAAATATGGCGTAAAACCAGCTTTTGTTTCACAATTCACTCCCACCTACCACACTACCACCAACGCTGTGACCCACCAAATCATTCATGTATATGAACTACATCATATATGCAATTATGAAGTGGCTGGTTGTGTGTTGTAAATAACTAAAGGAACTTTCTTGTAGGAGCAGTGAACATGAACGAAACCCTCACTAAAATGAAAAATTCCTCTTTATTTCGACGGATTTTTTTTTCTCTCAAAATGGTCTAAATATAAAACTCAATGAACAACTGTAATCAATTTGTAACTTCCCATCCCATGTAACATAGTGTCGCATAACAGTTCGTGTGTATCATTTGCATTTTTACGACATAGGCATGCCACTTTTGACTTTCTCCTCCATAACCAGAATGACGAGAAATCGAAATAGGTCTTGTTGCTATAAAAGCAATCTAAGTAAAATCAGTAAACTATGGGGGAGTTTACGCTTTCGCTGAACATAAAGAAAAATGTCAAAATGTACCTAGGATATACTTTCTAAGCTGTAAAAAAAACAAGAGAAAGTCGACATTGCATTGGACGCTCTTGACAAATGTGAGAATTTTACCTCCTGTTGTGTCTATTCGATAACTCAGTCAGACTATTGGAATGCACAATTCTACTGTATTTTTTTAGGCATGATAAAAGCAAACCCACAAGGATCATTTAGTTGTGACTTTCTCTATGATTCTCGGCAACTTTCGTCCGCTCCCAGTATGTCGACTTAAAATAAGTCCGTTGTTATAATAGTTCCGTTCGTCATGATCAATTATATTTTTTATTAAATATTTATTAGTTTTATTTATTATTATAATATACAAAATAGAACATTATTTATGCTGTATTTCATCTTTTTATCTATTTAATAATGTACAATGTAAAGTCAACTTTTCACAAATAGACATGGAAAACTATAAATAGTATAATTGAAAGAAGAAAAGCAAAGTATTGCAACAGATATATACAGTTAGGACCACACAATAAAAGAGTTGACTTAAGCATATGATAAAATAACGGTCTCTGTCTATGTCGTGCCCTAGGGTAATTTCACAACTCCAACGAAGACAAAATTGGTGTGTCACATCTTGTGGAATAAATTAGCAAACCTATAGTACTATGTCTAATTTTTCCTATGGAAAATCTCTCATGAGACGAGTATCTGATGTCGTAGAATGGTAGAATGTGTCTGACTCCTGGCAAGTTGTAACTGATTTTCAGGAAAATTGAACATGGATGATAAACAGCGTATATTCTCTTTATGTGAAAGTTTTCCACTCTTGGAAATGCTGAAATGTAGGTTATAGGTGTAGACATGTTTAGAGATTTAAGGTAGTGGGTACATGGTACATTATATTATTATTAAGTAGCCGCAGGCTAATTATTCATTTCGCACGCTTGGTCTGTTCCGGGTCCGTCCGCCCGTCCGACCGCCCGCCCGTCCGCCCGTCCGTCGCCCCTTAGAATTGGAATTTTTTAATTCTGTTTTTTTCTAAACGGTACTACTCAACAAGACCTCGCGCCTGGTCCAAAAACATTTTGACAAAACACCACCAGAGGGCGCTAAAAATTGAAAAAAGTCTATAACTCCGTTCCCTTACAACTTTTTTCAATTTTTTTTCTGGAATAGGTTCCTTAGGTCCTACTCCATCTATTGACACCCCAACTTTTCCCCAGTGCACGCCCCCTGGCGGCCAAATTCAAAAACGCCATAACTCTGGTCCCTTAAGACTTTTTTGAGTTCTGTTTTTTGGAATAGGTTCCTTAGGCCCTACTGCATTTATTGACACCCCACTTTTTCCCCAGCGCACGCCCTCTGGTGGCCAAAATTTAAAAATGTCATAACTCCAGTTCCTTAAGACTTTTTGAAGTTCTGTTTTTTGAAATAGGTTTCTAAGACTCTTGTGCACTTCCGCAAGTCTTTCTTTTTGAATAAAAAATTATATTTTTATATTTATATATACTTACTTCAACATTTCCAAGGGTTTATTTATTAATAAGACAAAGGTTTCCACGACTATGTTACTCTGTTACTACGATTTACCAACAACTCAATAATAAGTAATGACAGCTGTTGCTACGACAAATGCAATTGGAATTCCATTTTGCTATTGTTGTAATGATGGACATACCAATTTGTGAATATCAAAGGAGGTGGACTTCTGAATACGACTTACAGTAAACTTGAAAATGATTTCATCAGTTGCTGGTGACTTAGAGATGGAACTGGTTTGCTTGCTTGGTGACAGGTAGTACTGGTTGTTAAAGTTTGTTGAAGTTGGTGTAGCATATTCAGTGATTTTAATTAAATAAATTATAGATTTATGAAAATATATTAGGCATAGATACACCATATTATTACTGCAAAATATATTTGATGTCTGTTGTACAAATCGCGTTCTAATACAAAATGGACGTTCATTTATTACAGCGCTGGCTGAATACATTGCAAAAGTCCTGTCAACTTGTCGATGTCAATAGCATAAATGTTCTTCGCATTATTATAAGGTTTGCAAACTTTTAGATAGTATTTAATATTATGTAACTAGTTTGCTAAATATACCATAATATGTTGCATGTCTGAATTCTGAACGCAATTAATTATAAGTGTGTCAATCAGTATTATATGTAGTGTATGTACAATAACAATGTATGTTTTTAATGTCGTGGCAAAGATATCAAACTGTAAATACGAATATATATAATATAAGCATGGAAGTCTACATTTTTGTTATTATTATTTTTCAATCAAAAATTAATTTAATAAATGTCTGATATGTTTATATTCATTATTTTAACAAAAGCACGTACAACTAAAACTTATTTCGCGTGACATGAATCTTGTTAGGCAAGGCATGCGACAAGTTTTGAATGAGTACATATTTGACACTTACTGATATGTCCGCAAAAGGCAAAAACAAATCAATATACCTAGATAACAAACAAGGCGCATCATAACAATCAATACAACATTTAAAACTATAGTACTTTTATCTAGAAGCATAATGGAAAAAAATTAGTAATGGTTTTGCTAATGGGAAAGTTTTGACGACATCATTTGGCGGAGAATAGTGGAGATAGGTAGAGTTAGTTTATCAAATAATTTATCGAAGTTGTGTTGCATGTGCAACCGTTCTCCAGGACGGTGTCTTTCCGAAAAAAAAACATATTATGTGAACTTATTATTTATCTTCACAGATTTCTCAGAATGCACATACCCATGATTCCTGATATGATTTATTGTTTTTAGTTTAGGATAATCAAAGAGGAAAGAAAAAGTAACACGTCAGTCCATTAGCAACTTTTCCGACACTAGAAATTATAGTGTATAAGGCAGGCTGTTTACTGCTCTGACAAAAAATACCACATTGGAATTTAAAGGTGCATATATTAGAAATAGTTCAGTTACTGCACTGAATTATGCAATTCGCATATCATAGCGTGTAAAGTGCTGGAATAAATGTCGACTCACGTGCTTATATACTACACACTTTTTGGGTGCTTTGGTCCAACTAAATTTTCTTTGTAGACAAAGCCCTATGGGATGTTTGCGAGAAGAGAGCATCCCGTAGTATGTATCCTAGAAATTGTTGTCAGACGCAGATTTCAAGCTGTCCTTGCAAACAAGTATTTTGCTAGACGATTTTATCTTTGTATCGATAGTTTTACTAGTAAAGGAAGTAGACAAGGATGCGCACAGCAAACAGAATTTGAAAGAACGAGATGCATTCAGATACGTGAAGTCCTTGACTTTGTAGTTTCTTATCTTCTATGCTCCAAAGAGAATAGTATATTTAATTCCATATCACTCTTTTAAAAGAGAGTATTTGTTCAAAATTTAGAGGTGCTACCTAATTACAAGTACAATTTCATAGTTTCAAACTTTGCCTAAATATAAAAATGTCATTACCATGCATTAATACATGACAATGCTTCATATGGTGATTCATAGTCTTCGAGTACGAGTAGGCAGCTTGTGTTTTTCGTTTATTTTCGAAATTGCAATAAAAAATCATAAGAGGACAAATCACCATTGCTTACATAACTATGTACCACGACGATTTTATGGTAACAAGATAGGAAAAACTGCAACAGTGCATACTTTTTCGTAATGACCTCCTTGCTACGCGTTGCTAACCTCTTAAAACTAATGCTGTTAGCTCGTTAGCTGACATTTATCATGTATTCCATATGGAGTTTTGTTCAAACTTTTAAAATTATATAGCTATCATGCAATGCAGCCAAATTTTACAAAATTATTCTTAATATGCATTTACTGTTCCTTGTTCTCTGTCAGGTTTGAATTCTGAGTAACATGACCTTACAAAAGCAAACATTCTAACAAATATAACAAAATTGTACTATATTAACTGTACCACCGTACTAGATGACAGTCAACAGATTTAATGACAACCATAACAAGTTTTGTGTCACCTTTTTCACCAAGTCGTTTATTATAACTGCGTTCTTATCTAAAGTCTAAAGTGTATGCTTTAAAAATTTAAATGGTCTAAAAATATTTGCTACCGTGATTTACCAAGGCCTGAAGACTATCGCCGTTTATGTCCAGCCCTGCAATCTCTCTGGGGAAAGGTAAACATTTTTACTCACATAAGAACGTGCCCGCAATTTCATCATTCAATGTGTTGTTGTACCTCGCAGTCCCTGTTAACCCAAAAGCTTCTCAGTTGATTTAATGCATAGAAAAGCGAACTCATTTTATCTTTGACTGCGTCATGGAGAACCATTAACCCCGAGGTACAACAAAGTTGAGACGTTATAATCGTCAGAGACGTTATTAATCTTGTTAGTCAGTCTACGTCAGTGTAAATAATATTAGAAACTATTTCTGGAACCAATTAAAACCATATTCATGAAAACCATAATATGTATATCATCAGCGGAGTCTACCCGAGTTTACAGGCTTTAAAGCACATTAAAAATTAAAACATTGGCTAAATTTAGAACCAATGGCGAATTGGCACTTGTTTTTAAACAACTAGGTACAAACACAGCTAGTTACTTCGAGGTCAAAAGATGAAACTTTTCTTGGGTTTCTATATTTGTATTGCTCATTCTTTATGCTAAATTAGCCCATTGTTATATTCCAAGAACCAGTTTTAAAACCTAAATCGTCGGTTCTCATATTTGTACATATTTATTATGTTGCATCTAACATTCACTGGAAACATTATATACAACAATATTACCTGCTTCATACACATGCTACATTGAAAAGAGGGTTCTGTCCAAATACCATTTACCGCGACTTCTCTCTCATTTATACTCGAGAACAAACTACCCTTGCTTTCAGAACAAATCTGAAAGATGATATATCTAACGCTAGCAAAGAAGAGGTGTGAAAACTTTATATTGTATTAATTTAGTTTGTCTAACGTTTATAACCATCTTGATGTTGCCATTTCTAAAGTTCTCCAAATGAAATTAGTACCAAATCTCATGTAATTTAGTTCATTCCAAAGTTTACGAGAAAAGTTTCTCCATGTTTCATAGTTAGTGAACCTCTTGTAAATTTAACCTACAAGAAGAAGCTCTTCCATCACCATTTTATACAAGTACAACCCTCGTCTTGTTTGCTCCTTAATTAATGTATAGTTTCAAGAACACACGTATCGTGTATTTGTGAAAACAACTGGAAGGACATGGACTAAAATAAAATTGTAAGCTCAACATAAAGCAATACTATTATATTTTCTCAGGTAAATAATAAAATTAGCATGCCCGTCCATTGCACTTTCTTTTGAAAATCATGTGACGTAATTCTTTCTATCACCAATAATTTTCAGTAAAACTTTTTCACGTACGGGACCAATTGAAATGAACGTTACATTCATTAGGTATAACCATTTTTAAGCCTTCGATAATGTCCCCAAAGCTACAGATTTTGACGAGCATAAGTAGGTATAACCATTCATCATTGCAAATTTTATTATCAATGTAACCTTTAGCAAGTTACGTAAAACATGTTTTTGGTCTTTGCACCACTTTTGTGCAAGTGGCAACGACATATGCGACGTATTCAAATTTTTAGTATGGATACAACCGTGCACTAATACTAATACTAACAATCTCTATACAGTTAATTCATGTATAATGTATAATATTTTTAAGCCTATACAAACCTTCCTAAAAACTAAAAGTATAGTAAATCCCATGTAAGTGTTTGTTGCTGAGTGCCAAACTTTTTGATAAATTGCAACAGCTAAGACTTCGTCGAAAACGTCAGCTAAATTAGGGATACCAATGTGGATAAAACCCGAAGCTGATAGTAATCCATACAGTATGGACCATTAATGCATATTATTGTGTACACTGTTCCATGCTTCAAATTTCTTGCCAGTGACTTCTTTACTTTTTAAATACCTGTACAAAGTATATATGGGTACTTAAAAACAGTGAAAGCTTTTTGCTCTATTGGATGTAAACTGACGAAGAAACAATAACGTACTATATGTATTATGAAATATTACCCAAAAAAAGAACTACTACTGTTGCACGCGTACTGCATATTTCCTAATTGTAAAATTTTGAACACTGCAAAAAAGGTTTTCTTTGTCTTTTTCTTTTAACCTTCATTCTTTCAAATCCTCTTATCAGTTCGGACGTCATTGAAACCGTCAGCACAAACGCACACAATACGATCTGCAAATCTTCGTCTAACAGATAAATTTGTCACTAGAATGGTAAACTATTCACCTTATAAGTATGAACGGTATTTCAACAACCAAAGACATAAGATTCCATGATGCTGTCATTAGAGTATGAGTATGGTTAAATAAAGGGGAACATAGAATTTTCCATAAATTTAAAAGTTGCGTCGTTTGGAAAACAAAGAACTTACGATATTTATAATATTATGGTAGCCGCTCCAGAGATTAATGCGAATGTATATATATTATAACCTTCGAACCCTAACCGAACCCTTTTAAATTAGTGTGTGCTTTACTATACTATTTCCATTAAGCTGTAATCTTATTAGGTTTTGTTCTTGGAGAAATTGTTTATAAGCTCTTGACAAACACACAGAACCAATCCTTGTCTGTTGTTAGCAACTCCTTTGCTTCATGATAACATCGTCGAATGTCAGGCAGCTCATCAATCACCATCTCTGTATTGCGGCGTACTCAGTTCATATACATGACTTAAGTTATATGGAGTTGATGCATAGATTGTAAATAAATATTAGACTTTCTAAATAGAAAATAACCTTGAGAAACGATTCAGTGAAATTATATTCACTTCTCGTCTTATGGGTCGGCTTGTTAACACAACATACCAAACAAACAAGATGGTTTGGTGTAGAAAGGAACAGCATCATAGTAATTTATTTCTAACCCACTTTACAATTTGAATATATGACATACTACACAGAACTAATAACAAATGCAAACGCTGGAATGACAACGAAATCTACGTGACATAAGTCAGAATTTAACTAATAGAAATAGTGAATGAAATGAATTCAGCAGATCAGCCTTACAACTTTATACAACCATAATTGCTGATGCTCTTGCAATACTACTGGAAAATTGGACATATGAAGATCCAAATGTTGCGAAATATAGGCTAACTAACCCGTAACCATTCCGCCAACCTGATTTTAATCAGCAAAATTTGCAAAAGCATTTCTATTGGCGCACTAATGAACGACGTATCACACATTATAACCCATGTTCTGTAAACACATACACGAAACAGACGCAAAGGAAAGCCAACTCTAGAGCTTTGTAGATATGTACGGTTAGTGATTTTTTTTACCAAAACTCTGTTAAATGAATGAAAAAGTAATTCTTAAACTTGCGTGTTCTTGTACTAGCCAAGAAGATTTTATGAATAATACACAGGTTTTCAGTGCTGTGTATTATATATAAAATCTTCTTTGTACTAGTCTGGAACGCTTCATTTCTCGATCCTGATGTAGATGTTGGCTACTCCAAACATGATGCATTTTTTCATACAGTTAACATGACAACAAAGACAACGAAACTTTGACAATTTGCGGACTGCGGACTCCCATACATGTATCCTATTCCTTCAGTATAGTTAAGTATATTGCCATAACAAGATACAGTATATAAAATATTGGAGTCTGGCGTTACTCGCCTAACATATAATAATATACTATTCATGAGTTTTCGCATAATATCTCATACTATTGGTGTTGTTACTATCCTTCAACATTTTTGTACATTTATTACTTATTTCTTCCTTCTAGGATTCATTTGTAGAAAACTAGTTTGCTAGCACATGAAATGAAACAACTATTTAATAAAACAATATTGTGGGTAAAAAATTATTATATAATATGTAATGTGGAGCGGATGATGGATGGCTTATAAATTTGCTGTTATAAGTAATAACAAAGGGATTTGTAGGAAATTGAATGACTATCTGTATATTATGCATTAAATGTACATTTGTCTAGGGTAAAACGAGCACATGCCACGCAACAACCCAACAATACGCACATACAATCTACTTATGAACAATGTAGTGTTTGTTTACAACAACAGGATTCATGATTGCAAGGATGGCATATTAGAGTATGAATGAAAATAGGTATTTCTTCGTTTTTGGCACGCACCTTAATGCTGAAACTCATCTTGTCTACGAGTTACATAGACGCAGTCCACCACAATAATGTAAATGCAAGATTTAAGATTCTCTATGCGTAAACAACGCAGCTTAGATATTCGTCATTTACAAGATAAAGAATAAAGTGATGGTTGTTTTGGTGGGTACCTCGCTAATGCCTAGCCAGACACATCATTCCCATTATTGCACGAGTGCATGCAAGTGCATCAAGCCAAAGTAACCACCACTAGTACATATCTGTCAAAAGGCTTCCCTTCCCCTTTTCTCGCTTACCCCTACCATATCATCATATAATGCCCCGTAAAAATGGTTATGAACGAATGTATGTATGTGTTTACATTCTCATTATTACGTGAATCCTTAGATGATGATGATGGTGAGGAGGCACTGAGCATTTGCTAACAACACGGTTCTGTGACTCACAGTCGCAGAAAAATGTTTTTCTGTTATGATGATGAAACACTGCACACACCAGCGTGCATAATATTTAATGCATTGCGTTCTTCTCTCTGTAAAGCTTCGTGAATACCATTTTGTGAAATTTCAGATGGAACTAGACAATTCATTTTGTACTATATTTTTATTACTATAACTCACTGTCGCACTATCTGCCTGACACAATAAGCAAATAACTAGCAAAAGCTAGCAGTAGTAAGTTTTGTAGTCCAAGCGAAATGTGGATCATGTTTAATTCTAGAGAGGTGATAAGTATGAGAATACCTACTTACTTTGCATAGAATGGCAATTCACTTTGATAATGAGGATGAGAGTCGTATCATCAAGTGAATAAAATAAATATTCTTTGTACTCGTGTGCCGTTCCGTTACTAATATCGTAAATGAGATGCGTCCTCAAATCTCTCAGTAGGTAGCTAGTGACTGTTAAAAATTCTTGGCGTTCTGTATAAAATTTAGTAATGTTATAATAATATAAAGAAACCAAATAAGACTGTCCTCGTCCTCTTGTACCAAGTGTGTGCTAAATTAGCTGAAAGTATTTCAATTCACCAAAGTCAAAAGTGTATAGTGGCGTCATTTTTCTTGCCATAAGGATAGAATGGATCCCAAGCAACGATATATGGTGCAGATGGTGTGTGTCTGTTGAAAGTATTTTATTATTGTCACAAACATGATCATAATAAGTTATATAAATAAGTTTATCACTCATTTTGAATGCAAAAAGTTAATTGAGTCAATTGGACAAGAATCTAACATGTATTCCAAGCATCTGCTAATAACTTCTTTTAATGAAACTGTGAAGTGAAATTACGCAGAAGTTACATTACAGTAGCTGGATGGATAAAAGGATTACAGAGGTGTATTAAACCTAAATTCTTTGTACGTAGAGACCTTACTACAGAAGAGAGTTTAGCAAGGCATGACATAATGGTTTGTGCTAACTATTATATGTGTTAACTTTTATATTAGTTGTATAGTTGTAAATGTATATATACATGTGACTTGTGCGAGAGTGATTTTGCTTGAACCTGTACCCCGTTTCTCTGCCTCTCTTTGACTCTGTTTTCTCTCTTCTCCACATTCTTCCTCTTGCCAATGACTGCGGACGTGTAGTTCCACATAGGTTCCAGCGTTGGTGAACAAAGAGTCAAAAGCATATTTTATGTTACAGGACATTTCTGGTAAATATTTCATTTTAATTGCGGATTCTAGTGATTAAAGAATCACTTTAATGGGCTTGGTAGTTTTCAAATTTTTCCTACTACAAGAATAACAATCTGGTATTTTCTTTCTGTTTTATAGGCTGTTACTTGTGCATCTTCAATGTATGCAACGTACTCACGCTATGTTAATGCCTGTTAAAAACTTGGTCAAATAGAAGAACAACGTCCTCGTCGTCATCATCACAAGTATTGTTGAATGCTGCACACCTAGGAGAAAAGCAAGAGATATTTGCCAAGTTGTGTTGGGCTTTTGTTATGCTTAAAAATGGGTCAATCATTTCTAACGCATGACGAAAAGTCTTCCCAATCTCCCTCTCCTGACCTACTACAGTTCAATGGAGTGTCTCATCCAAAGTTTTTTGGAAGTTTATCGTCCGTTAAAGAAACAAGCATTTCCAGTTCCTCCAGATCTCCTCCATTGGAATCCACCGACTCTGAGAGAAATTTTCGCGTAGCTTCATGTTCCTCTTCATCTTCCCCACGGTCTCCACCGCAAATCGCTACCATTGAATCATCATATAGTTCTCTAATACCGACCCCTATACAACCCGGAAATGTGAATCGTTTGCGAGAGAAATTTATGGATTTTGATGTGAAAGAAAAAAGCTCTACTGGGGATGAACGAAAAGTCAACAGTCTTGTACGCCACAATCTACCACCGAAAAATGAAGGAACAATCTCCGAACTGGACTGTCGTTTTATAAGCCGACCTGCAACTGCAAATCCGTATGTACCCATCAATCGGGGTCATCACCGTCGTGGAGGGACACTTCCATCCTCTCCGAGAAACAGAAGTAGTCTTCATACTTTGAGCCCAACCTCTAGAAATGCCGTCATTAGGAACCGGGCTTCCTTGCCTACATCATCAGCGGCTTACGAAAAGTTGGATGTTATAAGATCAGATAACGATTTGTCAGAATGTTTCAGGCAAATGACATTGGGCACATCAGGGAACATTACAAGCTTCACCAACGAAACTCCTCTGGTGAGACACCGACCACGGGCTCGACCTTATGTCCCTCAGCCCCGATCTGTTATCATTAGGGCATCGTTCCTCCCGGTGGTACAGACTGTGGATGTGATTTCAACACGACCAAAGTGCACATTGGCTTCAACAACCGGTGCTTTTGCTGATTCTCCAAGAACAGAATACGATACACAAAACAGCAGTAATGAACGCTTTATTACCACCGGTAACACTCCAAAGAACAATAATCTTCTCAAGGAAGATCTATTACTGGTGACTTCTTCCTCTTCCACAAACCCGTCATTGGAAGAACGCAATTCCACCCACGTTGTGACAAACCAAGGGGTAATGTGAACAACACAAAAAGCTGTTATAAATTTTAAATCAGCATTAATACCTTAGCTCCCCAGTTCAAAATCACTTCTTATTAAAAATACATGGGATACAGCAACAGTAAACCCAACGCTTCATGTATAATGGATATATAGGTTAACAACTTAAAAGATTTTCTTGTCTTTCTTTTGGGTTTGCAGGATCACACTGTAGCGAAGAAAGTATTAACCAAAGACGTGGAGGTGAACACTTCTGCAGAGGTACTCGTTCTACCAAAAGGAACGAAAACGAGCGTTCTCTTGAAAAGCACAGTGTCGGAAGTGGATGGGAAAGCGAGCAGCTTGAAAAGAAGAAAGAAGAAGCGCGGTGTTACCAGGAGAGTAAGAAGAGTATTTGGTCGTATTATGATACGGCTTGTGGAGTTTTTCTAATAAGAGTATTACATGCTTTGTGTTTTCTGTAGAAATGTTATTGTCATGTTCTTTTTAAAGCCTTAATCGCATCTCCTCGCATTAGCAAGTTTGTTTATTGTAACGGTTTCAGCAATACAATAATAATTGTCTTTCCAATTCCATGAATTTAACCGTAAGGTTTGATAGTTGCCGGAAATAGCAACGAACGATGAATTTGACTTGTATACTTTGTAAACAATCCGATTAAATTACTATGCTTTATTTTGTATTCCTAGAACAGTAAATTAGGCAACATAATATTAAGTAATTCACAATATTGTGTGGTTTCCTCCATCCTTTGGGTAATAACTCAGTTTTCTATACTAGCTAAAACTTTTAATAATTTTAACATCAAACCAAAGTGTGACTCGATTGAATTTTGTATTAATATATATGAGACCAGAGGACAAATTGGAAAGTAAACTATTATGTTTTATGTTTTTAATTAAATCAAAATAAAATGAAACAATGAACGTGAACGTGAAACTTCAGACAATATGCAGTTTGTTATTAGTAGGTACATTATCGAAAAGTTGTTTAAATGACAAATACATTCTTGGTATTATTTAAATAACCGGAACATTTAGATTTTAGGTAGAAAGGTTTTCTTAAATCAAAGAAACAAGGAAGCCGCACTTGGAATGCCAAATCATGTAAGTACGATGTAATACAATTGCCAGATAGTAGTCTTTCCCTATGTCAATGTACGACGTTTTGTTTTAATGGAACAAAAGCCCTTTCTAACCTGTTGTGTGATCGTCTTTTCATAGCATACCTTTAGAGTGAGTAGCTAACTTCATTTCATACTCAACCAACATTCCCATTATTTTTCCACGTGTAGTTTGAAAATAATAGCTGCTCACCCGTCATGGAAAAGTGAATACCCGGTTGAAATACATAATCATCAACATAAACATACATTTTGAATCATCTTCATAACCAAAGCACAGTTTTCTCTCCGTAGCCAAAATAATATACAAGGGCTCTTATATTCCCCCTTAAAACTCACCAAGATCAAGTACAGACATTTCTTTCTTGAACCATAAAATTTGGAGTAGTACTACAATACAGCTTTGTATACATCATTTCGTTTCAGTAAGATCCAAGCCAAGCGGAGCGCTTTTTTAACCTCTTCGGGGAAGTGTTTGTTCTTCAAAGAGGCTCTTTGAATGCAATTAGCTCAGATACTCAGCAGCGGTATTCTGATAACTACCCGCAGTGACATATGATATCGTCGCACTGGATTTCAGACAAGGGAAGCTCGCCAAATTTTGTTGGGCAATGCATTTAACCCCAAAAAAGTTTGACTTTTATCATAGCCTGTTCCATCGAATGGACTTTTTCTCCATTAATTTTCTCCGAATAACCTTCATTGTGAATATGATCCATATATTAGCGCAAAATATTAAACTTTGATTTGTTATTAGATAAGTTCTCCTTGAATTTATGAATTCTTCCTAAAGACTTGATGTAAGCGAGATCGTAGAGAATAGGGAATAGACAGAATATCTCAGCATTGAATTTGCAGCTGGAGCGTCACCATGTCACCTGAATTTACAGCGGTAACTTATTTGTGTGCTTTACCTAATCTTAAACGAATCAAAAACTTCAAGGCTGACGGCTCCTCACAGATAAATGAAACTTCATGTCAATGTCAATCATGTTTATGTCAGTCAAATGCAGTTAAAAAATTGTTCCCCAACTAATATTTGATAAGTTTTTTCTTAAGTTTTATCTTATTTTAGTCGTGTCACATTGCAACTTCTTTTTTGAATTCAAACTAACATATAAAATCACAAGAATGGTTTCTTTTCTTGTAGGAGTCTTTAAGCTCCAGCTGCAGTCTTTAAAATTTTAAAAGAAATATATAGCAATATACGTGGAGTAATAGGGAGTTTTTATATGATTTCTTAATGCGAATCGCTTGATTGGCATATCTCATTCCAGAATTATGAATTAATGATCCATGTCACAAAATCATGAAAGGTGTTTTGATAGTGTTTATATCTTAGGTGACATTCATTGCTAATATGCTAATGAACGCTTTAACTAAAACAGTGGTTCATCCAGTGACCTAACACAACGTACACCACCGATGAAAGTTTGAAGTTTAACTTAGGTGACATTCATTGCTAATATGCTAATGAACGCTTTAACTAAAACACACAGTGTCACTCACTACTTTTAAGAATATTCCTGTTTTGAAACCGAAGCATGTTTGCGAATAAATTATATCATCTCATATTCATTATCTAAGATATCCGTTGAAACGAACATGTTGCAATAATTACATCTCATATCCATTATCATAAAATGTAAGTAATCTGAACATGATGCTGTAAATATTGAATGGGGCAAGTCAAAACAATGCCCGGCATTCGATTGCATACTTAGGAAATGTCAATTTTCAATTCAACCAAAACTTGAACATGTCAGACTATGGGGAGCAGTCATATCCCTACAGCACACAATCTTAACATTAAGCTGAAAATTGTTTTTTTAGCTTATAATCTTTAAATCTAATCCCATATCTAAAGAATAAGTGTTCCTGGATTAGAATAATTAAATAAAAAGTCAAGTAATTGACATAATTAACCAATCAGTAGTTAATTAACCTAATTAACTACTGATTGGTTAACTATAAAACATATGTTATAATCCAGAAACACTTATTCTTTAGATATGGGATTAGATTTAAAGATTATAAACTGAAAAAAACAATTTTCAGCTTAATCTTACGATTGTGTGCTGTAGGGATATGACTGCTCCCCATAGTCTGACATGTCCAAGTTTTGAAACTTTAAGTGTCAATAACTCGCCCGGCCCTCGCTACATGCAAAAACTGAGTATACCAGCTTATAGAGCTTAATCTGTTCTTTCAAATGCGCCCTGAATGGGCTGCATATCTTGAGGGCGGTAGGAGTTGAATGGGAGGCAAAACAAAATGCCCGGCATTCGATTGCATACTTAGGAAATGTCAATTTTCATTCAACTATACACCGGACTGCATTCATTATAGAAAATAAACTACAACTTGTGCAATATTTTTTATATCCTGTTTCATACAATTACTCGTATGTCTATTTTCTAAACTGGTTGTATTTTCCACGTAGTGTAAATTACGGATTTGGAAAGTTTCTGGAAAATGGATATTTTGTTTGAAGATTGATTATTCTATTGCAAGAATCCCCTGAATCAATGCTTTTTCTTGAAGTAAAACAGTTTTGGGGAAAACTTAGACTTGCATGCAAAACCACACAAGATTGTTGAATGTAGTCCTTTAGTTTTAAGATCCGACACACTTTGGTAATGGAATTTTATGGTGGATCTATCACTTGCTTTTATAATAACGATGATATATGAATCCTTAATCAATAATATTTTGATCTGGTACATCAAAACATTTTTGTTGATAGCTTCTACTACCACCTTCGCAAAACAATGTTATTGTGAATTACGATATACAATGTCGCTAGCTACAATACATGTCAAAAAATATCCAAAAATATGTGGTTAAATAAAAATAAATGAAGTGTCAGTGCATCACTGTCATGGCTTAGCATAGCAATGAGTGGGCGGTCACTGTATGTCCTAAGAAAAACAGCGTACTGGTGGAAAACAAATCAAGTTCCCATAATTGAACAAAAATGCTGTACATCGACTTTGTTTTCAGAAATTCATTATTAAGCTTAACGAAGCGCTCATTACTTCAAATTTGAAGTACTACATTAATGAAAGCCAGACAGGATTCACATGACAAGTATGACATAATGTTGTTATTAGTATGATGACAAAGAGACATCATTGCTTGTGAAACATGCAGTCCCGCAATTGTGCTTTCTCTTGGAAAACGGAAGGCATTTACTTCACGAAAGATGTATCACGCAATACGTCACCTTTTGTTTAGAAGCTTTCGTGAGTAACATTAGTGGTTTGCTTGTACACATTCACTTTGCAGTTCACACTTGTTGAAATAAACACTTCATTCAATATTTCACCGCGATGAGGCTATTATTAACGGTGAACACAAGTGGGTGAAGTGGTGGTGAGATAGTCAAGAAGGATATGTTTTCGGATAAAAGCCCTTTACTACACGTATAAATTCATACAGCAGTTCCGAGAATACTTCGTCTGAACCCTATATGCTCGCATGGTAGCAAATGGTACCCAGTAATAATAGCTCGGTGAAAGTAGCAACTTGAGACAATAAAAATTGGGAGCACAGAGAGCTCACAGCTCACTTTCTGAAAGCTTAATGGAATTTGGAAATATGAATGTGAAAGTAAACACTACTATTCTTTATCATTATTAATAATGTATGATGACGTTACCAGACAGATTATATATTTTTAAATTTGAATAAACCATTGGCAAATGGAATAAGTAGGAATCGACTTCGGGACCTTCGGGACATTGGGGGCCTTCGGCCCCGCGGATATTTTTTGGGGCCTTCGGCCCCACAGATGAACGAATTTTAAAAAAATGGACCTCATAATTTGTAATCCAGGTCAAAAGTGGACCTAGAAATCATGTGTCGCACAGCATAATGTTCACTGATTTGACAATAAGGTCCGGATTCATGACCTGAAAACTTAAATTTAACAAACAGACTGAGCGGATTCGTAATCCTGAGTCGAAAATAGGATCTATAATCATGTTCACACAGCATAGATCGCATTATATTAGCATTATTTGAAAACTAAGGCCCCTGATTTCAAGACCTTAATAAGTTCCATGTTTAACAAACAGACTGGCGGATTGCAATCTGGATAAAATAGACCGATCATCATGTGGCCGGGCACAGCAGAGATCCATTAAATTAGCAGATTTGAAAATTAAGGCCCTGATTTCAGGACCTTACAATCTGAATTTTGACAAATGAACTGTGGATTCGTAATCCTGGTCAAAAATGGACCTAAAATCATGTGCCGCATGATATAGGTCCTATGTTAAAATGTTGAACCGTTGGTGACCTCTGACCTTTGGAGTTGACCTATTGACCTGGAATTCATAAGGATTCTGTCGGAGGTCCACTTGAGCCTGTATACCAAATTTGGTTAGAATCGGATTAGCCATTTCGGAGAAAAACGTGTTTACACGGACGGCCGGACGGCCGGACGGCCAGACGGCCGGACGGCCGGACGGCCAGACGGCCGGACGTCCGGAACAGGAAATTAGAAGGAATCTGTCGATTCCTAATAATAGGAGCAATAGAGATAAAGCTTGAACACTCCAAGCATACCGTAACGTAGATAAAAAAGACGTTCAGAGAGCTGTACTGGGATGGGATGTTTACGTACAACATTATTATTGAGTAGCTTTTTCGGATCAGCCTCAAGACAGAAAACCATTCTGTCGGAAGAGAATTCAACGGGTTATTTTTTTCAAGTTGTCAACATGACAAATGGAAAAATACTTCAGGAAGAAACAGCACTTTTTCAATTGTGCAAATAAAGTGTGCTTCGGGGTGCTGGTTACGAAGGAATAAATGCTAAAGTTTTTTCCGTTTTGCTTCCAGCTGTACTTCCGATGTTTTTCATGCAATGTTTGACTCTGTAGGTAGTTAGCTATTATCTGTTGTAATAGACCAAGTTTGTACTACGCATATTATTATGAATAGAAAATCCGCACATCGGAACCGTGCAAATATTTCTTTTGAATCTCTTGATGGAAAATACACAATATTCAAACGACTTTATGTGCCATTTCGATTTTGAACTTTTGGTTATTTGCAACAGGTTAAATGAGAAAAGTAACCACAAATCGTGTAGAGCACACAAAATGTACATACGGATTAGTGCATTGTAATGTATTGATTTCCATTGTTCAACGGTATTCTTTGGTTTACTGCATTCATAAAACCGCATGTATCCATTATAATCTGTTCAGTGAACTTTTTATATTTCCATTCGACTAACATTTCTCTCTCAAATCGTTTTCTTGAATCATTAATTCTTTTGATCACGTACAGCTAGAACAGCACCTTTTGTAAATCGAGCTAGTGACAGATTTGCAGTTGTACTTGTACTTAATCCAAAACTTGTGGATTCGAGATTTTCATTGCCTGATATTAAGTACATTAATGTTAAAGTTTGTCCCGTACACCAGTAATTATTGGAAATAGATTGGCTTGACTTAACTATCGTCCGATAATTGAAAATGTCTATTTTTTATTTTAGACAACCCAGCACACTGTGCACACCCTATGAAGGGAACTAGAAAAAGTGGAAATCCAGAAGTGCCTTGTTATTTGTTTCTTCCTTGTTATGCATACTGTCAAACAAGAATACTTTGTGGTAATAATATAGTTTGACATGTCACATATATAATACCTTTCATATTAAAAGACCTAACACTGATTTACAAAAAAGGTGAAGGTGTAGTGCATGTAAAGACAAACAATTGTTTTAACAATAATGCCCAATTCATATTAATACTATTATCCATCACAATCGTTTTCGCTAGATAATCTGTTCGTAGCGAGGGTTCTAGTCCTGTAGACTCACAAATCGTATATTCATCGTATATTTCAACCATGTGCATAAAAATAGCGAGACACTGCCTTAAAAGCGGAAAACTGACTTTAAGTACCAAGACAGCCTTCAGTTGTTGCTTTCATAAAGAATAAAAATGTACTTACATTTGCAATTACCAATGATGTTCTTCCCATAGAAGAAATTTGCCACCTTTGCATAAATGCCTTTTATTTTCGTTGTGCTGTCAGCACGTATGTCGGCAGCATACTCGTATACAATGTCTGACTGCTGTAAAACCTGCTAAAAATACTACCCTATCTGCGTAATACTTTTTGCATTTTCTTTAATCCTTTGTACTTAGCATTACAAGTAGCTTGTAGGGCTACTAACAACGCTGTTGCTCATTGTTCAATGCAAAAAAGGGATTATTGAAACCAACAAAGAGCTTTGACTCAACGCGCAACTTCAGTTCACGTATACCTTTCAAGGTGTTCGTTACTTACAAACGTTGCTGGTGGCTGTCAGCTTTAAGAAGAATATATGAATTTTCATATATACTGCTCTGAGCACGCCAAATGCACTCTTATCTTTTCCTGTCTTTACCGGCAAGGAAGTATCAAGATCAAGTAACATCTCTGACATCAATAAACTCCTTTCAATAACTAGCTCTTTTAAGAAATCATTGCTATTGAAATTTTTCCTAAACTTTCACTCCCACCGTTTGTCGAAAAAAAAACCGGTGGAAACTGGTAGAGTTTTCTATCTGGCACAACGTTGTTTTGGATTGATTTTTTAGTCAAAGAGTGTAAACATAATAATGTGATGTCTCTGAGACTTGTACTCTCCAGTGCGCAAAGTGTTTTCAAATGAATTGTCGTTTTCGCCGGGAGTCGTCTTCCAAGAATTGAGCCATTTATCTATCTGATCCTTGTACAAGAAGTAAGTGCTCAATACATTTCAGGAAAGTGTTTCCTCAGGAAAAAAGACACAATGCAAAGAGGGACGATAGAAAAACGTTGGCAAGTGAAGTAGAAAATTTTCTTGATCCCCATCATGACAGACTGTACTAGACATCTTCAAAGCTGTGCCTTTCCTACTGTGCACACAACAACGAGACTAAATTAGTCATAAAACATCAAAAGAGTTGGAAAAGAAAAACGAACATTTGTGGACATCACGACAGATTTAACTTTGTGGAAAAAAAACTTGATTTTCCTCCTCAAGAAAATTGACAACACAGCAAACATAGCAGCATTATAGCTTGTAAACGCACTAGCCAACATTTATACGCTTACACAAAAATAGTAATCCGTGTTTAGTTTTAAGATTTATAGTTATTTTTCTTATTTGTGTCATTTATCCCGCATTTTGCAAGCCCAGAAAATCTCTAGCCAAGTCAGTCAACGTTACATTTTTGCATTCTTTTGAACTGAACATTAGTTCAGTTTAAAGTTGACCTACCTACGCACTACTCAAGAGTTCTTGGTCCTTTTTCCAAGAGAGTGGAAAGATAGTGAAGGAAGACAAAGGAAAAAGTCTCCACTTTTACTTACCAACCAATTGCTTCCCATCCAGTGTGACAGTTACAGTGTGTTATAGTAGCAATATTCAGAAAACCAGTGGGAGTGAATGGCTCGTCGTTCCCTACAAACTCTTTTGTACGTATTATTTCATGTGTGTGTAAGTTATAACAGCTACCACCACGTGTGTGCTCATGCTTGTATGGGCAATAACTAAACTTTGTTCTCTCCAAAGCTCTAAGCAGAGTAGTGTGTAGTAGATAACATTATGTTTAGTGAGCATCACCAAACACTTTTACTAGGACTGCAGTATTCTTGTAATAAGCGCTAGTTTTGTTGTAGCAGCTTCCTTCCAAATAAAAGTTGCTGCAGGAAATATAAGTTGGCCCTTGTAATTCTTTCCGTGAAAAGAGGGAAAAGTCACTTTGTCACAGGAAAGAACAAAAACAGTCTTTAGTTTCATTCCTACAGCCTACTACCCAACAAAGAAGCACAAGGCACATCATT
This sequence comes from Entomobrya proxima, assembly GCA_029691765.1. Lineage (NCBI taxonomy): Eukaryota > Metazoa > Arthropoda > Collembola > Entomobryomorpha > Entomobryidae > Entomobrya > Entomobrya proxima. The sequence goes on along the minus strand of CM056170.1, from coordinate 8,173,319 downwards.
GTCGTCATCATTGCCTCCATGTGAGAAACTGGCTTTGTTGGATTGCTGGAGCGCGTACATGAAACGGATCGTATTTTTGCCACTGCAACTAATGGTACTTTTCCTCTTTTTGTTTCTCCTTTTTCATCTTCCCCGTTTTTTCCCAAGGTTGGGTTTGGGTCCGTGGTTATATACACGGGCAGATAAGCACATTAACGGTTGCGAACCATTTTCTTTGGCTACATCTTCTCGTGAAAAATAGGAAGGCGTTTTTATTTGCACACTTTAGTTGGCACGATCCCTTTGTGCACTTTCTTTGCTCTGGTTTTTGCTCAGCATGGGGTTTCAATAGCTCCTCCAAGTTGGAAAAAAGGGGTTGGCTGAGTAAAAACTGAAACAATGGGCAATGCCGTTGAAAACATCATAACGTAAATATTCTGGAGAAAGTACATGGCAAACCTATTAGGGTATTGTGTATGTAGGAATAACCCTCATTTCTATCGATATATGCATGACTGAAAGAAATACCGTATTATGTAGCGATAAGATCATATTTGTAAAGTGCAAAGCTACTAAGCATATGATCATCGTCCTGATCTTTTCTACCTTAGCATTCCTGAAGAGGCCTAACCAACAACCAACTGGTCATGGTACTCTAAGCTATAATACTATTTATTTCTCCCCGCCGCGTCGTTCTGGTTCAAAATAGCACTGAAGGGTGACAGTAAAAAACTGATTTGTGTGAGCAGGCCTTTCACATGTTTTATAACGACAGGAATTCCAAGAAAATACAGAAAGATCATAATGTGCTACAGATTGAACATTGAACTTTAAAAACAATGTACTAGACTTTCTTTAGATATTGTATCTTCTTTCATATTATGTAAATCGTGTTCCAAACAACAGGAAAATGTTATGCAGCCGGTCGCATACTCTAACTCAAAAATCAGTTTGCGTTTTGGAGAGAAAGCAGTAGAATATTACCACTCTCTGAGTATTTTACTTTGATATAAGTAGAACGTGCGGGGATAAAGCTTAAGCTCAGGTAGGAACGTATGAGATGTTGAGGTATGCATGCAAAAATCCCCAGATAAGATTGTTGTAAAACGTCTACTGCACCCGGCTCAGTTGGGGTGGATAAACATCCGAAAAGTGTGACATCCGAAAAGCCAGATAGGAAACATTTTCCAGCAACAAACATGGTGCATGAATGAGATGGCATATTGCATTACAAAATCTGTTGTGGTTCTTATCAAGCACGACTCAAGAAGACACAACCATGCACAGATGGTACGGGAATAGGAAGAGCGTTTTCCTCAATTTTTTCCGTCTTCCTTCCGGCATGCACACATATGATGCAGTAAAATGTAGTAAGGCGGGCGTATAACTTACTTTCCCTTAACGGGACAAGAAAAATATTAATATCAACTATCGTTCCTTTCTCTCCAGATCAGATGTGTGTCTACTATAGTAATATAAGGAACAACTGGGTCGCAATAGTGGTCGGTCGTATATACGTATTGCTACCGTCCGTGAAAGTTATATTACTATCGCATGTTTACAGTATATTAGCCGATGTAGAACCATATTCCACGCAGTCATTTTGAAAGGCTCATTTTTACAGCTTTTTGTAGGAAGTTAAAGCTATTTATCTAGATGCGGCCCACATTAAAACGTCACATTAGAGCGTGCTTGTTCAGTCGTTCACTTGAGATCAAAAAGTAAGTGAGCAGAGCAGGTATTTCGTTTCTTTACAGAAAAATGTAAATTACACACCTTTATAAAAAGGGAGGAGGGTTGAAAATGATTTTGGTTTTAAATGCCTTTGAGAATAGTTGAAGCTTGGCTATGCATTCCTTCTTTGTGTACTACAATCATACAGACTAGTTTTAATAATAAGACGATGATAGTCAGTAATAAGTTTGTCTAAAAATATATTTAACGGTAGGATATTTTTTTCGCTGGAATATTTCACTAAAGTGTAGGAGAAAGTCTTTTAACTATAAAGTGATAGTACAAGTTGTAGGTTTTGATCCCAAGGGCAGAGGAATGTTTCAAATGCATATTATCCTGTAAATAAAGTTTGTTGATTTTGTTTTTTCTAGTTTACGGTCGCAGTCAAGGCTTGCACGCGATACAGATCGCATATTGGTTGCGTAAAGTCACGTATAGATTCACACGTTTTTATTGCTGTATTTTGACTTTTGACTTATAAAGGGTTATGTGAACTTAATGAAATAATTTATTCATGCTAGTAGTATGCATGTAATAATAATAAAACATAGTATATTCTAGCAAAACATTGCATAATGTCTTTTATGACACATATGACATTACCATAATTTTAATGAACATCACAAGACCAAAGGTTGTGCGTTTAGTGTATTAGTCATTATTACCTCATCTAATAATAGTAATGGTTACGCACTGTAATGCTTGCATTGACGTGTTTATCGAAGGGTAAAATTCCTCATGTGTGGCGATGCTCAATGTGTTTAAGTAATGTAGGAAAGTTTACTCTTTCATCTTTCCCAAAGTTTGGATGACATTTTAATTCGTCCACGGAACCGCACAGCGGCACAGCAATTCATTAATTTCGCCATATTTTACAAAGAAAGCATCATAGTACGAACGTCAAGACGTCGGACTCATAAAAATACAATGTACTGACAAAGTGGGTGAAGATTACCCGCACATATCTGTTTTTGTAATTTTGCCAACAACTCTGAAAATAGGCTTTTACGAGTTTTGTCGCAAAACGCATCAAAAGATATTAGAACGAGCGGAAAGGAATGATATGACAGAGCAAGCATAATATTTCTGTCATCATAAATCATCAAAAGGCGAATTTTATTTGTTTGATCCTAAATCTCTTTTCTTCCTAGAGTGATACTGGGGACGAGTCAGCGAACAAACTAAATAGAGGCAGATGACGTTTTGACATGTTTTCGGCTCTATGTGTACGCTTTAAAAATAGTACGATAATGATAACCTGAAAAAAAATATTGTGATGTGTGTAGTCAGTGTAGTGTAGTTCTCGAGCATTGTCCTTACTAAACTACTTACAACTCCACCATCCCTTGGCATGACTATGTACTTTTTGACAAAGGTTGAAAACATTTTTGACTTGATATGTGGTTGCATTGAAAGATGAAAAATTGTAAAAAGAAACAGGGCTAACTTAACTCATAAAAGCAAGTTTGCAATCACTTCACACGGTAATACACTACTGCATTCTGTAATGCATGATGAAAAATGAAAAGCGTTGGCTTTGCATGCACGGTTGCTGATTTCACATTCGCATGTCAGTATTCGTTGTGTACTTTTGCTTTGTCAAAAGTCAAAAGGCATGTCATGCAAAAAATTACATGCACACACAAAGTAGAATTCTCACATTTGAAAAAACCAAGGGAGAATAGATAACGACCAAAAGGAACTCTGAAAAGACCTCAAGTAATGTTTTGATGGAGCAGCAAATGTCTGGAACGTATTCTTCTATCTAATGATATAGCCATCATGATGGTATGATTTGATGCTTATACAAATGCCTCCCTCTTTCCTTTCGCAAAGTTCGTTTATGACAGCACCACCACAAAAATGTAAGATCGTCATGAGGAAAATGGTTCTCTTTGGACCTTTAATATTATGCTAATAAAATATGCAATAGCTAAACTCATCGTATATTGCAGCTCTGGGAAAGAGGGTAGATGTGGTACTTTGTTTTGTGTTATGACTTTGGGTATGACATGCGGAAACCGGTAGCAGTAAAAAACTTTTCATACTCAGGACTTTTTTGTTTATCGTTTTTTTTGGAAAAAGGCGAAACCCAAGTTAATGGGTGTCATGTATGGAAGATCAATCTTTATTCCTTTAATACTTGAATCAGCGAGAAGAAACATTAGCGAATAGATCAATGAAATCACGAAATTGTATCGGAACTGGACTGTAGTCGCCGTTTGCCCCTGTCTGCGTACTTTTAATCTTTCTCTAGCTGAAGCAACTCAAACAGACTGAACTGAATAGATACGAAATCCCATCAACTATCACCAAAATTCTAAACTAGACGAGCTAGTCAAACCTTAGAATACAGATGGATTTTGAGACTACTATAATGGATCGAACAAATATATCAACGTACTGAAAGGATTTCACTGCATATTTCTATTAGTACTTTCAAATAGCCTCATGAAAATTGAACAGAAACTTGAAGTATGATAACTGGACCAAAAACATATCTTTTGAACATAAATCATGCCTAAAAAGCTTCGGTTATGGTATGGTGGACGTTTATAAGAGCACAGCTAAATGGGACACAGCATTAAAACAATATTTTCTACGAAGACGATGTAAACCACTGTTGTGCCGCTGTTTGTGCCGCTCCATATCCAAACGTCCACGTATTTGAAATGGACGTACATAACAACATCACCACTGTATAACACGGTTATTTGAATTTGATAATAATATAGTGTGTTCTTTCCACTTAAGGTGTAGTTAGTGAGAAGCAGCGGCAGCGGAAATCCGGTGGCTTGTTGGTGGTGTACATGCAAAAATTTCATTTCCCTTACTTTCGTTTGCTTTGGTATGTAAAAGTGGTGTAGTTACCCATATTCAAAGCAACTCTGACTCTGGATGAGTTTTCTTTTGCCATAATATCCAGTCATGCAAAAGATACAGGACGATGGCTCTGCAGTATTATTATTGCAACTGCTACCTTTAAGCATGTTTTGGACCTTGTTCATCTTCTTCAAGCAACCTCATACTTGCACAGGGTGCTCTTGCAGTCCATCCGTATCGGCCATTTTCTGTATCCACTACTAGGATAGCTCTACTAACTAGCTTAGAAGTTTCGCTCTCCACAGAACTCAATTTGAAAATGTAAATTAAATGGCAGATCGTCGTACGTGCGGAATTAGGTGGTTGGTAGTATCCCATGTAATGCTCCTGTCAGAAAGCTTTCATGAATGCGGTAATGTAAGTAAACATTTTTCTACGGAAAAAGTAAAGAAGATACATCTAACAGATAAGGATCCACTTGTGTTCTGGGATCATTATACTACCGTGTAACGCAACACCAAAGGTATATTATGTAGCAAAAAATTATTCCCTTGCTCCGTCAACAGTTCATTCTGCTATGTGTAATGTAATCGAATACATGCGGTATTCGGATGTGTATGCAGAAGAAGGTGAAAGTCTGGACAAATTGGTGCAACTTTCCAAATTTTTCTCCGAAACTCGACAAGCTCGTGTTGGGAATGAGAAGCACACGGAATGAACATGTTTTCTCAACGGAAAGCGGTAGGATGAGATTTAAAGACAACGAAAAATTATATAATAATCTTTTGTTACCGGTCATGGAATCTTAAAGTGGGTACTAAATTGTAAGTTCACAAGAGGCGCTTTTGTGAAAAACAAGTCAACTGTAGGAGGAAAGCTTACAGAAGGTGCAATGTTCCGTACTTTCATTCTATATATTATTATACAGCCGTCTTCCGATCTCTTGCTTCTTTCAATAGATTTACTTCATTCATTCATAGTACATATAGCTAGTTTCCCGCAAGTTTGAAAAGCATATTTGATCAGAGCTCATGCCCGTTTATTGTGATTGGAGCCACGAATTGGCAAAGAACACTTGAATGTCTTTGATACTTGTACCGTTTTCTCATAAAGGAACATCTCTGATTTCTTTTCAAATATAACTTTCAATACGTTGTTGAAACACAATGGTCCCACATGAAGCAAAAGCTTGCGTCTTTTTCATTCCGGCTCTTCTTCAGTCGAAATTTTCTGCATGCATGCCTCTTTTCCGTAAAATATGATGATGATGATACCTTCTCAGAAGATTGCCCTTTGGGATGTCCTTAAAATCTCTCACGCAATTCACCAGTTTATAATCTTACCTAGGCCGCTATTCCTGTTATTGGATACAGTATTGTTCAATTCCTCTAATTTTAGATTCGTTCAGGTTACAAAATACTTTAAGCATCAATACAACTACAACTGACGCCGTTTGTAAGGTCAAAACCACTCTCCGGACGTTGACCATGATGAGCAACTAGCTTTCATCTATAATTATGACTAGAATGAGGAAAGTCAATGTGGAAATTATTGTGGTCCAAGCAGCAAAAGAATCTAAATATAATAGGGACGACAAAAGTGGAAAATTGCGTCTTTTTTACAACTCACAGTAGAGGTAAAATTGAGCATTCTCAATATTGTCATGTCGCAATTACGACATCAACGGCTTGTCTCTAATAATGTGCATTTATACACACTAGTACCTGATATGAAACTGTTTTTGATGTCATATAAACTGTAATAATAATACTAATTTGCAACCTTCTGCATGGCGTATTGCGATGAAAGGCTTGAATCCAGTCATTGAAAAATATTAATAAGAATGAATAGGTAAACCGATGATGTTGTGCTAGCGTTCAATCAGTAGGCTTTACTTGTCAATGACAAGTTGTCATTATAATGACAACTATGCATCTGATGCCTCACAAAGTCACAAAATAACGCTAATGATCCTATCGTTGATGTTGAATATATGTGGTTAATATTTCTGTTTTGTCCTACACAAGAACTGATTGTCAAGCCTTTCCGCTGTTGTTAGTCATTAAAATGTTGCTGGCAAATAACTTTCCGTCAGATTGCTTTCCGAACTTCTTATTTAAAAAATAGGTCTAATTTAACTAAAAATTCATTATGAATAAAAAGGTCTAATTTACTAAAGTAAATTTAAATTTCGAACAATTTTAATATAATAAAATGATAAGGCATATATTCTTACTATAAAATAGAATACATAGCATGCCCACTTGTATTGTATAGCATATCCAGCATGCAACGGAATCATACTTTTCATAGTTAAGCTTGTGACGTTCGTTCACAAGCTTGTGAAAATTGCATGTTGTAAGTGCATTGCTTATTGTTATTATGTTTTCACAGGTCAATATATTTCATATTTTTTCAATTTTTCATATATACATACCTTGTCTTGGCAAAGGAACATTGCAATGACTATAAGATGATGATATGGATAAGGGTGATAGTTGCCATAATAATTGCAGGATACTTGACTGCCAGGAACTTTTTCAACATCATAGAAAAAAACCACTCTGTGGTTACGGAAGCATGGAAAACATAGTGCACTGGCCAGCAAATTGCCTAATGAAATGCATGCCCAATTGACGTAACATTATGAGCCACAGCGTAGCGCCATCAGCAGCTGCAGCCATGTATGCAGTTTTGCGTAATAACGTGCTCAATTTGGAAGTCTTCAAAGCTACAAGCGTGAGATCCATGAGCCCTGCCTGGTTCAACTTTTATTATTAATGTGTCTTCAGAAGTCTAAAGCTAGCATGTGCCTATATAGCGCAGACGTTTATAAAGACACATTTAATGCCGCCAACAACATGGTCATTAATAAAATTCCCAGGAAGGATAGTGCCCTTTTAAAGCACAAAACTGGGGAAACGATAATACGTAGAGATAGGAGTTTGTGAGCATTAAAGCTCATACACCATTTTTATATTTATGTTCAACGTAATGCACTAATTGTTAATGCATAAGTAATTCCTGTCTGTTGTTACGATGTGAGAGGATAAAGTTTTATTTTCAAACAGACAGCAACAATGTTTATTAATAAAACAAGTCGTATTATGTTTATGTGTCTGCTAAAAAGCTCAAGAACCATAATGTGCAATATGTAACAGACTTCTATTAAAGTCATTCTATAAGCGTTCATTCGAAAAGATTTTACGGTACGCACATATATAAACCCAATATATTTCATGTGGACAGAAAACACAAAAGAACAAGAATAAAGTTTTTAGAGATGTTAAGTTAGATATTTGATGTTGCATCACAGTAATGATGTTATTATTAAGGGAATACATCCTTCTTCGTTCTACTTGCTAGCATTCCAAGCAATGTACAATCTCAAAGTAAAGTTCCATTAGCATGCATTACGACGCAACTTTAACAATTCATTGAGCAGAAAATCACTTTCGCTCTCTTCTAACATAATATATCTCCATATTGCACTATTTTGGCTAACGTACTACATGCAATACGATACATTTTTGAAGGCATGTGAGTTTGCGTTGATTTGAATTACTAGACTAGACCAGTAAACTAGAAACATGTATATCCTGTGTGAATGAGTGCCATGCTGAATGCTTCCAGAAAGGCTATATACAAAACAAAAATGATAATAGCTAACTCCCAAGGGTTATTATTAATACTATTTCATGGCAGAAGTACAGGAGTAAAGGTTCACCAACTTATAACTTTGGGGATTTAGTTGGTATTAATTACATGGCTCATGTGTGCCATGCTGTCCTTTGTATTTTGCAAGTTTGTTATTCTAATTTAAATTCCTGTTGAAACCAATTCGCTTAGTTTTAGGATAAATGTGTTAGATGCATTGTGATTGTTTTGCTTATAGCGATATGCAACGGTCTTCTCCTGACTGCGCATGTAAATGTTTGTCTATCAGCCTCTCCATGCCATTTAGATTCCCTTTTAAATAAATAGCCTTGCCTTGGATGCATTAAATAGTCAGGTTTAGTACGACTTTATGATGAAACAAACTTATAACGAACTAGAACTAAGTCAAAGTTGATTTGCATTACTAGAATTAAAGTGCTTAAGGTAGAGCACATTATGTTTCCTCTAGCTGGTCATCTCTTCTGATGGACAGACAGTATGAGCAATGTCATAGTATAGTCATGAAATCGTTATCACTATTTACTAATAGTTTTTCTATAAGTCATGGTTATCTATGGTTTTCTAAGAGGTGTCTCTACTCTACGCAAGTATGTGTGATGTGGTAAAAAAAACTTTTTAAAAACTAGTCATTTCCTCTTTTAATTCCATCTTCAATAGCAAAAAAAATACTCCGAAGAACCATGGTGAAACGCAGTCATACGATCATTACGTGTGTACTAATGATAGAAAGAAGCTAGTTTAAGCGAATTTCATTGCCAAGAAGCCGGCTTCACAGGGAGCCTTCATTGTTTGCTCTTGTGGGCAGACGTAAACTGCTAATAGCGAATAATACATCCACAAACAACCAAAATACAAGCGTGTATAAACTCAACAACTTCTGTGTTGCCACTTTTTTGCCATCTCTTTCTTCTTTCAACCCTGCAAAACTAGCTTCTGCAGCAGTAATTACCTAACAAAGACTAGAATGGAGAATTCAAAAGAAATTGTATTTCTGTTTGCTATTACCTACCATTAAAGTGCAAAGAAGACAGCAGCAAAAAAGAACAAGTTCAATTTGAATTAAGTTTCATCATGGATGGAAGTAAAAAGGAATTCGGATGTACAAATAAAAAAATGCATGAAACATGAACAAAGCTTACAAGTTATTAATGTGTGTAAAAATAAATTTCAACAACTCAGTACCTGAAAATGCCCTTTCTACATACAGCATAAAAGTCGTAAATCGAGAACTTGAAATATTAAAGAGCATTTTAGATTATATTCAGAATTCAGATATAATGCGTTAGACGATGATGGTATTTGGTTGGCTCAAATAATTCGCAATTCGCATGTGGTAATGCATGTATCCTTTAGTTGTCATTTCACCGCATCTAATGCTCCTGGGAAATCTTTTGGGTTGAATAGACAAATGATTAGGTTGTATTATGTAAATGGAAGTTGCTTCTTTCAAGAATTTACAAAAGGTTTAAAATTCCTTCCACCACCAACTGCGGGAACAAGGAAGTATCCATATACTATGCTGTTTACCTACATCTTAACACAGCCAAAAGTTTTTATATTTACATTCATAGCTCATCTTATACTCACATAATGCATGACGAATAAGAGTAAATGATAGTGCATTTTTTGTGTAAATGAGAGTGCAAAAGAATTTGCGAGACAATAATACGTAATAAATGAGAAAAATAAATTCCCCTTGCTAGAGATCTAAAATTAAAGGTGAAAAATAAGAGTGCTAGAACGGAAAGAACACACCAACTTCAAGCTTACCTACATGTCGCTAACAATTGCCATAGCCAAACTGACAATGAGTGAAACAAATTACAACTTCCAAGTGTTTGGTCGTTTTAAAAAGGTGACATCAGAATAATCTGAATATCTGGCAGGATTTTTGTGCATTGACTGCAAACCATGAAATTCCTTTTTACTCTACGAAGACGGATGCATACACAAGCATTGAAGCATGCTTGTGTAAAACCTCCGGCACTGTGGCTTTCTTGGTGCCGATGCCAAATGCCTTTTAAAATGAGTTTGAAAAAGCATATGCATATAATTGCTTGTCGTGTTGTAAAATTTGTTTTTGCGTATTTGTTTCTTAATAAGGCACAAGAATTTTGATGGGCGATTTTCATATTTTATAACGAACTGGAAGAAAAAATTTAGCATACCACCTTAATTACGTTGTGTACTCTCTCTTTCTGACATGCGCAGCAAAGACTTACTGCATTTTATATAAACGATTTGACATGTTGCAGTTATCAGTTTTCCACTGTCTGCATTTACCAAAATAGATAGGCACGAACATCCATTTCATTTTCATACAGTACTATATAATATTATACTTTTGTATATTAGAATAACCTTCAGCAAATATAACAGCTTGAAACGGAACAGATATGAAAAATGATGATGACTCTCTAAAAATCATCTTGAAAAATGCTAGAGGAAGATCAGTGGTGCCTTGCAGTCATCTCATTTAGGATTGACAGCTCTAATGATGATTATGGTGCTACAACTGGAAAAAATGCCTGCTTGTTAGTGGACAGCCGATATGAGGCTACTCACACCTGTCTGCCGTTTTATTGCAGTGATGCACATGAGATGTTATTCATTTTATGTGTAACCCAAAGATTTACAACCAATAATGATTCTACAACTATTACTACTGAGTGCGAACGTATACTATTATTCGTACTTCTACATTCTACAATACTACCGCCACCGTAGCAATGCAATAGTTTTACTTTCCTTTGTGAAAGAAAGGGAATCTCTTTCAACCGTGTTTTTTGCACTCTGTTTATCTTGGCAAAGTGCGAATAACTTTTTTTTGCTAAAATCTTGTATTTGCCTTTCCACTTGAGTGAGGTTAGTGAGGTCGACAGAATATGAAAGCTGCCACAAGCGCATATTTGGTATTTGTATCTATGAATCCGTAAATAAGCGATCCTCGGCCCATCGTGTTGGATTTTCTACGGTCATCTTGCCAAAAAAAAGTTACTGCGGATAGTGCCTCGTATTGACCTCATATTGACAAAGCAATGCTATACTATTAATCTACAATCTAGCGTGAGCTGTTATTAAAATTGCTTTCATCTTCATTTCTGCTCGATCGCTGATACCTAATATTGCCTGCCTGAACAAACAAATAATTTGTAAAAACATTTTTTATGCTTCTTGTATCCATCAAGATAGAAAAGGCAATGCCTAAGGAGCTGGATAAATTATTTCTATCCACTATTTTATGCCGGTCCATGTAATACCTATCATACATATGCTGCATATGATATGCATGCAGTTCGTTTCAATTTAATTCCTGCAAAAATGACACAATCTTTAAGCAAAGATTAAAATGATAAAGTGAAATTTAAATTTTTACTTATATGTAGTCAATCGATAAAATGTGCTCGGTTCTTGTAAACAATTAAACAACTCTTATGACTAATAAGCAATGACAATATTGAAGCATAGTATTGTTTTCAGTAGAAATATTAACGATTGCCAGAAATGTTGGTTCTAGAATTTAACGTAATACAGCATTGAAGCATTAATTTTCATTGGAAAAATAATAAAAATATACTTTCGGTCAATGTACTCTACACAGAGAATAGTTGGTATTGCATATTGTTTAGTTGATCAACTATTTATCTGCAGAATTATGGTGAATAATACTAATATGAGCTACATTTACAATAGCTAACAAAATGATAATAATAAATGTACAATAATATTATGTGCATATAGAAATACTAGCATCAATCCATGATTAAAATAGACTTCAATAAAGAGAAGAAACGTTTTCATAGTTTAGCTAACCTATCAAAAACATACAAACAAACCATAATTCTACTAGCAACTAAATGGCAATTGTTTTGAAATAAATTCAATTTCTTATAAAAATACGTACCGAAACATTACAAAATGGTATAATATAAAATACGCAGAAATAAAGAATTTTGATTAGGTACTTGTACAGTGTACATGAGTGTATATTTAAGCAAAATATACGATTGCGTCATTTCGCAGCTTTAATGCATTATTTAAGGCGCAAAATTTTAATTTGTAGGTTTGCAGTTCGTTATTCATTAGATTTCGCCCTAACCTAAATATTTTTATGTTAGCCGAAAAAAATAACTATATTGTCTATTCCAGTATGTCCTGATGATGTTCATAATATATATATGATTGAAAGCTTGAGAGAAATAAGAACTTGTTGTTATCAAAATGTACTCTCAAGCCGCTCCGCTCATTTCAAATACAATAATAATATTGCATCTAATAATTTCGGATACACTATATACATAATAATATGGCATAACTTAAGCTACGCATCGTTTTGATCTATAATATAGCATAATAGTATGTTACTCTCCAGTTTCATAGTTTAAGCCTTAACTTTCTAATTTAGTTTATTCGTTGGAGTAAAAATGTTCACGTGGTTAACTGAATGACAAGTTTAGATAACACAGATTTTAAAAATAGAAAAACAGTCTGTACATTTCAACCACTTACTTTTCATTGTTAAGTATTATGCGCGGCAAAATTTCTGCTTTTAACGAGTGCATAGAGAAATTGTTCTAAAGGATGTGCTAACTCAAAATACGTACCTAATTTTAATGATTATGATTAGATAAAGCAGCAAAGGGCAGTAGTGTTTCATACACTCACGACCAAGCAATTTTATATTTCTATGCAATATGAACATTATATCATATCAACAGCAGATATACAATCACTTGCTCTTGCTGTCGACATACAACTTACATACAATTACATATTTAAAGTTTAGCTGCTACATTGAGATATTTAAAAAATCTTACTCCTGGCAGCGCTTGTTTTTAATAATGAAAGTAATCTAGGTATTGTAATGTAATTTTGAGGCTAATTGCAATATAGTTAATGATAGCTTTCTCGCTTTAGCAATGAACTTTAGATGAATACCTACCATAGCGTAAGTGAATACATATACTACAAAAATAACTTAATTGATTAATATTTGATTGGCTTTGAGATAATTTGTTATCACAGATAACCAGTGAAAGAAACAATATGCATTTAAATAAATCAGCGAAGAAAGACTGAGCTTAATTAATACATGAAAGATTAATCACAACTGAGTGTTGATAGTTATACGCTATGTTACTATATAATCGTAGCAAGCAATTGGTGCAATCATTTGTTTGCTTCTATTTTTGCAATGGCACATAATGTTAATGCTCATTTGTAAAGACAAAGATGAAGAATTTTTTAAGCTTGAGAATGTTGTAAAAATTGAGAATGTTGAGTATTGCTGGCATTTTATATTTATCTAAAGAATTATTATCACTTTTCACCTGGTGGAAGCCAATTGAAACAATAATAAAGTTTCACATGAAACATAGTAAGTACAAAGCATAATTTGCTGTCACGATTAATAGTCCCAATATTCTCACCTAAAATGCAAAAGAAAGCATCCTTTCTTCATCATCCTCACTTAATGCATTAGATTGCCCTAGTCATGGTATTGAATGAAAAAGTGACAATTGACAATGTGAGATTTTTAATGATCTCCGACATCTGTTTCCTAGAGTGAATACACACGTTCTGGGGAACTATATAATCATTTGTCATTATTAGTGACCACAATAAGTATACTCCCACGCACCTTGCAAAACATTGCTAGGTGAAGGTGAAATATGTACTCATGTTTCGAGCGTACTATACTTGGGTAAAATTAGCAATCCATCAAACCAGAATAAGAGGCATAATCGTGTCTTTATAGTACTCCGAAAGTGTTACTCACTTCATAAAGTAGACATCAAATTGTTTCATTGTTACTTACGAGAGGAACGAAGAGAATCAAGATCAGATTTTTTGTGCGTTTTATGCGTTGCAGATTGCAATGCTGATAGTGATTAGTGACTTTCATCGCTGTCATACGTGCATTAACTGGCACTCGGTGCATGCTTATGAAGAAACAATTACGTATTGTATGCTTTCGTCATGTCAGATAATAATGAAATATAGCCAGACAGATATAATTCTCATTGTTAAAGGCATTCTATCATCATGTCTTTTATTTTTTAATACAAATGTTTAAAAGTAGGTATGCCTTTGGCAGCATGTTCATGCAACAGATGATGATGATCATTGTCAAAAACACATACAATTACCTTTTAGCTGTGTTTCATTCGTGCACTAGTTCTTTGTCAGATTGTGTCACAAAAATGTATCCTTTTAATACACAACATACATTTTAGGACAAAACAAGGTTTCAAGTGGTCGGACTCACTACTAGTACTAACGAACAATACGTAAAGAACATTATTTGAATCAGTTCATTACAATCATTATCACTATATTACACTTAATAATAATACATACATGGGCAAGCGCGCATTGTATATAGGCATACACTAAATTTTTGCAGTGTGCCTTGTGTGTACGCTATCGTACGTAAGGTAGTATGTTTGCCAATAACTATCTTTAAAGCTACACTCACATTTCTGCATATCATATAAAACATAGTAGTAGTTTTTGAGTCTTCTCAATTTTCTGCTGTTGACAGAAAACTCACGAACGAAAGTCTTCTTGTCGGCGAAGGAAAAAAGGTGCAAAGTGGGCTTTATGAAAAAGAGGAAATGAGGTCTCCACCCAGATTCAAAGTTTCACTGTTGATTATTGCTCAAGATGATGATAACGATGTAAATCAGCAGCATTTTAAACTTTAAATACAAACAATGTATTGTGCTTTACAATGTAAAACAACATCAAATCATCCATGATCTTACATAAAGATAACTACAAAATTTTCAAATGGCAAGCTCAAGTATCCACAGCACAAAAGAAAAATTGCAGCCAGAGTCAATAGCTTTTGTATTGCACCAATAGCTGATCACAATTGCATATAGGTATCGTGAGATACCAATCATGCCTGCTAAGCATGTAGGCACCTCAAGACGCGACAGATCATCTCAATATTCAGATGCAGTTCTCAATCGTGTGTGTCATAGCATAAGTTGTAATGCAGCCGAGTACTTATTGGCAGATCTGGGTTCGGTCCCCAGTGACAACTACATTTTTGGGAACTGCATCTGAATATTGAGATGATCTGTCGCGTCTTGAGGTGCCTACATGCTTAGCAGGCATGATTGGTATCTCACGGTATTACGATTTTTCCGTCATTCAGATGTAATAAAATCTTGAAGAACAGGAGCAACAACAAAGTCATATAATACACTAGCGCAAGACACATACACATCTGTTGCTTGTAATAATTGTTCTAAGGCTAGTTTTATGGATCATACCGTGCAATCAATACACTCTGGAGGTTTTCCTGAAATCTCTAGATATTCATCTCATAGTACAATTATTGCATACACAGAAGTTTTACTTTGATTTCAGAACAAACCTAGTACAGTTTATAAAGATAATCTTTCCCTTTCGTACAGGTATTCACCTGGAAAGTGGATTATAAAAATTGCTATAATTTTATTAGCCTTAATTTATTAGCAATTGTATCTTTATCGCTGTAGTCAATTATTATATACAATGTGTGTACAAACAGTAAAAAAATGTGCAAATCAAGCAAAAATCTAGTTCTTTTCGACAATTTCCACAATCAGGATTTTATTATGGATGTCATTATTGCAATATGATCGGGTTGGACGGAACAGGAACAAGGCAATAGCACAAATACAACAAAACATTGACCACTTTTATATGAGGTACATGTATATAATATGCATGTTATAGGGTATAGGTATCAAAATACTGACATCATTACTACTTCATGTAGAGTGATGTGGTGAGTTTTTTTTCACTAAAACGTGTTTTGAAAATGCAATTGTTGATTTCAATGCCAACGTACAATTGTAGAGGTATAAGGAAGGAAAGTATTAAGTATATTACTAGTTGTCGTACAGGATTTTTGAATTAAATTTTCATTTCGTTTTCACAATGATGATGAACCTGATTGATAGCATAGATTTTGCTTTTATTAACCTCCTTTACCTTTCGTATCGTAACTTGACACTTTGTTAGCAAACTTTTCATGGTTCGTATTTTCAGTTCCATTTGGGTTGCATCTCAGATTATTTTCTTGTTCATTATCTTTTCTACTTGATTTTACATTATCTAAATATATGTTTGTGGATTTTTAAATTTTTTTTATCTAAATTTGCAATCATATGTAACATGATGGAGAATTAATTTATCATTTTTATACTCCATTATCACATTAAGGCAAAAACTTTAAACATTACACGATTATCATGCCTGGCAAATCAATAACTGTTTTGCATACGTTTAGCTGGCCCTAGTTTGGTTTAAGTTTCTCAAGGCATAATGTATGCGGTGCGGGTGTGTTATGAAGAATCAAACTTAAAATAACAATTAGCGAATTCTTTTAAGAGAATGCTCAAACTACGGACATACAGATGAAAAAGGAAATCGGTAGCAAATTTTTATTAAAAATTACTATGTTAAAGCTACAGCTGCGCAATAAATAAGCAATGTGGGGCCTTTGAGTACGCCAGTTAAATTCTCGCAAAACTACTCTGAGTGAACAATTGAAACCCAGAAAGTCTCAAGTACGACACAGTACGCAGAAGAAGAAATAAGCATAAATCATGAAATGCTGCACTCCAAGTTGCAAGAAGATATATTATTAAGCAAAATCGAGCATTCGTCAAGCAAGAATAAAAGTAGCTCATACACTCATACGCAAGTTTATGAAGAATCTCACAGTGTTCCCTTATTCTTGATATTTTTTGTATCGTCCATCAACTTAACTTATCTTAATATTTAGTTAGACACAGTTAAACATTCAGCGAATCTGGTAATTAACCTCACTGTCGTGAGTAACTCAGAACATATGTCATGTTCTTGCAATAAATAAGGTTTACCACTCAAACAATATAAAATATATGAAGGATCAGTTATTATAAAATATACAACTATAGTATGAATATAATGCATCCTGCAGTTTGAAAGCTACTTTAAACTACTGATAAACGATTATTTTTCAAAATTCATCTACTTTTGAGAGGCTCAAATGGGACAAATCTAATATTGGATGATCATTGACGGTTACTTGTTGCCGTTGGCATCCGAAATAATGCAACTTATCCATAATTAAACTTATTTCTTATACTTGGATTTTTTTTAGTTTCTCAGTCAATTCCATAATAATTGTCTTGTCTTCAGGAAAGAAGAAAGCGTAAGCTATAATATATTTTTTTGAACTATAAACTATTTTGACGTTACTAACTAATACACAATTATACTATTAATCTTTGGGCTTGTAACGAAGTTCACTGGCTATTTTATTGCAGTAACAATTCACTTGACAGGCATAAGGCAATATAATTTAGGATTCTTATAACATTCCAAAGTGATCATAGCCTATTTAGAGACGCACTTTTAGCACATGATAGCAGTCTTGTTATTCAGAAAAAGCACATTATGGCGTCAGTTGTTTAGAAACAACACAACATCAAAGTCACTATGCCCATGCTCGCTTGCCAGTCTTTGTTATCTTTATAATAATCATGATGAAAAAACGTAGTAGATGCAAAGATAAAATGAACTCTACATATTGCACACAGTTGTTGGGAGTGAATAAAATGATGACAAAGTGACTTGAAAAGTGAGAAAAGAAGATGAAAAAGAAAACGAAGAAAAAGGAAGCTGGTGGACCGTGTAAAATGCGTGCTTCGATTATCTAGTAACAGCTTGCCAGTGTGTCCTACATACCACATCACATAGATGAAGGAACGCTTGCAAAAATGAATGATCATAATATTCTTTTTCTGTTCTTTTCCTTACACCCGTTCAAACTTTAAACTGCACTACATACACATTGCCTTTGTTTTTGATCCAACCTAATTGGCGAATACAAGCATCTTCTTTTTCACCAACAGAGTATCCGCGGTAGAGTGGTGGTGTGATGTGGAGTGCTATCTTTTGTCGTGAACCTACTAAATGAAGCCATTGAACAGCGGCTGTAACTACTTAAAGGATCACCACCACCAAGAGTTTCGTTTTAGTTTCTTTGTTTTTCAACCTTCTTTAATGCTTGGACTTTTTATACGAGAGATGCATCTGCAGCAAAGGGCTTTCTTCTTTTGTTTTAACAGCATACGTTTGAACATATTATGCATTATAATTATGCCTTTACATTTTACACTAGATTCCAAACATAACGCAAGTTACCGTCGAGCAAAGACTCAACTAATGCACTAATGATACACAGTTTTTGGTATGACGTCCCATAAAAATGAAGGATAGAAAAACAAGAGCAAATAAAACATGAATAGAAAGCAAACAAAAGTTGTGCAAAAATTGATACATTTCTGGGAGTAATCCTACTACAAGACTTAGTAATAAGAATATGAAGAGTAGGAGTAATTCAACTAATATATATCAAAGTAAGAAACAGCCCTTCATTTCAGCAAAACTCAATTTATCTTTGTCGGATACAAATTAACAATGGCAATGTGGGACTTATGCTTAAAATTAGAGACCTGCTTTATTACAATACAATATTACATTTTTTTCTAATTTTTGTGGCTTTTCAAGTTCGTTTGATTTTGGTAACTTGAATGCTCTTGATTCGACTGTTTTACTTATTAGTAAAGTACAAATGATTTTACCACAATGCAAACGCTGGTGCAAGTAAATCATGGGAAACTATGTAGAAAATTAGGTGCGTGTTTGAAAAAGGCAAAAATACAAAAAAGTCAATTATGTCCTCGCTATTTGATGTAAGCACCACATACAATGAATGGTTTGACAGAAAAAGTCTTGTTGCTGACATTGAAAGTGTGTCTTAATTTCTTAATGTGTATGTAATAGAAGAACAGGTGTACTACCCGAATAAGTTTTTAATACGAATGTACTCTACAGAGAAAGGTAATGCCTATAATACTCATACACCTTAACAATGTTACCTACACGATACTGACTACCTATTAGCACGTATGTAGGTAGTTTATTTAATGACTTGTCATGTTCATCTCACATTTCCCGTAAACGAGCCATTATATTATGCAGAATTGGTCTTGTAAAGAGTAACAAAACTTTTTATACGCGGTGATAGTAGTGGCTGTTAAATGTAGAGAAAGACGACGAAAAATACTAACAATGAGACTTGCATGTCGGATTCCCATTCCTGTGATACAGCACATTTAACCCCATTTACACACTTTGTGAACACCGAAATGATACACATTAGCCAAGCACTTGCTAACTCACTCAGTGATTCCCTTCTCCCTTCAAATGATAGGCTATACTCAATGAAGGTTTTTACTTTTAAAAGAAAATGCATCAAGAAAAGAGGGATCAAAGTAATATGTAGTAGTTGATCCTTAATCGCTTTAATGGCATTGCTTATATAACGCTGATCATATTATATCAAGCGATGCCAAAAATACTTAAACTTATGCAGCAAAAAAAACATGCATTTAGTCGCCTTCATGTTTTAATCCTGGTTTTGCTAGCCGAAACAAGTATGCGTATAAGGACCACTGTACTGCAACATTAAAGTATAGTAACCAGCCTCACAATTCAGTGGTTACTTTCAAGGTTCTGTAAATGTCAGGATATTTTTCACATGAAAATTAGGCACTTAGCCATAAAAATAGCATACTGAGCAAGTAAATTTTAAGGTCGCATTTTTCTCATGTTTTGGAAAAATTACTACAAGAGAATTTGCTAATAAATGCACTATGAAATTTTTGTCGAAGTCAGTGCTCAAGGTACTTGCTTACCGATATTCACAAAACCATTAAAGCTTATACGCATTACGCATGAAAATTTACCATTTATATTCTTTCTATCACTATTCCTATTACATTTCCATTACAATTAAAGCAATGCTGAAGCCGAAGGAATGCACATATGGCAATCATGACATGGGGAATGGGGAAATGCTGATTCTGTCATATTTTTATTTGGTCTTTTAATAGATTTATGGCAAATTGTCAGAGCACTCAAGTTTTCTTTTATCTTGCAGATTTAGACCCAAATCAGGAACATTGAGGGACACTTATATACCTATCCGAATTCATCAAACACAGTGATCACATTCGACAGGATCAAAATCTATGCTGGTGTCTAAGGCTGACGACAACTCAGATGCATCGGCAGTGGAGCTTGTGAAACGAATCCTAATTACATTTCACTGATTTATTCAAACAATGCCACCAATGCTCCATCATCCGATGGACCACAGTTCCAGAAGACAATGGACGGTGGATTATTTACGCTTGATTCTTTTAACTTTTATGGTTGCTTCATTTGGACAACGTTCACGAGGGGATCCAAGTAAGTTTCCACTTTAGCCATCAAGAAGTAGATCATAGTTTATAGTTATAGTTTATTATACATTAGTCAAAACTTATCCTTTTCTATTTCAAATTCTGAATAGCAAAAATGCTACTTTCTAGGTTTTAAGTGCTTTACAGTGACATTTTCACATAATCAAACAATCAAAATTTAAACCTTCTCATCCTCTTTACTATTGTACTTTGCATGGACATTAAAGTAACATAATAGGCTCATAGACGACTCTGTCCTTTTATGGTAGAAAATACCATGCTTAAAGGAAGGTAAAGTGAAAGTCGTATTTTCTATTAGCTGACTTGCTATTGATGCTATATATTTTGCTTATGAAATATATCGTTTTACAGACTATTCTAGCTACAGAAACAGCATAGAGAGCAGTCATGCGTTTAGAATTGCAATGATCATTGCTAAACCATCGCTGTCGTCCTAAATTCAAATCATTAAAATAACACTGAAGTGGTTACAAGAATTTTTCATGCAGTATACTAAACTAGCAGCATCTATTTTAGATCATGGTTGACTGATTTCCCATTTCACTAACAAAATGAACATTCATAAATTTTTTTATGTGAAACAAGTAGGTGGGGATTGTCATCATTTCAGATTTTTATGTTTCAAAACCAAGTTGAACCCACCTAATATGAAGTTAGCATGAGCTTCTTAAGATTTCTTGCGTTGTTTGTCTATCTACCGCCATCCTTACAAATGTTCGTCTTGTTGCTAAACTGGAGTCGCTTTTATACTTCTGCTTAGCTTTTACTTAACACTTCATTACTACCTATATACCATATACCTATGCAAAGCGGCATAAAATGCTACGACAGAAAGACACAAAAAACGCTGTGTACACCAAAGTGACTACTTTGACGATGTATTTGCATGTGGCTTTATAAACGCATAATCATGAAACCTTCTTTTAAAATGATTGCTTCAACAAAAAGTATAGAGCAATTAATATGACTACCAGTAGATTGTGGGAAAATTGCTGCCAGTATTAAGATTAATACGCCATTTTAATGTAGAGATCGGTATTAACTACAAAAAGTTATGCATATAATTTTCTACTTAATACACCATTTTACCGTGGTTTCATTTTTTGTGACATTGGGTACTCTGTGGTTTCAGTCCATGATAGACTTATTTTATTAACCACAATAGAACAGTTATTCAATTGTATATTTTAATAATGCAAAATACAAGTACATTTACATCATACTAGCAGTTTTGTGGCTTGTTCTTCATTGTATAATTTGTACTTTAATAAGTATGGTCACATTACAGCTACGTAATTTTCAACACATATATCGCTAGAAACAAACAGTATTCAAGTAAAACTAATGAGTTGATGAGTGATACTTCATGAACAGTGAAAAGAAAATGTTTCAGACAAAAATTATCCACACATCTCGGATTTGGCAACTCTACTATCGTATTTTATAATTGTTTTTGTTATTTCAGATATAGATGATCTTGAAGGAGAGGCTGGATTTCGAATGGTATCGTTGAAATGGAAGTACCCACCGGTTGGTCCATCACAAAGAAGTCCGATATCTTTTCAAGTAAAGTTTTGTGAGCTACACACATGGGGTTTAAACCGTTGCCGCTATCAGGTAAACAAAGAGGAAAACTAATACAATTTATTATTATGATGTGGCAGTAATATTAAACTTGTATTCCAGTCAAATATAGTGACAAAAAATTCTTTTGTCAATAATGTATTGCTGATTTGGTTAAACACAATTAAAATTTTAAACGCCTACAACATATATAATTTTGCTCATGCGACTGATTTGTATCAATTTGTATGTATTATGATTCATATTTATAAAACTCAAAGCAGCATTGATGACGCATTTTTGTGTTGACATTTCGTTAAAGTGTATTGCAAAACTTACACATGGCCGCTTTGTATTAAGCTTTGCTCCTCGTTGTTGTCAACGAGGGCAAAGAGTTAATTACTGGATCTACGCACAAGTGGTAATAAAAATGTAAAAGTCACATGTAAAGACCAAAGAATGAGAAACGTGCGTGTACCAATTCATCTGAATTCGGTGGGCACATTGCAAAATTTCTTTATATAATGCAACAATTGAGATTTAAGTCCTTGCTTCAAATAAAGAATTGCTTCATCATGTTACGAGGTTGATCAATTACGTAAGGCAGTACTCCAAGGAAACTTTTCTCCTTTTCAAATCCATATCAAAGTTTCTGTTTACATAATCACATCCTATATTTGAAAGCTATAGGTCGATAGGATTTATTCTATAGTATCTATAGCTAAACCGTCAGTACGGGATTCTAGTTTAATTTGAAAACAAATTAGATAATACGTTAATTTGTAATTGAATGTTTTCTATTTTTTGGATCAACATATTTGATTCTAACTTAATTTCAATTCAATAAACAATTGTTTGTAAACCTTTTGTACTTGAGTACTTGAAACCGGTGAGAATCAACTAATATACGGAGGTAAAAAAGTCTCTAGTAAGGTAGTAAGCCCGTCCTTTTGTAATTTTCAGTTTTAATTATAAGATATATGATAACAGATAACAAATATTAATGTTTGTTAATTCATTGACTGATCCTAAGTGTACAAAACAATAAATAATAGCTAAGCATATATGTCACAAACACTTTTAAAACATTACTTCCGCAGGCATCATAAAGTTTTGCATGTTTATTTGCAGTTAAAATTTTGAGAATTATTTGCATCTTAAATTAGAGATTACGGAATGTAAACTTTGTAAGCATTGTGCCATATATGCAAGCTGAGTATTAATTACATACTCGTAAACATCCTTCAGAATATATTTATTCATTTGCTGCAAAACCTTTTTGCGTAAACTTCTTGAACACGGATATTAATATAATTTTCATGGAATGCAATTTAAAATTCATAGCGCAACAAGCGCATTTATAGTTTTCCAGCGATAATATCATGTAATTCAATACACTCGTAAAAAGTATGAATCTTGCATGTAATTACAGATTCGTGATGATGTGTAGATACTTTACTACATATTTAGACGAACCAGTCACTTGTTCTCGCATGCTAATTATGCTACTACAAGTATCAGTTGTATAAAATTAGCAGTCATACGTCCTTCCATGAAACTACAATATTTCGATTGTTTTATGAGAAGGGTGATATCAGGGACACAATACAAAGTTTGATGACTCACAAGATATTCATGTACAATGATCTAGGAAAATTTAACCGATGGTTTGAACGGTAGGAGGTCCTGCGTATCTTGTAAAAAGCTGACATGCAAATGCTTGAAAATGCTCGGTTGATAGCTTGGTTGAAGATGTGCAATAACCAAGTAATAATGTGCAAGATACCTGTTGTAATCAATAATTTGATTGCTTTGTTTTGCTGGCCAAAATCTTACGCTTGTCTGACCTTCGAATTTTGACTGCACAATGAATAATTTGGAATAGGGTAATAATGAAATTAATGAATGTAACACGTCGATTCATTGTCAGTGACTCAGAAATGTCGTAAGTTATTATCTGTCAGATGTTTCATTTACGAACGCTTTACTTGTGCGTGGTTTGTAAGTTTGTACCTGATTATGAAGATGAGATCATGAAATTAAGGTACAAGTGTTGAATATTGGTTATTATTAAAGTTTGCATTCATTTTTTTTAAATTGTAGTATTCATACTTTGGTTTTGGAGACAGCAAAAAGAGAGGCTTGTCGGGATTTACAAAGAAAAATTATATTGAAAATGTGAAGTGATCAAGACATCGCATTCACAATCGCGTTATGATGAAGAATTGCAATTCGGAATGTGCATGATGAATGATCAGAACTTCTAAAGAACTCCAGAATGACCGATGAGTTGACATCATTTCTAATAATTCCATATGAGTATCAAACGATTGCATGCTACATCATACTAATTTTTTGGTTTCAACGTATTTTATTCTTAGATTTGAGCACCAAGCAAAGTATTTTCAAAAAAAATCCAGACAGACCAATAGTAAGCTATACATTTAAAAAGACACGAAAAATCATTGGTTGTCATAATTCACAATAAACACTAAACACTAATACATAAATTAAAATGCGTTTAATATCTAATTACGCTTTGCTAGAAATAGGTTGTTCGCTACTTCGGTTAGAAACCTCCTAGTCCTATGATGAATGAATTACATACTTCCTTACATACATACTACTATTAAAGTTGACATATTTGTTGCAGTTAAAATAATTATAGTATTCTCATCTTTTATTTCCTGGTTTTACTATAGCTTAGTTTTTGGAGCATTTAATAATAATATATTTTCAGACATTAAAATGTTCTGAATTAAGATAAATTTTGAACGAATCAAGAGCTTTTGTTTCTTTTTGCATGAAGCGGTAAAAGCGGGAAGGGTTACTGAAGCAATTAATGCAATCCTCCTCCGTAGTCAGACCTTTTTTCTGACTGTTACAATTTGTTGGTATGGCTCCATGTAAAATTTTTTTTTGTCTCGGGCTGGCAAGCTTCTAAGTAAAAAAATAAGTTTTAACCCGTGTACATTCATTTCGTGTTCTATTTTCGATAATGAATTTAGAAATGCAAATTTTCCTCTAAACTTTGGAGTTCATAGTCGGTAAACCATAATTCATAAATGACTTCTTTTGCGCTATCTTGTAGTTTTGTCACCTTTGGAAGTTACTTTGGGTGATATAATATAAAATAGGTATAAACAAGATTGTATATTATGAATAATATATTGACTTATTACAAAGAATTAATGCGCGTGAAGATATAATAATAACAATGCAAGTATTTACAGTTCTTCTTGTCTGTTATTCGTGTTAACAAATTTGGTCATGTATTTTTATTTTTTGTTGAAGAAGGTGATAAATGAACTCTGACAAAAACTTGGGTTTATGAAGGTTTGAACATTTTGCCACGGTTATTGCCACAAAAACCATCCCCATTTTTTAGAGTCGGTAGATTTAAGATTTCATGACCACATTGTTTAACTGATGAACAATAATGCGCTATTGTTTCTTTTCTAGTTGGATCTTTATCTTCTAAAACTTTTATATCGCTTTGCCGTCAACTCCGTTCGGATGTCTATAACGTTTCAGCCATATAAACGAGATACTCTATTCGTTTAACGAACTTTAAGAAGTGTAGTTAACGCAATCGCTTAAATTAATCTGTGGTAAATAAAAGTTTGCATGTATGAAATAAAATACAAATGGAAGCGGCATGACGAATGTGGTTTAAATTAAATTTAAAACATATTTTGAAGTGTACTCTTTTTGTCGCATTTAAAAATGAAACTGTCTTGATTTGTCATACTCCAAGAAAATGAAGTTGGTGGTACTTACAAATGTATAAGGTATAAACACCTACAAGCAAAAGAACATCACTTTTATTTTTTCTTATTAAAATTCGCCAATGGCACCTGTAGGGAAGAAGAGTACAACTTTTTGAAATCCCTGAAGAAATGTGAATGTAATTTTGTATAACGAAAGATATGATATGGACAAGGTAGCATGCTATCTAGAAATCGACTTAAATTCTAGCATGTCAGCAGACTGGATGGAACTGCATCACCTATAATGGTTGGATTACTGGGTTGGGTATAAGCTAAGAGTCAGGATGTTTTAAGGATTCTGAACAAAGCATCACTAACATATGTTGTGTGTGGCATGTGTCATTCCATTTGGTGAATTTCCCAACAGATTTCGTCAGGTCTCTAAACACAAAAAGTGATATATAGACATGTGACATAGTTATATAAAGTGGATTAAAATCTTGTACAGTTGCGGTTTATCTAACGTAGTAAATATCGAAAGTCATGGTGTTCCACAAATGTGGACTCTTATTAATGAAAGGACTAATTGGAGTCTGGAATCTGTGCAACACAGAGGGATCCTATGTCTTTGACGAGAAGTAGCTTATATTTTTAAAAGATCGGCAACGCTTACTTACGCTTAATCAAAAAACTGAGAAACATTTCGTACGTTGTACGTACAAAACTGCATGGGTAGAACAGTACAGGCCTCGTAATAAATTACTGAAAAACACAGCCAGCCATGGTGCATGTTTCGGTCCAAAGATTTTGGCCATTTTTAGGTTTGCCTTATCTATGGTCAACTGCACAACGCAACCAATAAGTTTGTAAGTTAACGAGACATTGCAATGTCGAGGCAGGGTACCATAATATTTTGTTTTGAACCACGATTAGCCCTGTCTGTTTTAATAGCAATTTAGCATTACATACGGCTAAAATTCGATGATGTTTGAAGCAGGGCAGCAATGTAGTTGTGTACCATATTTCCTTGGCGTTTCTGAAAATACTATTTTTCAAGGAATTCCTGGTGCATAGAGTAAGTAAGTAGATAGAGGAACAAAGCTAATGTTATTCAGCCAAAATTGTGAAACTCGTAAAATAACGAAGAAGAGAAGTTGTTTGACTGTACCGCTGTTTCTATCGGGAACGTATCTTTCAACTTGAAAATGAAGCAAAAGCCACGTTATAGTGGCTGGAAAGCGCAAGATGACACGCATCATTCCAAAAAATAACACACAATTTCAGTTATAATCTCTAACGATACAGGAGTTCGTTGTCAACAAAGTTTCAAATCATACCAAGGTTTCTTGCTCTCTCTCCTCTCTGTCCTGGTGTTCCAAAACGCTGTGAATAGCCTCAGACATTTACGTATCTTTGTATATTTTCGGTATCTATTGAAACATGGTACGTAACAATGAAAATACATGGGCTTCATAGGGCCCTGTGTTATAACGGCAAGATGAGTCCTCCATTTGTTCTAGGCATGTAATTATTTGCCCTCTAATAATCATTTTTACACATGCGTTTTATCATACCTCATCCTCACGAGTCAAAAAATTAATCATCATTAGCCCTTTAATGATTTTTTGAGGGATAAACAATTATTTTCGTCAATGTATTTAGATGTTACTACTTTACAATTACACAACCGCGTTTATTTATTCCTTACTCTTTTCTTTGGACGTCTAGGTGCACCCAAATCTCAAAAGTTGCAGCCTCAGAAGGCAAACCAGCACGCACGGTTGTCCTGACGAACTGCTACATTAATTACATATACTTAATTTTTAAGAATTCCGAAGTTTGTAGTATGGCATGAAAACTTTGAAATTATAGTTGAAAAACAAAATACTCGGGGTAGACCCTCCGTATAGTTTTACCCCCTATAGGAGTGAAATTTCACCCCCTTATCTCATTTTTTTCTGAAACACACGACTGATTTCACTGAAAAATTTGTAATTTTCTCTCCATCAAATGAGTATTTTTGCATTTTGGTTAGATTAATGATAAAACACTCCTGTGTTAATTTTTCAGAAAAAAAGTTTTAAGCTTAATCAAATTGTGTATAACTGAACGATTCAATACCATTTATTCCCAAATTTTCTTTGAGCTTTTCCTTAAATCAAACCTCCATAAATTAAAAATCAATCAGATGAGATAAATTGTGGATCTCCCAGTCTCCTCTCTTTCATTCATACAAACACCCTGCATTTATATTGGTCTGCAAAATAATTGTTTATCCCTCAAAAAATCATTAAAGGGCTAATGATGATTAATATTTTGACTCGTGAGGATGAGGCATGATAAAATGCGGGATAACAAAATATTTTTTGAGGGTCGACTGAAAATATCCCTTTGTTCTAAACTCTTTTATGATGTTGCAGTAGCAAAATCTTTAGATTATTGGACCCTTGGAAACCACGCAGACTTTGTATTGCATTAAAACCCTTTATCCACATTAAGTTCTTGCAAAGTGCATGAAGTAGTAATTGTACAATGTACACATAATGTATCCAATACTGTTTTCAAAAGTGTTTGATTCCAACAATTTCAACTCTGCATCCCAGAAATAGAAACTCATTAATAGAGACTCAACTTTTATTCAGATAGCTGGAGTTTAAAAAATCCATTTTAGAATAGCAATAGCACAAAAGCTATCAAATTCATAATATATTTTGCACAATGTGTTCAATTCAACTGGAAGTAGGATTTCAGAGCTCCCTGAGATAAATATATCTACGGACAAATTTGCATGCATTTTTTGCTTTTGAAGTATGAACGTTTCGTTTCAGTGACTTTGTTGGGAACTACATTTTTAAACAAGCAGTTTACATTTATAGATGTGATTTGATTTGATTTGCAACAAAATTTGATCTGCAAGCAATTTATATCTCTTCAACTCCAACTTCCCATCAAACTGAATTTCATTCTAGAATTTTGAGCTGTGATATTGTTAAAAACTCGAAAATAGAATAATAGAAACGCAATTTCATGCCTTAAAATGAGCACTTTTATCCTTTCCTTACAAACATACGGGCATGATTCATGATCGAGTAAGTATTACCATAGAGAGAAATGTTTGCAAATATTCACCCTTTCTGCCTTTCATTCAAAAAGTCTCGAGAAAGGATATATTATTTGGCAATAATATATTTCTATACGAAATTTGTTCTTATAAGTTACGAATAAGTTAAGTTATAGGATTCTTCAAGGAGTATGTATCCAAGTGTTTTTTGAGCGAGAGAAAGGAGGTCTCAGTAGGCGCTGGTCCCTTGAAAAATGTCATTTGCTGTTATGGGACGAGATTCAATCGATTGTTTATTTTTAGAAAGTTTGCAACCCAGTGGTAGTTACATAGCGATAATTGCAGTAAATTATTTGCAAAGCGTTGGACAAAAGAGAACATAGAAAGGGGGTTATTGATGTCATAATGATGGTCTCGGTGCATTCTTTTAAATGCCTGGAGTACTGCTAGTATTAAAATAAAGCTTGTACGCATCAGAGTCAAAATGCAGAACAACATCACCAATTTAATATACAACAAAGTACATCTTAAAACAAAATTGTTTAAAAGTTTGTTGTAAAGTCGCTTCATTTATGAAGCAAGATTGTGATTTGAGAACGTACTGAATAAACAGTGTCATTTGCGTTACCTTAGCTGTATATGATCCAACAATCTTCAATTCACAACGTCTACCCATGGTGCAACGTTAGTCAATTGATAAGCGATAGCTCAGTAAGTGATTGGAGTGATAAGCAGGACAGGCCCCGTTGTTTCCTCCGAGTCAGCAGCTGAGTATACGCAAAAGTACGTGTACTTTGCGTAGATCTTTGCAGAGTTATGTGTAAAGGGTTGTTATGGAAGGATACAATGGAGTTTCGAAAATCAAAAATCAACAAACTGCAATTTTTTGTCCCATACGATACCCAACGTTAGCTATTCGAGCTAAGACCTCCTTTCTCTCGCTCAAAAAACACTTGGATACATACTCCTTGGGATTCTTAAATTCGTTCCGATGGACAATGCTACTGTGAATTCTCTATGGCTGACGTGTCATCTTGTGTTCCTTGAACAAAATGAGTCTTCTTACAGAAAAGTTTTTGACCAATACTTATATTTGCCAGTCAGTATAATATGTTTGTTTTTAGAAATACTCTGTAGAAGTATACAATTCAATGCCTACAGACATGTCCCATAACAAGCATGTATGTTATATTTGGTTAGTTTAGGTATATACTTACTGGTTGAATTCAAGGAAAATCCAGAAATGCTGAATGAAATAAAAAAGTAACAATTCGACTATTTGAATTTCACTAGCATTACACATTACTAGCAGCTTTTTGTAGTACTAGTTGATAGTAAAAGTTGATACTCGCTCTTCAGCTCGGACAAAAAGCTGGGCTGGGGCATTGTGATCTGAATTCTCAAAATCATGATTCACATACGTCGCAATGCCATATCAGTTATAATGCAATGTGCAACTAGGTTTCCACTGAATCTTCTTACGTACATGTTATGAAGGGTTCCAAAAATCAACTTGGCTGCTTAATAAAGTTTTGTACTTGTTCTCAATCCTCAGAAGAGAGGTACACATGACTTTCCTTTTCAGAGAAAATATTTTCGGGTTCTTATTACTCCCCGAAAGTATTTTGTTCACAACATTATTCAATTTTTAAGTTTAAGGTATTTATTCAAACTCTCATGTACAACCTACATCTTTAAATAATCCGAATTGTAAAGTAGCGTTAGATAACAGGAAGTCTTTGGTGTAATCAGAAAGAACAGGAAAAAGTAGTGACAAACAGACAAAAGACTCCAAAAACTTTACCCCTATTGTAAACCAGCCATTACGCTGCCGGATGAATTCACCGATTCGCCATTGTATGTTTCAAAAAATGCAGGTGCTGTGTGGGTTAGATATATTTTTGTACACTGCTCAAAAGTATATTTCCTTTTACCTGCAAATTGTACATCCACACAAACTTGAAACGATAGAGTAGGTAATAATTCTCTAAACTCTTGTAATACTTTATATTTGCTCACTGTGATGTATCTATATCTTAAAACAATAGCCTGTGCTTATGACCTATCAGCTGATAGCTCAACGTGAGCTTCTCTCTTCCTTTCTTGCATCACACTCAGCATGCTTTGCTACAGCCACAGCTTAGCTTCCGTGGCCAAGTGAGAGGGGTTGCGAAATCGAATCTTGGCTGATGCTAAGTTTTTGCATGTTATTTTAGGTAAAGAAATATCCCTACTACTCCCAGCGGCAAGCGCTTTACAAGTACCAATTAAACTTGGTTAAATTTTAATTGCCACTGCCACTTAACTAAAACAAGTTAAATTTTTATGTTCAGTTAACTGTGGTGGGTTACATTTAATTGTGATATTTCTGGATCCAATTTTCATTGCGGCTTTAGTGAGATTCGTTGAATTTTGCGATTGTACTGACAATGAGATGGAATTTTAATTGCGGCTTAAGTTAGATTGGCTGAATTGTGATTTTACTGAGTAAAACTGAGTTACTGAGTTACTTACGGGGTTTTAATTGCAATTTAACTGACTTAGGTTAAATTTTAATTACGACTTATCCGAGAAGGCGTAAAATTTAATTGCAGTTTAACTGAGTGGGGTTAAATTTTAATAACGATTTATCTGAGATGGGTAAACATTTAATTCCGATTTATCAGATATTGCTTCAGGTTTTAAATACTATTTAAGCTGGGGTTAAATTTAAATCACGATTTATCTGAGATGGGTTATTTAATTGCAATTTAACATAGACAGATAAATCTATTCACATTCCCTCAATATAAACACTATAAAAAAGGGAGATTTAGTTCCACAAAAATTGACCCAACACACGATAACAAGGACCTCAGAAACGTGCTATTTTGTAGCAGCAGCTTAAAGAAAAAAGCAGAACAAACAAAACTCCATAACGATGGCAACTTTACAGGATGTGCTTTAAGAAAACCCATACTTTAAGATTTGTGCTATATGAATTTTTCACAAACTTTGATTTGTGCTATATTGACTTTTTTCAAACGCTTCAGAAAGTGCTATATGATTTTTTGGGGCAAAATGAACTTTTGGTACCAAAATGATCAGGAAATTTTGAAACGCATTTTGGTAGCATCAGTTCAAATTGCCCCAAGAAATCATATAGCAGTTTCTGAAGCGTTTGAAAAAAATCATATATAGCACAAATCGAAGTTTGTGAAAAATTCATATAGCACAAATCTTAAAGTATGGGTTTTCTTATAGCACATCCTATAAAGTTGCCATCGAAAGGACATTTGGTAGTGCTAAAAAAGACAAACTTTAGTGAATTCTAAGATTTTCCGCAAACAGTTTATAAGTTATGGCAGATAATTGGAAATGTTTAAGAATCGCCTTACATCTTAATTAGCACTAGATTTGCCATCAAATTGTATTTTGTTTTGATGGCAATAAACGGGCAAAAATCTAGTGTTATACATACTTGCTTCCTGTATTTCTTTTTCAGTTGTTTCACTCATCGTCTGAAACTGAAATATCATCATCCTTTTATTAGAAATAAAATGTTAACTTCCTTCAATCTTTTATGAATAATATTATGCGTTTATTGTTCACTTTTCATCCGCAGACAAGGTTTACAAGCATTAAGATTGCTCACCATAAAAAATCACTGCGACGTTAACTTGTCTACCTGCATTCAAAACCTCGGTTTTTATGTTTAAAAATACATTTTATTGTCAGGCACAAAGATTGTTAAAATGGTACTGTACGCTGAACAAAGCACTTCTACTTGCTTGTGACTTTGAATTGTTAATGTTTATTTCTCTGTGCACCTCAAGGCACATGTTTGCGATACTAATCACACTCTTTCTTATTGTGTGAATACTTAAAATGTAACTTGATTCTTCAAAAAGTGCATATTCATACGGTACCTGTTCTTAATGTTTATTTCAGATCATTGATGAAGTTACCGCACGCAATGGACGGCAAGAAACTAATGAAGCAAAATCTCCAGGAGTATATCTGATGGACATTGGTGGGCTAAGAATGGCCACAAATTATACTTTCCAAGTTATACCGTTAGACCCTGGAACTCTAGACGGCAAACCTTCAAGGATCTCGCTGCAAACCAAAGGATGTAAGTTAAATTCAAACATACCTAATAGAACAAAACTTTGGAAGTTCAGCAGGAGTAGTATGTCCAAATTATATGAGTTTTAAACGACCTCTCTTTCATATGGAAATGAAATGTGGACAATCGTTAACGCTTGTCGTAGTAAGATCATGTAAGGAATGTATGTAGTTGTGATACCAGATTCAATAGAGACATTATTTCAATTTCCAACATATAAATAAGCGTTATTACTTTTGTGAAGAGAGTTTGAATCGAATATATAATCGATGACCATGTTATAAGGCACAAGGTAAAACTTTTAAAATGTGCAGCTTTAGAAATCACAATCAGTATCAAGACGCAGACGGTATTACTACTTTATTGTGAACGGTTATTCAAGCCAGCCTGTGCCGATTGAACAAAGGTTTTTTTGCGCCTTCTGCTGCAATTGCTAAGGCCATGAAACAGAAAACGGAGAAAGCACTTACAACGCAACGTCTTTATTTGCCCCTATTCCCAAGTTAAAAACCGAGAGCTAACGTGGAGGAGGAAAGGATAGTTTGACTAAAGCACTTATTTTATATAGTAGCCGACAGGCACTTCACTTTATTGACGCATTGAGACAGTTATACGTTTCACTTGTACAAAAGTGACAACATTTTTTATGACGTTGCTTCCATTCAAGTGCTTTCACCATATATCTGTACTCATACTGCAATGTAGGTCGATTGATCCATTAAATATATATTACGTGTGTATACAACTTTTCAAATTATATGGTTCCGTTTATAATAATAAAAGAAATACAACAAACGCATTTCTTCACAGTTTGCCTAAATAAAATGAGGCACTGTTAGTAACGTTCTCCCTTTCTGATAACAAGACATATTGCTTGGGACACTTGTATTGCATGGAACCTAAAATAACTCACAGTACTCTATTATATCGGATTATGTATTGCATTTTGCAACTTTCTCCAGTACATGAATACGAAGTATTAGAAATACTTGGTCCTGGTGTGAAGAAATAAAATTTATCTTAAGACATAAGTAGCGACCGTTTTCACTCTATTTAAGCTCGTTATGCACATTATAAATGCATTTGATAACCGCATTACGTATGCCAGCAATAAATTAAGATTACGACAAGGCTTTCAGAGTACACGGAGGTACATCAAAGTAATCCTGTGTGCATTCACTTTTATTAAACATACATATTATGCGGAACTTTCACCTATATGGTAATCATAACTAGTTTCTTAGCTAGTTGGCTTCATTTTCAAGCAAAATCCCAAGATCATTTTCTGGTACACGGACAAACTTCAAACACCAATTGGACAGGAGACCAGGTATCGTATATAATGTCTCCACATATCTTCATCTCAAATCTCGTGATAGTCCATGCGGGAGACTAGTTCCAACGTTTTACCATTAAGAAACATGCCAGTATGTGCCACGCAAAAAATATTTCACAAAGATTCTTAGAAAAGGAGGTTAAAAATAGATATGCATTTATTTTGCGTTTCCGAATGATATGATTTTTCTACTAATACAAAAACATAAGGAACAGGAAGTAAAAGCGATTTTTTCAAGTTAGGTACGAATGCGTAACTAAACAATGGTAAAAAATATAGTATTTTACCAAAACGGTATCGGGTGCATATGAAAAGTGTATATTGCAGCGCAGTAAAAGACAATACTTTTCTCTCAAAAAAGTTTTCTTTTGCATATTATGTACATGTCCTTGTTCAGAAAATATATGCACATTGTTTTATTTTATGATCTGTTTAGTTTCCGCAAAGGCCACAAACTGCCTGGCAGACTCCAGTGAAGTGATTGTGGAGACAGGACCTTACTTTGGGGGAAGAATTTCAGTTGAAGACTCCAACATTCCGGGATGCTTTATTAAAGGAAATCCGCAAAGGTAAAGTTTCTACATCTAAGTTTTGAATGCGACAGGTGCAACTTTTGAACTGCTATATATGCTACTCAGCCTTGCTTAATGTAGGTATTTTGAATTTAAAATATGAAACAGCAATTTTGACATGAATTATTATGATAATATGTAGACTTACGTATTTATATGTCCACGTACCTACATAGCATAGGCGTACACGAAAAATGTACAATTTTTAATAATACCTAGATAGTTTTTCATGCCATTTTCTAAGCAGTCCAGATGGCTTAATTACTCCTACTGAACAAAAGTTGGCGTGGGGTAATGCGAAACGTGAGACTAATAGTTTAATTAACGAGTTATGTGTGACAGAATGTGTCCCTCAACGCAAGGTACCAAAAGGACAAAAATCAAGAATTTTTACTCTGGTACCAACCAACCGTAGATTTTTAGTTACATTTCTTATTGCCTTCTATGTTGTTACCTTTTTCATATCGACCGTAGGGAAAAACTTGAACTGCTAAAATTTCTAGTCATTTCTACCCTGTGCACTCAGTGAATTAGGTGCAAGTCCAACTTTTTAACGAGAGTTCTTTACTTTTCTGTTTTCAGCCCACAAACGAAGTATAAACTACAGATAAGACATAACGACTGTGGAAGTGTAGTGAATGGATCCAGAGTAACAACCGTCATTTTGGTTCAAGAGAACGTGCCCATCCTGACACACAGTACCAGACGGTTTGTTGTGGTGTGCTCTTTTTCGCCAGAGTCATTCGTGGTGAAAACAGGGTAAGCAAAAGCGCTTACATGTTGAAGCGTCTGTGTATTTAGTAAAAGTAAATAACGTCCATGCCGTGACTTCCGATTGACGTACCCAAACGGCAACGTCACGTTAGTCACGTAGAGTATAAAGCAATGAATGTAAAAACAATAACTAAGTATTGTCTTGTCAAGGACGCCCCACACAAATGTGATTACTATTGACTTTTTGCGGACTGGGTGGACAATAAAAATATAAAACGATGCTCCTGTATCTCCCTTGTTTTTTAGCGGAAAACTTATAAAACTAAGGGTGTTGTATTTTCTATTTGTTCAGTATTACAGCTAAAGTTAAACAAGTACTTGGCAGATTTGGAGATATGGTAAAGATAAGCTACTTTAGTCAGCTTTCAGTACACTGGCTCTCTATTTTAGAGCTATTGTGAGCTGAACAAGTATGTATTGTATTCAATTTAGTATAATACCTATATGTGTTATAGTCATTTCTGCTGTTTCAAAAGTCCAACGATTTGGGCATAACCTCATATATAAGCCCCAAACCTCCTCCAAATATTATAAAAGTTGGCACAGTAAAAATGAAACATTTTAAAATCTCCAGATACCCACTTGAGCATTCCACAAAAATGTGAAAAAGATCGATCAGTTTATATATAACGTGATGATAGATGATATATGAACATTTTTTTTCATTTTGTGCAACTAGCACTAACTTTTTCCATGCAACTCTTAAAGTGAATTTCTAACATTAATGTTTTTTGTCATTTTAGAGTGTCCCTACCTCGTGAAACAAGTGTTGCCAAATCTCTTGACTTCTCCAAACTGATTCGCATATCACCCCAGAAAACCAACTTGTTGAATTCTGATGGAGACACGGGTTCATCAAGTCAGCAACATGAAACTCTTTCCAACAGTTTTGAGGATGCACCGCTTCGCCCCGTATCCCAGTACCATTCACTTACACAGGCTAATCCATACTCGAGCGTGGGAGAAGGAAGAGCTTTTTCGGATTCTATGCATAAGGGAACTTGGGAGGCATTCTTAGTGTTTGGCATGATATGCGTTGCAATTATTGCAAGTATGGCTTCAGTCATTTGGTTCGTAAAATCGTACCGTGCAGCAGACAACTTAACCGATTCAAAGAGAATACGAAGGAGCAATAGAGGTGACGTTGAATCCCTTGATGGATCTTCTGGTTATTCTTACGATGACAGCACATATAGCTCTTCATCAAATCAAAGCAGTTTGGATACAAGATCGGATTTCGAGGTAGAACTGGATTTTGAATTTTCTGAAGATGTAAATCGACCTGATTGCACTGGAGTCAATGGTGCAGCAACTGCATCCAATTCAGCGAAAGTTTTACAACATCAGTCTGCAAAAACACATTCGCAAGCATAATTTAAAAAGCGAAGAATTTACATATAATCCATTATCCATTCTGAATTTTCCAAGTTAAAAACTTGTTCAAGTAAATTTATTAAGGTATGGTTATTTACATGTTTTACGTTTAATGATATTAACTGTGGTTAGCTGGTTAGAATTTTGGACTGCATTTGACTACTAGTGCTTAATCCAGCTTTTACCAAGGCGTGAGAGGGTAAAGAATGAATTTACCATGATATTGATAACGCATTGATTGAATAACGTAATGCTGTGTTTTACCAGCAGCCGCAGTTATTGGGGGAAGAAGAATGTGATCTGTACAGCCTTAGATATGTATTTTGTACATAATTTATTTGAAAGTCAATTTCTCAGTATTTGTTACGGAAAGTGTATTGGAAACATGTTAGGTGTGTTATAAATCCTAACGTTTCTACTTGATTAAAATATGGATACTTTGTTCCTATAGGTTAGTGTCGTATCTGTTAACATTAGTTAAAAGTACAATTTGAAATATTTCCTTACAATATTTCACTACTCAATTTCATGACAAAACTTGTATACCTAAATAATAATATGCAACTTTTGTATTGATGTAAGCTTTTAATTTGCATGCAACCTAATCTAATTTGTAAAACATAATGTTAGAGCATTTAGGACTTTCTAAGTATTTACAATCATTAAAAATATCTGGTGTCTAAAACTTTTCATAACGTGAGGCAAATGTAATGTGCTTCTCCTATCTGCGTATTGTCAATATTATGTAGTATGTAAGTTTTAATAAAACAGTTTCTAATCTTTATTTGATGCTTGAGAAGTAAATTCCCACAAGTTCTAAAACTCAAGGATTTTGCTCCTTGTTGTAAATGTGGCATATTATGCAGGTTAATGAATAAAAATTACTTTAAACATAAAATTTATGCACGCACTGATTTGATTTCATTCCTAATTTTCCTTCACTCAAAACAGTCATTTTGTTTTGTTTACAGATGAGAAAATGTCAGTGTTCGTTGTTTTACTGACAAAAGCTAATTTACCCCCAAGCAATAATGTAGTAATATATAGAAAAATAGAATAATATTCTTTATTTAAAACATTTTGCATGGATGTGTGACAAAGATGTTTAGTTTAAAAGTAGCTAACTAACACTAATTACCCATTTGTGTTTTAAACCATTGCTTTAATTAATTCCACATGATAATCTATGTACAACATGTTAAAACTTAAAAGGTTTGCTTTTACATGGTCAATGCTAAATTGAAGTATTCCATAAGAACAACATATCGCTTAAACGCAAACAACCCATTCTTTATATGGTATCAGGGTTCCATTATTCAGGAGACCACTCAAAAGTTGAAAATGTCAGAGAGTCATACAGAACGAAATAGGGCAGTCTCTTACGCACCTGTTAAATTAACATAACAATGTACCAAATCATCAAATTTTGAAATTTTAAACGGAACATATTCTGGAATCATTTCATAGTCATCGTTTACTGATTACCAAAATTTGCAGCAATTCTGGATTTCCTTGGTTGAGGGACGGCATCATTTTGCGTTCCTGCTGTTACTCCTAAAAGTTCCTTTAATGTATTACTGGCAGGAAGTGTGCCTGAGATTTTCAAAAATGTACTCAATTTTCATTGCAACCTTCTTCTTCTTGTTTCCTTAAAATAACTTACTTTCAACAGGACCAGTTGCCTGTGAAGAATTTCTCATGTTGCCTGTAGGCTGTTGTATTTCAGGTTCTATGTGTTGCTCTCTACGCCTTCCTGGAACTTCTGAATCTCCGCTAGCCAATGATCGAGAAACTTGCAGAGGAACGAACACATTGTTTGACCTCGATGGACGCCCTCCTTGATTCTCTCCCATTCGTTGAAAATGGGCATTGGAATTGTCTCCCCCATTCCTGCTATGTGTCCAGTGCTGAGGTGGTTGTGGAGGAAACATTGCTGGCTGCATGGGAAGATTGGAATAATGGACAGCTTGTGGAGTAAACGCAGAGGCGTGAGGATTTTGACCAGGCAGTATTACAGGGTACGGTGTTGGTACATAATAAAGCGGTTGTGGGGGCGGATTATGATTCATAAAACCAGCATGAACAAACGCGGCGTGATTAGCTATCCCAACTGGAGCCATCATAGAATGAACCTGTTGGTTGTAGTGAAATTGTGCACTATTATTGCCGGATGTTTTGGACTGATGATTGCCATTCACCACATTCGTAGAATTTCCCTGAGGTTTGCTATTGGAGGTAGTTGTAGTATTGACCCGCTCCATATTTTTTGGCTGGCATAATAAATCCAGAATTTGACTTTTATTAGAAGAAGACGATTGGTTCTTTTTATCTAACCCTGCCGAGGATGAAGCTTGGGGTTTATCAGGTTTATCGCGCCCTTTTGCCTGAAACGACGAGTTTACAAATACTTTTGTTTGGATTCCTTTTTGCTGTTGGTTAGAAGTGCTCTTTGATGCATTAAGTGACTCTGCAAACGCCGGTTGTCTTTTGGAAACACCGCTTGTGTTGGGCAACTTGTTTTCGTCGACAACCTTTGAAACGTTTCCACCTTTCAAAGGAGATTTTTTCGCGTTTTGCTTGGGGAGTGATTTTGAATTTTCACTTTTCTTTTCTTCTGTTGTGGTCTGACTTTTCTGATTCTTAGCTGCTTGAGCAAATAATTGTTCTACTGTTATGGAACGATTCTTTGGCTGTGGAGGCCAAGGCAGAACCTCATTCGACGAATTGTATTGTTGGGTTTCATTCTTCTGAATAAGTGGCGGAATCTTTGCAGGTTCCTTATTGATAGCCCCTTGTGTTGTCTGTGGTTTTTGTAAAATCTTTATTCCTGTTGAATTTGCATCTGGTTTACTTGGTCCCACCGACTGCGCGTAACTTTTCTTGATAATAACGGTACCATTTGTGTTTGGAAGCTGGTTCTTGGAATTTCCACTTTGGGCAGGTACTGGAACTTTTTTGAGGTCTTGACGTAGTCTACGTGCGCCCTGAGTTAAATTAATAACTTGATATGGGAAAAGTTTCACGAGTTTTGGCTTTAAAACTGGAATTGCCGGTTTGGGTTTGGCAGGTTCAATTGGTTGTTGTAGGGCACCGTTGACTCCCAAAAGTTTGGCTAGGGATCCTGTTAACTCTGTCAGATTTTTGTCGTCTTTTGTATTAATTTTTGGCTCGAATATGTCAGTGATGGGATCACACATTATTATTAGTCCATATTGAGCATCCGTGCTGATAGTTTTGAAAGATTCCTCATTATCATCGTTCACTATTTTCGGCGGTTCCTGCTTTCCTACAACAGTGCCTCTTGTACCAAGAGGTACTGCGCATCCTCTGTCGACGCATATTATACGATCCAACATATCAAATTGAGAGGGAATAGGTGCAATGCACCCTTTATCAAGACCAGGCTAAATATATAAATGAACAAGACGACTAGTAAAGTAATGTATTAATAATGACTCTAATATAATGGTGTATTATCATGTGTTAATAGAAAACCTTGTAAAGAAGATTTGGTCGAACACTCCAATGCTTCACACTCGTGGTCTGTGATTTCGATTTACGAGACAATATGTACTTCCATACATTATCAATGTCCTCATCATCCAAGACATTGCAATTGGTAGGAATTCTCGGTAAATTCCTTACACCCTTGTCTTCCAACCATTGTACTATTTCCGCTGTTCTTCCAGCTGGATCGTCAGGAAAAATATCCGCAGCGCTATAGACATCCTTATTTTTGTCGGATCTTCCAAGTAAATCCACAACATCTGGAAACTCGTTCACGTATTCTGATGAAATACAAAGTTGTTTGATATTAGCATAATAAGTTTAATATTATAGTTTAGTATGCATCATTAGTTATTGATATTACCGTTAACCAATTTGACAGCATTAACCGAGTAACACCATTGTCCGTCACGTTTAGACGTGTATCCTCGGACTTCCATATTTGTCTTATTGAATTTTAAATCCAGTCCAATATTGAACTTTTGTATTTCTGGCTCCAGCGCGGGGAAGTCTTCCTCACTTGATTCCGAAGAGTCACTGACACTTATAGTTCCCTCTGTTCCCTGTTTCTTGACCTTGGGATTCTTTTTTGAATGTTTTTTCGTCTTTTCAACCGCTACAAGCACTCTACCAGTAAGTCTTGATAATGCGAATGAACTAATATTTGCCATTTGAGCTGCTCGATAAGGAGGGAAAAACTCTTGACTTTTTAGCTGACGCAGACCAGTTTTCATCTACCAATTCAAATGGCAACATCTTAGCGCTTTCCTAACATTAACAAAATCAAATGGATAGGAATATAATCAGTAAAGTTAACTAACCTTAAGGTTTCCTTCATCATCGTCTTGAGGACTTTCAAAATCTACTATAACCGACCCACTTCCTTTGTCGTGGTCTGTCACCACACCAAGCGCTCCAAATAGTTTATCGCCTAGATAGAACACTTGATCATCCTTCCGGAAAAGGTCGACGTAAGACTTTGCTGTTTCTTGATCCATGTAGAACATTTCAGTTACCCTTTCCTCGAAAATTGTAGTTTTAAGTGCAAAAGGCTGTTCGATTTTTGACCACTGAAATTATAATTAATTAAATATATATACATTATATTTACATGTACACTTGAATGCAAAATCAATAAGAAATATGAATAGTTTACCTGATTTTCTATTATAACTTTTCCGGAAGAGTTGCAACGCATTTTTCTACCTTCCATTAATCTGGCGAATATGATAACATTTAATTCACCCAATCTGATTCCACGGAATTTTAAATGCCGGTCAACGATTCCTTTAGCCATTATGTCGAACGTTTTCCTTGCAGAATCGTCAGAAGTTTTATGATCTACCAGGACATGATTAATGATTAGGTATTTAACTTGGGTTTCATTCCACTTACAAAACGTGCAATAAATAAATAAGTATTCCTGTGCATCATACCTTTCACAACCAAGTTATCACGTCCTAGGACGAATTTCCCATTTCTAGTTAATACAGAGGTAACCAAAGCTGACTCTAAATGAGGCCAGTTCACCCAGACAGAGTGCCCCAAAACCCTTTTTGCCAGGGTAAGTCCATCCATATCTTCTGGCTCCGACTCAAAACTTAGGATCAAAGATTCTTCTCGTGCGTAAAATTCAAACACCTTAACATCGGCTTTACATAAGGAACTCTGTGTTTACAAGAGTAAAGGAAGTCACATTAAAATTAACTTTATCAAATAATAATATTCTTTTGCTTCATATTTTGTTTTATCGCCTATAAAAGCACCGTAATACTCACCTCAAAACGTTTAGACTTTAAACTAGGAAATCCCTGGTATATTTTTTTAATTTTTGCTTTAGGATGTAGGCCTTTTGGTAAAAGCTTCGGATTGTACGTCACCTCAGCTATCCTTTCAAGTTTATAGTGAGAAACTTCTAACTCTGGAAATATATCCCTATGCGATTTCACCGGTCCTGTAGCTTCTGGTGTATAGCTGAAATTTATGAAATTCAACGTAATCGATTCCTAACTTGCTACTACCATACTAATACTGATTCCCACTTGTCATTAATCCATACCTATAGCATAATAGCGAACCACGCAAGTTTCTAAACTGCTCCTCCTGGCTTAACTTTTTTGCTTCTTCCTCCATAGCATTTAGAAGCTTAGATTCGTCAATGAAAGGAATAAGGACAACAGCTTCCCAATCTTGTCGCTTTCCGTTCAAGTCCTGCTCGAACTTTTTGGGGTAATACTCCAGGATTGGAGAATTTTCTTCAGTCATCAG
The DNA here is from genome assembly GCA_029691765.1 of Entomobrya proxima. Classification (NCBI taxonomy): domain Eukaryota; kingdom Metazoa; phylum Arthropoda; class Collembola; order Entomobryomorpha; family Entomobryidae; genus Entomobrya; species Entomobrya proxima. Next base: position 8,130,515 of record CM056170.1, on the reverse strand, counting down.
CCACTAAACAAAGTAAAAAACAATCATGCATTTAATATCAGAACAGATTAAACGAAAAATAATTGTTATTCTACCTGATAGCACATTGGTAACAGTTTCTTGCTCTGAGAAGGCAATACAGCTAAAAGTTGTTCAAATGGCTTGAAGGGTTGACCTTTGTCAAATTGTATTTGATAACTTGAAAATCCACGTAAATCCGACGCGTAAGGCGCATAATGAGAAGGATAATACCAACCCCATGACGAAACACCTTTGTAATAATAGAGGAGTACCCATTGGATGGCTCTGATGTACTCTATTGCAAATTCTCGAACTGCGTCACGCCCAACCTCTGGGAATTCACATTTGGTTAGATAGTAATTCCGCTTATGTTGAAGAAATTCCAGACGAAATTCCTCCGTATCTTCAGGCGAAAAAAACTCGTCATCCTCAGGAAAAATTTCTTTGCACTTCAAGCCACTACCATCACTTTTCACTTCACCAAAAATTTCATCATTAGTTCTTTTGGCCAGCTCTTTCAACTCATCGGATATGGGCTCCAATTCGTCCTCTTCGAATGGAGTATTATCTTCAAATATGAAGTCCTCAAACTGTAGAAGGGTAAAAGTTCACAAGCTTTTAACACTCAGTAGCACCATAACAAATTTTACATTTACCAGCATGTTACGTATTATACATGACTGATAATATTAGTTAAAATTACCATTTTTTCTCCCAAAACTATATTCTTCCCTGTTTTTGAAGCTTTATACTTCATATCATCATACGTTTCTCGAAACTGATCCAAATCAAACTGGCTCAGTTTGGTAATGAACTTTTCAAATCGTTGCAGGTTCAAATTCCCATTTTCGTTCAAGTAGCCATCAAGAGTTGGCAGTACGTCCATATAAGTTCTATAAAGCATAGGAAGGGCTCCTTTAACAATGTGAAGGTTTGGAAGATGTGGCACAAAGTCATTCCCGACCAAAATATTCATTAGAATCCAGTCGTCAATTATGGATTCCAAATTGTATCTGTAATAATATAATAAAAAATAATCTACTGGTTTAAGCAAAACAGTCACAACAAATTTACATTTGAAAATTACTGACAATACGTGTAAACAATTTACTTTATTTTGGGATGATCGGTTAGATTGGTTCTTAAATCTTTAAACTCTTCATCTAGATAGTCTCTAAAAAGGCTCAAATGTAGAAGGAAAAATGTAGTTTTCTCCGGTAATGGGGCCTTGTAGTCACCCTTAGCATTTGCATCACTGGATGGTGGTGGGGGTGGGGTATTATCTGTTTCCTGTGAAGCTATTGCCACAGTTTTATCCTTCAATTCAGGTACCGGCACTTTGTTGATAGCATCAACAAACGATTGGTCGTTAGACCAGTTTCCCACAGATGTCATAGTGGGGGGCTTTAGTATGGAATCCGTTGGACCGACCGCAATCGCATTCTCGTTTGCAAATATAGACACATTTTCGTGTTTGTACAGATATGGATCCTTTTCCGTTTTATTTTTTGGTTTTTTCTGAGGCGAACCTTTCGCCGGCTTCTTCTTCTTGGGCTTGGCAAACTTTACTTCTTCCCTGCAATTCGGTAATGTGTAACGAATTGAAATTTAAAAAAATAAAAATGTAAAACTTTTTTTATAATGTAACAACCAAACTCACCGAAGTAAAGAAAACCTGAGTTCATGCGTGGAAAGACCAAGCATCATTAAATCTGCATCTAGTCCGTAAAGACAATGACGAGTTTCAGGATCATAATCTACTCGAGAGCGAATATGTCGAATAAAGTCCATTATTTTATGCTCCCCTTCTCCAGGTACATCATGACCAGAAAGATACACCACTAGTCCTAATTTTGAAAAATTAAAATTGAGATAAGAGCAGACAGGTCACAATTAAAGTCCAGCAACACTTACAATTTAAATACATAATTATTACCCTTCCTCTGCCATAGTGGATCAGTCGATACTTTCACAGAAACGAAATATTTCAATTGCTCGTGCAGTCTCGCCATAAATTCGGTACCAGGTGTGATGCAATTAGAATCGAAACGTTCTTCTGAAGGAAGCTGCTCTCCTTGTCTAAGGGCTTCTGCCTCTTGTTCTTCTGCGACTCGAGCTGAACGAAACCTACGTCCACGTTGCTACATTGCAAATAAAACAAAATATCAAACCATCATTGGTTTATTGGACATGTGATAATGTTTGAAAACAGTTCAAGAAACTTACTTGATTCATTTTAGCTCTCGGAGCAACTCCGTCTATAGCCATAAAGAACACTTTGCATGGCTTAATCATTCGGAAAAGAAAATCTATGTAATGAAAGATGTCCCTGAAGATGTGTTCTTCTGGTATACGCAAGTGAACATCTTCGTCATTTGGATGGGAACAGTTGTGAATGATACCATTCATATCCAAGTACAGGTTATCAAATTCAGGTATCTAAACGAGACGTATGTTTGTATCAAATATTTTAACTACTCTATAAATTTATGTATTGGATTGAACTTGGGTTGTGGAAAATTAATTAAAATACCTGGTATTCCCTGATTTTTTCGTACAAGCAGGGATATCGCTCGGATGTCCATCGATAGAACTTTGGAATACCCATCTTTCACAGCTTTTTGGACTTAAACTGACTGAGTTAAAGTGTAAGGACACCTGCAGTAGGTACTGCAGGGAAGGCAGGTCCCTGTATCTGTAGTGGCTGAAATAAATTATGAGCTAAATTTTACTTTGAAGTGAATGTTAACAAGGCATAACAGCGTGTTCCAACCAAACGTCCAGCTTAATCCAAAAATGACCCCTTAATCATCTGAAAAATAAAATTACCCCAAATTTATTCGCAATTTGCAGCGTTATCTGTTCCCAGTGTTAGGGTTGTTATTCCACTTCCTAGTCTTGTCAGCTCTCTTTCTTCAGAGTTTCAGTCTAAGGGCATAGAACAAAAAATTTGCATGACGCCAACTGACTCTACTAAACATTGATACTAACCATTTGAGCTACACAAAGACAGAAACCTGAAATAAACAGAACAAAAGCTTCCTAACGCCCTCTTAAGCAAATCAGGTAATATTCGCAAAAAATCACGCACATGTCATTTGTGTAACCACCTGGTTTTCTTAGTTAACTATAATCTAATCTCTAACCACTGAAGAGTATCTTAATGAAACTGCATCCATCACTTTAATCCTTGGTCCACACAGTACATAATATTCTACATATTATGTGCTCTCATCTTGTGTGAATCAAATGATGTCGTTACACATTATGGCTACAGTTGAACAGTTGATCATGATGCAAAATTATGCTTAAAACAGTAAGTCAGCCACTCAAACGCTTACCTTTTAATTATTAATAAATCTAGTCAAGTGCTTTTGTAATCTTGTACACTCTCTGTGTGCAATTGCAAATAAGCCTCTTCCACATTTCAGATATAATTTACAGCTGAAAAAATGCATACGTAAGTTGCTAAAGTTTTGTGCAGCAGTTTGCTAGTTAGCTTCACATTTATTCAATCGGGTCAACTCTGTTCATTTGATAGTTCAACTTGCACAAGTCAAAGCGAAAAGCGACTGTTGTTCACTTGTATGCATGCCTGTAGCACAGCTTGTTAGTGAATGCTCTGCTCTGCTAGAATGTGATATGTGTGCAAGGAGTACTTGGATAGAGATATCCTCTGTTAATTCAAGGCTATTATTGGATGCCTAGGATCTTTTTGTATTTTTGTGCTTGTGCATCAAAAATGATATTAGCTGACTTGTGAGCTTTACATGAGATCAAAAATGAAATGAAGCAACGAACGGCTTGCTTTGCAATATTATATAGAACTTACCACAACAAGCTGGTAGATACAGATACGTTTTTATTTTTAATGGCGAAAGCATTACTCTATGCAGATGTTTTAGTAGTTTGTCCATCCGTCCATTAATTAATTTTGCTCATGTCTTTCATTACTTTGGTATTTGGTACCTAAAACATACAACACCAACTGAAGGTGATGCAGGACATAATACGAAGATGCTCACTTTATTTACACTATTGGGCTAACTAAATTTGTGACTTTGGGGAAATGAATTCTTGAGCACCAGCTACTGGTCAACCAAGCTGGTTATACATCTGGCTCATTAGTATAACTCCACCTTTTTGGTGCAACATTAGTAGTAGTCAAGGACAAAAAATAAGCGATTATTTTTCAAAATTCATCTACTTTTGAGAGGCTAAAATGGGACGATTAATCCAAAAGTAGCTTATAATCGACGATTAATCGTTGCCGTTGACTCCTACTATTGTTCATTGTTTACATTTTATGTCAGCTGACTGAGCCTACTGAAAGTATAAGCATAAACGTTACTTCTTTGTTCAAATCACTTTTTGGTACAGTTGGCAGCTGGTGATTTTGTATCGGTAATTTTTTTTAATGACCGAGATGTATAACCCGCTTGGTTGAACAGTAAATTGCGTAGGTAAAGGTAGAATAAGGCAGATAATTTTGGATTTCACTATTTAAGATGCTCCAAACTAAACTAAGGCTTGGAATGCTGATTTTCATATGCCTGGGCTGTAAAGCCAGATCAAAGCTTTGTCATTAAAACAAACTTAAAAGCTTCCAATGCGGTAATGTCGACAAGTTTTAATCAGCGCGATGTGAATATAGCAAATGAGCATGAGAGTGAGATTCTTCTTACTAATAATTTAAACTTTGAGAATAAAGTGAATGATATGATGGTAACATGCAAATTGTAAGGAACAAAATATGTTAGCGCTACTTTGCTGTAACGGTTGCTCAGTTGAGGTGTATAGTTTTTAAGCCCAAAACTTCATGCCTTCTTACGTTCCATACACGCTGCTTTCTTTTGTTTGTATTTTTGTGTATCTGTGTGCTTCCTGTTCTGTCACCTGTGCCAGGTTGCTGGAAAATCCAAATATAAATAACAACACCATTTCTTACATCCTTTCTTACCTTTCAGGGAGACCGTTGTGAGCCTAAAGTATTGAGAATGTAAGTCTCATTCACTCATTTTCCTTTGCAAACTATATTTTTAATTATGGCTAAATCTGGAGCTTTGCTAATTACTAATTTTGTTGTATAACTGTACTTTCTCTTCCAGAAGCAAGAATGAGCTTAAATCTCAATTTATCCTCTCCATCAAAACCAGCATCTCAAACGCCTGAGGATGGGGCCACAGGGGGAAAGAAGAAGAAGAGGAAGCTGGAACTGCCTATTGTGCCGATTAAGAACACGGCGGATTATCAGAGGATGAAACTTCAAAGGCTCATGGCAAACCCGGACAAGCCCGTGGTGTTGCCTCACAAGCCCAAGGAGAAGAACTTGCCTCCGCCTCCCGAATTTGTTAGGAATGTGATGGGTTCCAGTGCTGGCGCTGGAAGTGGCGAGTTCCATGTCTACCGTCACCTGCGACGGAAGGAATACGCGCGTCAAAAGTACATACAGGAGTCAGCGAAACAAGAGGAGGAAGATCAAGAGTTTCAACGGCGTCTGGAACAGCACAAGTTGGAAGCGGAAAAGAAGACTGCAAAGAAACGAGCAAAAAGGCTGAAGAAGAAAATGAAGGCTAAACGGAAGGGCAAGGGAAACAAGTCAGCGAATGGAAATTCTAACAAAAGTACATCAAGCCAGAGTGAGTCGTCAGAGGAGTCTGATGACAATGAGGATGAAGCTGATGAAACGAGTTCCAGTAATAACAACAATGAATCTGAGAAATCAAATGGTTCTCAACCGGAGAAAGCTGATGAAAATGGGGACAATTCTCCAACCAGTTCTTCAGAATAATTTGGAGGGTTGTTGATTTATGGAATGGTTGGAATTTTGAGAATATTATGGTGGCTGGTTAGTAAAGAAATCTTTTCTGTTCCTACAAGCATGCCGCATGCCTCCTTTGAACGATTTGCTTGTCTCTCACTATCAGATTCTACGGTACGGAGTATTTCATTCAAAGATTTGTTTCCTGTATTGTATCGTTGTAAACTTCAAACCAAACAAGTGCATTCAACCGCCAGGAGCAATACTGAATTGATTGTTTGTTAGTGTTTACGTAGATAACTAATTTTTGTACCATTTGCAAAACCGTTGTTTAATTCTAGTGTAAGATTAAAAGTAAAGGAATTGGAACCGGAGAGATTTCACGTTCTGGTGTTTAATCTCTCTGATTTTAACTCTTTTAACTGTAAACTATTACGGCATCTTACTATTGCTTACCTTACGGGGCCCCGTAACTGTCACCAAAAAATATTTAGTGACATTATACCTTGTAATTGATTAATTATACTAAAATTATTATTCAAAACGTATTGAGTAGAGTATTGAAATGCCTTAAGTCATAAGTATTATAGCATTAGTACCTATCTATGTTAATACTATACTTTATAAGTTATCGACCAACAAAATATCGAATGCAACCTGTAGCAATAATGGGTGAATTCATTCCAATAATAATTACGTGTAAATCTTATCTGGCTTTTTGCTGTTATAAAGTATAATATATTACATAATTTACACTTTAAAATATCTACCGATGCATGTGCATTCAATGGCAGGTAAACAAAGACAGAAAAGTAGGTAGATGTAAATCTTACATAATATGTGTATGTAAAAGCAAAAATGTGTTCGGAAACTTGACATAGGTAATTAGAACATTGTTAAAAGGAAGTATAGTTTGTAGGTTATAAACTTAGGAATTCTGGCTTTAGAGGAAGAAAGTGTAGAAATTAATATGTTGTTACGCTATACCTTTTTAACAACGAATTTAGCGTGTTGGCTTAGGATTAATATTTAGCACTCATTTATGCACGTAGACATGCTCGCTCGTCAGGGACAAGTTTTATGTTATATGTATTAGTGTATTAACTTTTGTCTCGAATTGGATGCATTTTATTAGGAATTGTAATTATGTTTATTTTTTCCTTTAAGTTCGTCTACTTTTACATTTTATTTACGAAAGATTATGCATATTAGGTACTTAAGTGTTGTATGCGTACAATGCGTAGTTGGAATAAGAAATTCTTATTAAGAATACAAAGGCTAGTACAAAGCTTTACGTTTGTAAAGCTAAAATTTACTGTTGTTAAATTCTAAGATTAAATAACTGGTTAACTATTATAAACTTATACAACATTGTGATTGTGAATACTGAAAAGTATTTCAGTTTGACGCAATTTCCTGAAAAGCAATAATCTGTGCTAGGGAAGGATAAATATTGTTAAGATTAGGTTAGTAAACATCTAAATCATTCATTCATGCAATAAATACCGCAACATGAGTTGCCTGCTAAGCATGTGAGCTGTTTGTCAATTTCTTTACGTTTTTCATAAAAATGTTTTCCTGATACTAATTAGCTTTTATCTTGTCTTTCTCGGTAGTTCCCTCGGAAGGACTACATCCATTGTCAAATGTACGCATTTCTTAGAAAATTAATATTTTTTAAATATTTACGCAACTTGGCTTCATGTATTGCATAATGTATTACATATTATGTTATTTGTTCGTTCGGCGTTCCTCGACTCGGTCCTTGGGATCGATGAAAGTAAATAATCTGAATGAAATGCCTATAGGTCACCAAGGCATGACCTTGTACATGATAACGGATAGAGTCAAAATGCATAATTGTGCATGCTTACTGCATTGTACAACTCCCAATAGGATCATAAACTTTCCGACTTTGCTTGTTTTAAAAAAACCTTCCTCATTCGTCTTCGTGACATGAAGACAACTTTAAATATGACACTCATCCTGAATCGGTTGTTTCAGTTCAGAAATGTGAGGATAACGCTGGGATTCCCTATGTACTACAGCACATGATATGACACAGGAGTAATAAAAAGACATCGCACATTGGTCATGGTCTATGGTCAAATTCGGTTACGTTTTGGAGATGTCGAGGATTTTGTAGTTTATGTCTCGCAGCACCCCCCAGCAATATTATATTTTTTAAATTATTTTTTCACGAAGTGTTTTATGCTTAATTTTTACAATATATAGTTCATTTGATAGAGAATTGATTGGAGATATTCATAGTAAAAACCCCACTATGATGTTGTCTTGAATGCAGTCATGGTGACGAGTCAAAGTTGAAGGCAGTAAAAATTCTTTCAAACTCGATTTTCGAAAAAACACACCACCTTTATTTCTTGTTTTAATAGCTTATTCGAAAGATAATTTAATGCAGATTATCATAAAAAAAGAATTAGACTGGTGCCATGTTTTATACGTGAGATATGATGAATGGATGATATGGATGATGATGGAAAATCTTCCTAGATCCGCTCATAGTGCAATATCACGCCTTACTTCGGACGGAGTCTACCAGAATTGTATTGGATTGTGCCAGGACATTTACCTAAGTAAGACAACAAAGGAATATGACATCTTTGTGTGACAGCAATCCTCTGAAAGCCCAATGATATTCAATTCAAAGTTTGAATTTCAAACTAACGCAAATTGAAAATACGCCCATGTAAATGGGACAACAATCTTTGTTCGCATATTACAAAAGATTACTCTTGAAAAGCAGTAAAGGAATCTCATAGAGCTCCATGAAATGAAGCAAGCGCAGGCAATCTCGCTATTTCCATACTTTGTTCTTGCAACTAAGCATACGCACTGCCGTTGTTGTACCAAACGATCGAGCTTCCTCAATTTTTGCAATGCCCAATGAGTTGTTTTAATATTATGATTTTTGTGTTTTTGAAACAACTTTCTCTGCTTTTGAAATTAACATTTTATAAATGTTTATGAAATAAAGAGGTACAAAAAACTTACTTTAATCATTATTTTCCCGTATCCCGCACATTATGCTTACCGAATATAGCTAGTAGCTTATATGTCGTTAGTATAATTAATAATATATTATGTTGCACTTTCAGCGAGCTTTAATTATCTTAATGTTGTTTTACTTGCCACGTTAAACAACTCATTCGAGCATTACCCTCTTTCTATCACCTATCTAGGCATTTCCACGCATCATCATGCATCGCTTGTCAATATACAGCAGAGAATTTCATGGTCATGGAACACAAACTACAGTTTGACCTTGAAGAAACTGTATCACTCCGTAAGACTACTATCAAGAGTATTTCATGACAGTATAAACTGATCTCAATCTCAGCTGCAAATGCAAAGTGCTCGTTATCTAGAAAAAGTGCAATATTAAGCTTCAAGACAATTGAATATATCTTAATCAGTCATTCAGTAATATCTATTCGCAAGATATTTGCATTTTTATCATTGTAAGAAATTTTGAGCATCCCTCATATACGGTTTTTGCTTTAAAATTTTGTGGATAACATTTCACATGGAAAAGAAAGTTTTTCCGGTACTTCTTCTTGATGGAGGCTTTTCAAATGAATTGGCCAAAATATGCTCTTATGATGTCGATAAAGAACCTCTATGGACGGCGAAAGCCTTGTGGACAGACCCTGAGGCAGTGATAGAAACACATTTGGCGTACTTAACTGGTAATTTGTAATTAAAATCAAACATGAATACATAAGGACTCATTTATCACACAGCCAAAAAGATAACCAACAATTTTATGTTGAAGCTGGAGCAGATATAATTGAAACTGCGACGTATCAAGCGACTGTGAAGGGACTAAATGAGGGGCTAAATATATCCGTCGAAGAATGCGAGGAGCTCATAAGAAATTCTGTGGCATTGGCCGGAAGGGCTGTCGACAAATACAAAGCCTTATGTGTCAAGGAAGATGAATTCTTAGTTCGAGAGAAGACATGTAGTCCATTAAAAATACCTTTAATTGTAGGATCCATTGGTCCATACGGAGTATATTTGCATGATGGATCAGAATATACCGGTACTTATATGAAGAAAGTTTCTCAAAAAGATATCATTGACTTGCACTCAAAACGAATTGAACTTTTGTTAAGTAAAAAAGTAGATCTTCTGGCATTGGAAACAATGCCGTCTTTAGTGGAAGTAGAAACAATTCTGAAGTATCTGGATGAACAAAAAATGAATGTTAAAGTATGGGTCTCATTTACTCTACAGGTAAGTATTTAGCATTTGTTGAAATAACCAATTTATGCTCATCATGTCACAACCGCTCAAATATTATAGAATATTATATTAAGAATATTAATATATTTCATATTAATGCATTCTTAGGAAAACGATCCATCCAAAACCGTGTGTGGAGAATCCATTACGGATGCTTTTAAAACTGTAGCAAAATACAATCAAGTGTGGGGATTCGGAACAAACTGCGTTTATCCAAAGAATGTTTCTGAGTTTTTGAAATCAACGTCACAAATAAAGAAAGAGATTAATGCTGATCATATCAGACTAATTGTGTATCCGAATGCTGGTCGTACGTGGGTTTCCGGGAAAGGGTAAGTAGAGGTGTTGTTCTAGCTAACAATTACATTCAGCTCAGATGTACAACATAATTATTTCTTTTCTTGAAGATGGTCAAATGAGGAAGTTCCACCAATTGCGGATTACGCATATGAATGGATAGAGCTTGGGGCAAGTGTTATTGGTGGTTGTTGCTTAGTTGGAAGTGATCAAATTCGCAGATTAAGGCTTGTTGTTGATAAATGGAACTTGCAGAATTGCAGTATTTAAAAATTACTTTAAATCATTTGATTTATTTATGAAAAATGTGAAAATCAAGGATATTTAAACTGCAACATTGAATCAACTCTTTATTCAAGGTAGTGTATTTTGTACAGCAAAACTAATTATTCCTAACTTTGTCTACATTTTGTCCAAATAAGCATAGTATATAGATTGATTAAACCATTTTTACTCAAACTCTATTGAAGTTTATATAACATACAAGAAGAGATCACTATTTGGACTAGGAAGTTACATTTTAAGTAAAAAGCGACATTGGTTAGTAATGTCAATACTCTTCTCTTCCACGTTAATTGCTCTTTACCTTGTAAAAAGTGCCTTAAATTATTAGCATTAGCTAAGCTACAACTTCTGTAAGTAGTACTCATTAATATCGGAAGTCGCATTGCATTTTGATATTTTGAGTAAAAGGAGACAATAATTTGAAAAAAACTAGATACGAACGCTACCAAGCACTGCATTTTATTCAATAAATAATTCGAAGAATAAAATTAATCACTGTCATCATGATGGTTATTTGTGGAGTGGGAATGTGCATGGAAGTTTAATGGCGTTTTCGTATCCTCATCTTCATCAGAACCATAAATGATGTCTTCATCACTGTCATTCACCATTGAAAAGGATGGGTTGTCCTTTGTAATCTGAGAAGCTGTAAATCATTAAGGTGAAAGGGATCAATATTAAATCTTCACTCATTCAAGTACTTGATTCGATGCAGTTATCGTAAAGTATATGTAATTCATTCATAAACTTCCTTGACTCAACCAAAAAATGTTTACATTGTTTGTGTGTAATTTATAAGAATGAGTGTGATTTATTATTAAAATGATAATAATATAGTATTATAAAAAAAACTGCAACAACTTACAATTGTTCAGAACTGCAGAAGAGGAGGGAGAATAGACGTAGCACATTGTGAACACATAAAAGTTTAGAAGGCCATAAAAGCACATAAATTCGGCCGAAGATGAGTATTTTGTTGACAGTGAATTCATGAAATGGTCTTCCAAAATATCGACACCAAAACGCATGTATGTAATAGCAATCGTTATTTTGACAACTATCAACATCAAGCCCGTCAGGAATTTCAATCGAAGATCTAAAAATTGATATTTGATTGCATTATAATTACGCGCTAAATGCTTTATGAATTTTTAACGTTCAGCATAAACTTTGAGAAGCAAAAATTATATATGATTGTCCATGAAGTTTTTTTTTGGCAATGGGACCCTCAACAATAAATTACATATAAAATGTGACAAAGTCTTTGAAAATTATAGCGCTAATAAATTATGCATGCTGATAATAAAAACTCAAGTACTTACCAAAGTATGGCATAGAACGTAACTCACTGTATGCCTTCAGTACAAGATATGTCAAGTACAGAACATAACAAATACCACAAGCTGAGAAAAAATTCTTCAGTTTCTGCAAACAAAAATATCGTTTGAATGAGGATTTTAAAATTAATGATTATATTAAACGGATCAGTAAATGGCAAATCAAGTAGTTATCAATTAATCATTGCGGTCATACATCAAATTTCTCAGTCTCAACTTGGTAGCTATAAGTTGGATCCTTGGCTGTATTCAGTTTTTGCCAAGATGCCAAAATCATTGCTGAAACCCAGAGAGATCCTACTAAAACAAATTTTGGAAGATAAAATGTCAAAAACCGCCGTTCCACCTGAGGTAAACAAGAATTTTCATATTTCAGTTTTTGTACAAATAATATTAAGAAATTTCAAATATGCATGCATATTTATTTATATGTGCGCACTTGTCTTAGTCCATGGTATATGGAAAGCCAAAAGAGCAACAAGGTGGACAAAAATGAAACTTGAAAGATGGCATCCATCATGCCTAGTAGTGTTGAATTCACGAGAAACATCAAAGGGAACCAAGGATCTGTCAAATTCAAACATACGACATCTTGTAATTAGCCAAGCTTGTTTTAATTCAAACATCACGAAAGTTATAACAAGAAGATACTATCATGCAACAAAAAAGCCTTGAAAATTTAAGATGTATCCTGTCATGCCCCTTGACTTTAGAATTTAGGTCTGCATTTAGTGTTTGACACTGGTAGTGCCAAAATAAGGACACACATGACACATGTTATAATAGTTTTGGAAAAGGTTATGGTGGAAATAATCGGTACCAATGCAATTAATCGGTTATAAGCAGTACCACACATCTTTAAAATATCAAACTTTAGCTAGCTAGACGACTATAATTATAGTGAGTCATCTTTAATCTTCGGCTTGTACCTTAATAAAATGCGTTTTACGTTGAAGCAAACGTACCTGGGTAGGGATATATATAAAACTAAAGTTCACTGACTATGTACTTAATTGGCTGTTTGAAGTGTTTAGTATAGTATATTCATAATGGACAACTTTAATCAAAATACTGATTTTTAACATAGAAAATATACTGTTCTATCGTTAGCTTCCTTGCTATCAGTTTACAAAATCTACAATGTAGATTCTACATATATATGTATGCATTTTTCGTACTTGTAGTATATATGTTTTGATTTTAAACAAACCATGATTACAGCACTAGTATGTATAACAATTAATTTTAATCAAGCATGACATGCAGACCATAAAATATCTAGAGGTCAAGTTCATTTATTTTTTAATTTTAATGCATTTTGCAACATATAACCGATATCTTTATCAAATTACTTACTATTATAAAGAAAAAGCGCCGGGAGAAGAATTGACATCCATTTTTGCTCGATTGACCAGTCCGATAGCACATACTTGCGTAAAATGTACATGAACCAACACTAAAATTGAGAAAAAGTCATCATAAACATATATACAATATACATTAATTTTGTGTTTTTTATCTCAGTAAGGAAACACCAACATAGTTTGTTAATTGACAACAAGAAGTGTGAAGTCTTTCTTTGAAAATGCTTTGTTTTTTCATAATATTATCATATTGATGTTTTACAATAACTTATGAATTCTTAAAATTGTTGGCTTTATATCTTGTTTTCAGTTTCCCCTACAGTAAAATATTTGTCTATAAATCCAACACTAAGCAATCAAAAGTTGTAGTAAGTCATCAAATACAATAAGAAATAGTAGATTGTCATTATCTATTTAATAAAGTTGGCACGGCGCAAACTTTCAGACCTATAATGATGTTTGACATACTGTGGTGATGACGGTAATTATTGTCCTTTCAAAAATTATTCTCCTTTTTGGTAGAAATCTAGTTGCAACTTCGTCAACAACAAGACAAAATGAAGCAGTATGCATGCTGATTGAAAATTGCTTTGACAAATGAAGAAAATCCCATTAAAATAATCATGATCGTATAATATACAAATCATGGGGAAATGATTTACTTGCAGACACCGGCGGTAAGTTAGAGTGGTCTCTTCTCTATAATATAAATAGTGCTCATCTTGTAAATCGTGTTAACAAATAACGTAATTTTTCAGTTATTCATCAAGAAACTCAGCATCCGTAATGCGTTAATTTCTTTGAAACTTTTACTGCTTCCTCTCTCACAACTGATTACACAATATTCAAATCAACGGGGTGTTTTTAACGCATTTGTCATTACTTTTTTTGCTATTGAGAAATTTTGTATTTAATGTGTGATGATTGAAAATACTCACAATCCTAATGAGTGCCTATATGTATGTATTACTTACCGTAATTGCAAAGCAAACTGTCGAGTAAATGAAGCGAAAAGACATCTCCATTTGCGTGAAATTTGGGTTGTATGTTTTGAACTGAGGTGGTTCAAAGTAGTCCATACAAAGTCATGAATTGATGAAATGTAATGTCCATGATAATAATAAGATAGTAGTTATTTGTTGAATGTTGTGGGTGGGCCACCACCATCGAGGTTACACAGTTCATGTAAAAATATCAAAATACAAATGATTTACAATGAATGGGTAATTTCTTTCGTGATTCACCTAAATAAAATTTGTTTCTTAATGCCCCTACTCTACTCTGGCTTGAAACTCAGAGCCCTTCTAAGATAAATAGCTCGATAACTACCCACACACTACTACAAAATATAAAAATATTAGCAACAAATCAATTCGCTGTGGTACAATAGAGAGCTCTAGCAGTCTATGACTAACCAACTAATTTGCAACTTAAACCTTACTATTTAGTAAGGTTGGCTAAATTACTAATTTGTCACCTGTAACTTACTATTTAGTAAGTTAGATTTTCTACATTACTAAATCGTAAGGTACTAGGTGTTGAATTTGTCATGTAGGCAACGTAATATATTTTATTGTGCCTACCTTACTAAATCGTAAGGTAGAATTCTAATTTTTGCCTTGCGTTTTTATTGGCTAAACGTAATTTTTTTCAATGCAAGTTTTATTTATAAAATTAAGCATTATTTTCTCAACATTTTGGGTATCTTTTTTTAAATTTGTGATGAAAGATTAAGTAGTTATATAATTATTAATGAAAAAATCATAAATAATTAATATCTCGAGAAAGCCAAGGTAGAAAATTGATTTGCCAAGGTCAAAAATTTTATTTTTTTATGCTTTTAATTTAGAAAAAATAAAAACAGCGTTACTCTCTCAAACGCCGCGTTACTCGCATATTTTAGAACATTTAATCAACAACATTACTAATTTGTATGCTGAACCCGACGATTTAGTAAGGTACGATTTAATTTTTGGCTCTAAGTTACTAAATAGTAAGTTACAGGTGACAAATTAGTAATGTTCCTACCTTACTATTTTGTAATTTATAAGTAGCAAATTAGTTGGTTAGTCATAGACTGTCTAGTACAATTCGCTTTGTAGAAGAGTCTATATAGTATTAGACTTAACGGACATTTTGCCTGATTACAAAAATTGGCTGACTAATGAACCAGGACAAAAGCATTCAATGACAACTATTAAAAGTGTGCAATGCCCCATGAGTGGACACTACAAAGTTCACACACTTACAAAGTTATAATACCTACGCACGAACATATTATTGAACTTATTTACCTAAAATGTTTGAAATTCATGGAAAATATTTTTTAGAAACATCTAGAATTAAATGAACAGCCAAATATGTTTTGCTAGTAATTTTATATAAATGAGTCCTTTCTAGTTTTTTAAAACAATTAGAAGATCAAGTTACGTCATATAGCATTTTGATCTATTTTTTGACCAAATGATTATTTAGAAAAACTGTGTACATTTTATGCGGCTTTGAAAATGTAAGGAAGAGAGATAATTCAGGTAATTGAAGCAAACTTACGTAAAAATGAACATCTTTTATGTGGTAGCGCTCATGGATTCCTTTCAAATCTATGAATCTTACGACGATGAAATATTTAGCAAAATCAATGAATCCAAGATGAAGTACTGTGAAGGGCTCACATTCCCCTTGGCATTTCAGATGTCGTGACCGTTTATTTGATGTATTTAAAATTTTCACTACCGTCCCAGTAGATATTCCATACAAGTCCAATGAGATTGCAAATGTTTTCTCAAATGAATCATCTAGAGCAAATATGTAAACAATTTAAATAGTCTTGAACAGCAAACAATTTTTGTTATATTCGCCAGCAACAGCTAAAATTTCAGCCAATAGTAAGGCCATAATATTAATAATGTTTTCGAGGAATGTAAATACCATCTTTGTTTGCAATATCTAATTTTGCAATCAGCCATAGTTGTTGGTTATAAGTTGTCAATGGGGGCGACTTGAGTACAAACGGACCGGATGACATATCTGTCACATTGTCCAAGTAGGATGCACGGATTTCTGATTCAGTTGTAATTGGAGGGCCTTGACAAAAGAAAATTCGAAAATCGCACTTCGTTATGGATGAACCAGTAATAATATAACATTCTTCTTTAACAATACTTTTGTAGAGTACAAACTCTGTGTTAGTGGATTTGGTCAATCATTCCATTGATATATTAATTTGGTATGTACCAAAATAAGTATAATCATAATATCGTAATCGACCGCGGTTTGGTCTAACACGGCCAATTGGCCGAATTTGTGCTTTAACTGTTGTTCACGACTAATAAAAATGATTGAAGTTGAGAATAATTTTCTCGCTGCCGTGTGCAAAGATTATGAATGATTGCTTTGTGAAAAGGTCATAACATAGTTTTTCAATTTAAATCAGAAACTCCTTCATGGAGAATATTTCAATTTCAGCAAGCTGCTTAAATGAATCTCTGCATACCAATATTCGTAAAACTGAACCAAGCTATAACTAGGAACAGGAACTTTACATTCACGTATGGTCGTGACATAGTAATTTTTAGCCACCAATAGATTCGTGAACAGAAAACACTCTTGCTTCTTTAGAACAAATTTGCAGAAACATTATGCTTGAAAATGCTTCTCATTTCATATATGACCTATAAAGTTGAATAAGCTGCTAAGCTTGAGGCTGAGTGCCCATTTAATTTTTATACGTATCATGTAACAATTTTAACAGAATCAATTAAATCGATCCTTTTTGTGAGGATATGCAATGCATATTATGCATACAGTAGTTTTCAACTTACCAACAAGTCCAATAAAAACCACAAGCCCAAGAGCGACAAAGAATCCCAAAATAATGATCACGAACTCGCGTTTATGCATCGTGTACAATTTCATTTGCACAGACCTGTGGTGAATAAAAAATTACCACAACATGTATTATGCAAATTGCGGAAATCAACAGGGACTTGACTCAATGATCCTTTATTCACACCAAAACGTGAATATATGTAAATGAGCACAATCTGCTTGTCTGTGTCATATATATTATCAACTTGTTGAATACTTTTAAAAATTTTAAACTAACCTTTCGCATCGATCATGATGATACGCTGGAGCAAGGTAGCGGTCAAAAACGCCAAACAAGTCACAGCAATTGAATGGCAACATTGTTTTTAATCGAGTTAATCCACCTTTGGGGAAATAGTAAGAGTAGCCTAATGTATTTCCAGGCTCCATGATCTTTCTCTCTTAAATCCAACTCTGATATTCTATGAAAATATTGTTAACTCAAATAGTGTGAGATGAAGCACCACCTAAATATATATCTGTTTTCTAGAAAGTAAAATCAAAGTAATGAATGTGGTATAATCTACTTAATTTCTCCAGAAATATTTCCACGTATACTACATGGTAGCCTATGAAGATGACGTTTTTAACGGATACTTAAGATGCACTTCAGATGACTAGATGTATGTGCGTAAATTCCCATATGTTTGTTAGTTGAAAAGGGAAAGCATTCTGGAAACAACCACTAAAGAAGTGTGCAAGCATTGAATTACCGTCCCACGCAAGAAAGTACAGCACATTCGTCGACGGATCGATAAACCTGGAGAAAATAGCATGTTATATACTCTATGATATATGTTGGTACTATGCGTATTATGCCTGCTTGTATGATTCTTTGATTGTTTACTTTGAGGTTGAAAGCATTCTCAATGAAGATTTCAATACGGTTTTTGCAAAAAAATTCTAATGCTGGTAAAACAATATTTGCTAACTTTTAAATGAAATAAATTGTAATAAAACGTTGTTTCAGTCAATATACTTGCGACTTCAGTATTTATAACACATTTATTTATTTCGCATTATTTTTGACAATTGTTATAGATAGTTAATGATTTATTATTATTCAGCATAAATATAATACGGATTTACAATAAAATACACAAGAAACAGCATTTAGGAAGCATATTATATCATTTTAATATTTTCACATAATTTTAAAAATTTTGTAGATTACATTTCTTAGACATTTACAGTGTTTGCAGTAAAACAATGATCTTTGAAGATATGATTTTGATTTTTAAAATAACGTCCGATCAAAAACCGATGTTCATCGATTTTTACTTCAAAGTAAAATTTCACGATGTAAATTTAGCTTCAAAATCAAATATATATCTTAGCAAAGCCGAACATGGAATTTAGTCCTTTAAAAGTTACTTTAGAGTCTCTGAATTTCAAACAACCGAACGTCGGTCTCCATCCAAATGGGTGGGTCGGTATTTCTATAAAACATTTAAAAATGAAATTATACTAAGAACAATTATTTGCATCCTTTAAAACGCACCAAGAAAATGGCAAGATTGAAGATGTATCCTTTATACTGTAAAACCACACAGATTACACAACCAAAACCAAACTCCGAATTAAATGCGCTTATAGCAGTGGCATGCATTTTCCATTCCCATGAAAAAGGCAATTTGCAGAGTTTATATTAATGCTGTTGCATTGGGATCTTTAGTCTAGAAAATACTACTAATGACTATTTGAATTAAGGAGTTTAGTTTTAAAGGAAAGTCAAGTAAAAGATACCAAAACATTCTACAATATGTTTAACATGTAAGATTAAATGTATTCGTGACTTGTAGCATTTCTCTCGCTTTCCACTTTGATATGAAAACAATGAGATTGCAGTACCCTTCGACCGCAAAGTATCTCTGTGACTTCTCCCCGTCCTATTCGAAATTTAAAATCGACATTGATTTATGACGCAACAAATTCTATAATTTACGTGCGTTTACATGTATATTTCATACTGTGAAGACACTCTTTGCTATCCCACAATATTTAGAAAACGAAGTTTCGTCATCACATTTGTATTCCTAACTAAGGTTAATAAAAGTATGTTCACGTTTTAAATGATCGGTCATTCATTTATATTCAGTTTTCAGTATTTAATGTTGTTAGTGAAAAATGTGGGATATATTCATTTATGTAATACTATTTAGCTCTCTACTTTGTATAGATTATCACACAATACAATAATTATCTTATTATGACAATGTATGTACACTAAAAATAGTGGAATATATTGCTTTGTTTAATGAACGATTCTTTGGTTGGACCACAAAAGTTATGCAAATCACAGAGGAAAAGAAGATGAACAATGGACATTAGTCATTGTCAGGTCTTACCTTAGATATATGACTCCCCACAAATATGTGCGGAACCACATAGTAGTACCACTGTTTGCTTGATACTTCCTGATTAAAATGGGATGTGGGACTGGTAGCAATCCAACTAAGGTCCCATGCTGCAGAAACTTGAGAATCTCGCTTTCATCTGTCAATCCCCTGGGAAAATAAGAAATTACACAACTGCAGGCATTTTCTTTTGACAGATTTTAGGAAAATCACAATAATATGTGAACTGATTATCATTTTGGTGTGAAGCATTATAATACTTTTATTATATTGTACACAGTTATATGTATTAAATACTATGTTAAAATTCGAGAAATTTAAAGTTGATTTTTCGAACGAATCATAGGTAGTTCAGACAAAAGCAGCTACAAGACAAAATATAAAAACATAGCCCCATCACGAGTGGTAAAAATGACAATTATACAAGTGATCAGCACAGTGGCTTCACAAAGATGCGGCAGGTTAGGTATGCCATTATGCCAAACAAATCGAAGTGGTAAATGCTGAATATAATGAGAAAATAAAAATTGCCATTTTACATCATTGGCATTGGCACAACGTACTGAGAAGTAACAAATGGAAATAATTACGAATTTTTATAGGTCGTTGTCTTTATCGACATCGTGAGTATAAAATTAGCAGCTTTCATAATGCCTGACAAAATTAGGGAGAAAATTAGCTTTTAAATTAGGCCTACTTTTCATATAGGTAATAATCATGTTTCTAGACTGTGATACACGGAATTCACAGCTACACACGTCGGTGACCTGCCTTTATCACACTTGTATTTTGAAAATCAATACTCCCTATGATGAATGGAATATTTTTGCTTGTACACACTACGCAGTCTCATTGCATATTATGCGATTTCTTTATGAAGGCAATTGTCCTCTTTAGCTGTTAATTACGTAATGAAAGTTGTAACATGTAACAACTACTGATGGACAAAAGCTAAGATTATTTCATCGCAAGCCTGGCGCGACATCGTGTACTTCCATGTACCCTACCCAAAATCTTGGCAATCAAATCTACCGGCCCATAACATAATATTTTGCATGTATTGCGAACTATTGTGCACCAAAATAATGGATATTTTTCTAATTGTTGGTAAGCTTAGTCAAGTCAAAGTACCTAGTTAACACTAATCTTGTAAAGCAAACATTCTCCCAAACATAACAAACAAATAAACTGAAAAACAAAAGGCAAAAGGAATACATCTATTTAATGTTACTAATTTCAGCATGTAATATTTAAATACGCCAACTTTCGTAGACCAAACGATCAAATTATAAATAAAGTTGAATGAAAAAGCGTAAAACGAATTGATAGTAATATGAATTAGCATTTACAAAATATTTAGCATTGATGAACTGATGATGACAGCTTTTCCTTTCAATTGAGTAGATGATGATAATGCATTCCATTTAGACACATTATTGGCAGTCATTATGAATTACTATTCACAAGTTGATGATTCTGTCAACGCGAACTACAAATTGAAATTGAATATTCAGCACATTCAAAATCCCACATTCAGTTGTGCGATGATTCAACAAGCATCATTGCGCTAATTTATATTCATTGTATAAAACTAACAACGGTTCAATAATATTATGCTTTTAGCTTGTTGAATATGTGCATACTAGTAAAACAGTAAAATGATGATGGTGTTGAAAGATGAAAGTATTTACATTGTACAAAACCAAGCCCTAAATAATTGTTTTTCATTGTGCTTGAATGAATGAATGGACTCAGCGTTGCGGTGCCTTATGAATAAAGTCATCATCATCAATTGTTATCATAATCGTCGCATCTTTAATTTTTTATAAACGGACGGACGTGCAATAACAAATAATATTTTCATGGCACATTAACAGTTTCTGCATATTTTATGATCATTGAGATTCTAATCGATAATTGTGCTTGATTATATTTAAACTGACGTGTAAGCGTTATGTAGGCAAATATGTAAAAGGATTCAGCAAGTAAAATCACTAATGATGTGTTAAGTAATTGTAAAATAGGGAATGTTTTGGCTGAACACAAATGTTTTATAACTTACTTGTCAATGCAAATTTTTTCCACTTGGGGAACAAGCACCTGTAACAGTCGCATCACAGTCTGTAAAGGAAGCTTTGATTTCCAACCCTGGACCCATTCAGGACTAGGTACCCACTTACTTTCGCTCTAAAAAGAAATAAATCAAACATTGAAGATGTGTAAAATAGGTTTGAAAACCAACACATTTGTAGGTTATGATTATGATTGTCATGAATAAAAAATTTATAATTTATACAATAATTCTTTCAGGCAAAGTTTGCCTAGCAAATGTCTGTCCATATTGAAACATTGATCAGAATTTTGCATGAAAGAAATACAATAATCAACAGATATCAGATACATATTTTGTTTAACATAGAACCTAATTCATATGAAATTCATAATTTAAATAAACTTTCGACAACTTGGATTTTAATTTTCGCTTCAGCTTTTGCAAATATAAGTCTACAAGAATTCCTCGTTTTTTATATAAATATACTTTGCGTTTTGTACTTCAGTTGTTTATTCATTTAAAGCCACGTCTTGTCTCAAATGATTTTGATTTGTTTTAGAATTGGGTACATGTCCTTGCAAATAGTTTAAATAAAATCTATATCTACAGTTGACCATTAACGAAACGATCTAGGTGGCCGCAAAAAATGTATAGTAGGTTGTGTGCCCAAACATCTTCAGTCACAGAAATGCTGTTAGTTATCTAGAAATGATTTGCAAGCTGTGTGGCAAACATTCACATATACAGTTGACAATATTTCAGATGAATTCTAAATTTTTCTAGTCTCCGCATGTCAATCGCATAAAATCAAAATAAAATACACACGAAAACACGAGTGACACTTTTCAGTGAATTGAAGCTCGTCTGTCATGTAAAGGTTTGGTTCAAAGATACATAGAAGCGCAAGACGAAGTTTCAGTTGACAATCCGACTGGCTTTGCAAACTACTAACATACTAGCTTAGTTCATAGTACACAGTAGCATGATTTTGTAAATAATGAACCGTGAGAAAGCGGAGTAAAAAAGTAACTTTATAGTTTAATTTTTTATCCCATGGTGACCAAATTCAGGATATACTCGCCATTGTCGAGAACACAGGATTTTACTAATTTGATCCAACATGAATACCTGCCTTTTTAAGTTTACTAGGTAAGGTACCACTTAAATGGACGGACAGACAGGCAGAAAGACAGCGTGAAGAATTTCAGTAAGGAAATACTACGCTCTTTAATAAAAATGATTCATGACAAAATTGAACAACTGAGCTACGCAAAATTAAGGAATGAATGGATGCGTGTAGTGTCATTGCAAAGAGTTGCAAAAATTACAAATTAAATTGTAGAATTTTCATTTTTCCTGCATTCTTAATATTTTTCAAATCATCACTAACCTGAGATGAGAGCACGGAGAATGATCTTTGCATTTGATTAGACCCCCCATGCGAGCCAGCATTGGTCTGTTGCTGATTTCGTGCAGATTTCAACCCTGGTGAATCCTTAGACAGTGGCATACTTACAGATCGTGTCATTTTTGTACCACTTGTGGAAGAATTCTCATCTGCCAATATTTGACATTGATTTTTACTACTATTATTTGTCGACACGGCTCCCAAAGAAGACTCTGCGTTGGAGTTGCTAGATTTCTTGTTAGCAGATGCTGTTGCACCACTGCATAGATCATCTTCAATTGCATTCGTCAAATGGTCAGTTGGACTCTCGGCACCAATAACCTCCTTAAAACGACCGTGATGTGTGGAAGATGATGCCGTGGGCTCAGTAGGACTCATTGGTGGAGATGCCGCCATCCCATTTCCACTGCATCGTGTTAACTGGCTCAACTGTTGCGGAGATGGATGAGCACTTTCCTTTTCGGTTATTTTTTCTATCGCTGGCATAGTAGCCAAGCTCACTTTAAGTGTGCCTGGCTCTGCTGGCATTGCTGGGTGGGACCCTTCCATGGAAGGCGAGTCTGGTTGTGACACCATGCTATCTGTTGAAGGTTTTCGATCTTTGCTCTCTGTCACCAAGACAGCTTGCGTGCGCGAAGCAGGTTGATTTTGCGGATCCTCCTTTGAAAGGTCAAGGTTTCCCTTCGATGGCTTCTTGATCAAGGGCGACTTTCTCAACAATGATCGATTTATACTTGAGGAGTCACACGCCAGATTTGCTAAAGCATGAAAAACATGGCGCTTCCTAATGATTGTGTATACCAGATTTGAGTTGCCATCAAACTGGTATTGAATGATGTTATTAAAAATTTCTAAGAGGAAAAATACGAGATGGTGATTGTTTGGGCTTGAAAATAAAAACCAAGGTGTGCTGAAAGCTTCCAAAAAATGCAATAGCTTGGTGCTGGCAACCATAGACAAAGTTTTCAGATATGGAGACACATTAACAAGCACAGTGAGGAGGCAGTCAAACAACGGCTGCAGCCTTTGATGCCCTGTGGTGATGATTTTGTGGAACACGATTATCATCAAATCCGCATGTGTACCAGAAAATACGGGAATGTCCATTGGGACTGCAGCAGTATATGGTTTATTTAGTCGAACTCCAAAATTTCTTTCACCGCTTAGAAGCAATAAAATGAAGACTCCAATGTGCATAAGGCCAACCCGGGCTAAGGAAAGAATTTATACAAGCAAGTAGATAATTAATTTTTAAAGTGTTAACCCGTTAGAAATTCACTATTGTTCAATACAATATGCCGACAAACTTGTAAATGAGTCGTGATCACTTCTTTTTATCTGATTTTTTAAACAATCAGGAGTAAGGCTCTTTGAGGTTGCAGATTTTGCTAAAACTATTGCACTTGTGTAAGTATTTTGATTGCATTCATTTATTGACATGAATACAGCTACAGCTTATGATATGTATATCTACTCTATAGTAGCTTCATTCATACAATAAATAAACATCTTGATGTCACGAACGAAGGATTAGTTTCAATATTGCGTTTTCATCAAGAAAACTTTAATATCTTGTGAATAAGTACTGTAGCCTCATAGGATTTGAGTTAGCTTGAATGAAGGATAAAATTATGTCACGAATTTTCATTTGTGGGTTGGTGTCGTGAGATGGTAAAATTTGCAAAAGAATTCTCTCCTGCTTTTGACCACGTTGCTACCACAGTACAAATCGACATTCAAAAGCAAATATTTTCATGATTCATGAATGAACTCTTATAGGTGTTAGAATGATGAAGGGCGTAATAAAGTCAGCACGACTCATTTATTGGTTAATATGTAACTTATACTTTGCTCAATAATCGGCATTGTTATCACCTTATCGCGAATATCAAAAAATAACTTAATTAAGGTGACGCAAGACAACGCAATCCATAGAGATATTTTTAAATGGAAAATTAACATGGGAAGTCAGAGTACCTCCCTTCTTCCTCAAATTTAAACCTTTGGCGTTCACCTTAAAATCTAAAAAACGACACTTGTTTGAAGATAAAAGAATGGGCTTTCTTTTGATACCAAACTTGACGAAATTGGAGATTTCATTGCAAGGGAAAATGGTCAAGAAATTTCACACCTGGTACTTAGTATTTGGCATAAAATTTCTGGACCATTTTCCCTTGCAATGAAATCTCCGATTTCGTCAAGTTTGGTATCAAAAGAAAGCCCATTCTTTTATCTTTAAACAAGTGTCGTTTTTTTAATTTTAAGGAGAAGGCCAAAGGGTTAAATTTGAGGAAGAAGGGAGGTACTCTGACTTCCCATGTTAATTTTCCATTTAAAAATATCTCTATGGATTGCGTTGTCTTGCGTCACCTTAAGCTGCCAAGCATTTATTAAGTACTCGCTATGATTTGTTGCAAATATGCAAACTTACATTGATCTGCTCTCGCATCATTCAAATGGTACAAGATTGGAACCAATATATCCAGAGCTTCACTTGTTTTCAAAACGAAGTACAAGAATTTCTGTTTAATGGCACAAGAATCTTTGAGTTAGAAATGCAATATGCAATCACATTTTTATTAAAGCTTGATGCTGTCATTTTCAGTAGTATAGTAAAGGTGCATTTATATCATCAAACAATTTCAAAACAACGCTTACCTTATTATAATCACATGTTTTCCAGAAGAAAATTAAAAGTTCTTGATGAAACTGAATTTTCTTTGTGGAATTTGGAAGATATGTCTGCTGTAACGGATTATTAAGAAGTTTCGTAAATCCCCTCAAAATGAAGTAAAAGTCTTCTTCACGATGGATCCGAGACAAGTAATTTATAAATAAATTATCCATATTAGGCTGCGTCTGTACAAAATGAAAGTAATTAAATTCTTAGAGTTGTTTAGATTATGTGCAAAGCATGCATATTATATGCAGGTATTATTGCAGTTGAAGGATTCCGATTCTACTCATCATGGTTTTTAAACATTATTATGTTGTGAATACAAGGTTTGCTAGTTTAGTGAAAGGCGACAGATCCTCTCGGTTCGGCTCTCGAGTACGTGTCCCGAAAGAATCCCCAACGAAAAAATCCCCAACGAAAGAATCCCCAATTTTTTTTACCCAAACGAAAAAATCCCCAATGCGAAAAAATCCCCAACGAAAAAATCCCCAATACGAAAAATTCCCCAATACGAAAAAATCCCCAACGAAAACTCATTTTGTACTACAATGTCTCTGGCAGCAGTAACTAGTTGATATTTGAAAATTCTGTATGAATTAGCTAAGTGGTTATAATCTTCTGCAGACATTTTAGACTTACTGTATGTGCACTTATTCCCGCCATATTTGTATTTTGGGCCAGCTCAGCAACTTTGTGAGTTTCACAGACTACATTTAAAATATTACCATGATTTTGACTTATGATTCAATTGGCACATAAAGCCTCTACGAACTATAAGCGTTTTACTTTTGAAATTGCAATGAATCGCCAATCTGCCGCTGATGAATTCATTCACTTGCTATTGTTTGTGACTTTGCTTGACTTGGTTAAAACTGGAATAAAACTTGGCTGTGATGCTTATTGTTCCGCAACAAACCTTCAAATGAATGACGTTTTCATTTGCATGAGTTCTAATAAAACTTTGAGTCAGGAGTATAATGACCTGGAAAACTATGATCTATGATGCATATTTCAGGACATTGTATTGGGGCAATTTGCATAATTTGCTATATATTACTGTAATGTTGAATTTTTATATAAGTTGGGGAAAAGTTCGTTGTGTATTTTTACGCATTGGGGATGTTTTCGTTTGGGGCAAAAAAATTGTGGATTCTATCGTTGGGGATTTTTTCGTTGGGGATTCTTTCATAAGACCCTCGAGTATAATCAATAGTGACTATTGCAGAAAAAATGACACGATTTGTTTTTGCATTATACATAGGCATATGTATTTGAGTAACGCAAGATTAACGGAAGTATTTAGTTTTCCACAGTTTTTGTATGCTTCTTATGTAATATTTTCTTATATTTATTTAGGACCAATAATATTTGCTTATGTCATCATCACACACAACTCATAAGCAAAATCTCTATTGCGCTAAAGTCGTTACTCACTTCATTACGTAAAAACAATAGCGTAACTTTTATGGTTTCAGTGCAGTCATCATCACTATTCGTCACTCAATGGAAACTCTTATTCTACCCAAAAATACCGGTGGAGGATTGTAAAAGCCAAGATTACTTGACAAAAACATAATGATTTTAGACAAAAGCTACTTAAAAACAACTACCCGCAAGTTTAAAAAAGAAAGTGATAACAGTCGTGAATGGGCTTTAACGCGGACAAGTATTGCACATATATTATATGTTTGTGCACCGTGCAACTAGCTAAGTATTTTTATTACAAATTCTACTTTTAAAATGCCGGTTTTCATTCGAGTATGTAATTTAATTAGAAATGCGTCTTTTATCTTCGGAGATGCATTTAACATGCTGAAATTTAAGTACGTTTGTGTAAAAAATGCATTCATCGTGTACCCTTACAGCTTATTATGAAAATATGGTCATCAACGGAACCATAACTATAGAATATGTACGACTTCAAACTGTTAGTAAAGAAACAGTTTTATGATCTAAAGTTTTATAAACCTTTAATACGAATCAATCATTGATTATCAGTATGAACGAAAATCATAAAAACTTTTATGGTTAAGGACACTTGTATTGAAATGGCACAGGAGTGTGGATCCTTCAACCTTTTAAGCAAAGTATATTTAAAAATTAACAAATATAAAGTATTCTTACGTCCTCTTCTGTAGAGTTGTTCGTATCGTGGTCCAACACGACTACCAGAACTTGAAGTGCTGACTCAACTAATGCTTCTCTACTATCGGTAAAAATCAAGTGATTGTATGGTAAACCCATTCCCACGGGATCATAGGAGCAAACCACGTTCAGAAGTGATGTAAACAGTGGAAGTGCATGGCGATTGTCGCTTGATGAGAAGTATTCAATCCACCGATTTGGCGTTAGTGCATCTCCTAAAATGGTAAAAGGAAATTCATTTTTAGAAATTCTTCCATCGTAATTGCATGATTGCAATTGTGAAGGAAAGTAAACAAGCAGTTCTTTCAAAGAATTACAATTGTAATCACCATAAAAGACGCTATACAAGCAAGTTTTTGAATTGAAGCAGTAGCAAAAATATAAATGAACGTTGTATGTTGCATTTTGAAATCTGTGGATGAAATGGCGTTCTCAGTATTGAAATTAAGTTGCAACTTGCAACAGTATATAGGTAATACTTTTCTAACTTTGGAAAATAATATTTCATGATATTTTTTTAGTATTTTATTTTTATTTTATGACGATAACGTCAACATGTTTTCCATGATCCTATTGCATGTTAGGGTTTTATCTCATTGGATATTATGATTAAACCCAATTTCACTTAAAATGATGCAGTTTCCAAAATCCAATTTCGACAGTACAATAACGAGGGGTTGTTGGTTGTTCGATGGACAATGTTTAGCAAAATATGTGAAATGCATACTCTCGACAGTTTCTGAAAATCGAATAGTGAGAAATCCGTCAGTTATCAGTTAGTTCTAGCCCTGTCACATCATTATTACGTAAAGGTAAAAATATTACTTGATTGTAGTAATTTGACACTCTAATGACAACTGAATAGACCGTATGTGAATAAAGCAACGAGTTAAAGATTTTGCAGTTGTATTGTTCGGTTTAAACGGACTTACATACAAATACTTTCAACAGTGCAATGGTAAATGACTAAAGTTGGTTCTCCGTCACTTTTTACATGTTGCAAAAACACACTTTTTAACAAGTGATGTACAGTTCTAAAGGCAAATTAGTAAGTTTCCCATCCTGCTTAATGGGATTATGCAAATGCGCATCTACTACGTATGGAAATTATCTGATAAGTTAAGTCCATGCAAAAGCTTAGATGTAAAACAACAATCGACAATTTACAAATCTTTCGTCCATGAGCAAAGGCTACATACATGGCAATCAGTGAACGCGCAGGAATAGAACATGCTTAGAAGATGGATGAATGGCTTTTTGCATTGTACACTGTATACACGTAGTGGGTAATAATACCACTTTTACAACAACGGTGACAGTTGATGTGACCGACTCAGGGATTCAAAATTACAGCTTGCTATTTTCGACAATGGTCTTGTCAAAGTAACATGACAGATGAGCTTTGCTTTCATTTTCTAATTTAGGTTGACAAACGACATCCCTTTATTGGACATTGCTAAAATAGCCTTAAGCGACCGGAGAAGGTACGCTTCATTGTATATCTGCAAAATTATACCTTGTTTACAAAACCTTACGCTTATATAACGGGCCGACCAACCACCATTATTTCATTTCAGTCAGCCGGCCATTGTTTCCATTGTGAAATGCATCTTTCTTCTGTTAAACAGGTGCATTAGTAATACCAGCTACTGATTATTTGATTACCGAAATTGAAAGTGATATATACTGGTTGGTTTTGCCGAGTACGTAAGCGATTCATAAAAAACTACAATTCATTCATTTCGGGACAATTCTACATTTATCTGCCAATCGTCAGGCTTCACATATCTCCCTAAAATTGGAATTTAATGCTGCAAAATATAGGTGCATGTCTATCAGCAACTTTCTACGAATGCGGTGTAAATATTCCTTGAAAACGTTCACAAAGTGTGATTTACCGTTGCATGTTCGTCGTGTGTTATGCAACTTTTGAACGTACCAACTATTATCATAATATTTGTCCCATAATCCCATATTCAATCCTTGGGCAAAATGCGAGCAACACGGTCAATTGATGATGAACTGAGCATCTCTAGCACTGCAATTTTAAAAACTAGAATGGTGTAAAAGCATGTTACTTTAGTGTTAAAAGTATCAGAAATCTCTGTAAACTGAATTTATGCCATGTGCATTCTTGCTTATCTTTCCACTAGTAGTACCCATTTATTTTGCCACCCAAAAACAGTTTTCAGTGCAACATGAAAACGATGCTGCTGCTATTATGCATTCTTGTTTTTCTTTAGGCTATATGGATAACAGCATTGCTTTGTCATGTTTGCATAACCCTAGAATTACACGTTCGTTGTTGAAAGCAATTTTATTTCTTCAGTTCAGTCAGTTCCGTTATCAGATGATTCGACTGATTTAACAAATTGCTTGCGAGTGATTTATTGTACACATTCCTACATTGCGCGTGATGATGATGCGAACAGTTTGAGTTTTCAGAAAACTTCTTTTTTTTGTTTTTCTTCGACATCACATCCACCTCACTGCTCCACTCTGCTACATCACCCTCTTCAAAAAAGATGAAACAGCCTAACCTGTAGCATTTCTCGAAGAGACAGATTACGATTACGCAGTTTTGCGTAAAAAAAATTCTCACAACCAAAAGCAAAGCAAATGACCGTTTTTCTCAAAAAGGGGATGCAAAAATGCAAAATCATTACTTCTTAAAGGATTTATATAGATAATTTGTTCCATCGCGATGATCGATAGATTTATGCTAACAAGGTGGTTTTCTAGCAATATATGACTCAATATCAGTTCCTTGTTTACGAAAATTTACCCTGTAAGATAAAAGCCAAGAGACTCAACATTTCAAAAGAATTTAATCTTACCGACAGGTTGAATATAAATCGTTTCGCTGAAACAAGCCAGAAGAAGCTTGAGTATTTCCGTTCGATGCGCATCATGAGCTGGCACATGAGGAGGTGAGTAAGCGAATCCTACCCCAGCCTCCCAGATATATTCGCAGCTGTCAATGGATTGCAGGTCTTCAGCACGATCCTATATTTGTCACACAATTTTTTTACAATGAGCAAGTTTTCAACTGTAAGATAAAATGAATAGCCATATTGAGCAACTGAGCAATATAACTTTAAAATCTAATTAAGCAGATCAACTACTGAATAGCCCGTGGAGAAATCCTATACAAGTAATGATACACGACTACATTATTTTTTATTGAATTCGATTAAAATGTTGGTTGACACTTAGCTATTAATCTGCAAGCAATCGGGATAATTTTTATGACAACCATCGATGTTTAATTAATTACCTAGTTTTAAATTGGATGAGGTTACCTGTGATTGCCTATTGGTAAGTGCTCAAAAAAGAAGTGAAAATATGTCCTCATTAGTGAACAACATCGTTAAAACTTATTACTAATTTTCATGTTTTGTATTACCCATCTAGATGCATCTGGCTCACTAGACAATCAATACCTTCATGCCACACAGTGTTGGTTTGGAATAGAGTCATTTTAATTTAAATCGAAATTGTGTAAACAGATATTGAAATTAAAAATGAAATGGTCAATCAAATAAAAACGAAAGTAGTACCAGAAATATTTGAAAGATCATACACAGGAGCATCAAACTGTCAGAAATAGGTAATAAATTTCTCACATTGTACAAGTTTCTAGTCTATCGTTTTCTTTGTCAGTACTTTGAATGAAGGATAAGTTTTTAAAAAAGTTTTGCAAATTCGATGATAAAATTCGACAAATAAATACAAATAATAATTACAATATGAGAAATATAATATTACGATTGATAACTGTATATTCTGTATTCGGGAAAATATTTCATGGTTTTACAGTGACATAAATAATAGAAATAAGTTCATAGCAAACGATGCGTGCATAGCTATAATGATCAAGCGCCTAAAATAAAAATTAGTACTACTGAAAAATATGTCACCACCAATCCTTTGTGCGCCAGATAGTCTAGTATGTCATAGTATAACAGTATAGGTAAGTATGTGCATGTGCTTTCTCGCACTGACACTGGTGATGATAATGGTGATCGTAACATCATAACAAATTACATGCCAAAAACGCTAAAGCATATATATATATATATATATATCCTCATTTCATAATTCTGTATATATCTCTAATTCTTGTCTTACTTCTTTGGAATAAGTTACGACTTACAATCAAAATATTTACTTTTTTATTTCGCAAACTCATTTAATAAAGTGAAGCGTCATTCTTTCGATCATTATAATATCTACCTTCGTCATCGTCAGCATCTCTCATCATAAAATAATGAAAAAATAAGAAAACCTTGAATAGCCACGTAATAAGAAGTGTGTAATGATACATCACTTAGTTTTTAAAGCCTTAAAATGCCTTTAAATACGATTACGCAATGCATATGCGTGTAAGCTGTTTCCTCTCATCATCGTCCCATCGAAAGATTTATTTCCGACGAGACGTGGCTACGAAAATACTTTCAAAACTAACCAAAGCGTTTATTATTGTACTAAAGAAGTTTCGGGCCTTCTAATAATAATCGACATTTAAAAGGACTCTCGTGCTACATCATAATGCTTCATGTTTCACGAAAAAGACTTAAGTTGAAGTAAGTTAATTCATTATGTTGTGCTGGCCTTAATGAACTTGCACATTATTACATGCAAACAAAAAGCAAGAACGTTGAGCCAGCTGCGACACAGTAGAGTAGCAGTTAAAGGGCAATATCGGTAAAGGATATTTTATAATAAGTAAGAAGATAGATTAATTAATCCCGTGTGATTTGCAATTAGTAGTTATGTATGTCTGATTAAAAAGAATTTTTAAAGGAAGCGAGAAAAAATAATGAAAATTTGCATAATTTTTACTAAATTTGGCTAAGTCTAGACGGACGGACGACGTGAGCAATCTCCAGATGTGGTCATAGCGCTTTTAAGGCATAAATCCTCGGTGTTTTGGGGGTTTTAATTTTTAACGCCACGCCAGGTGCAACCACCAGTTCAGGGTTTTTGGAGAGGGAGGATATTTTGAACAATTGACCAATACACAGTTGATTGTTGATTCTAGTAACGTCTTTTCATGTGTGATTGTTGTGAAGATTCACGAACTGCTTATGAATTTACTTGTACAACTTGTACATTTTAACTTTTATGACTTACGTTACAATTTCTGCTAAATTATCTAAATAGAAATTTTTTTCGATAATAAGAGTCTAACACGTGATGGTGAAGATGATGACTTTTTTATAATCTACAAGCAAGCACATTTTTCTTTAAACAATATATGAAAGGATCGTGTAACATCAAATTTTTTCGTCCTATTGCTGTTAAAGTGGTTTTAGATTGTCGCAATCCATGCCTAACAGCAATGCAATATTACAATGTACCACTAAAAGCATGAACTAGTCCCGGGATGGGATTATGGTTTTTGATAGCAAGTGATATCAACATCAGACGTAAACCTACAGGGCTTACAATTTTCCGACTAAATGAGTTGCTTAATGCTTCTTTACAAAAACAGTTTAATGTAGGAGTATTAGAACAAGGTTGGCATTTTAATATACATCATTCTATAACAAGCAGTAGCATATGGCATATAGTATCATAGAAGTAAAAACGAAAAAATGAGCATCAAACTTACAGGGCCAGATTTTTTGTTGGCTGCGACAGTAAAATCGGGACAAAACAGCAAATCCTGTAGGTACAAAAATACAAGAAAATTATTTCAAATTCAAACATAATCTTTTACTCGAATCACTTAAAGTTTTCGTTTACGTATCACGTATTTTTTATTCACGCGTGTATTCACGTACTTGACGATGAAGTTGCCTCACCTATTACATTGCGATGGCCTAATAACTACATATCTTGTAAAGCACATTGATTTGTACACTCCCTGAATTTCACTATGCACATCTCTTGTATGTAGATTACGTACTCTTGATAAAATGATGTTTAAAATGGGAATATATTATAGTTTAGAATTTGACTGGTGTCAACAAAGGACGCATCTGCCCTGGGCATAATCTTTATCGTTTTTTATTGCCAGTCAACTATTTAATTTTTTCATTCGAAACAAAGTTTTGGGTTTCCATAAAGTTTAATTTTATGTAATGATAAAATGATAGCACTATATTCATCAGTAATATAATTACGATATATAAAGTTTTATTTGCGCTTCTTTGAAACAAAACCGTCAAAGATGACATGATTGGCATTGGGCTTGAAGCATTGATAAAGAAATCAACTGAATTACACCTTATTCTCTAGTTTTCATCATTGAAAAGCGGAGCAAGCACACGAAGGATAGCAACGTAAGACCTAATAGCATCACCATCTTGTGCATCTTTAACTGTAAACTAGTAAAACTAACTAGTTGTCATAAAACACTACTGCACAACATTTGACAACAATCTCAGAATGACTTCGATAGTCGCAGTTAATTTGCATCTATCCATGTAAAATATTAGCCAGTCCGTTGCGAGTTGAAAATGTCAATGAATTGAACTTTCTTGATGCAAGGCTACATAAACTGTCTTTTAAACCAGCTTAATTAATGTTGAATTTGTCACTTGCAAAGATGTAACTATGCAAACATTGGTGTTGACAAATCAGTAATTTTGGTAGTGAGAAAATTGGCACAGGACATATTTATTTACCAACTGATGATCAGATATTATCATTAAATAAAAATCTCTCCTTAAATGGATGACATTATCTGAAATTGCATCTGTTAATATACAATGCAAGTATGTAATAGTTTCCACTTTCAAACATCAGCGTATATTATGCATATCGATGCAAGTAATGTGAGAATTTGAACTATCAGCATTCGATTTTAATAAAAACGGGACTCCTGCTTCAACAATGAACGAGCATCATCAATACCAATTCTATTTAATTTATCAAGAAAAACTTCTTTACCACTCTTACAAAACATATCAAATGGAAATTGACATAAGTGTTGCGATAAAGAAAACAATTCATTAGTCTCTGATGCACATTTTACCTGGCCATTGTGAAAATATTTAAGGATATCTGATTAATCAACTTACGCAAAGTGCACTGATGAGAGCCTTAGCGAGTGGCAATGTATCTTCATCTTCTTGTGGTTGTCCGCTTGGAAGACTTGACCAAAAAAACGATCGCCAGTCCGGGTCTTCAAGCATGTAAGGTATTATCCTTGATAAGAGGCGAATGCAGTTAAGAGCTGCAAAAATCAAACATCATCATCATAAACTGAATATGCTTTTACTGCAACATGCAGATGATCATTTGGAAAGTATTGTGATCAGATAAAGAGATAAGGTTAAGAAAATGAAATCAATGCAATGATTATTTATGGGAGCTGGGATTTGTCTACTTCAAAGCATTGAAAAATACAAAAAAAAACAGGTGCAGCTTGATGAAGCTAAACCTTTTGATACTTTTAAGTACGCAGGCAGGTCCAAGTCAAGTAATTCTGAAACCTAAGTATCTTTGGTGGCATGCACTTATTTTGTACTTGCTCTTATCGTCTGATCTGAAAAGTGTGAAAAGTACTTTCAAGTTACATAATAGGCCTCACTGAAACCTCATTTATCGACAATTACTAACTGTGAAAAATATCTATCAAACTATTGTTGTGAATTCCTTTTACTATATATTTCAGCATTTCTATAATTAAGCGGTTGTTTTGGCATACCAAAAGTGAATATATATCTTTGCATATATAAATTTTGTAATTCGTCACGTATCGTTTTTTTTTTGTAAATAGTACTTTTGAACCCGATAAAAGTTTTGCAAATCTCATAAAAACAAAGTAGCTAAAATATATTTATAAAATCAAAGAATATAGTGAATAAACCTAAGAAAGCTGCTATTATTTTTAATTAAAACTTGAGAATGACACATGATGATATTTCTTTTGTATTGTGGGCTACCACATCCCCATAAATGTTTATGGAATGACGAAGGTGTTAGCCCGATAATCTTGTTTCATATTATATAGTTGACAAAATTCATTCACCTTTCTTTTTAAACTTCTGGGTTGCTTTATAAAGGCAAGGAAGGAGGAAACTTCTATAATATGTAATGTTACTAGGTTACAAGGGTAATGTTACTCCATTAAATGTTAAAAGGGCGTGTAAATCACAATGCCAACATGACTCTAGATTGAAATCTTGTTCTTTGTGGTAAAAACAAAAAGTTCCCTAAATCCATGAATTATTACTTGAGTAACTTGACTTAAAAGGAAAATGAGTACTTCGTAACATCGTAATAAATCCTAAATCACAGTTTGCACATAAAAATTGGTAAACCAAGTGCATAATGTAAAGCATCTTGTCTTGACTATACGTGCCGACAATTTAATGTAAATAATAGTGTTTTCATTGGCATGTCTTAAGCGTGTGGTCAATGTTTTTATAACCTGACAACACCAAAATGCAAAAAACGAAAACAAAAAGCATACTGCATTAAGTAATGGCCATTTGTAAACTATTTTAGTGATGAAGGCTGCATACCTGCTACACTATCTGAATTACCTTATTGTATAACAACCTTGTTGTTCTTTACATGCATAAGTAATGCCTGTATTCCTGAAAAGTTTGTCGCTACAAAATTAGTCAATAGTCAATGCTATTCACCATAAGATACAAGGTAATTTGATGATGATAGCAGCCTAATGTACATTTCTTGATAGATATACATTTAATGCACAGAAAGTCATTAGAAATACCTTAAGACTGCGAACGCCAAAGGCGTCAAAAGGTTGGATATGTGTAATCAAAACCATGAATGCATAATTAGCAAAATGCTTCAATAGTAAAGGGAGAAGCTTAAAGGCATGTAAAGACGCACTTCGAAACTTATGTCTTAAAATCCATAAAGATTTTTATAATACCGGTTTGTTGGTCTTGTTGGGTCCGACAACTCGTGTCCACCGCCTTCACCAATTTTTCAACTGCTTTATAGCATAACGTGGCCAAATTATTTGGTGATTCATCCCGTAGTTGTCGTATTTCTGATGCTGGTATTAACGTAAAAACATCTTGCGGACTGTCCACATTATCGGCCCAAAATTGATCCCAAAAAATCTCGTCACTTGGATCAATTGGCTGTAAAGATTTAAATTATAAATTAAATCATCATCAAACAGTGAAAATCTTTTGAAAAAATGTGACAGCATGATATCTAAATATTTAAAAAAAATACATACCCGGGTTTTAGTGGAAAGCTCCACAAAGGCTTTCCGAAAATTGAGTTTTGTGTCGGCATTGCCCATGATGTCAATAATATGGAACCTTTAATTTATGACACATTTCACTTTTCCATATATTGATTTCAGTGGTTGCCAACTTGTGTACCCTTTGGATTTCAAGTTTGTGAGTTTGGGACACTAGTGGCAAAATATCCCTACAGTACACAATCTTTGTGTACAGTTCGAAGTATTTCCAGTAGTGTAAGCTTAGAATACTTCACGAAAGTCGTCAGTATTCTAGCAGCTGGAATAAAATCTGGAAGCTCTTTGGTATTTTGCCAACGTCAAACATGTAGGTAGATTTGAGAATGCAGATTGCACTTTTCTAGAGTTAATCAGCGTTTACACATTTATATAGGTATACCACAAAGTTTCCATCTTATAATTTTCTAAAACGCACAAAAATTCACTGGATTGACAATTTATTAAATTTAACAAAATTACAATAACTCACTACACAAACACTTACAAGCTGTTCTAAAACATTTCTGTAACAGTAGCAAGAATAAGAGCTCTGTTTCCCCACGCAAGCGTTTTGCATGAAGTATCGATCTGGCTGGATAATATCGTACCGTATGTGTTTCTTCCACCTCAACGGAAAGTTTGTATGAATCTTGTGGTTTATAAGTTTCCACTGTTTGGCTATATAGTTATAGTATAATATCCTCTATGCATATATAATATGCAATATCACAAGAACCACAAAGAACCAAATTGGATAGTAATAGTAATTAATTCCAGGCAAATATTCCAGATTGCATTTACTCGCCGCAGTGCTCAAGAAAAAATGGTAGGGTGAATGGCAGTATCGTTTCAAACAACATAAAGGTACCTGCAAAAGTATTAGAAACACAGTGAATTCTTCACATAGAACTGAGAGATATGCAATATAATGCTATTCCACAAAACATAATGAATAAAATTTACCTGTTATGTAATAACTGAACATATACAACATATTTCTTATTCTACATTATGTACAACATTTATTTGTATGTCTGGCATGGCGTATTATCCTGCAAGTGTGTGTCCTCACTCCGCACCTTCTGCAAATGTCAATCGACAAAGAGATGCAAAGCGCTGTGAACTAATGATGCCTGCCTTTCTTTGTTACAAAACTAGTAAACTGGCGACTGTGGTTGATGCACAATTCTATGTTATGTTACAATTTTATTTCGACCTAATAGAATCACCCCTCTGGCTGAAATGTATTCGGTATTGTAATTTTTCGCTAACAATGGTACCACAATGCATTCACTCTTATTTTTATCGTGCACCTTGCCTTTAATTATATTGCTACTATTGTTGACCTTCTGTTTCAATCCAGATACATGTACATTACATTTTTAAGTGCATCAACCTGTAAATATGTCCTTTATTATGGTAAATAACTATCATGTTAGACAGCAGCAGAAATGTACTTTAAAGATAGTTTCCCATGTGTAAAATATACTAGTGATAGTAAAATGTAAGCAATTTACTTAGCGATACTTGGCAAATCATTTTTAGTGTCACAGCTCACCATAACACATCATTATGCGTAGCAAACCTCAGTGTATATGAATGTCTCTCTGTGAAAACACTCTATCTGGTTATTCAGAATTTAATCTGATTCGGTTTTATTCACGGGCTAGATTCAAATTCAGAAGTTAATTAAGTCTATAATTCATTTATAATCAAGTGACTTCTTATAAAAAACATCAAACACAAATTATAACTCATAAATTCTGTCGATCTCAATGGTAATGCCGCATTAATAGGTCAACTTGTTTTCTAACGGAGCATAGACATATGTTTGAATGGACTAAGATTGATTTATATTTTCCCCACCTTGTTTGGTTCACTTCCAAAAGCTGCTTATTATCTATACTCTAAATTTTGATAGCGTTTTGCTTAATCTTTCACTTTTTGTCCTATTATTTCATTTTACATATTTTTTACTCACCACTTTATATCATGGATAAAGATAATTAATGATAATACAAGAATTCAATACTCGCAAACCAAATGTACTATACCGTCAAACGCATGCACTTGTAATTTGCAATAATTGAAAAAAATGCTGTTAAGCTTTCAGAATATTCTGATAAGTGTATGAAGGATATATTAACAATATTTGATGACTTTGTATTATGACAAGTGTTTTATATTGGTAATATAGATTGGTTATTGTAGAAATTGATAGTTAACACTGCTGTGCAGAAAAAACAACAATTTTGATACAATTACAAATGTTTTTATTAATCACGGACGACTAAAAGTAAGCATAATGTTGTATCAGTCTTTCTTTCAATTACTTTCCAAGTGCATTGCATACAAAAGTAAGCTTACACTCATAAACAACTTTTTCAACAAGATTTTCTATGGCTACCACAATTTTTCCCAAAATACATCAAGTTACTGTGTTGACAAAAAAGTTTAACTTTTGTGCAACCCGGCAAAGTGTCTAAAACTGCTCTCCTTTTTTAAAAAAAGTCGGTTAGATGCATGCAAGAAATAACCAACAGTAAAAAATGCTTTTAGTAACTTACTGATAATATATGGAATTTTTAAGTAGAAGAGGGTATTTTTATTGCCAAGCTTCCATATATCATAGATACTCTTCATCAAGAAGTGAAGAAAAAATATGAAATCAACAGTCACAGTTTTATATTTACTAGCAATTTAAAAACAATTTTATAAATTTCTGATTTAAGATTCCAATGCATTTTAAAAATAATTTTTAATTTATTCAATATTAAATTAAACTAAATTAAATTGTTATATTTTAATGAAAAGTTGCTTATAGTGTTCTACATGTTGACTTTTTCTTGATAATTTAAATTTATCGTATCTTTTCAGAAACGATTGGTCATTTGTCATTCGGATGATTTTTGGAGCAAAGAATTTATAGCGGTTTTGATACAAACATCTATGATATTCATGATACAAATACAAGAGCACACTCATCTCAATTTTGAATTTGAGATAAAAGTAATTGATGAAACATTATACGCAATATAATACAATTCACCTATATTGTATATATGAGAAATCACACTTGCCGCGGAAACCGCAAGCTGAAAACACATTAAGAAAGCAGTTTCATATATTGATGATATTTTAAGGAAAGAAATAATTATCTGTGATTAAGATACATATAATGATATAATTTACATTTACTCTAGATTATTTATAGTAAAGATTCAAGATTTTTGTGATAAAATTTTTATCCCAACTCTGTGTCAAGTCAAGTGCCAACCTGAATGCTGTCATTTTTACAGGTTTAAGATTTAATGGCTTGCTTTGCGTATTATTGGCGTATCGCTGGGTTTGAGTTTGAAATCTATATTTATAGGATGAACTCTTTTTCTTGAAAAGCATTTAATAAATTGGCAGTGCCACTTGGCACATATCCTGGAATATGTCATGCATATCTTGTCCAGCATATTTCGTTTTTGTAGTTGCTTTAAATAAAAATTAGACGCGATACGTGTCCCTCTATTTCAAACTTAATATAATATAAACTCTAAAAGTACCTCTCGTTTAACATAGTTTGTAATACACATTCAAGTGCAAAACGTGATTTTTGAAACCACTCGCCCTTTACACCTGTTGTGCTTATACTGTGCCACTAAAAAGATGATTTTTCAAAAACGTATTTACAATTGCATGAAACACTCAGTTTATTGAGTTACACGAACCGTAATCGTAAACCAAGAACAAAATGTAAATATAACTTGGAAATTCAAGTAAATATTTAAAACTTTTTCGAACATAGCTATGTGATCTGATTTTTGTAACTTAAACTCGATCTTTAGTATTTTTTTGATGACAGCATGGGAGAAGTTAGCGAGTCATCAAAAACTCAAAAGTCATGATCAAGAAAAAAGTTAAGTTTGGGGTTAATGCGCTTAGCACTTTATCGTAGATTGTTAACAATGAAGTTTATAATAAACTCGGACTCATCTCTAAAGCCATTATCTCATCTTTCATCGTTTTCGTACCCTATTACTCTTATTATCATCATAAAATCAATTATGGTAGTGCTACTAAGCTGCTACTTTCCTATCATACTGGCCACTGTTTACAGAATGTGCAGCCACTTGCTAGCTATGATACTGGGATCAGCTCATAACGTTTAGCTTCCACATTCAAATATTTTGTGTTGTCCATTAAGTGTGAAAATCGTCAAAACAGTGTTTACGTACATATTTTATTATAATAGTTATAAAAATTCAACTTGTGCTCCTCTTTTCCTAAATGTTTTGGTAATCTTGCAGTGTAGTGTATAGTCATCGTGTTCGTTAAACTGAGAAACTAAGTTGGTGTGTGATGCGAGAGTACCTTATAAGAAGAGAAAATGACTAATGCTTCATCCATGTGGTGGTTGGTTGGCTATGAGGGTTTGAGCATTAACATTTAACGATCATGCAACCCATTCAAGAATTCGTGGATCTTGAGGAGATACGAAAGCTTTTGACTTTCTGTCTACATTGCCTCAAGCTTAACGAAATGCTCAACTTTTTTCTTCGACGCAATATTATACAAACGTTATATTATGCATACTTGCAATGATAACCTCCTGTAAGTTGTAATGGCTATATATGCATGCAGCTATTTATCTTTTCACAACAATGCATCGTTCCTCATACTAAAGTTATATTGTGTACCTATGTTAGAAAAATTTACAGTGAGTAAATATGTAATATGACAGTAGTGTATCCGTCTCAACCTAAACCGCATGGCTGATGTTCTTTTATTTTAGACACAGGTACGTCTTAGTCTTCACGGTACCTCTTTCAGTCTCCAAATGACCGTTCTCTTGAAAGCATCATTGTTGGTGAGTGTTCATGTAAGATGTACAAAACACGGTAATGGTATTGTTTCAATCGTACTAATTGTGTGATCAGAAAGGACCAGAAGTAGTAGTGTTGTGATTCAACAGTAGTAGCAACAATAAAGTTGTGTTCATTAATATTCCTTTGCGTGAAGTGTCCCGAAATTCCGGCCAACCTACGTATTCAAGTGTCAGTCTACTTGTCGTTATTTGCACATTAATGGTACTTTCCTCTTCGTCATTCGTCTCCCACGTTTTCATCAACGACTTTTTACAAGTTATCTATACGTTCAACTTTTTGTCTTCAATTTCTTAAACACTCGATTTGCAAACATTCGTACTGTATTTTGTGCTTCGTATCGAGATACATGGCTTGGCTTTGAGATCAATTTGGTGATATATTAGAAATGACATGAAAATGAAAACCACTGTCACAAACGAACCTGTTTTCCTACCATTCTTTATAATATTGTCATTGTATTATAGCTTCTGGTTTCGTTTTCACGAGTTTGTATTGGATTAAACTATAAATGTGAGCGCATGGTTTAACAAAAAATTGTGTTGATAAAAGAATTAAGGTCATAAAAATAATAATATTGCTCGTGATTCAGATTTTTCTAAGCTACGCTATGTGAGCAAATAAATGTGTTTGGTTTGAGTGCAGCTAGTGTAAACTCTTTCCTATATAGGTAGCAATAATCTATTTCGTCTAAATTTGCTGACAATATAATAGTTTCACGTGCACGTGTAATCTATTGATATTTTTGCCTGTTCTGCTATTTCAAGATTTGCGAATGAGAAGAAAAAATTGGATCGATTGTTTATGGTGAGTTGTAGCTAAATATTATGATTAACAAACTTATGAATTAAACTATGTAATCATATTTATATAACAATAGCATTTTTCATTCTGCAAAAATTCGAATTCAAATTAATGGTATACAGCACACATATTATGCATCGTCTCGTAGAAAGTTCCCAAGCTCAAAAAAGTGTATCCTTATCTGTACATCTATGTGCAATATTGTATGTATATCTTCGTTTGAATGCAGATGCATTATACCAAAAATAATTGACCAAAACTACTGATTCGTTTGAACGAGCAGTAGGGCAGTAAGAGCAAAGAGTATAATGAGTCGAGATCATCTCAAAAGTTATAGACCAGCCGAGAGTTCATTGCTGAGAAAATATTGAATTAGGTATGGTTGCTGGCTAAATTTTAAACTTTTCTTGAATTACATAAAATAGTCATCAGTGCTGAACCAAATGTACATATTCACGCATCAGAATTTTAAACTAAAGTTCTTTGCCATTTGATCCTTTGCTTGGCTTTTATTTAGCCAAGCAGGAAAGCTAAGACATGTCTGGTATCACTAAAAATAATGTAATTTCCTTTGCAATAATGACTCAATTTGAAATAAATACTGGCTAAATTTATTTCAAAGTTTCTTTATAGTATCCTAACATATAGATCTCAAATCAAATCGGACTTGTGTGTTCAAGTATTTTTTCAAGAATTTCAGCCATAGGTTCTTTTGTTTTAAAATTGAAAGAAGTATTATAAAGATTTTAATTTTCATGATTTCGCCTACCCTTCGCCATAGATTAAAAGCGTAATATGTATGAGGATTAGCTTTCTATAATTTAAGCATGGAAGTATATCGTTTGTATTTCTCTATGATAATTTAATGTTTGTATACTCAAGAGCAAGATAGGGCACTGAATTGTCATCAATTAATCTTACAACTTTTGCGCATCAAGTTTTAATTAAAATGCGTCACGACATAAATAAAATAGTGAATAATTGAATGTTACGGTCATTTAAAGTTGCATAAGAATTTGTACACAGCCATGATACTTTTGTTTTGCGTTATATTGAACGTGATTATTGATATAGTTTTTTCACCTGATTGAAAAATCAGGTTACTTGTTAGTGTTAGTATAGTGTACATATCGGCAAACACAATAATTATTTATTAGGCAAATTGAATTATCTTGTGCAAAAATATACGAAGTGATTTTGTGGTGTGTACGGGAATTGGGAATATTGGGATGAATAATGTTTTATTCTGTCTTGTGGCAGGTGGAATTGTTTCAAAACATTATACGTGATACATATTACAGAATAAAAAGTTTATTTTTTCATTGTTTTGAATTTATTTCAAAGGACTTTGCCCTCAGTATCGAAACAAACTATAGAACAGTGATATTAAATCATGCTGATGTTGAACGATAAGATACATTTCATATTTTAGCTTTAGCATTCACATCTAGTTTTTAGGAATTGTATATGTATGCTACTACGTTCATAGGAATAGGTCACTGTTACAGGAAATTGGTTTAAAAACATTATCTAGAATCGCTTGTTGCACACACCTGCATTTCTTTGCTGCAATGGATATATGTATCTAATACTTCGGGTATTTTTAAAGAATATTTAATGGTTGTTTGGTTGTTACACGCATGAAACGTTTCTTTCTTAAGTAGGTATACACATGCGAAGGCTTATAGAAAGTAAAAAAGTTATGTAAGCGTACAATCAGCAAAGATAAAAACAAGTCTGGGGATTTCCTTACCTAAATGTTGTTTCAGTCCAACAAAACACAATTTATCGAAAGAATTCCTGGAAGAAAGTCTATAGACACTAGGTTGCTCACCAGTTTACAGGATACGAACCTGGAGAATAAATATCTCTGTAAAAGCGACAAATCAAACAACC
Organism: Entomobrya proxima; assembly: GCA_029691765.1. Lineage (NCBI taxonomy): Eukaryota > Metazoa > Arthropoda > Collembola > Entomobryomorpha > Entomobryidae > Entomobrya > Entomobrya proxima. The sequence continues at coordinate 8,085,940 of CM056170.1, read as the reverse complement.
AACTCATATTATTCCGAGTACACAATTACTAGTATTACACTAAATTTCCATCTTCACGCAAGTCAAGAAAAAGATCCCTGAGAAGTGGAAATCCCCAGAAAGGCACGACATACAACACAAGACATATCTTTTGTCAAATCAGTAGGAATGTACTGCTTATGGGTAAAGAGAATTTAAGTTTTCTGTGAAGGGTATGCGTACCTTTGTACACTTAAATATACGAAGAAATTCTACAGTTTACATTCAATCGAGACACGTCAGTACTCTATAATATATATCTACTACTTGCATAGCATGGCAAAAGAATTAGGTCGGTTTCGTTTATTATTGTGGAAATGTTATTGTATTTACCTGCTCATGGTTTTGTCTCGTAGAATAACGGATAAGGTGGGATTATAGGAATTCTCCGTTACTTTTTTGTGCTTGCACTCTTTCTGATAAAGCTAGGTAAGTCCTGAAAACTGGTAAACACAAAGTACTAGACGATATTAATAATGCGAGTTATTTTATTTACTTAAATTCATAATTTCTACACAAAATGGATTAATTTGTCCGTTAATGGTTTAGAGTAGGTTCGATTCTAATCCTAATTACTACTTTTAGGAACCTGCTAAACTATTACCGTCCTTTTACCAAGTACTGCGATTTTAAAATGAAGCGATTGCATTTAGATAAGTCATCATTTTCATCAGTCATAGTCTGGAATACAAAAAGCATAATACAAATGCACACTACAATAGGATAAATATTTTTAATAATAATAGTAATAATGAATTAGTTTCGGTAAATTGATTGGGTATAGAGAATAAGTGATTTTAATAAGCTTTTCCTCATGCAGATCATGTGATATTAGACGATCATTTGCAGAAATACCGTTGATGGTATTAGTGTATTATGACAGTTGCTTGACATTCAACATTGTATGACATCAGGAAATTTATTCCGTTGACAATCTAATCTTTTACTGTGATTTTTTGCATTGTAGTTCTAATTTCAAACAACATAAATAAAATTTAAAACTCAGCTCTTTTGTAGTAATAGGCTATAAATGCTTTCCGATTTTATATTTTTGTGTACATCAATATTTCATGCTACGCATTTAAAATAATTACTACCTGCGTCTAAAGGTGAGCTCTGTAAAGTTCGAACGTAGCATACTTAAACAAAATGATCTTATAGCACAGAAGTGTCAATGTCGCACAAGAATCCTTGTTTACTCCATAAATTAAATTATCGCCCATGAAGCATGCGCTTCTAAATTCAAGTTCATATTGCCCATAATTTTAGGTTCTTAATGCCGGATGAACGTAGAAAGTAATAAAAAGCATCCCAAATAATAGTGTGCTAGATCATACCCAACAATATAGGAAATGACAGGAAAATTACATTTTGTTTATTGTGAAACAGAGAATAAAATATATGCATGCAAAATCCTTCAGTTAATAGTTAATCATTACTATTTTGAGCTGGACAATACTTAGAAACAAACCTTTTAATGATGAGTCATCATTGATGACAAACAAACAGTTGAAAAAAGATTTACATATAGGTACCTAACCTAAAATGTTTGATACCCAATTATGAATTTTCATGATGATTTAATTAGAAGATTTCAAAGCGTGTTGTTAGCATGACGTCTACATTGCAACTTAGATCCGTTTCGCATGTACGGATATCATATGTCGACATGTCCTAGTTGTATATATCCCGGAGTATATATTGCTGTGCAAGAGTCGAAATAGTTGAGTACTACGTTGACGAGACCTAAAAACTTGATCGGCGACAGACAAACAAGACTTGTTCAATAGTAGTGGATTTATATATAATTAAGATATCTACTACACTCGTTCTCAAAACGTGTTTCATTTGTAGTAGAACGGAAGCATGTTGAATCCAAAATTATAAAAACATCTTTTGAAAATACGATCACTTTATTAATTCATGGAATTTCATGTCGCCCCACTATGCTAGAAAAATAAAAGAATGAGTTGGGATGTTATATGCTAACGAGAACTTCAGCATATAACACTTAAACAACAAAATGATAACTATGCAGCACAGTTAGCAAATCTTCCACAACACACTATACAACAAAGCAGTGAAAACATTACTTATTCAGTGTACTAATTAATCAATATATCTTTAAGTAAACACCTATTTACAAGAATTCATAACCTTTAGCATTAGTTTTCATAAATTGCAACACATCGATTAAAATAAGTAACCTTGTTTGATTAAGTCAATGCATGCGAATTTTGTCTTTTAAGTCACGATGGAGATGTATACACACATATGCATGTATATTAACTTCTGACTGCAGGGTTTGAATAAAGCGGGTAAATATTGATTATGATAGTTCTTCCAAGGTCGGTAACAAGCGAGAATCACTATGGAACCCCAATCAGGTCAAGTGTTTACGATGATTCATGTTCAAATACACACATAAGTTCGATGGCAAAATTTTCAAAATATAAATTGAAGCTTGTTGTCACTCCGTAGGCATGTTCGTTTCGTTTCGTCATTATGGCATCCATGATCTCCGTTTCAACTTCTTCTAACAGTACTATTAATCTCCTTTCATTCATTGCTTGTGCACTGTTTGAACACGTTTAAAATTTTTCTAAGTATTTATGTGTCAAAATATGTTGTTCTAAGAAGCTTTGGGTGGGGAATTCGAAGTTCATGAAACATTTTTAAAGTCCAGTGGAAGAGCTATGAAACTATAATATAGACTCCTAAGACATTACGACATGCATACAAATGTCAGATTTAAATATGTACATCTTCACTATTTTTCTTGTATGAGCCTCATAGTCTCATGGCACGGAAAAGCAAAATGAAATGTATACACATATTACGAAGTAAGTATGATCGTCAATATCTTCATTATGACGTACGTACGTACGTGATGCTATATGTACATGAGTCATAGTCATAATCATTTACATTCATAGAAAAGTAAATGTTGACTGAGTACGCTTAGTACGCTATCAGAGTTGACAAATGTACACTAATAACATTCCAAAGAAAATTTAAACTAAAAATAATTCAAAATATACTCAGTTTTTACAAGATATTAACATGAATTACGTTTAGACAATTCATTATAATGACACATATAATTAAGCCTTACATAAGTTTACATTTACTTTGTAGAATTTTATGATGGTTTGGACACTCACACTCTCACCTGACCTTCAATTCTTATCGTTTCCTAAGTAATTTTAATGTTTCATCATTTAGGTTTTTCCAGTTTTCCACATTGTTGGCATGACTTTACATTACTTTACTCAAATACTTCACTGATTGCAAATTGCAACAAATAGGCAAATTGCAGTAGGCAACCACAGCTTAGCTGTAGACAAAAGTAAACTTTGAGGAACAAATCTCCAGAAAAATCCAAACTATCATAATATTTATGTTGAATGTCCAATCGCAGTACGCAATACAACGTACTGAGAGAAATAGAGTTTCTGTCCAAAAACTAAATAATATTAAGCTATTAGTAGTGCAATCAAGAAAATTAGAATACGAATTCCGATTAAAGTAAACTATCAACCCCTCACGTTTCTGCTTGCATTGTTGGCATACGTAGGTATGACATACCTGGTATGTATTATTATGCGTATAACATATACTTTACATGATTACAATTTTTCACATGATATATGGCGGTCTCTTGGCAAAAGTATAAGATAAAGGGACGAATTGAACATTAGCATACATAACACTTTAATAAACTTACGAAGTAAAACAGTTTTAGCATAAAAATTATTATATAATGAACCAACTCAAGAGCCAATAGTTACTCGGGCCGTGAGAAATATTCGAACAAAAAATCCATTCCTTATCACTTTAGTTACTCAAAGGGGATACGACAATAATGACAAAGAAAGGCTTCTTCAAAGAAATCGAAAGTGGACTCTTAATATAAAGGTTCGTTGTTTGAAAAGAAAACAAGAATACTCGACTAGTTTAGCAAACTTGCTCGTAATGTTTTGATTAAACTCTAGCGATAAACCTTCTATAAAATCTTTTAGATAGAATCATGCTTCCACCGAGTTGTATGTATAGATTATTTTAACAGTATGAAACCCAGATTTGAGTTACAAAATGTTTAAAAAATATACAACATCACTTGTTTGTTATTTATCATAAAAACATGTGTGTTTGAAGTAACAATTTTGTCATGAACCATGCGTATGTTGTTAAATATGGCTTATTTTTAAACATGTGCAATTTGAAGTGGGAGTCTCACCTTATGAGAAATGTTACAGGGCAAAGCGGTTAATGATAATTGCGCAGAGTTGAAAAGTCCTTCATACATCAAATTTTATAAATATCAAGCTAAGGTGTGAAGTTTAATTGGTAGATCCACATCTAAGTTTTGAAGAGTTCACACGAAGGGCTCATTCTTGTTATTGTCCAACACAATTTATCTTGTAATCATAATTCTTGACTCTCACATTAAACACTAAATTTCTACTGTGCCTCATTTGTTTTACAAACTGACCATATATGTGTAATTATGTATACTTTTCGCTTAAATATTTGGTGTCACGTTGTTATTGTGCTATTCCTAATTTTTATTGCGTCCAAAAGAACGTCGATATCATTATTTCGCATTATCCATGTTAACAATAGGTATATTGCAAAAAATTTATGTTAAGCACATATAGTGTACTGTACCTAATTATAACAAAATAAGAAATTCTTATGGCCGAACTTACGCAAAAACACGCCCCCTCCCTATTGTTAGGGTGCATAGCCATAAACACACATGTACTTGTCCTGTCATAAAATAACCTCGACATCACGTGCCGGTTAGTCTTTGTTAAAGGGCCAGTCCTCAGTTCGTTAAGTCTTCCTTTAAGAATAAGTAGGGAGACGTTTTGCTATAATATCATGGAAATAAAAAGCATGCGCATGTAGGGACTCAAGTTTAGCTTTAATTACTTTTATTTAGCACAATTCTTTTTAGTATATGATAAATTAAAAACATCTTTTAGTCAACTCATGAAGGCACGATAACGACTTTGATAATCTCATTTTCCCCATTTTATTGCAAAATACTTCTTGTCAACTGTAATCAACTATCAAAGTACTCACTATTATATATGTGTATTTGTTCTGGATATTATCTCTGTTTTTATGTTCACAGATATATCATAAAATGCACTCAGAGTTGGACGTTATGGGCAGCGATTGCCCAACAAAACAATGCATGTAATTTAAAATTAATTAGAGACATATAAATCTATGATGCGCAAACTCAGTGAAATCGGAAGTTGTTCTTATGGTGTTACAGTACGGATTTGTACTTATATCAGCAGCAAAAGCAGTAATAGTAATAATCAAACAAACTAAACCATACCCTCAATACTATAGCCAAAAGATTACCTGATGTTCCATATTAGCATCGGGTTATCTGAGAGTACATTCTGTTTCTAAACAATCAAAGAAGTTTAATATAAATGTAGTATATCACGTCTCATACAATTGGAGTCTTTAAAAGTTTTGTTTAGTATCTGCCTGCCTGCCACTTACGATTTTCAGTTCTTAGCCAGCATTGGGTGTGCTATCATAGAGCATTGTTTCACCATACGCCACACACGTATGCATATAATACCTAGTAATGGTCAGTTTTGACTTGCAAAAAATGTAAAAAGAACAATTTGTAGTAAAACCTGAAACTAATTTTTAAATGAATGCGCAGACATAATTTTTGTTAGGTATACGCCTCAAGATGAAAAAATAAATATACTTGATGCAAACTATAAATAGTTACCAAAAGAGCGTTTTGCGTGTGCATAATCGTTCATGCGATACTTGGTTGTTGTAGGCAAGACACGAAAAAGATATAAGAGAAGTGCAGCAGTTAAGAACGTCTTTATTTTTTTACATCCGGGATAGAGCCTTGAAATGTAGGACGTATAAAGTATATACTACAGTCCACTGTCCACAGTCATATATGAATACTTGCACTATGCAATAAATGACAATGATGCGTAAATTCCATGCTGTATCAATATGATCTATTTTTTACAGAACTTACTTTTCCTGTTTGTATGTTTTGATATACCATCCCCTGTACTTTCAATTGCAAAAGTGAATTATTTATAACTAAAGATTCTATATGTACTTGCTGCATAACTGAAGTTTCCAATATTAAATGGACATGATACTTTGGCTTTGGTTTTATTCATGTATTCAATACAATGCAATTCAATATTTCTTTTAGTTTGTTATATAACAATAAGGCACCTTCCGACTTGATAATTATTCCGTCAGTGTACGTAATGTGGTTATGCTGCATTGACTATATTTTATGCACGCATAAATCAACCATCAACTATATACAATTTTTATTGAAGTTGCATAGGAAGCGATGTACAACCTCACTCTAACTCTAACCTAATATGCAATTTAAAGCTGGGGAAATTTTGAACAGTCATCAGTAATTTGTTAAGTTGTGTGCCTTTCAAGATAGCACGGCACGTAACTCTAGGCAAAAGTATCTGTATACACGCACAAAAAACATGAATGCGTGTGTAATAGTGATCATAGAAAGACAATCGCTGAAGTTGGAAGTTGACTATGCGACATCAAGTTAGACAGGATCTGCAGGCACTTTAATGTCATTGTTTTACTGCTGCTTGTCGAACCAATAGAGCTTGGGGTGCTGCTTGTTTTGCTTCATTGATTAGCTAAACATCAGAACATTATTTTTGTGTTCGTACTAGCGTACGACGTACGTGAACGTTTGTGCTCATTCATTGATGCCTCAGGAAGAAGTTGCAAGTATTTCTTGGTGATTACCGCATGCATTATTCCCTTAACAAAAATTTGCACAAATATTTTTGCTTCCATAATGCACGCTTCATTGTTTGTCATTGTTGGGCTGTTACATCATCTGCTTGCACCCTGTTTTCTTCCATTATCTACATATTATAATGATAACGAGTTTGCTGCAAATCGTAGAACACACCAACAGGCAGGCTGCATTGTGTTTCTACCTGTTCCTATCTACTAGTTTTAATGCATGAGTAATGTTATCATTATCGCGCATTCATTCTTACAAACATCGTCACATCATTATCCCTTCTCAAAAGAAATGAGGCAGATACCAATAGTTAAAACAGCAGTGTGATAATCAAAGCTCCCAATTTCACTTTCTTTTAACAAACGCGCATTTTTTGCGACCGACAAACAACCGTTGACACGTAAATTTTGAGCACTCTCGTAATATGCCATCAGCGTCCTTCCTCAGGGTACGACAACGTAATATCATATTTTGTTGCCATTTTTTAAACTACAACTTTTTCATCAGTGGTAGCTCATTAAACGTACTGCAGCAGCTAAATTTTTACCCAGGGTCTACGAATACTTATACTGACGAATTTTTTATTGACACACGCAGCGCAATTACTATTATGATGTGATCATTTTTACAAACTTAATTTTTACCTTATTGCATAGTTTTCCCTGGATCCTACCAAGATAATGGTTATAAAGGAGTTTGTTGGTATGATAAATTTTGATTGATACAAAAATTTGAAGATTAGTTGTATGGACGGACAAATATTGAACGTATTAAGAGGATTACATAGAATCTTATATTGGATAATATATACCTATGTAGTTCCATAATGGATCATACCAAGGAAAGAGTACTTGCATTATTATGAGTTAAGTTATTAAGCTGATATAAAGATGACCTTACAAGGTTCGAAAATTTTACTTCGAAACTAAGTCGGAGAACTTGCACCTGTAATTTGCAAAAAAACATATTTATCAGATTGCGTGAAGTATCGTAGCCTGCCCTTGTTTGTTTTGTTAAGCAGCATGCCAATTTTACTGTGCGTTATTCCCTGCTGTTAATCTCGTGCCAATTATTCATGAACACTTCAGAACATCAGAACTCAGATGAGTAAAATTCAAAATGTATGCATTGCTTACACACATTTTCTATAGTCCACATACTTACAAAGGTATATTTGTTAGGTATTGCTTGTTAGGTATATTTGTCTCAAAGGTTCACGGAGAACCCAAGCTAGTGTAGGTAAATTACCATATCCATGTTTAACTTTTTGATACAAGATCCCTTTCTGGGCACCATACATTTCAACCTTAAACTCTATTTAGCAATTCCGTTTTTTTCTAATGCTGATGATAAATGCCCTCCAGGGGTCTTTTTGATTCTCAGTGATATATAATATATTACGATGCTAATATAGCCTGTTTCGTTATGTTTCTTTCAGATTAAAGTTAACCAATTAATAGGGACAATGCTGACTATATTGTGTCTACTGATGCACATTATATTTTACGTCACAATAAAAATAGGGAATTTCGATGTGTAGAGAGGTGCAAATTAGCGACTCACAATGGAGTAACGACACGCTATAATAAATCGAAAACTATAAAAAAGAAAACAAAAGTGGCCATAAGAAGTCATACATGTCTATGAAACCATAATATTGCAATAATTTGTTCATTGAGGACAACCTGCAATTACTTTAACGCTACGCTTTTTGTAGAGTTGAGTTTGAAGCTTGTGTACGTGTAAAACAGTGCATCGAAAAATTGATTATAGCTTTTTACGGTAAATATATTTTTACATTATACTTGATCTCGTATTCACGCATTATAACCTTGTGCACAAATTGAAAAGCAGGCATTGCATTGAGTGAAATGAATGTGATTTGAGGCATAAATATATAATAATCTACTTGAATGTTGAATGTGCTCTGCGCATTGGGTTCTGGGTCGTAATTTATAAAGAAAATGGTTTCCGGTAGATCACACAAAAACAATGGGAAATACAGTGAAAAAGTAAAACTAACCATGCTGAACTTTTGTTTGTTTTGTAGGTTGGCTTTTAATTAAGCTGCTGAGAAGAATCAAAATGTGGGGGCTTCAAAGCCCCAGGATACTGCTTGATTGGAGTAATCCATGGAATAATTCGCGTAAGCAAGAAAATGACAGTATGGAGCATGACAGCAGCAGCGCCGCAGATGCTCATTATAGAAATAACAAAATGGGTCCTTTAAGGATTTTGCCAAATTTGCAGACAAAAAACACAAAAATGCACAGCCATAATAATGACACTTGCAACTCCTTTTCAACAGGAAGGTCAGAACCATTCCTGTGCAGAAAAGTTCTTACGAGGTCAAGTCCTCCTTCTACCATTACTTTTTACGTTGTAGTGATTCTAGTTTGTTTAGCTTTCGAAAACTGTATTATAACAAGTAGCTCAGCAGAGCCAATTGTGCCAAGAATTGTTCGCTCTTCACTAATTCGCCCAACAAGAGTCACATACGGTGATATTGAGAAAACAAATAAAACGTGTGCACCAAAAGACACTTGTGCTCCAAGCAGAAATGGTAAGGAACAAATAAAATATTTTGTTCTGGAAAAAATATAAAATATCTCCTGAAACCACAACATAACATGATAATTTAAATTTTACACAGATCGAAATGGTGCCATGATGAATGACTGGAAAAAACGAAATTGTTTCTGCGACCAACAATGCATAGTCTACGATGATTGTTGTGTGGACTCATCGTATCGTCGAGATCCAAATGTTACATATAAGAAAAATGACAATTTCCAATGTGTCAAGATGAGGCAATTCGGATCGCTTTATATGAAGACACAGTGCCCATCATCATGGAAAGATGAAGCGGTAAGTGAAAGTTTATGATGGTCCAATATAAATAGTTTTTATGAAATCGTACCACCATTTTTTAAGTACTTGAGAAATCTGTTTAGACCAGTACCATTTGTCAAACACACTTGCAAACTTATGACGAGAATGTTTCCTATATCAAATAACGAATAACGAAATGAGTAAAACAAGGAAACAGCATCTACGTTGTTTGTCGAGCCTCGGGGCCCATTTATTTCTGATTATTTGTGTTAATTTATGAATTAATTCATCATGACTTGACAGTTTGGAAATTACAATTTAAAAAATTTTGTTTTTTGCACTTATTGTCAAAATTTGCCTCGATACGGCCACAGCCAGGCGTTATGTTCGTTACATGCATACTCTTAAAGCAATATCTGTACACTCCTCCGCCATAACCACAAGAAGAATATTATTTGCATTTTACCCTCCTTTCATATAATACAGCACGGTTTCTGCTGCTCTGTACTTTACTGTTGCACACATGTTGTTTTAAATGTTATTGCTTTAAAAATTGCAACGTAAATTTCATAAATCTTTCCCATTATCTCTACGTCTGCTGACATGCTACTACTTCCTGCCAGACAAATTGGTTTTTCAAGAAAACATTTTTCAAAGTTTGCATAATACCTGTAAAATATGAATCTGGCTCGAGGGTGCATAAACCACCGAAGGAAATACGTTAACAGACATAATATCTTACATAAACATACTGATGTAAAATTTTATAGCAACATTTAAGAAGTGAAAGATCATCATTATTCTTAGTAAAATGCACAACACAATTTCCTTCCAAACTAAGTTATTATGTTAGTTTACTAAACAGTTTTTACTTCATTTGTGTGCTAAATTTTACAGATACGACGAGGGTGCGAAGATGACAAAACAACTTCATTTGATCCTGTCTCATCGCTTCCTGTGACAAATATGCGCTCGGGCTTTACTTTCAAAAATTACTACTGTGCTGTATGTAATAACCAAACATTCAATGAAAGGATGGAGTTGTGGCAAGCCCGTTTGGAATGTCCATCAATCACTAACAAAGATGAAATTACTCCACAAATGGTGAGGCGCAGACTCTCTTTCAGGTCCGATCAGGGCTCTTGGGGATTGACAATTCCTCAAGGGGAAAACGAGATCTGGCACTCTTGTATAATTGATCCTGTTATCCCGGAAACTGCTGTGCATATGGTGAGATTTTGCAAACCGGCGATCAGAGACTGTCCATCCGGATACAACAACACAGAGGTAAGGACTGCAAGCATTCCAACTGAAACAAAAATGAAATTATAAATCAATAGGTCAAGTTTAGTATATCAATCGGTCGTTGCAAACTCAAAACTTATTTAGTATGTCTTTTGAGATTAATGGCCTTGCATAATCTGCAAAAAATGAATTTAGCTCCTCGTAGATTTCTATACTGTTGAAAGGGCAGTCTGCTACTTACAATTACGATATTATAATTGATGATTCAGTTTTGATTTTTATGATGTCACAAACACATTGAAAATTTGCTAAATGTCATTCAATAATATTTTCTAGGTATTCCCATTCATATAGAACATTTTTCATTTACCCATATAGATATTGAAACTTTTTCGATAATGCTTTGTCAAATAGGATATTCTCTATACCTTATAGGATATATAGGATAGGCAGGATATTAAACCAAGCACTTGTTAAATAGGAACTTTATTTAAAACAAGATGTAGGATACTTATCAGATTAAATACATATATATGTATATTGCAATTACAGACAGCATCTTGGACATGTCATTTTTTCTTTTCATTCATATCAATTAACTTTCTCGAATAAAAAATTCCATGCGAGGAGACATATAAGCAGTAGTAACTTGCCAGCACAAGACGTCAATGTGAAAGTTAAAATTCAATAATACTTATATCATGACATTTCGATCTGTGTTCACGAAAACTTATTTAAAGTTGTAATCGCGCATAAGCACTTTTTTGCTTACTTGATTGACAGGATTAATTAACTTTTAAATGAAAGGAACGAATACGCATATTATGTTACATGAACCACCTGTAAACTGTCACTTATAAGCTTTTAATACAACAAAGTACAAATGGGTGAGATGTATCAAAATCAAGATGTAATAAGTGATTAAAGTTGCAAGCATCTATCAAAGTGCTTTAATACTTCTGCACGATTCCTTCGACTTTGTAAGATATTAATGTACAGCTTGCTGTAAACCTTTACCTAAGTTTGTCTTTATGATTTTTCATTCCTTTTAAAGTTATCTGGTACATCCCAGTCTAATGATAGAAAAGAATTTATTCATATGCTTAAAGAATTAGTCGATATAACAGATAGTAGCTAAATATAAAAATGAGTTGTGTGCTTCAATAAAATTAATTACTGATATGATATAATATTTGAAATTTAAAATAACAATGTAAATGCCACAATATAATAGCTGGTTTTCTATAACTAAATAATAGTAAATTCGAATTAAATAAAACCAGTAATCAAACGAATGTAAAAGCTGTCTCTTGCACATATATGCGATTGGAAAAGGAAATATTGGGGCAATGTATATACATGCAAATATAAGACACAAATTATCTTCTGTTTTAGCCTACTTGACTAAATCAACTAATGTCAAATTTTTTCCCACGGTTCAGGGTATCGGCGGTTGGATACTTTTTAAAATCTTTTAATTTTTGTGCTGAAAGATTAGTAATGTGACTCAACAAAACGTAGCATAATGATTTTACAAGGATTAAATAAATCTTTACGTGTCACCTAATGTGACTCTATATTTTTTACAACGACAAATTTTCAATTCTACCTTCCAGTAGCTGCTACTGCTACTTTTAAATTTGTGACATGAGTGTGCTTGGTCCTTGCAGGTACCAAAAAAATAATTATAAAGACTCCCTGATGTCATTACTCAATTTATCTCCTTGCAAACTTACTTAAACCATCTTTCACAATGAAATTTGTAGTATTTTCATTAAAACACAAAATATACCTGTTACGTACATTCCTTCTTCACATTTTATTATTTCTGCAACACATTTTTATCTCAGGATCCTTGTCCTCTAAAGCACGTTTGCTTTTGGATGCACGCAACTTTTCTTGGTTTGGGAATATTATGTTCTCCTTCTCCTATGTATTTTAAATATAAATTACTATAATTCATTGCTGCTTTAGAATGCTTTTTAAAACTCCGTAGCGCCTCTATTTAGTCAGTACAGCTCACAAGGTGTTCAATTATATAATGAAAAAGTACGCGTTATATGGCAAGAGGAGGGTGTTGGAGGATATGTTAAAATTTATTACGCTCTGAAAACGCAATTCGATTACAACATGACCCAGCTGTAGGCTTTAACAACTACGTTAACACAAAAATATTTTTATTAATGACATGAAACCACATTTTATGTATGGCTGATATTCGTATAGGCAGATAAGGACCCTTAGGAAATTTTTTGATTCAAGTGTGTCCCCCATCGTTTCTTAATGTATCAACGGTAGCAGTGATCATCATTTGTATTCATCATGTGTCGGTTTCATGGTCCGACGGTCTTAAACAAGCCAACAAAACCTCATATCATAATTTTTACTCATTATTATCAGCAACAAAGGACACGGCAGTATTCTTCTAATCCCAAAAATTTGTATAGATTTGCGTTACAACCGTGTGTACATTTTTGTGAATGAACCACTATAATTTGTGGTGGTACAAGTGTGAGTATCATCTTATTTGGGTCCCTATTAAGAATCAACATTATAAGTAGAATGCGCTCATAACAAATGCAATCTAACTGTAAGCCATTTAGACATAAGCTTCAATCTAAAATGTTGGTGTTGTTACAATTTTATGCATTTCGCTTGTGCTGATACAAGGGTTATAGCAGTTGGCAATGTAATGTGGTTTTATGGTTAATAAAGAATAAAGAATTCTTTTGATATTTCATGTGGAAGGCATACCGCGAGATGAGCCAGTAAATGGAACTTAGATTAGTGAAGTATGCAATATCCAAGTCATAAAAACGCACTAAGTAGTATGGAATGCCTAGAATATTTTACCAGATTGTTTTCTTTAGCTCAGAATATGGTTCACCATGTTGGGTAGCAAAATGAACAGTCAAATCATGATCACAAATCAAAATAGATTATTTCGACGCTCGCAATCTGTCACTTGGCGGAAGGCCTCGAAATTTTAATGAACAAATCTTGATTTGGGAACAGGTCACCACTCTATCCACCTGCCAATTGAATCATTAGTTTTTGTAAAATGCAAAAATATAATCATGTTTTGTTTCACTGCTTTTGTCTCAACAGATTCATAGAAAGTGTCTGAGCTACACCGCCCAGGTGTACCACATCCATGAAGGTTATCGCAATGTACACTGTGCCATTTGCAATGGAATTGCACCAGAAAATCTTAAATGTACTCAAATAGGCCTGGGACGTGCTGGATTTACATTTGAATTCAATCAAGTTGCCTTTTCATTCCTATTTGATTTGAATCCCGATTCTGGGACTCTTGTCGGCCAAATCGAAAAGTGTGCAGCAGAGCAAATTTATGATCCCTTCTTCAAAAGATGCAGATCCGTTCTTTGTGGTCCAGGTCAAGTTTTCCGTGGTGGAGAATGTGTCACCGTTAGCGTGTCAACCTCAACTCCAAAGAATCCAAATCTACCATCAGATAGCAACGAACTTGGCGACGGAAGTGACTTACCCGCCGATGGATCAAACGTACTGGAGTCCACATCTACAAAAGATTCAGATTACTACTCTACCGAATCTGTTGAAGCTGCTGCAATAGATGAATTTGAGATGTGTCCTAAAATCATGCTGTCTCGAGGGGAGTACAAAGTGTTGGATAACGGAACTGTATTCATCGAACCATACAGTAAATATCTAAAGAAAAGTGATTACGTTGTTCAAGGGGACAATCGCCTTGTGATTTGCGCAGTCCACACAAAATACTACACAGAAAAGTTTGGAGCCACCTGGGGATACCTGAGCTTTGTTGGGGTTTTGATTTCTGTAATTTGTATAATCCTCCACCTTATCGCATCATGCATTGTGCCAGACCTGAGGAACCTATCTGGAAAGAATCTGGCGTCACTCTGTGTCGCATTGCTAATTGCCTATTCAGTGTTTTTGGGAATGCCATTTGTCAAAATACCAAGCCATTCGTGTACCGTAATGGCCGTCATTCTGTACTACAGGTAAAATTGCGTTACTTACTTTTGACTTTGATTTCGTTTGTAAACCAAAGATTACAAAACCTTAAACGTGGATAGTTGTTTCACTTGCACGTGCGTACACAATTGATGCTGTATTTTTAGCAACTTTTATATATATATTTCTTAAAGCCCTCATATAGAGGAGTACATGCGAAAAGACAGAATGAAAAAAAAAACTATTAAATGCACTAGACAAAAATCATTCGTGAATCATGATAGCTGCATAGTTAAAAAATAAAATAAGAAAAACCAAGGACCACGCGACAAGTGTGTCATAATTTTGTCAGCAAAGCTATTTGTTAAGCCGACTTATTCTTTCTAGTTTTGCCAAATAAGAATCTTATTTTTCATCAGTGTCATTTCATTATTATTATTAGATTCCTTTGCTCATTCAGCCTGTAAAACGAAACAAGTTACGTACACACAATACAATCAAAGGGAACGATGTAGCATTCACGTTTATTCCTTCAATCATCATAAAAACGCTAGCTTTGTCAGCTATTATAACTGTTATGTTCTTTTAGATTGTAAATTAGCATTTCAATTTGGAGTTGGAAGACAGCTTGAGTTTACTTACACATGAGTTTCAAAGTCAAATTTATTTTCAGGGAGATTTAAAACTTGATTCATTAAAGCCCTTTATTCATTTTGTAGCTGCAATGTTCTTGATGGATAAGTTTCATAGGTTATAAAGCAATAATGTTGCAAATGTATGATATTTTGCATATGACTATTATCCATTTCATTCTAGATTAAATTATAGAAATTAGTGGCATTAAATCATGTTATATTATATAAATAATTGTTTGTTATCAAAGAATCAATCAGCTAATGAATGATTTATTTGCAGTTTAATGGCTTCATTCTGCTGGATGCTCGTACTTGCATGGGATGTCTGTATGACCCTGCGTCGAGCCACACAAGAGCTCAGGGTTTCTTCGGGCTCGCAATGGATGCGCTTCTTTTTCTATTCTACATTTGGTTGGTTATTCCCAGCGATCCTCGTTACTTTGGCTGTTGTTGCGGAATTCCTTCCGGCCGATATGATGCCTTGGCCATATAGCCCTAACTTTGGACGCCACAATTGCTGGTTTGGACAAAAGCAAGCTTTGCTCATCTACTTTGCAGGTCCCGTTGCATTCATCCTCGTTCTGAATGTGATATTGTTCATTGACTCGGCACGGTTGATTGCATCAACTACTCAAGGAACCGCAAAGGCCAAGGCTTGTGGTCCCTCCCACAAAAACTTTCAGTAAGTTCAAAGAGCTTATTATTATTCTTCGCGGTTACAATTACAAGTTACAAATCAATATCAATCGATAAAGCATATTAATTTCTCCTATTTTCAACGCATTGTAAAAATTGCTTTTAATATTTTTAGAATGCAATGCATCATATGTATTTTCATAAGTTTATTAATATCATCAAGTTAAAGTGCAAAATTCAGTATAACAGGTTAATGAAAAATGTTAATGGGGCGAAATGAGACTGAGAAATCAACCTATATACCATATTTAAATGTTTCTACATTATTAGGAGAATAGGAAAAACAAAGTACTTGAATGGTAATTAGAATTTGATGATAACCGCACCTATTTGTTATTAGTAGGATGACCGAGAAAATCGTTCCATTGCTATAATCAAAATCAATTAGGAAAGCTGCTACTAATTTCTATCGGCAATAATTACTTGGTTGATTTGAGTGTACACTTTAACTACAGTGCAGGCACACACACTACACAAACGGATTGCATCAGGGACAAATACAAGGAAACAGTATTATGTAGTTTGGTTTATACAATAAATAATATTATGTGTATTTTACTCAAAATCAAAGCCTGAGCATTATTAAGGTGTTGGTAGATAATTATATACTAACGTACTGTACAAATACTAGTTGTACCACTGCACGTTAATAGGATTGTAATTTCGCAAATTCAAGATATTCAAGAAAAGTATAATATGCAGTTTAGATAGTCCCTTCTTCAGTTTTAGTGATCTTGGCATACTTAACTTTTAGCTAATAATGCATCCCTCTATGCACGTAATATACAAAACAAGAGACTTTAAACGAAAAGATGAAGAGTTTTGATTATTTGCACATTATATATCTGTGCTTTGTAAATTTTGTACAATTTGGTTTCACGAGGTTGACGATGACGCTATTATGGCACTGTGTTAAGTTCAATTTCATGAGGTGTTTAGTCTGAGATTTTGCGAAGGGTTCATAGACTTAGGTGCTGGCATGAGTCATAAATTATGTTATCCTCTTGAATAACACGCAATAGTATGAACCTAATTAGGAACAAACCAGCATTAAGACGAGAAACACATTTGCACATTTTAAAAATAGTTAAGGTGCATGTTGTACTTGCAATTACTGCTACTTCTGCTGAAGGGCAACTTGCCTTAGAATTTCTACTTGTTTCTGCCACTATATTTAACATTAAATCTTGCGGATGCGAACAACTAGAAAATTGCATTCAGTAATGTCAACCTTTTCAGCGCAAGTAAATACAAAATAATATGAATATTCTTCCCTTCCTGTTTTACGTTTGTCTTGTCGTTGTCGAAAAGCTTTTCTTAATTGCGTTGCGTTGTTTTTTAAAAGGTGTAACATGAACATGATGCTTGATTGAAGGCTTATTTAATTTTTTCCACTATTATACTTCATGTCAATGTTTCTCTGTTGACATTGATTTACTAATGAGTGTATTTAGATGATTCAATATGCTGACAATATAGTTTGCCAGTCTGTCTGCTTTGTCATCAACAATGAAGCAGTTTTACTACAAGAGAAATTATGATTAATTCCATTAAAGTCCACGGCAATTATATGCTGGGAGCAAACAATGTACATCTCATTCACAATGAGCTCGGGTTAAAAGCGTATGAAAACCTTTACATATGCGTACTAATTTAAATTGTACATTGTGATTAGCAAAGTAAAGCTTAGTTTTAAAGTGACCAGCATAGAAGTATTAAAGACAATGAGCAGCAAGGTAGACTTGAAGCACTTCACAAAGAAATATCAGAAAATGAATTTTGTGACACATTCATAAACGTCGTAGGCTTGTCCGTCCGAGTATCACATTTCACGCTTTGTTTTTGAAACCAGAAGCAATATAGCTTTCCAATTCATTTTTAATGTTCTCTTTGTCATCAACATACGAACAACGAAAGGGAAAGGAAGTTGAATTTGAAATTTTACCAAATGTAAAATGCTCCTCCTCAGAGAGTGGGATGTCTTTCTTGTTTTCCCATAATTTCCTCTTTACGTTTTAGTTTCATATAAATGTACAATAAGAACAAATTATTTTAACAGGACTTCATTTTCGTTTTCTCGTTATAGTGCTCAAGTCCTCTAGGTAGTACTCAAGTGAGTGCTGAACTGACAGCAAGTACCTTCAGACGAACAATGAAAATCGGCTCTGAATGAACGTTCAGCATTGTCAGTTTGTCAGCAGTATGGCATAATAGCCAATAATGCGTAATAAAAGTTCTGCACGCAAATAGTTAAAACCACGATTTTCCCAACATTGCCAATCAATCTTTAATGAATTAAAGTAAAAGTTTTATCTTGATTTTATTTTAAAGGATTCATCATTAGGAAGCGTTGACATAATGTGGAATAATGTGTATTATGCGGTATGAATAGATAATAAAACTTTTTTAGCATTCTTGGACGAACTGCATGACTGAAGGAAGCAAAACTTTGCAAAGATTTTTCGCATATTTCAATGAAAGCATAAAAATTAACAATGCGTGAGAACCATTTTCTAAACCTACCGGTTTAAAATACTGCGCAAATACATTTTTTGTAACGATTCTTATCAGCTTAATTTCTTATTTTGATTTACTTAAACTTGCGTAACGAATGCACGTTAAATATGGAAGTGTATTGTATTATGTAATAAAATATTAAAATGTTATTTTCGAATTTTGCATAGTGTAATCACTAAATACACATTATTAAATCGATAATACTTAGTTCAAACAAAGGTTTATAACCTTGTGCTGTGAATACTAATGAACCTGTTTCCTGTTTGCAGATTGTATCTACGTCTGGCATTACTGATGGGAATAAGCTGGGTCCTTGGTATCGTTGCGGGCTACATGGACGTTCCAGAATTATGGATAATTTTCATCGTAGTTAACAGTTTGCAAGGACTTTTCATCTTTATCGCTTTCACTTGTTCAGCCAAGGTGCGAAAAGTGATTCGCACGAAACTTTGTTGTACATCTACAATTCCTGCGGCGTCATGGACTTGGTCTGGCGTTGGTGCACACCACATGGCTCGTGCCACATCTTCATCATCGGGGCACACAAAGCGATCCGATATTGAACCCCGAGACTCCTCCGACTCGTCCCATCACTCCCCTTACCATACTCAACATCATCATCACCAACATCATGGTGGTAGTACGCACAATATACATGCGTCACATCTTCATCATCAACACATTGGTCACCCATCATCAAATCATCCATCCTCGATGCATGCAATAGGATCAGGGAAAATGTATCGGGCACCTTCAGTAGAATTGTATCGTTCACTCAATACATAAATAACTTCTTTTATACTTTAGTTATTATGCAAAATAAGTGTTATTATTTTTAGTATGTCCTTAGTTTATGTTTTTGTAGCAACTTTTTTACAAAAATTCTTGGTTTTGCTTTAAAATAATGTTTAGTAACATTGTCACAATTTTTTTATAGATTTTCTTAATTTACGCTTTGTTTCATGTTTTCATTGTATAAATGTAAAAATCGAATAAAGTAAAATAAAATGCTGATGATAAATAAATAAAATAGATGCATATTTTAGTGGTGTACGAATCCTATGAAAACTTACTGCATGATTTTTCACTACGGTAATCACAAATAATAAATAACGGTGGTTACAAATAATAGCTCATTCAAAAGAGCAACTCAAGTACTATTAACCGACAGTCTAGATTTGTCCAGATGTAAGTACGCATGTTCAGATTTTTGCAAAAGGATTTTGCTAAAATGAGCTTCAGAGCTATAACCCAACTATAACAAACATTCATTACTTGACAACCACAACTCCAGTGGTTACAAATAATAGCTCATTCAAAAGAGCAACTCAAGTTCTTTTACTCTGCAGTTCGGTTTTGTTCAGATGAGGATGCGCATGGTGCAAGAATTTGACTCCAGTCGACTTCTCGCAAAGTTGTGTTGTCAGTAATGAATAGTTTTTTATAGTTTGGGTTATAGCTCCTGAAGCTCATTTTAGCAAAATTTTTTTGCAAAAACGGACATGCCGTACTCAATCTGGACAAATCTAGACTGTCGGTTAATAGTACTTGAGTTGCTCTTTCGAATGTGCTATTATTTGTAACCACTGATTGTGTATTTGAAAAATTAAAACCGGGTCCAAAGCTATTAAAAATTTGAATAAGGTCACTTCAAAGCGAACTAGCGTCACAGGGTTTGCGCATTCGGGACTTTCAACATTATATTCGTAATTAGCTCAAAAAAGTGATCTAGGAAACATAAACCATTTGAAAATTTGCGGGTTACCACTCCCTGCCTTTACTTGTGAGTGGATATTCGATGTATACTTTGTTATCTTCGAATATTGAACCTTAAAACGAATACGAGATCCCATAAATCGCCTAAAGTAAACAAAACCCTATGCGAGTTCCATACTCTGTGAGATTTCTTTGATGAATGAGAGAAAATTTTGTTGATACAAGTATTTATAAAATATTACTGCCAAATTAACTAAGTTATCTATGCCATCTTGTCGGTACAAAAGTCTTGCGGTTGGTTGGTGATTTTAGTCATAAAACTAAAGGGTCGTCATCCAGTCATCCTACGGGAGTAATATCTTGTCGTATAATTATGCATCATTTGTAAGTTGCAGTATGTAAGCATGCAGAATGCTAGATTAAATTGATAATGATATATACGGACTACGGGCAATTTAAAACATATGAAGAATGATTTTTCCAAATATTATCTGATTTATAGAAAGAATGCACAAACCAATTTATATGAACGAAATGATAGATAATTACATGAAAATGATAATAAAAGTTAACATTGTAAGTAAACTAAATTATTTCTTTTGCTTCTTCTTCTTCTCAGCTTCCTCTTCTTTCTCCTTCTCAACTTCCTTCACATATTTGTCTATGGTATCCACATCCAGCATCTGAAAATATCAAGTTTAATACACAACTTTAGCGATTCTGCATGGAAGCAAAAACAAAAATAATATACTAGTTATTACTACCACTAGATAATTTACCTGCATCCTTTGACCTTTGCGCATAATAGCAATTTCCAAGTTCTTTCCACCGGATTGTACGACTTCCAACAAGGCACGAATAGCCAACTTAATTGTTTTCTCCTCCGTGTCCACATCTTCCGGGGTATAATACTTCTCTAAGAATTCTCGGACCTTTAAACGCATTAAGAAGTCATCATGATATCGAACAAAGCTATTCCGGGGGTTTATAATTTAACTTAAACGATTGACGTGTCTGGCTTATCTTCTATATAAGTAAAAATTGTCATCAAATAGATATTATTACCGTTTTCGCATTCCGACCAGTAGCATTGGCCTTCCACTCATGGTAAGTACCGGACGGTTCAGTTTGATACAGTCTAGGAGTATCATCAAGATCAAAGCCTCCGATTAAGCAAGAAATTCCAAATGGGCGCCGCCCATTACTTTGAGTGTAGCGTTGCTTTAATTCTACGCAAGGATGGAAAGTTTTTATCACACATTATTGAATTCACACGAGTAAGCTGAGGTCACAGATACAAAAACTTACCAGCTATATGTCGAGTAATGTACTCTAGTGACACCGGATCCTCCACATTTAATCGATGCGACTGACATTCCACCCGCGCCCGGTCTATAAGTATTCGAGCATCGGCTGTCAGTCCTGCAAACGCCATTACCACATGATCATCCAGTAAGCAAATTTTTCGCACAGTACGCTCTTCCTGAAGTTTAGCCACAGACTTTTTCTCTACTCCAAGCACAACGCATTCTTTCCCTCGAACGCCAACCTAAAGTGAGAAAACGCTTCATATTAAAATGCCACCAGTAGTTCATGAAGAAGATTAATACTTATACCATGAAAATACTCAAGATAATATAAAATATATATCCTTACAGCAGTTGATCCCTTCTTAACAGCCTCCTGAGCATATTCCACTTGGAACAAATGTCCATCAGGTGAGAAGACGGTGATAGCACGATCATACCTGGAAGTACCCATGATTTCCTTTCAACCTCAAGTTTCCACTGCTTATTTAGTCCAAAAAACTTGCTGCCTACAATCTACAAACCAAAATCACTGTAAATTAGCCACAAAAGTTAACAACAATGCTCTGTTATATTAATTTTTATTCAAGATACTACACCACTTTATAAAATACCGAACAACAAACGATCTTAAGAACTTTTCATAATGTCACTTCTATAATTTTAAGATAAACACTTACCTCGATTTAAACTTCAAAAACACCTGAGCATAGAAACCGGAAATAAAATGATCCTTCAAGTTCTTTACTTGACAAGTTGTTAAATTGTGCTTTTTGTTTGTTTTTGTCCGCTCGGCTGGGATAACTGGAAGATGAGCTCTTGTTTTTAGGCTGCAAATGCCAGGGAATGACAGAAAGATAAAAAGAATGATAGTGCAAATCTGCTAAAATAGCTTGCTCATAGTCGGCATCAAATCTGCAGTTGGCGGCCACTTCCTTCTCTCAATGGCTTTGCTCAAGTGAACAGCGCTTCACTTTATGCTTGTTTTAGGCTTTGTTTCAATTGCATTATATGAAATCAAGCCAAGTTTTCTGCCAAATGATGAATGGACGCGTCATTTTGTTAAGTACACTTGAAGTTTAATTGCTAAATGCTTATGCACTGGTTAAAATAAATATTTGGGCCTTGGGAGTAAAATGGAAACTTATTTAATTTTCATCGGGTAATTTCTTCAAAAATTATAACTATTTGGTAAATAAAAACTTTCTTTTGTTCCACATAAATAATGCACAGTAACTGGAATTTGGAGTAATTAATGTTTAAAACAGTTTCAAATACAGTTAACAAAATGTGGTTTGGCTACCTAAAATATAATTATTGTGTTTCGGGACAAACATTAACATAAAAGCGTGTCTGCAATCTACAACTGACTAGAACTTAACGCGAAGAAAACTAGAACATTTGAGAGATACACCTTAATAAATTTGTGTAATAATTATGTTTGCTTTTCTCATAAAACTGCAATTAGCACTGCTAAACCATAGATTTAAAAAATTAACATGCATTTTGCATTAACATTAAATTGCATCAACAAAATTATCGATAAAAACCAGAAAACTTGCAGCACCCACACATAACGACTTTCAAAGTGTATGTAGTAATTGTCTATAATACTTCCTCGAGTTCCTCGTCATCAGTTTTGGAAATGGAATCAACATCTTCATCTTCGCCAGACCGACCTTTCGTGCCTATTGGTGGATAACCTGGTATCGGATTGCTGGTACTTTGTTGATAGTGACCTGTCATGGGATTGCCATACTGCGACTGAAAAGAAAAGCACTTACTTTATGGCGGAAGCATATTTATATTTACTTTAGGTCGCATTTTTAAACTTTCTTACGGAAGGTTGTTGTGGTTGTCCCCTAATTGGAGCGGTTGGGTTAGAATGATAAGGACTACGCAGGAACATTTTCTGTTGTGGAGGAATCCCTTGTCCTCCTGTTGGTGCATCAGGTTGACCCTGTCCCTGAACACTAGCTATGAGCGGAAGCAGATTAAAGGTGAAATCACAACCCGACTCAATTATAACGCTTTCCCTAACAAAGCGGATACTATTGAAGTAATCGGGCGTTAGTGGTACGTTGGGAGGTACGGATGGATCAGAGGATTCGGCGATGTATACGTCCACAACAGAATATCGCTATTAAAACAAAATTAGACATTGTAACTGTTTAGCGAAAATGAGCACATAAGAAATAAAATTCTGACATGGTCAATAATTTACTTGTTCGCAGGAATAAAATTCTCCCGTTCTGCCGGTGCTGACATTTTGATTGCGGCTTTCGCAAATTCCAATCATGACGTTCTGCACAAATACTGGTGGCATTTGAACTATTTGAACCAAACCTAAATTTTCATGAAAATTAGTTTACAATAATTGAGTACAAAATCATTATTATTTATTTGCTTGAACATTTTTTCTCACTTTTTGTTCTCAAACTGGTCCCAAAAGCTGGCTGTGTTACCAAATTTTGTACCTTACATGGTGAAATTATGATTGCAAAAGCCTACAAGAAAAAATGTCATTAACATATACCTAAATTTAAAAATCCAACAAAAAAAATAATGTCAACATTAAGCTTGTAAAAAAGTTTGTATACCTCGTGATTATAAATTGTTAACAAACAAACTTGAAATAATAGAATTGTCCACATATTGAGTTACGTGTTTTGATAAGTTTAGCCCCAAATTATCTCTAAACACAGATTGCAAAAATGAACCTTAAAGTGATAAAACTCACAAAATCAGGACTTAAAAATAACGTTTTTACTCAAATCTTTTCAAAAGCTTTCTCTCGTGTATCTTTTCGCGTTAAAGTTCACATTCTAACTAAATGCATGCATAATAATACATGTAACGATAGGTTGAATACAATGAAAACTAATATTAATGGAGCTTAAACATTTGATACATCAAAACAATTCTACATATCCGAATGTAACGACACTATGTCATGTATATGTGATATACTTATATGAAATGTAAATTATTTTTTATATTTATCTCCTTTTGAGCCCATTATCCAGCTTACTAAAAGGACAGGGTTTAGTGAATTCAGTGAATCAAGTACGTGTAACACTAAACGTTGCCGTACACATATCTTAATGTAATAGACCAAAATTATATCAGCCTATACAAAGAGAGTACATCGTTTACTTTTTAAAATATGTTATTCGAGTAACAAGATAATATACCAGCTAGATAATTTTTAGATTTCCTTCATACTCCGGTCAAAAATCCTTAGAAGTACAACGCGTGGTGCAGCAAGCCAAGTTCATTTTATATATTCATGTGCCAGAGTTTGTTGTAACATTGATTGAAAAAAGAAATTCAAATTAGAAGGTGATTATAATCCTAAAAGTTGAGACAAGTACGTGGATTTTCGTATGCAAATTTGGTCATGAAGCATCGGAATACATCATTGGAGAATGGAGGCACCAAAAACTTATTAAAATACTCAGATAATTAAGAAGCGAGAGAGATTAAAAGAAATTGATGCTGTTTTATGCATCTCCTACCATAATCGAAAAGGAAACGGAACAAGTACGTATACGGACTAGTATGGATGTGAAATTAATCTGATGTTTACTAGGCATGTTTAAAAATCATTTTTCCGCAGTATGCTAACGGTATCTTTCATCTTCTGAATATTTTAATTCAAACTTTGAAAAATATTCAAATACATAATATACCCTGATTCCCTTCTTCCATTATTATTTATCCACCTAGATAAGTTTGTATGTTCAGGAATTTTCTCATAGACAATAAACTACTCACATGCTTCAATCTTTATACTTCCTAAACATTTTAAAAAGTACCAAAGCAGGGAAACAGTCAGACTGTTACAGTCTTGTTCACTAAACTAATTTTTGAACCGGATTTTATGTTTTTTGTTAAACTTGAGTTAGGCTAACTCATTAGACGTGACCAAACATGAGCACACTGAAAGCGAATGCTCTTTTTATGATAAATGCTTTACACCTGGTAAGTCTACTTCTTAATAATTTCTTATAGTATAGTTCATAGTTTTACAAGCTGAGAAGAAGTCTATTACATTATTGTAAGTACAAACATTTTCTTTCAGATTGTGATAGTGGTAGGAACATCAGAATACTCCAGCTTTCATCCATGCAAAGTTGACAAAGTTATCCTGCAACCGCATTTTGGAATCAGTGCTAGAACAAAGAGTATTAAATGAAAATATTATGAGTCAGCGATAGGCAATACCAGCAATTCAAATTTACTATGATTTATTTTTCAGAACTAGTTGATATTCTCCAAGTGCCTCCACTACTCACACAAAAAATACATGCTGACATTTGTGCGTACTCAAATACGCACCAACTACATCATATCGATAAACCCCGATTTATCTGTCGACAGGTATGTTGAATAAATATGCTAACGATTGACGGTTCAAATATAAAGATGTAAATACCCAATAATACCTGTTTTCTAATTTTTAATTAATGCAAACTTATAGCGCTACAGCGTTGTTGAAGTATACTCCAAGACACGGGAGGACATACAGGGAATTCAGGGTTTGCAGTCATTTATTAAAGTGCCCGGAGAACAACTGGCTAATGACTTTGTCAAGGATTTTGTGGTAATAGAGTCAGGTTGCGATGTATTCATTAACTTCCGCCAAGTGAGAGTTCTCAGCAGCAATGAACAAGAGAAAGCATTGAAGAAAACTATGATATCAGGAGTGGCGTCGTTACACGGAGTTGGTGAAAGTAGCAGGGAAACACAGGCGCAAGCTTCTCACAATTTTCACAATCCGGTATCGGGTTATTTTTCAGACTCGAGGAGCAACAGTTTGAAGTCTAGATCCATGATAAGGTCTGACTTTTTCCGAAAAGGCCTCCACTTAAATTTAGAGCAGGTGGCTACTTCATTAAACTCTACTACTGAGCTTGCTAGTACTCAAGGAAAGCCAAGTTTCCCTAAAAACGAAGCCACAACTCAAGAGAATTCTAGCGTACCGGAAGGCGAAATTAGACTGACTCCAGAAAACATTGGTTTACCTTTGTTAATTTTGGAGTCTTCAATTGATCCTGTGATGAAAATCATCTCAAAGTCTATAAAATAAGTTATGCACGACAATTATGTTGAAAATGACATACATAGAAAACAATTGTTTTTGCATATTATACAATTTCATGATAAGCTATATTATGTAGTTTTAGAATTCAGAGGGCATTTTTATGATTTTTTGTTTTCATGTTTTGCTTTCTTTTATCGTGTTTCCCCTTCATCTCGGGCTTTAATGGAACTTTTAGCAATTTAAATATGTAACTTTATTTATTTGTAATAAAGACCAATAATATACATAATTTGTAAATATAGTCATCATCATTTATTTTCAGATTTCATTTTATACCTTTCTTTACAAATTCTACAAGTCTTATTTCAATGTTCTTGGAGAAAGTAGCCCAAGCTTAAAGGCTCTCTGCTCTTTCTTTACGAATGTGAAATCAGACCAAGCAGAAAAGTCTCAATCCCATTTTTTCCTTGTTTTTAGTCCAGCAGGAGCAGAGGAAGGCGTATTTCGCTGTGCGTGCATTGTGCATGCAGAAGAAGAACAATTGGCTTAATGCACAGATTTTTGTGGTGTGGCGAGCAGTAAAAAAATGAGCTTCAGGCCCGGCCCCCCAGCGTACAGCGTACACAATTCCAGCGTACAACGTACGCAATTCCAGCGCAGCGTACAAAAATGAGCGTACACGTTTTCGTACTGTTACTCCAGCGTACAAATTCCAGCGTACTGTTACTCCAGCGTACAAATTTCAACGTACTGTTATTTCAGCGTACAAATTCCAGCGTACTGTTACTCCAGCGTACAAATTTCAACGTACTGTTATTCCAGCGTACACATTGCAGCGTACAACAACACATACAAATTCCACTGTATTCCAGCGTACAGCGTACACAATTCCAGCGTACAACGTTCTATTATAAAAATCAGTAATAGTTAGCACCATTTTAACAATGTTTACCACTCCTCGTTTGCTTTTAAGTAGGATTTTCGATAAAAATGTTTGAGGGCCTTTGTTAAACATTTTTCGATATTTTTGGAATTTTCATTGGGTTGGGCATAAAACCCCAAATACCAACGATAAAATAAAACCCCAAAATTATCGAAAATCCAAGTAAGGTCTTCAGTAATCCCAACCCAACCAGAATATTTCAAACCCAATCTGAATAATTTTCAAAACCCAACTGAATATTTTCAAAACCCAACTAGATATTTTCATAACCCTACCATAGATTACCTAACCTAACCAACTTTAAAAGCAATCGGGGATGTGCATCTAACTAGATTAGAAGCTGACTAGGCTGGGGGCTAACTAGTTTCTGTTTTTTATAAATAGTACGTTGTACGCTGGAATTGTGTACGCTGTACGCTGGAATACAGTGGAATTTGTATGTGTTGTTGTACGCTGCAATGTGTACGCTGGAATAACAGTACGTTGAAATTTGTACGCTGGAGTAACAGTACGCTGGAATTTGTACGCTGAAATAACAGTACGTTGAAATTTGTACGCTGGAGTAACAGTACGCTGGAATTTGTACGCTGGAGTAACAGTACGAGAACGTGTACGCTCATTTTTGTACGCTGCGCTGGAATTGCGTACGTTGTACGCTGGAATTGTGTACGCTGTATGCTGTATTCCCCCAACCAAAAAAATGACAGGAGAAAACAGCTGAGGAGGTGTGAGCTCTGAGCACTGCTCTTTTAATGGTGCATTTAATTGAATCTAGAAGTACGTGCGTGCACACAACCTTATCATAATCCAATATTAATGCAAATACTAGCTAAATTGTTTAATAGTTTGTGATATAAGTTGTAAGTTATACCTGCATTTTAATGGTTTGCAAAACAAGTCATGATACAGGGTTTCACAAATATCACACAAAAGCCACATTTTCACAGTAATTGTGTTTCATTTGCCTCCACTTACAGATGTTAAAACTACTTAGATATTAGTACAAAACTCCTTCGAAAAGCAGAAAAAAGAGAAGGAAGCCGAATGTCACTTTTCGAACATTACTAATGACATAAGATCATAAGTTATTATGTGAATCGTTTTCCGGTCTGTGTTCTTGACACACAGTTTTCCCAAACATTCTTCTACTGCTTTCCCATTTTACTTGACAACTTAATAAATTCTACTGACTTGAAAAAAATGGAAGCTATTGATAACACTGATGGTGTGCAAAGCTCACCGAGTAAACGAACGGTTGACAAGAGAATGGGGAATGGGGACGCTTTCACTGGTGGAAAAAAGGATTTGGAGGATGACGTGGGCAGCATAGCCTCGTTAAGGTCTACAACGGAAAGCGTCACTACACAGAATGAAAATGTGGACGAAGAGGAAGAAACTGTAATGCTCGCATTCATTCATGCACCACGCAAACTTTATCGTAATATGTGAAAAAGTTAAACTAATGATTAAATATGCATTCGTTTCATGTAGCCTATAGATGATGATGAGTTTAACATACCACCGGTAGACTTTGAGCCCACATTGGAAAGTATTCTTAACGATGTGGACGGCCAGTCAATTTCAGACGATGAAGGTCATACTCATGGCCAACAAATTTCTGCAGAATCTCAAGTACAAGAAAGAGTTCAGGCTCAAATTCAGATTGTAAGGAGAAACATCATCAAACTGTCAACTGAAGTTTACAAGTGCATGCAGTAAAGTTACGATTTTCTTTTTAGGGACTGTTGCCAGAATCAAGCGATACTATTTCCATCGTCTCAAAAGGCTCGGATACCAGAAGTCGTAGCTCTAGTCGTAGTGTTCGTCTCCGGCCCGGTCAAATTCTCAAAAAGAAACCGAATTCTATTTTACGCCATGTTTTATTGAAAGGAATGACTTCTCATATGAATGCAGTTTCTGTAAGTTGGCAAGTTTAATACAAAGCATTTTGAGTATCTTTTTTGGAAAATAAAGAAGAATCATTTAAAAAATTCTGCAGGATAAGGTTGATGCTGGAACAGCAACAGCAGTGGCTATAGGATCATTAATTGCTGTTGGTACTTCACACGGGTACATTTTGATATTTGATGCTATGCAGTGTTTAAAGTGGTGCCTCGGGGATGTTAATTCAAGAGAGGAAGGTGGATCTGTTAGTAGTTTATCTGTAAGCGGGAACGGTAGCCGACTACTAGTTGGATATGCAAAGGGTCTTATCTTGATGTACGATCTTGAAAACGGTAAACTGATAAGGTAGGTACTTGCAACTTGCAATCCCTTAAAATGTAATGAAAAAGAAAAATATAATGTAATGAAAAATTAATGTTTGTCGTAGGGTCCTTCATGATGTCCATGCAATCAATACGGCAGTATTGATACTACGGGTATGCTAAACGTTACATTAGATTAAGCATCATTATCTTACATTAACTAGATTCACAATTTATTAACCAGGCTATTGTTCAAAACTATTCAGTTTACAGACGAATCATCACTCGCATTATGTAGTGATAGTGGAGGCTCAGTGTTTGAACTGAACTTTAAAAGAACAATGGGAGTTCGAGGCTGTGATTCAAGATGCATTTTTTCTGGAAGTCGTGGGGAAGTTTGTACATTTGAACCCTTATTGCTTAGTGGTTATCCTGACAATGCTTTGTCAAAGTATGTTATAGTTGCACTAGCTACGTTATCTAAGGTCAGTTACTAGAAATTAGTTGTTTCTGTCAATTACTCCTTCTGGTTATCTTACTTGTACAATGGAATAATCTTTCACAGGTTATAGTTGTCACGATTCGACCTAAACTGCGTGTCTTGTTCACGCATGCATTATCTTGTGATCCTACAACACTGCCATTAGTATCTTGGCAAATGGTTATCATTCAAACCACGCAAAACGAAAAAGTAGTAGATCCTGTTTTGACGTTTGCAAGGGATTCCACGGTGTATTTCTACCAGGTAAAATATACTAGATGTTTTCGCATTACTTGGCTATTTGTCCGCGTTATAATTCCTAAAACAAAGGGCAATGTTTTATTAGGTCACCCAAGGTCCTAAAGGAACACCTCAATTTCTACCTTTGCAAAAATTTACAGTTTGTTATCAGTTACTGAGCTTACATTGGCTAAATTCAAGAATCCTAGCTTTATTGGATACAAGGGAACAGTTGCGAATTATGGACGTAAGATCGCAAGAAGAGCTTGAAACAGTGGACCTGGCACAGGCTCGTCTAGTTTACGCAAGTAGTCATTTCAAGGGATTAGCAACTGGTGGAAATGTCAGCCAAGCCTTTGTAAGAACGTTATTTATCTTTTTAATTGCGTATTCAATGAAATTGTTTAATTACGTACATAATAACGGTTTTACTATATCGAAACACAGGCATTAGCGGGTGAGCGAGCTTGCTACAATTCCATTTTATGTTTTAACAACCAAATGGTGGTGCTAGGAACAAAGTCTGTGCATGCTTTGACAATGAGAACGTGGCATGAAAGATTGGATTATTTGGTTCGACAACATCACTACACCGAAGCTCTTCAATTAGGCTACGAATTATATTTAGAGAAAGCCAAAGCAGTTATTGGACTTAAAGGCAGCAAAGATTCTAAGCGTTTGATAGTTCGAGAAAAGGTAAAGCCTGATGCTTTATTTCAATTTTAGTTTAAATGCTCCTTTTCTAAAATGTATATTTTCTCAATTCTACCAGATACTGTACATTCTAGAGAAGTTTGTTGAGAGAATCTCTACTTTAAATTATATGGACGATCTTAGTACGGCTAAACAAAATTATGCCGAAACGATTTCTACTGCGATTAAATACTACGTTTTATTGGATAATGTGTAAGAGTTTACATACAAGTCTGTTCATGTAATACACTTGAATAAGTTGAATTTATGTTTAAAAATTGCAACCTTTGTTTCATCCTTTTGTGTCAGGGAGCCGATATTCGATAATCTGTTTGATATATGTCTGGCAAATCCAGTGTCCAAAGCAGCATATCTCGAAAGTTTAGAACCCTACATTTTGAATGACCATTTACGAGCTATGCCACCCACGATTGTAAAGGAATTTGTTTCACACTACGAAGAACTAGGAAACTTTAAAGTAAGTATGTTATACACTGAGGAATTCAAAGTGTTAAGTGCGTTCTAAATATTATAACTTTCATTTCTAACCAGCCTTTGGAAGCATGCATTGTCCATTTAAATGTCGAGTCCTTGGATATACACCAGACAATGAAGCTGTGCTGGACTCAAGGCTTATATGATGCTATAATCTACATTTACAATCAAGGAATGCAGGATTACATTACTCCATTGGAAGAACTGATGACTGAGTTACAGGCAGCGGTGTCAACTGGTACGTTTATAAACAAGATAAAAAAGAAACGAATCGTTTGTACCAAATGCAGTTAAAGATTTGTTAATTGTTTTTATTTGGTAGAGACGAAACTTACAGATGCACAAGTAGCATTAGGAAATAGAATTTTAGTTTATTTATCGTGTTGTCTTGCTGGACGAGCCTATCCTTACGGAAACATTCCGCCAGACCGAGCCGAGAAAGTTCAGTCTGATGTATTTAGATCCATCACAACTCTTCATACGAGAAACTCAACGGACAATGAGTTGGCTTATCCTTACTTACGGTAAATCGTGCAGAACATTTTACTAAAAGAACTTGTTCCGTTTTATTTGCATGCATTTACTTATTCCATAATATTTGTTTTTCGCAGGTGCTTTTTAAAGTTTGACACGAGGGAGTTCCTTAACGTATTGTCACTGAGTTTTGAAGAACCCATTTTTCAGTTGGATATGGGAAAGCGTCAGAAACAGCGTATGGTTGATATTTTGCTGCAAGTCATGGTAGAGCAAGGAAATTTCACTGTAAGTTGTATATAATTTCATTGTACCATAATTTGATTCTAGTTAACCGCAAGTTATGGGCCATACTTTTTCTTAACTTACTCATCCTTTTGTTTTCATTTTTCAGCCAACACAAGTGGGGGTGCTGTTCACATTCTTGGCAAGACAAATGGCAAAGCCTGATAACAGCTTGTACGTTAGTAAACTTCTGTTTGAGCAGGTTCGAAAATAAAATTTTATTTTTCCTTTGAACTTCGTTGGCTCTTAGAACTTTTCATAATAAAATTTATCTCCTTCCGCAGGTTTTGGAACATTTGACTAGTGGTAAAGATGCATCCCGTGTTGATGAGAGGCAACAAGCCCTTTTGGAGCTCTTACAAGCAGGAGGAATGCAACATTTTGAAGCGCAAAAACTCCTTGAAAAATGTATTCATGCCAAATTGTAAGCTCAAAAGCATTGTGCTACGTCCGTAAAAATTTAAAATACATACTGGTCATAGTAAGTTTCAATAATTAATGTTATATTTTTCAGCTACCGTGTTTGCGAAATGCTTTACGAAAGACGACAAGAGTACGACAAAATAATTGAGTGCTATTTATTTGACGACTCCCGACATCATCTTGTATTCCCTTATTTGCATAAAATATTTTGTCTCTTCCCCAACAAGAAGGAGGAATTTCAAAAGCAAGTTAAGCAGCATTTAGAGGTGAAATTTTCATTCAAATAATTGTTTTAATTATGATTCCTTTGATTCGATACGTTTGTACATAATGATTTTGCTCTATTTATTGCAGTCACTAGTTGAGATTGATAACAAAAAGACGGCTCAAGTAATTTATCTACACATGGCTTCCCTTGTCCCTGAACTTGTTAGATTATTGGAACAAAAGCCGGCAAAGCAATATTTGCTTCTTCAGGGGATATTTGCAATAAGGTATTTAGAGAAAGCATTCTTTTGAAAAAACATAATATCAAATTTCTATTGCAATATACTTATCTTTATGCACGTATTTATTAAGCCGCGATCAAAACCAAGGTGGAATTTCAGTAGATACTCTCACTACAGAAATGTACATTGAGCTACTCTGTAGATTCAATCCACAACTGGTTTATCCATTTTTGACATCGGTGGACACGTACCGTCATGAGAAAGCGCTTGAGGTATTAATGAATTATATGCAGTTTGAAAGTTGAAACAGTCTGAAATAAACATGTATTTAATTATATCATGCACGTATGACTATGGTTCATTTAGATTTGTCACAAACATAACCTAATTGAAGCGATTGGATATCTGCTAGAGAAAGATGGAAAAATTTTGCAAGCATTTGATCTTATGCTGAATCAATTCAAGGAAAAACTATCTAACGTATAAAATTAATAATTGCCCATTATTTTTATTTAAAAATGCAATAACATGATGCTGAAAGAACCCTTATATTTGGATTATACACTGTTATAGGTGTTTGAAGAGATTGATGAGGTCTTGTCCAAAAGTACGGACGCTGGTTCAATAACATCAAACATACAGTGGAATCATCTTCAGGCTTTATTTCTGGTTATGATTCAGTTTTCCCAGCGGAACTCTCCAAAATTAATAAATGAAGATAGAGAGAAATTGTGGCTTCCTTTGTTGGAGCTTACGATTTCGGCCCATAACAAATATTCAAGTGGAAAGGAAATTTCCTCCTCATTTAACGAAATGACAAAACATCTTTTAAGTAGTATGATGGGTCATGTATCACTTCCTACGATTGTTGAGATAGTTATGAATGATCCGAGCTATCAAAAAGCTACATTCGCAGAAATAAAGGATCTTGTTATGGGTAAGTTACGTATCTTTTTAATTCTTTGTTTCAACCACGTGCCTAGACCGTTTTCAAAAATAATTTTTTTGTAATCTAATTTCAGGTATGTTAGAAACATGTACGTATGAAGACATGATGGTAACTCTGGTCAAACGAGTAACAGAAGCAGATGTACATGACATTTTGAAACACCACGTAAAAAGCTTGAAGCAGGGATTTTCACCAAAATCCAAGGCTTGTCCAGTGTGCCATTTACCTATTGTTCCTGAAGGAAGTGATGCAAATTCCAGCTTAGTAGTATTCCAGTAAGATTGTTCACTATCTTTTACTTTAAAAAATAAACAAGAAATGCAGCGTATTAATTGCATGATATTTCTTTGGTAGATGTGGCCATTCTTATCATTATAGCTGTTGTGAACAAGCAGGAATTACATCTTGTAAATCATGTCATGTGCTTGACCCGCATTTCAGAAATAATACTCGTAGCAGAGATATATCATTTAGCGCTCCCAACGTGTTTCATAGATTTCGTCAAAGGTAATGATGATGTTATTCCCTTTTGATTTCATAGTCTTTATAAAATTCCATATTGTAATAATTTGGATTTTATTTTACTTTCAGAACCCAAAGTGGCAAGTCGGATGAAGATGAAAATCAAGAGCAAATTATTAGTCATGCCGAGTTTGAATTAAAGCTAGAAGCTTCATGCAAGGTTGAGTTAGATGATTTTTAATTATTGAATTAAGGCTTATTCTATTTAAGCATTCCATGAAAAATACAATTTGTTTCTAAACAAGCATGATTTAGCATGCTTGTTTACAAAGACTAAAGAATTTTTAATTAGCTTTAGCTAAGAAAAGTAGCTTAAACACACTTCTTGCCAAACTGTGGTCAGTCATACGCCTATCAGTATTCATTTATTTTCTTTGTTTAATTACCTTAACTTTCATTGCTTTATGCTAAAACTTTTCACCCAAGAAGGACAAAGATACATATACATATTCGTAGTTAGGAAGTGGACAGATGAAACCATATGCATGTTGAAACGTTATTTGTGATATTATTGTTAATTACCTTGAACATTATTCCAACGTAGATTCAGGAATTAAATTGCAACTATTAATGCAAACGTACGCATTGAAAAATGATTTTATTTATTTACCCATGAAATCACTAGATTTTGCCTATACCGA
The DNA here is from genome assembly GCA_029691765.1 of Entomobrya proxima. Classification (NCBI taxonomy): domain Eukaryota; kingdom Metazoa; phylum Arthropoda; class Collembola; order Entomobryomorpha; family Entomobryidae; genus Entomobrya; species Entomobrya proxima. The sequence continues at coordinate 8,050,363 of CM056170.1, read as the reverse complement.
TGTAACAGATCTTATTATTGATGAATGATCACATATGAATTAACAAGACACAAAACATTATATAGTTCATCGTCTCCAGACAAGAAAGACAAACGGTCAATCAATTTCAAATAACCTAGTGTACGAACAGACTTTAAGGGATGACAAGTAACCTTAAAGTATCTAAGAATCAACACCAAGTCCAAGACCCATCCATCGATCTGGTACCAAAAGAAAGTAGCGATCCATTGCTTCACAAAATCTTGTTTGGTATTCATCTGGTGACACGACTGTGGGAGTCTTTCCTTGACCGCCAAGAATACCAGAGGATTTAACAAAAGTCTCAATTTTTTTGTCCCATGTAAATGTTCGTATGTAATCTGAAATTATAATCAGAAACTCACAATTACTTTTACTATATCTTATTAAATATTACTAATCATTGAATTACTCTTACCAATGACACCAACAACTAACTCTCGTTTCTCCTCATCAAAACCAACGAGCAAGGAGTAGTCCATAACCATTTGCGTGCCAAGAAATCTTGAGTCATTTGTTAATGCAGTAAGTAGGACAGTTTTTGTATGCGGGCGAATATATAATGGATTCTCACAAGCAGCTGAAAATAGATTTAAAACCCATATATTTAAAGACTTTGTTAGACAAAACTGCAGCTATTTTTTCAGAGCACAGGTTGTTCTTACTGTTCAGCAAGTTTTCATCAAGTAATACCAAGTCTTCTTGTTCCTTGCCAGTTGCTGTGGCCAGACGATTTCTAATAGACCCTTTCAAATCAAATTTTTGAGATATGTTTCGTCCGTAAAATAGGTTTTCCATTATGAGGATATCCATTTTAGACGCAGAAGTGGTCACTGAATTTTTAAAACCTATTCGAAAAACCCCAACGATTTTGGCAAGCACCGTGGGTCGCTTATCTTGGAATGCAGTGGTCATGTAATCAAAGTAGTGGGGAGCAAAGTCCAGGAACGACTGAATTTCAAATCGGGACATTTGCTTCACAATGAACCGATCATCTATAAAATATGGAAATAACACATATAAGTATATTTTTCCGATTGATAAATTGAAAGGTAAAAGAAGTATATAGCGTACCAACTGTTTTGCAAAATGTTGACCCCGATTTTCCTCCGGATGCAGCCCAAGAAACACATCTTGAAATTGACCGAACAAAAAATTCCTCTCCTTCCACAAGGCACATTTCGCGAAGCTGACGAAAGTTATCCGCAAAGTATACCCGACAATAGAATTTTCCTGTGCTACTCCTGAACTGAACTTCTATGTGGCCATCCGAGTCCCTTGATCTACCAAATCCAACACTAACATGTTAGCATTTGAATAAATAATTATTGTTTTAACCTGTTTATGCGTTGAATAAAATTACCCATCTTTCTCGTCTACGGAAGCGTTCTTCTCGTCAGAAATTTCCTTTGGCGAATCAATTCTTTCATTATACGGATCTTTTGGGCTTCCAGTGCTTGATCTAAATATTTGGACACATACAAATTTTGCTTAATACTAGATAAATTCTTCAAATTTCTTATTATTCTTAAATAATCATATTCGATAGGAAATTTACAAAAACTCATCCGGATTCGCTGATGATGAACAAACCCTCATTTTCTTCTTTTCTTTGATTTGTCGTCTGTACTCATGTGAACTCAAAGTAAATGCTACAACCGAACTTGGCTCATTTTCGTAAACTGTAACAGGCAATGTGGTTAGCATGCATGCAAAGCTGTGTTCAGTATTGGGCCATGGACTCTGTTGAGTAAAATGGATGCGTGAATAAAATCAGAAATTACAAAAGCTTCTGAAATCAATATTATACCAAGTTCAGTACCTGAATTAATTGAACCGAACTAGCTCCAGACAGTAAATGAGATATGAGTGTCTTTACTGCACTGCTACTTGTTCTTTTCTCTGGAACTGGTTTTCCAGAATCTACCACCTCGTCTGATGTAGTTAACATTTCATTCTGACGTGGAATGTCTGGTTCAGCCTTGAGTCGATCAGTGTCGGTAGAATAATGTCTACTAGGTGACGGGGCTCTTTCCGTTCGGCATTTGGAGTCGTCAGATGTAAGATAACTGCTTGCATTACCGAAGTCATCAGTTAATCCAGACGTACTAACATTCCCGGTACTTATTGAATCAACGTCCGAATCTACATTTAAAAATATTAAGGTGATGATTTGTTGCTTTCAAGCATGTTTCTCAGACTTTAGAATGCCTTACTTTTCTTTGATTCGGCAATATAATCAGAATCTAGCAAATTCCCAGTAGATCGCAATGAATCTTCAAAATCTTTTGGTTGCAGCGACGGTTCGCTTTCAATTCGAGGAAGTTGAATTTTAGCATCAGTTTGGTCAGTTTCATTTTTACTTGATCCCTTGAGACATATTCAAATGAGTTTTGCATTTTTTGAGATACAAATTACAGTTAGAAATAGCTTTACTCATTCAAAACCTATACCTTTGTCTGTTTTTCTTCTTTCTTTCGCAACTGCACGAATTCGTTTAATTTTGTATTCCAGGACTGTACCGTCTCTGCAATACTGCATCTCAGAAATCCAATGTTATCGGTGACTTTCCACAGGAATGCCTCAGACTCTGCACAAAATAGACATTTGTCATTCATATTTGCTAGCTAACTATATTTAAAGAAATTACTCATGCATGTCTTAACATTATGTAACTACCTTTGTTTTTATCTCCCTGCACGTTAGGTGACGTTAAGCTCATTTGAATATCTTCTATTTTGGATCGAAAGACAGACTTTTCAACTTTTAATAATTCAAATAGGCCGTTTAAAACATCTGAAATATACAATGAAAAAACTTGAGCCTAGATACTGAACTTGTAGGTAGATCCTTCAGTGAATATAATTTTTAATGTAGTGTTACCTTCAACTTTTAGACCAGCGGCACCTTCCTTTAGTGAGTGCAGTACTTCTAAAATGTTCGCATGCACACCATGCCCAATTATTGCTACGGATTTAACGTCTTCAATAAGTTGTTGTACTGTCTTTGGGGTGTGTTTAGTTCTAATGAAGAAAGGTGGTAAGGATACTTCCCATAGCTTAACCTTAGAATATCTGCAAACATTTAGAAGAAATACATAAAAAATGTTTGTTTTTGTTCATGACTATGTACAGTTATTTCAAATCTATAGCTTACTTGAATGCTGCCACAATGTTCTGCTGGGCAAAGTATTGTTGATGTTCATGATGCAGCGAATGATTGCACTGATTATCAAAAGCCCTCCTGGAGTACATAGTTCCATGAAACCTAAGCTCCAAGTATTTGGCGAAAGACAGAAACCATGCATCAACCGACATAGGGACAATGGGTGAGACCTATAGAGTTGTCAAAGTGTTGATTTTTCAGATTATGAGATTATGCACATGTACCATTTAAAGAGGCAGATAAAAGTTAACATACAGTTTTGCATGATATACACCAGCTCCACATCAGAATATTATCACCAGAACCTAAAATCGGACTTTCGAGCTCCTTAAGTATTACTTGGATGCATGCATCCTGATGCACAAAACGTCGAATGTGCTGAAGCATCGGGGTGTCGCAGTTCTTTGCGGGACAAAGGTATGTTTTACGAAAGCAGTATCGTTCCAGGAACATTCCAAGAGAAATATCGTTTCTCCCGTACATGTCCATGTTGACAGTCCTACACAAAGTAAAGAATGACATATTGAAAGCCAACGTGATTTTTGTCTAATCATGTATAATCCAAAAATTACAACCAACATACCACGGATTAACGCAAAAGTATGGAAAGTTGGCAGATTGAGGAGAATAACTACAGAACGAAACTGATAATTTTTGGTGTAAGAATGGGTCCAAGCAATCCACTCTTCCTGAGGTCTCCGTACCAGAACGAATTTTATCCGACTCCAATGTATTCCAGCTAGAGTTGTTACTTTTCAGTTTAAGTCCATGTGATAGCTGACTCTCCGTTTGAGGAACAAATTGTAGCCTTCCACCTACTCGTCTGAAGTCTGCAATCAAACTCTGGACCTCGTCCGAACAAATCGAAGAAGTCAACTTTTTTGCTGTAAAGGGATGGGGATCATTTCTTTCGATTACAGGGGAGTCCATGAAGATTTTACTGTTAATGTATACTCCGTGCATGTAAGCATTAATTATGTTGTTTTCACAATCCATATTATATTGCGAATTTTCTACATAGTCTGTACTATTCCGATTTTTCCTGACTGTGCTGTTCAGCTTGGAAGACCAGTAAACTTCCATAGGAAAAAATGCACGAAGGTCGCAACTTTTTCCTTCCTTTGTTTCCAGATATGGTAACGGATATGAAATGAATGGCGATGCAGACAATATTACTTCGTAAAGACATTCCCTAAGTGTTTTAAAAGGTTTGGCAGATTTTTCTTCCATAGATGTAGATGTCGTCTGGGCCAAAGGATGGAAGTCTGGTTTACTTGTAGAATCAAATCCACTATCACCAGAAATAGATTCTATTGTTTCAGTTCGAGATGGAGACCCAGTAGGAGGGCTAAATTCTTCTCTGGCTTCAACAAAATCTTCTGAGGATGGTGATTGTCCTGCTGAAATGCTAGGACTTTCCTCCTTTCCCGCGGGAGGCATTGCAAATGAATCGATATGAAAACTTCGTTCAAGTCTCCAATTATACGCAACAAACATCATCAAGGACATTATTTTCTTCACTTTCATCAATTCTGCATTAGTTCCGCCTCTAAGTAGCACCGTGCACTATAAAAATAAATTTTTACATGACATTATGAAAATGTGATGGAAAAAGAAGTATTTCAAATAAAATTAATATTTCATTTCTTACCCCCAAATGCATTGCACAGCCATCAAAAAACATGAGCGTTTTTCTCATTCCATCCGAAATTGTGAAAGTTTCCAGATAAAAATTATGACATAGACCCAACTGGGGACGACCAATATGTGTATCAACAGAGTCACAAACAACGCCTTGTGTACACCTAGCAATGCGCTCCATTACAGAAGGTTTCACATTGATGACTAGAGTTATTCCGTGGTCCAATAAAAACTCTTGTGCAAGTCTTGCAACAGTTTTCTCTACTATCACTAGATCTGGATTTAAAGCTAAAATTCGAGCTACAGCATTTCTCAAGTAGTCATTTTCCTGCATCACTAAAGGTTCTAGTGATAAAAACCTATTTTCGAATCTTTGGTAGTCAATAGAAGAACCGACTAGCAAAATCTTTGGATCTTTCAGCTTTTTCCGCATGTTACGATGTGACACATTCTTGGTGCAAACAATGCCATTGACAATCCTACAATCTTCTTTAGCACCGCCAGGTACCTTCTTAAATTGAATGTACTGTCTAATGTCCATATCATCATCTGAATGCTTAACATCAGGTCGAACTATTTCAGTTACTTTATGCACAATTGGCAGGATTATATCAATCCAACTCGGCGAAAGATCCATGCTTTCTAGTAGCTGAATTAAAAAATCATTTTCATGTTTTATATACGCGTTACATAACCTCTGGAAAGCTGCCATTTCGCAGTCGTTTGTCAGCTCTTGCGGACTATGCCATCCGGTTTGTGCAGATATATCTTTGCTACTGCGCTCCTTTTGAGCTAGTAACGTCTTTTGTAAAAATTCATCTGTCATTGCTTCTGTTGTAATGCTCATGGTGGTAGACTTTCGTTGAGGTCTTGGAGTTGTTTTTGTGGATGTACTTGGAGATAATCCTCCACTCATCGGATGATTATCATAAGGGTCCAACGAATCCTTTTCCTTGGGTCTGGACATCGACACAGTGCTATTTTTCAAATTCATGTCAACAGAATATAGAGAATTAGATGATGGAAGACGCTTGGTGTTGGGTCGCTCATCTGAATCTGAGACTCCTGCTACCGGCTCCTTACTATCGGATGTGTTTTCCGAGCTTTGATCTTGACGTTGGTTTTTAATTTGCTTTACCCATAATGGGTCATGAACAGAATCCGACCATTTTCTACCATCCCCCAAATCCCCACTACTTCTTGAGCTGGACGGTTCAGGAACTTCGTGCACACTCGGTAATGGAAGTTGCGATGGTCTGTACAGAGCATAAGCGTCCATAAACACTTGTTCTGCCTGTGAAACACATTCCAGTAAGCCAGAGTCAATTAGTACTTGGCCAATTTGAACTCCTTGCGTTCTGCAAGTAATTTTTCTCTGTGTTAATAGCCAATCAACCAGCTCACTTCCAACAACACATGAACTATAATTTTTTTTCAAGTTATGGCGGTGAGTGGCCCAATCGATCCCTGACACTGGATGGCACATTTCATCCCAAAGTGCTTTCAAGCCAACCCAGTCACTAACAAGTTTAACTTTTTCGTCCGTTGCAACTGTGGTGTTTGAGTCTCCAGAAGACTCCAGATTTTTTGAAGTTGCGAATCTTTCTTCTTGATATCCCAATGATACTTTCCTTCTTGGTAGAGATCGGTAAGTATACTCAGAAGAAAAACCAATCTGGGCACTGCTAGTGGTCAGTGATGAATCTGGTGTTGAAACACCAAACCGATTTTGTAAATCCTCTTGTACCATCCTTAAATCGTCAGTTAGATCAGAGTTCAAATCTGCAGACTGCAGGTACGAGAGCACGATTTTGCAACAGTAAATGCATACTCTTAGGTCACCTATTTATAATTCCCAATAAGAAAAGTTGTATTATATTTTTACTTTACTTTCAGAACCAAGTTATAATTCAGTTTAATTCTGTATTTACCGGAGTATCCAATTATCTTTCCAGGAATTTCTTGGTTGCAGCATCTAGAGCAAAATATCTGTCCACAAATTCGACAGTGATGTTTTCGGCGAAATGTAGTAAACCTCTCACCACATTCATAGCATTCTTTACTGACTGAATCAGGCATCCAGTATTTCTTCATATCTGCTTGATTCTAAAAGACAAAAATAATTTTCCGTGAGCTATAAAAGAATTTTTCGTTCACAAACAATCTGTTTCAACCTCAATCAACAACCACTTACACTTGATCCCATTGCTATTAGATTACTAATTCTTCGTAACACATTTGGCAAAGTACGGGCTTCAAACGCGAATGGAGATGCGGCTCCATCAAGTGATGGGTCTGGCGATGGATTTGACAAGTTGGAATCCGACCTATAGTACGCTGGGGCAACTGGTGGCATCGTCCTCCGCACAGGTATGCTGGCACTTACAGTAGGAACATTTTCCAAGGAATCGGCCCTTCTCTCTGCCACTGGACATGGTTCAGGTATTCCAATTCCAGCACCTGATGGCAAAGGAGGAACGGACGACGGACCACTACTTACACCACTACTTACACCCTGTTGAACGGAAGGTGGTGGCTCTCCCTCTATAAATTCATATATGATCATTGCCATAAAAGATGTGGATAACAAATTGCTTTGATTTTAAGCAAATTTTCTTTTACTGTTAGATATGATAACGCAACCATTAGAATATAATGTAACTGCTTACCCGACTTTCTCCAAAACATAAACTTGGACAGGGAAAATTTTAAGCTATCTGATTTCTCCTCGGCCTCCAAAGGAGGAAATTCGGTTAGTTTACTCGTAGAATTTAAATTACTCATTTTTACCAGTCAGTTGACCAAGTATCACCCAGATATACTTTCATTCACGGGCTCACCTAATCATCTTCAGTTATAAAAATGGAATGCTTCAAAGTGACATTACCAGTCACGAATGATCACAAAACTACATTTTATTCATATTTTATGCAGTTTGTACATTCTAGCACGTCGATTTACTGCGACTTAATTACAAATATAAAAGTTTGTATTGCACAAGTACGGTAGATTACACTAATCTTTAATTAGCACCAATTTTACAATTAATCTATCATTCATCCCCGTGATTTATTGCTGTTTGCACAAAAAGCGTATATAAAAGCACAGTGTTTGTACTTGGGAATTGGAATTGGAATCAGCCCAAAAGTCAGATGACGATCTTGTCACTTTTTTTGGGTGCATCAGCTGAAGCATGTTGGTATACAAACCTATAGACAAGGTATATTTGAGTGGACTTTGTTGTGCACGCACAAAAATACGCTACGCACGTTTCTACTTTCTCCATGCATCATGCATTTCCTTCTCCTTTTCAACGGGTGAGGGTTCTCAAAGATGACATGATTAAAGATTGATTAATGATTAAAACTGCAAAAATCACGTGGAATAATCACAATTTATGTAAGAGTGAATCCATTGAAAATCAGCAATCATAAAATACATTGATTATAAGATGAGTGAGTCAGTAATTGCGCCAAAATAAATTATTCTTGTTAATAGTTTGCTTTTGGAATTATATGCTTAATTTATTTTCTTTAAATGGAACTGTTAAATTCCAAATAACAATCAATATTATCCTCGTTAAATCAAGTCATACTGAACTAATAAAAACAAAAATATCTATACTAGACATAATATTGCTACTTAAATTATATTATGAAATATGGACAATTAAAAAATGCATTGCTTTGAACAGCGTAAATATTTATAGTAAACGTTACAGTAATCGTGTTTTTCATGGAAAACAATGAATATAAAAGTTGTTTTCTAAGTACGAAAATATTTTCTGATAAATTGTTAGTGTGTCTCTTTTGGATCATGAGAAACTCCATATAAAAAAGTTTATCATGGTCATTATTGGAAGGAAGGTTGAGAGTCAGAAAGCAAAAACTGATCAATCTTTGGTTGGTTATCAATGTTTGATAATGCAATTTAAAAACGTTCAACAATAATGGTGTTTGAGACAAAGGTCGCGTGCGAGTGATGTTCACAGTAACATTTATCCAATTTTTCGCACGGTGGCATTCGTTTGTCAAAATCCTTCTCACGATGGATATTAATTATTTGAATGAAATATTAACGCTACTACACAAACAAAATATTTATTGTTTAAATGAAGTTCCTTCCGAGGGATTATGATGGATGGTGATTGAAAACACGTTTTTTGCAATTTATCGTCATCGTTGCTTCTCGTTAATAGTACCCTGCATGTCCATGGGGAAGTGCAGCTCCATAATCCATGAAATACGGGTCCCCTCCATATCCTATGGCAGCGTCTAACGGAAGGGGAACTGCTGCAGGTGCAGCAGGAACGGAAATAACTCCACCATGGAGAGGTAGCGGATGATGCGGATGTGGATGTGGCGCTGGGGCAACAGGCGCCACTGCCGGGGCTAAATGGTGTTCGTGAGGATGGGGATGGCTGATGGGTAATGGCTGATGAGGATGAACTAGTGGGGGAGGATGATGAATGATTGGATCCGCGGAACTGGAATGGCGAATGTATTTATAATGTGTTGGTCCTTCTTCGTCCAAAGAATAATGATTCTGGAATGGATCCTTGTGCACTTTGACGCGGGCAACTGCTGGCAAGTAATGTCCGTGTGGGCCAATACCTCCATGACTGATAAAACCGTAACTAGCTGAGAAATGATCAGGAAATGCCCCTAGCACAAGACTTGAACTTCCCACAAGAGTTATTAGCAAAGCGGAAATTGTTAGTTTTATCATTTTGAAAAATTTTAGATTCTAATACGGGATTTTAATAAGTTAAAAATTATAATGCTTTAGATCAAAGATAAAAAGCGAAAAGGAACTCAAGACGCCGTTACCGTTGACGCGTTGAAATTGGATTGAAGGCTTGACATGAATGAAAATTCCTTTTTATAAAATCACTTTTTTTCCAAAGGACTGACTGTTAATGTTAGCAGTATATTAAATATGTTTAAAACCTTTGTTCAGTAGCAAAAGAAATTACTACGCTAGCGTCAATGAAGTTTCTTGGAAAAATCTATTAAATCAGTCATGCAAAGCGTACAAACTTCCAATGTTACACAGGCTCTCCCAAGTCCCATCCTATCTCTAAACCTTATTTCCCTAAACCTTCCTGTTTTTTTGCATTATAAAGTACCTCATTGAATTCAAAGTTTATTTTAAGATGAAATTTATAATGAATTAACTTATGTAGGAATAGCCGCAGGCTTATCCATTACACCCACTTGACGCCACTAAAAGCTATGCATGCTAAAATCAAATGAAGTACCCATTATACTGACATGTATTAGAGTAGAACTATATATAAAAGTTCATCAAAGGTACAGGGACAAAATGTAGATGCCTCACGCAGAATCTAAGTTCACACGACATCAAGTCATCAGACCCAATTCAGTCGTCAGTAGCATCACAATTACAATTTTTGCTACACGTTAATGGTGCTGGTGCTGATGATAATCGCTTTTATTTTTTTGTATATCTGATTCATCTAATAATTTCTCAGCAAAAGAACTTCAAAGAAGACAGGTTTAGTCTTTAGTCGCATAACAAGACAAGTCACCCATATCAGTTCATTTATCGAAAGTCTCATTCATAATACAATACTGAGAAATTCATAACTTCAAGGAAGTCTTTTATTCGCAATTATCTAATTACCAAATGACCCTCACATAAAACTCTATCTTGATCTTGAGGAAGTTTCAGTTTAGGTATTTTAATTCATAAAGTTCTTAACTACTAATTTGTCATTCTCTATTTTCTGCCAATTGTATTCAACATTCAAAATGCATCATGCATTCAATTTTACGAGTTATTATCATACTAACATGGGTTTTAAGTTAAAATGACAAAAACGTTTGCGAGGAAACAGAAATTCCATGGAGTGTTTTCGTTTCCTAACTTGGTTAGAGGAAAAACTAAAAAAAATTGCAGTAGCTATCCGAGCCTTAACATATGGGTTGATGGATGAGAAGGGATTGGCGTCACGACGCGATTTTCCTATACATTGCATATGCATAAGTAAATCCTGGCTGTTCTGCCAGCCAGGCTCCAGGTTCCTCCAGATTCTTCAGTTGCGTAGGATAAAGGGTACTCATTTAAGTATGGTGTAGTGACATCCAAAATTGCTAGGGGGAGGGGGCATTGTGTTGCCACTAAGAATACAATAGTATCAGAACCAGACGCCTGTTTTTCATGTCAGTTACTATGTCGCTACAATGATTAATATAATATAGCATCACTTTCGAAGTTTGCAAGATTGAAGTTTGAGCTACTTAATTTAATTAATAGCATTGCAAATTTTCAAATGCAAAATGTTGCAGCTGTATTATATGTTGCAATAATTATGTAACTTCTGTGCGTATGCACTGGCACATTTCTTATGCTCAATCCAAGATGCATCATTGCTCGCAGGTTTGGGATAATTATCTGCTTTAAAACCATTCTTGTTTAAATTACTTGTTTATATTCAACACTTCCACAAGTGATTATTCCCAAGACACCAACACCAAGTTTGAAATACCGAACCTAATTACATGTGAGAATTTATGTGTTATTGGTGTTATCAAATTGAATGACAGATATGATGTACAAAAGCGACCATTTGACATGTTTTATCGAAACAGGAAAGTCATTAATTGTTCACAAACGATGCTAATTTTGAAATTATTTGGCAATAAAATATAGACTCATGTCGTTGTAAATTACAACTATTTGAAAATATAATGCGTGCGATGGCCTCGTAATTGTGGTAATTTATTTGGGCATCAAAGATCAAGCATTTTAAAGGTGTGTTGTAAGAGCATTCGCTTTTTATTAAGAATCAGTGATTGTTTTGTTTCATGTCTCGGGACATGGGACGGGATACTTCGAAATGTTCGAAAACACCAGTTTTGTGCAAATGTTTCATTTTACCATGCGCATCTTATAAATTATCCGGGCAATCCAAGTAAATTTCATGTTCCGGGACTCATTGCTCCACTCACTATCAACTCACATGAAGGCTTCGCTGCTAGTATCACATTACCCCAAAATATTAGTTATTTTAAAACCCAAATCACTCGAGAACCATACAAGACTGTGAAAATCTAAAATTAGTTTTGGAATCAGCATTAAAAACCGTGTGGAGGGTGTATACATAGTTTTTTGAAAATATTTCAAACAAGCGTGCAAATTAGTATTTAAAAGTTATCCCAGTTTTAATTAAAAATCTATTATGCATGAATGAGAGTTTTTTGGTCACCGACGTCAAACACATGAAGCCTGAACTGGTATCGTGTTACCCCAAAATATTAGTTATTTTAAAACCCAAATTACTCAAGTATCATAGAAGACTGAGAAAATCCAAAAATTAGTTTTGGAATCAGCACTAAAAACTATGAATTTCAAACTTACGTAACGTTTTGCCTGTAGAACTCTTAAGAAATATGTAAGTACACCAATTTTGTGAATAATTATTAGTCGCAAAAAGGAAAACTAATGCTTGCCCGAACCGGAGAAACGATGTGATATTAGAATTTGAACTTTGTGATAATATTAATTAACAATACCTTTTAATTTAACCAATTTTTGTGTAGGTCTACTTTCAAAGGCAAGCATTTATTATGTGATAATTATCGAATGCTGTGATTCAAGAAGAAATGTCAATGAAACAATGAACAAATACGATTTTTATACGGATGACGGATCATCATATATCTTTTAAAACTATGTCAAGAAGCAAGTCTACCTTGAGGTTTATGAATGAGCATTAAGCAATGAATATGAACGTAACAACGACTAATTATCTCACTAGCAAAATGAAATGAGAACATTACTCGCAAGCAAGTCATCAATGGTTGAGTTAGTGCAAGAAAAAACTGTTAGGATAAGGATAACCCGTTACTACCAAGTACGTCCCTACTCAACAAGTCCTTCCTTATTGGCAGATATTTAACAAAACTGTGAAAGGATATATTCATAATTAGTCGATTAACATTGTATATGACCGTTGTACCATGCTCCTGTTTTGGAAAAAAAACAATTGTTTTAGATAATTAGCTGCTAATTATTAGCAAAGTTTAATTAGATACGTACCAAGGAATCTATGATAAACAAAAAATACTGACTAAAGCCCAGGTTGACAATATTCCAAAAAGAAAACAACCATGCACACTACTTGCTCTTGTGATCCATCAAACACAACCTGGTTAGCAAAAGCAAACATTTTACACTTGGAACGCGAACGGTTGAACAACAAATTTGACACTTAAAGCATATACTCCAGAACCGAACAAATTGTATTGATGGTAGTTAAAGGGTTACTTGATTTAAAATTTCACTAAGCATTTGCCAAAATAAGCCAAGGTACCATATTTATTCGATTTATACCCCCGGTTAATATTTCAAATTTCACATCTCAAAGGAGGGTATAATTCGAGTGGGGTCATAAATCGAGCAAAGGGTATAATTCGAAGAAATACGGTATATGGCTTTGAAACTCCGGCTTAACTAATAGCAAATGAGGTTACAACTCTTTCTAATTCAATTCTAATAGCAGCATTTTAATAGATTGCATTTTTTTCGTCAACCCACCATTGACTTGTGACTTCATGTTAGTCGCATATGCATAATACAGTATTCTTTTGAATCGGTATTGTCCATAATTATAGTCAGTCATATTTGAAAATTAGAATGATATGAATGAAAACCAAATGCGCGAAGTTATAAAGTATTTGCACAAGCTCACAACGAAAAACATACATACTTTTACAAGTATGCAATGATCTGTTCAACGTTGGTTCAATAAGCATTTCCGCAATTACAGTGACAGTAATTAGCGCATGATACGGCATTTTACATGCAAAATAACTTTTAAAATGACGTAAAACTTATATTGGCATCGTTTATTTATTAATTGTAGCGCATAACATTTTGTTTTAGAATATAAGTATCATGGACTCTTATTTAAATTAAATATAACAATACCAATTTGTATCGAATAAAAAAATATTTTAATACATCGTGCGATATTAAAATGCTTTTACTTGACTTAAAAATCAAGTCAACCAAAAACATTTTAACATCGCACGATCTATTTTTCCAAATTTACTAGATTTGTTTTGTACTTCATGATTGCATAATCGATGAACTGATTTTGTACCTGTTGTGCACACACCCACAAGACGATTGGGTGTACTTCCACACAAACTCCAAAATAGGCAAACCCATGCATTTGTTTCCCTACATAGGATTCGGATTCCTGCCCTGATGACAACAAGAGTGCCAAAAGTGTAACCTGCAGTTCCAATTATGAGAGCGATGGCTTTGCTTCGTACTGATTCAACAAATACTGATACTTCTGGTTTGCCTCTGGGTGATTTTCAAGGAAATCTTTGAAAACGACTGGAAATTTTGAACGAATTTGAACAACCTTTTTTGAATGCAACCATTTTGCAAACCCCGTACATATTTCCTGCGAATAATGAAGGAAGAACATCATATATATAATTTTCATCATGTAAACATTTAGTAGAAGTTGTGAAATTTGATTAATCCACGTTAAAAAAATTCCACCAAAAACTTACAATCCATCCTTCCGTATACTCGTCGGAAAGATCAAGCCACTTTTGGATTTCAAGTACACGTTTTCGTATACTTTTCAGCGTATCGGAAAGTGATTTCGACGAATTCGATTCAAACGATGCAACTTTCTCCCGTAATGCGCGAAGAAGTATATACCAAACCGTTTTCTTTTTTATGAGACCAATTGTGCGATCTTCAGCGTCAAGAAAATATAGAACTTTGCCTTCATGTTCCTGTTGTTTCCGTATCTAAACCCATTAAATTCATTTTAATAACATTACCAATCATAATGTTTAATTTTTTCAAAGACTATCCATTCTTGATTTTGTTTGGATTAATGCATACCTTCGGGATATACAATTCTATTTCCGCTGTGGGATCTTGAATAATTTCTATCACTTCATAATCAATCGTTTGTAATCCAAACTCTCGGGCTTTATCTATAGCTTTATTAATTGGCAGCGAGCAAAAATTATCGACGATACTTGTATTTTCAGAAAATTCCGGTTTTGTCCAGCAGATAAATCTGTAGAAACGGAGTATAGCATAAAAATATCATACATAAGTCATAAGCTGAAAAATGAGGAAGTCATAATAATTAAACGCTAAAATTTATGCACACCGTAATTCAGGATGCTTCAAATGACTTAAGTTTACAACATGCTGATGTTCTGGTTGAATCATCTCAGCCACTAGTGTAAGTTGGTTATTTTGCATGAATTGAATCAACGACTCCTTTTTGTCCTCTGAGATTTCAGAATTTTCTAAATAGTTTCTAAAAAACGCTCGGGATATTCGACGAGCAAACTCAAATCTCGCATCTGCGTACCTCGAAATGTCATCTAGCAAAATTGTTAAGCACAAGATTATGTAAATCATCAAACTTTCACTAATGCCGTGTGCGTGCTAATTAAGCTCATATTATTAATGTACCTGCGTTTCTGATAAGCATGTGTACATTTTTTGATCCAACACAAAAATAATTTTGTCCTAGAAAATTCCAACAACTTATATGCGCAGCTTCTCCATTTTCTTTATCCGTGCAAATCACTTTCTTGGTGACATTAATACTCTGTAAGCGAACGTGTAAGCAAACCGCTTTTTAAATACATCGATCAACTGAAATTGTTCCTTGGTTCAAACTATCTTTTACAAGCCTTCCAAAAGCTTTGAAACTTACTTTCGTAAAATAATGAACCCATTGTGACTGGGCATGAGCAGAATCGTCTTCATCTCCTAGTCCACCCGAGAACTTCTTCAGTGCAAAAATTAGGAATATGTACTTTGTCTCCACAATTTTTCCTCTCTCAATTTTATGTAATTCTAGAACACAGTTTCCTCTTGCAACCTAAAATGTCAGCAATAACGACAACATAAATATATGTGTATAAAACCGAAGTTGTGTAACATTCACACTTGTTTAGTGCTTTACTTTGGAACGAAGTTCCGCATGTGCCAAGTAAATTTTGTCATCTGGAACTCGCTTCCTCCCTCCGACTTTAACGTCTATGAGAACTCCGTTGTAACCTTTTGGAAGTATTCCGTGCGGAACATCGTATTCCTTGCAAATTACAATTGAAGTTTGTGACCGACACCAACTCAGCCACCTTTGAAATAAGTTAAGATTCACAGATTGTTCATTGATTGGAATCTTTGTGTGTTTTGCACACTAAAATTGAGCCAACGCACCTTTCAGCTACCATGCTGTCACCCTCTTCAACAATATCCATGTCTATAACTTTCTCAGTGTTGATTGTTGCATCTGACCCCAAACTTAAAAGATTGATTTGACAAGTTTCTCCGTCCTCATCATCGCCGTCACAATGTGACTCAATAACCATGTTGGCACTTGTACTCTATGTGAGCGTTTCAATCTAACTTTAAATCCTTGAATCTGTTTCCAAAATGATAAGGTTGATTTTACAGAACTCACAGTTGTGACTCGTGGAACTATCCAACATGTGGTGATACCGATCTATGTATGCCCGACTAGAGAACCCAAGCTACTAATGCTGAGTGAGCATGTAAAAGATTTACAGAGCTTTATATAAACACTCTTTGCTTGTCGGGTGTAATGTGATCTTTAAAATCTTTTACAACTGAGTAATTGTTGGTTGCATCATTTACGACGGCAAAAATATTGCAAAAACGTTTTACTTTTAGCGTTGTTTGTCGTTATTTGTACGTATTCGCAAGGGCAAACAATCTGTGGCTGAGTTCACTTTTCATAAAATTGCACCATGATCATGATCATTATTCAACATTACATGGATATCCCAAACATGTGAACTGAAGCTTTGCGTAGTAGCGTAGAATGGATTAGAGAGTCAATGTTGATTACCAGTTAGTATTGTTGTCCGTTTTGTAGTACATAAACCTACGCATTAACGCAAATTTCACGCGAAAGTGTTT
Source organism: Entomobrya proxima (assembly GCA_029691765.1). NCBI lineage: Eukaryota > Metazoa > Arthropoda > Collembola > Entomobryomorpha > Entomobryidae > Entomobrya > Entomobrya proxima. The sequence continues at coordinate 8,033,575 of CM056170.1, read as the reverse complement.
TTACATCGTAACCCTGTTGCATTCTTCATGGAAGTCGAAAATCTTTTAGTGATGGACGTAATTCGTTATTATAATAGTCGAAGCTGTTCAACCTAATTCTTACGGTTGTTGCGGTTTCATATTTCAGTTTCAAATGATCATAGTTCTCCGTAATTCTTTTCTTTCTCTAGTTCCAAAAGTTCAACTTTCTAGCTACAAGTTGAATGTATTTCTCCCAGCATAATATATCAATTAGAATATTATAATCGTTTTTCGTACGAAGAAATTTAACACGGTTGAAAGAAGATTAAAAAGCATACACGGACGTTTGTGTTTTAAATGTGATAGCATTGGAGATGATGTAAAATATTGCATTCTCCAGTAATACATTTTTCTTGAGCTATGATTTAACGATAAAATATTTTTATATTTTTTCAGTAGTACTATTTGAGGAACTGGTATTTAAAGGTGCAACGAAGGAAATATTTTCCAAATATACTTTAAAATCGTTGAGTTATCACATTGCCCCCACATAAAAAAGTCGATAATGCTCCAGGTATTTTGGGTTTTTTTGTTAAAACGTCCTTGCATTTTTGCATCTGAAAAATAGTTCATGAAATTTGAATGAAAGAATAAGTGAATTTAAAAAAAACAATATTATTTTGATTACTCATTTAATTAAACGAACTCTTTTATTTTATTTTTAGCATAAAATAATAAAAACAACAAGTAATACAGCATAGTAAGTTGGTAAGTTTTCTCTCGTCCGTCAAGTTTTAGACAGACGTTCCATTTTTTACTCTTTTTCGATTTCTTCTGACTATTCGCAGATGTAACAACATTAACAGTTGAGTGATACCTAAAGTATGTACCGTCAAAGATCTATCTTTTATCCTAACCTATAAATTAATATTAAAGTGATTCTCTTTAATTAGCAACCGGCATTATAAAGGATGAGTACTGAGGACATACACGATGTAATTTCAAATTTCTTGGTTTCACATTTAAATATATATGTATCTAGTTAACATTACAAACAAACAACATCAGTAATGGAGCATTAAAGTAAATACAAAACGTGTGTGCGAGCCTATGTCATAATATACAGATTTATTTCATGAGTGACTTCACAAGTTTTTAAACATTGATAAAGGTATACTTTACTAAAACCCAAAGTCGCCGGTCAAAAAAATGCAGTTTTCTTTTCAAAAGAATGTTGACAATTCCGAATTGTCACAGCAATTAATATAATAATTAACATTTCACAAGTGAGTATGTATACTATTAAACTGTAAAAGCTAATTAAAAAGTTGCAGATATTCACCCGTATTAACGGTTTCACATAATTTACACAAATAAATTGACACGTCAAATCTTATTATACGTACACATCAGCCTTGTCAAAATTATGACATGTTCGTCAAACAGTAATTAATATAACGTGTATAGATTAATTTTAATAATAATAATTGAACCAAAAAGCAACATCTTTGATTTCAGTTGAATCCATTTTCTGGTTTGGTATTTAATATTTGAAAGTTTACTTTTCTATTTAATTAACTGTACAATTTCTAAAATTTAAGGAGTACATAATATCATTTACTTTAATCATCGGTAATCAGTGATCATTATACACTATTTTTAAAAGCTGACATACTTATGACAGTATTGCGATTATTTTATTGTAATTAATTTATTAATTCCTAGTATTTACACGATGATGGGGGTTTCTTTCGAAAAATGGTGATGGTAGTGATGATGAATATGTTCATGAACATGATGATGTTCATGCTTTTTTACCACAGGTGGGCTTCCCATCAACGAATTCGTGCTTGGGTTCGGGTTTTTCTTGTTAGGGGATGAGAATTTCTTTTCATAACCCCCGATATTTTCACGCTCCAACCAACTGATAACCTGAGCCATTGCCCTAGCATGCTCCTGCTCTCTGTTTCGGTGTTTCAATTGGTGAGGAGTTGATGCTGCATTTGTCAGATTTGTGTTTTTATTCCTCGGAGAAAAGTGCTGCTGCTGATTTACTAGACAAGTCTCCAAGATTTCAAGAGGATCTTTCTGTTGCAGATTATTATGTGGCTCAAAAAACACGTTGTTTGAATTCAAATTACTACAGCATGTTGGATTGACCCCACCTGCTGAGAGATGAGGAACTCCTTGATTAAACAGTTGGTCACGTTCCGTTAAGGAGTGATGTCTAAAGAGGTTTTGGCTCAAATCATGCGACCTCGATCTGTGATGACCATGCTTACGACATTGGTGCTGAAATGAGTGATGGTTGCCACGATGTAGGTGTGCATCGTAAACTTTACCACCCATTCCTGCAAGAAGGTGATGTCTGAAGGGAGCTGAGTTTGGAAACGTATCCATTAATAGCTGATGTTTCTGCTTGCAAAGATTTTCACTTAGCAAAGGTAATACCGGGCAAGTAGGATCTGTAGAAAGTTGACTGTGAGTACATGGTGCCATGGAATGCTGAACATGATGCTGATGAAATTGCTGCGTTGTCGGCAGTTGAGTATGCTCCCGTCTGCAACATGGATTCACATTGTTTTTCTCCATGTTGGCCTGCAATATCTCAAGAATGTCGGGGCGCTGCAAAGAGCAAACACGCTCTCTCCATTTCTTCCTATTTCTCAAGGGAGACGCACTACAGTCTCGAAATACTTCTGGTGAAAGATTTCTACAACCGCGGCAAGCCCCATGGGCTGAGTTTGGCAGACGAACGGAATTAAATTTTGGTTTGTCCAAGTGCGACAGCTTTTCTCGGAGTTCTTTCTCTTTCCTTTCGGATCCACCACCAAACCTGTCCCTGTTCAAGTTTTCTTTGATTGTAACGTTCACATTGTTTCGCAACTTTGGCTTGCCATCCAAGTTGGCAGAGTTGGTGTTACCCATTCCGACTGCGGAGAGATTGTTATTATTTGTATTATTGTTGTTATTATTGTTGGGAGAGGTCGGAGTAGTTGTGGCTGGCAAGTTATTTGAGGTTGTTTCAGGAGAGCTTGCTTGAGTTTTCTCCGGTGTTACTGTCAGTCTCACTTTGATAGTCTTCTTCCCACCTTGTGGTACGGTGATGGAATCGTTCACCGCTCCATAAATGCTTCGTACAAGACCAGCGATATCCTATTACAATAAAACGCAAAAGTTACAACAAATTGTCTCTGTCACCTTACAATAGAAACTCAAAGAAAGCAAAAATATCCGTTCAAAAATATGCTTGTTCATACATCTTTGGTAATTTTTCCATGTCCATCGAAATCATAGAAAGTAAATGAGAATTCTTTCCTCTCCTCGCCAGACTCACACCCTTCCACTTGTACGTCACATTCAAAGTCCTGAAATCAAAAAAGATTTACATTGAATTAGGTATTTATTTGAGTTTAACGACTTTGTTATGCATTTAATTGCTAATATAAATAATATTCTAAGTTAGCCAAGTAAGCATACATGTACACAGATTTTGAGTTTCAAGTCAAGCATGCCAACGGCGACAAGAATCGGCTACTTGTTTTCTGATGTCTCTAATTGAAAGTTACTGAGATGAAGTCACCCGTGCAAAATGACTGAACTTTATGGCATGACCCATAAATACATGATTGCATTCTAAAGTAGATATATACATAGAACATATTTTGTTATTGAGTAACCGGCCGGTCAACATCCGATCAAGTAGACTATCCTACTAAATTGCAAAAAAAATCACACAGCCAGCATTTGACTTCTTCTGATGAAAGCATTATCCAGCTAGCCTATCAATAAGTTGCTGCTGAAGCCTCTGTTAATTCAAAACATGATTATTGTGATTTACGTAGATGTCTTGAAAAAAAATTTAAACCTGTCAATAATAAATCCAATTATCATGAGCATTAATACCAGTTAATGTGAATGATCCACTGTGGAGGCTTATTTTCCTTAAATCTTTATATAGTCTCAGAGACGTGAGTTATGCATTTAGAAGAAATATAAACTGTTCATTTCATTCATACGTGGTCTCCACTTCCTGTCAACAACTACTAATTATGTATTGATATAAATAATGTAGGTCAAATAGTCAAAACTCAACCTGAAGGGACTCAACTACTCTTCTATAAATTCATTGTTGGAATAAAGTCATGCGTTTGTGTATGTACTGGCCTCCGTATTGGACCTTATTATTTTGCAGGAATGTAATGAAAAATATGCCATTCAATTCATACCATACATGGGAGTGGTACGCAAATTATTGTAGGTTCTTGTATGTATTATGTATAATGGAATTTTCAATGCATAAGAGTTTGCAAATGATTTTTAGCCATGTAATTTCAAAGTTTCTAAACCAATTTACAACCGCTTTATTTATTTCTGGTATAGCTACAATTCAAGCTAAAAATCGTGATTAAACTATTCAGCTTGTTATTGCCGAATGTGAGTTTCTCACTGAAATGTTCAAGAACAAGCTTGTACAATAGTGAAACTATGAAGATTATCCGAAATCAATATTGCATTTTCATGAAAGCAGTCATTTTCAACTGTATAATACTACCTGTAACTAACTGTATAATATACAGTGTATATACAGGTATGCATATCAATTTTATTTTTCAATTGAGCTAAAAAATTGACGTGTATTTCTTTGCTTGACTATCTACTACTGAATTTGCTAGCCTTTATGCGTGACCAGACTTCATACTGTACAGCTTTAGTGTTTTAAAATATTCTTTTTTATGCTTTAGTATCGCTGAATCCCGAATTCGGGGTCTACTTTGTTCACGCACGCAGACAAATAGTGATAACAGAGGCCTCTAATAAAATGAAATGCCGACACAAAGCCTTGTAATTACTCGAATACGCTTCGCTTGCTTGTATTTTGTATTTGAATGATCGTTTTCTCGTATAATATGAAACAGTCGGCTTACTAATTCCAAACCCCATTATCATATAGTCAACAGTTAGAACTTAGTAATATTGAACCTCTGAAAGATTGCAGATTTTGATAAGAATATTTCATGCATAATATCATGGTTGTTGTGTGTGTGGATGAAAAAGAAGCAAAAACGCCGAAAAGGTGTGATTTTATTATAGTCGGCTTTTTGTAGAGCCTACCACCTCGCAAATTTGAACCCCATATAAATTTGGCATATGGGTGTACATGTCATGTCATGTATTTGATTTTTTTTATCTGCAATATATTCTGGAATATTTTACTGCACTATTTGCCACATTAAACATTTGGGTGCGCTATGTTGGGTGGCAAGCATAAGTGAACTTTATTAAATTGCGCAATGGACAATTCAAAACATGCACTACACGTTTAAACGCACTAAGACGAGAGGTTCATTGCACTCCTTTCAGTCAATCGCAATAATAACTCAGCATTTGGCAACCAGTATCTTGCTCAGGTGCTTACAGTTGGCTGTAGTATTGTGGATGAACGTGCATTTTACTTGAACAACAGCTTTGTCTTGGTACATGCAAAACAAAGAACTGTACACAATTTAAGTCATCCGTATTCATTTATTGCAACAAGAGCAATGAGTGACTTTATCATAAATTTTTCAATCTCTGAAAGCTGAATACCTTAAAACTAAGGAAAAAGCAAAAGAATAAATATTTAAGAAAAGTTTTACCTCAAATTTTACTTCATTGGAATGTTGATGTAGATATTCCACAGCCTCGGGTGGGTGTGAAACTTCCGAGACTGTTGAGGATGCAAGACCAGGATTTATATGGGCGCCATTATTGCACGAGGATGAAGCGTCATCTCTCACTAGTTCTTCAGTATCCGATGGTCGCCCATCACATACATTGGACCCAAGCACTGTAAACATAAAAGAATTCCATTTATGATTTACTATGCATAACAAAAAACAATCACAATCATGATGGAATGCGTGTTAAATGAAAATGACTACAAATTTATGAATCTTTTGGAAAAGTTTTGGGAGTACACATCGCGATACACATAGTTTTTTCCTCTTTTTCAACAAGAAGCAAACTCATCATCATCATGAGAATATCATTTTCGTTGGGATTATTATCTCAAGAGGGATCGGCTCGCTCATTTTAGCCCATTAGACGAGTGGAAACCAGCCCTCCGGAGACGATACAAAGTACAAATATTGTTTTGAAGAATGACGCAAAAGGCTACTCAAAGAACTGACGCGTCGGTAAAAGAATAAGAAGCATTTGAGCAACTTTCAGAGAAGTTAGCATGACAGATACCAACAACAATCGTAAACAATAAGCACATACCAAGACAGAGGAGTACTAGGAAAAAAGGAAGGAAGCCTTAATGTTTTCTAACCTCATATCTCGAAAAGGTCCCTTTTCAAAGAAAATAACAATGTGACATAAGGAATAAAAGTTCGGTCCGCCTTGAATCGAACAAATCTTCAGTGTTCATTATCAAAGCTTGACTACTCACTACCCATGGATGCCCTCCACCTCATATTCTCATGCATCTAATCTTATCTACGTGCTACTGCTACCTATGGCTAGTATGCTGTTGTTGGCATCGTCGGCATTTTCTTCCCTTCTCTAGTCTCTGACCATTTTATGCTTCAAATGAATGAATGAGTACAATGAAATATGAAGGAATGGAATCCTGAGGAATGCAGTTTGCCAGTTTTTTGTATTCTCGTATCGTATTCTCTGTATTTATATCGAGGTGAAGTGATGTTTGTGTAAACTAGTTGATCCATTCTAACCTCTCTGGATGAGTCTCTTAATACCGGTAACCTATTCTCTGATGAGACATTTTCTGGTACAATAATTGTATACATGCTAATATAAAAGGTTTAGGTGTTGGTTCCTAAAAAGTTCGGGCATGGACTATTGTGCAATTATATAATGAAAATGGTACCCTCCTGAGAAACTCGTCTTGGTGAGTACAAGCTTTAGGTGCTGCAGTATTGAATATTATTCATACCACAACCACAAAAACTTTGTATGTTTGTGCTGTTATTATTGCTTGTTAGAAACACCCCATAGTGTTAACCTTTTTTCCATTCTTTACTGGCACACATAGGTAGTAATCTTGTACGTGAAGTTTGTTAATGATTGGCCAAGCACTTTCTACACAATTCTGGATTTGTATAATTTCAAGATGCAAACGGTCCAACTCAACCGGCACAAAGAAAATTCTTTTTGCATTCTTTAGTTCTTTTAACTGTAGATAGAAAGTCACAAACAACTTTACAACGTGCTGCAACTTACCTATATTTCTATAACTATTTAGATTTTACGAATACTGAGTCTCAAGTTACTCGTAGTGGAACATATACTAGACCTTGTTACCAACCTAAATCTATATACGGCCAAGCTTCTTTCAAATACTCAGGAGTTAACCTTTGGTACCAACTTCCAGAAAACATGCAAATAATCCCCCCATCTCAGTACATTTTTAAGAGAAATATTCTATCTTATTATTTAAAAGATCAAGCAAATGAATTATCGTATTATCCTGATGATGATTGTGTTGAAATTATTGCCACTTGTATTAACAGTGTTATTGATAACTTATCTACCTAATGTTTTAATTTGACTCAAACCTGTATTCATGTTTCCTCATTTAAATCTAAATTATTTGTAAAAATGTCTCTGGTGTAATATGCCACTTGATCGTGGAAACCATGTATGACAATAAAGGATTATTATATACACATTATAGAGGAAAGATGTCATATTAATCAATTTATAAGTTCAAGAATCCTTGGAATTCAAAATGGCAGAAAATTTGTTAAAAGTCATAACGTTTGTGTAAATAAATTGCAAACGCATACTAATTTATGCTTACACAAAAATAAAATAAGTATTTCTCTGTTTAACAATACTTTAGTATTTTTTCATTTCATGGAGTCAATATTCTTACAATTTGGAACAGGCTTACAAATATGTATTTCCAGAATTTGGTATTTGGTAATAATAAAGAAAACTTATTTTTCAAATACCATTTAGAATTACATCTAATTTACTTTCGGCGCCTGCCATAAGATAGTAAGTAGATTTGGAGAGTCATTACAGGTAAAACTACTGATTAGAAGCAGTCGTACACACAGGAATTTCCTGCCAGGAAATGAGAAACGAAACCGCTGGATATTTGTTAAGCAAAGACGATTTTTACCCATCTTAAAATCTTATCTGAATGACACAACATACAGCCAATAATAAGACGGTGGGTCATAAAATTGTCGATAAAGGACAGTGGGTCTATAAGTGCTTTGTGATCCGCAAAGAAGTCGGAAGCCCCACTACTTAATAACAACAGAGTGGAGAAACCAAAGCTTGGCACCACCAACATATCAAAATGACCGCCTTCCAAAAGCAAATAAGAATCCCATTATGAAAAAGGAAGCCGTAGTAAAGGACCACCAAACCAAGTCAAAAGTTGTGTGTTTTGGACTAGAATATGGCTATAGACTCTGTTGATGATTTGATAATATGTTCACCAATTTTGTTAGTATTCGTATACGATGTATATTGCATATCAATAATAGAAATAGGTAAGCTAATTATTACAATAGTGTTGATGGCGGAAAGCCTTGATTTTTAGCTTCACACCATTTTGACCTCTGTACAAGAATCAGCAAAAAATCGAGAAAAGGAAAAAGGGCGGGGCAAATGTCGACTACAATTGGCAGATATTGATTGATTGATGATGATGAACGAGAGCAGTTTGTCTGAACTTTGGAAGTTAAATTCATTCAAAGCGAACATTGAAATACCTATAAACTCTACGTACACATTAATTGTGTATTTTGTTGTTTTGATCACTTCTGCTAGTCTAGACTACCTGAATACTGTGTTTTAAGTTGAAGAGACCTTTAAGTATTTCGTTGCGACTTTACTTTGATTGTAAGTAGGAAAATTCTAAGAAGAAAGGAAGCAATATCCACTTTTTTGTCTCCATTGAACCCCATATTTTGCTTGGTTTCGAAAATGAATGTGATTCCAGCCAGTCGTCCTGAAAAGCTTTGTCTATTCTTATTTTATTACTTTAATTAGTGGTTCCCACAAAGCCAACTCTTTATTTCAACAATCGTAAAAACTACAAGAAGGGAAGAGCTTAGAGTATGATTCAGGTAAGCATTGTTGTAACAGCAAGGCTTTTGCTTTTCGTTTATTCAGTCGTTTTTTGGTTACAAGCAATGTAAGAGGCAAAATAAAATATAGTAAAGCTTATATAGTATTTTTTGTATTTCATTTTATTTGGTTCGAGGATGGGCTGATACACGTCAAACTCTTCAACATTCCCGGTAACTGTACAAATTTTAGATTCGTTTTAATAACCATGTAATAAAGCACGGTAAGCTAAATCCCACTACATATCTCTATCACACGAATCACACACAGGCACAACACATCTCTGTTATTACCTGTGTGTTTTCCTTATCGCATTGTTTATATACTTAAGTATGTGCAAACATTGCTTGAGAGCTTACGCCACACTAACATTTGAGAGAGCCGCATCAAGTATCATATCAGTCATCTGCGTCGGCATTTTCTTTGTGTCTCCACAAGAATTTTGGAACCTCATATATCCAGTCATTTACTTATCTGCACTTTGCGGTTCTAAAGAATGCAACTTTACAGTGATAACTCTATGTGCTAGTGAAACTGCTTTTAGTAAATCGCATTCCATACAAGACTATTTAAAATTGTGATGGGTTGACCTCTTGTCGTAATAATATGCTTGGTTCATGTTACGGTATGCAGTGCTCTTCAATTTGTATGAATACACCTTGTCGGTTAACATCACAAGTTTCTGTTACATAAAAGTCAGTTAAATGCGAGTCTACAAAATATCGTAGAAAAAAATGCTTTGCAAATTATTCAGTAATATAATTATGCAAAATACCAACACAGTTATAGGCGTTCGTATACAATGTACAAGATGATTATTTCATGAGTGGTAAAAAATACATAAATGATTATTACGAGAAGCAAAATCTACACGATAAACCACTAATTAAATAAAAAGTCATGGGTATGATTGTTTATATTTATATAATAAAATGCCGATTAATTTCTCATAAAAATTTTCATTCACAAATTGTAGTATACATCGGCCTTCTGTGGAACTTCTCTTTAGTGCAATGCAGCGCAATGAGCGCAAACCGAAGGTTACGCTGTAGTTGATCGGATTTGTCGCAAGCTTTTGATATTAAAGAAGGGCTAATCAACTGAACCAAACCTTAAAAAGTCATCATAAATGCTACACATTAAAAATCAATCATAAATGAAACCGACAAAGCAAAAGCTTAAAACTAGCATGTAATATTATATAACTATATAAGCTTGTTTGTAGTTATAAGTTATAAAACAAGACGAAACATGGACATAAATACGTCACTCTAAGTTGAGTGTTTCAGTCTTGCCTGAGGGAAAACTTGTGGATTGTGGAACGCACTCTGATTGCGGCAAGTTAGCTTTTGATCAATATGAGATAATGACGCAGCAGCATTCCTCGCTAGGTTGTCATTAAAATACTCCGGGATAAATGCAAAATGTTTACTCTTTTCTTTACACGTTTCCCTAGCTCATTGAAGATGACCAAGGAGTGTGGAAGCGTAATCTTTAATGTTTGGTTTTTAAAACTCTCCGATCATATAAGATTACACAAAACCACTGCATTACTTACAAGGACCGCCATTCTTCTTATTAATGAAATTGAGAAAACAGGCAATGACTTTAATAAAGCTTCAGTAGTTCATAGTCTGTGTAAGTGTTGCAAACATTCAATAAACAAAAACATTACTTTAACACTAGAAATAATAACAATTGTTATTTGTTAATTTGCACTCTAAAACTTGTCTGTCACGTTTTGTAGGTTTGAAATAATTACATGGATGGTGACATACAAAGAGTTGTTATTATATTATTATTAAAAATTGAATATCTAGCCCAATGAATTGAATGAGATTAGAACTATATATCATCGTTCACTTTCAAACACGATGAGAGATAAAACGCTTCAAGCCTAAGGCATTACATATTGTCGTATCATAAAAGATACCCCTAAATTTTGAAGGTAGCATAGAAATGCAACCTCTGCAAGTTTTAGCAGTTGGTAGAGTAATTGAAGAATTTTACAGCTTCTCTTAACTGTCTGCTTTCAAAACTATTCTGTGGCCTTTGAAGTTTTCCGCGTATTCTCCAAAAGAGAGGTATTACAAAAAATCTAGTCAGTCAAGTCACCTACAAAAACATAAGTTCTTTCTTTTCAATACAACATTGCCTCCATTGTACTTCTTATAGTGGAAATTTGGTAAAAGTCTAGAGAGTCTTAGAGTCTATGCATCCAAATATCCTGGTTTGTGCAACTCGTTACAGATAGTTCTCGCGATTCACACCCATTCCAAGCAGACAATCAATGAAAAATAGTATCAAAGTGACAATACCCCATGTAAAGTGCACAATATGTCTGCTGAATTTCAAATGTGAATTTGTTTTAGTGATTTGTTTGGATGAAACACTGCAAAACTAGGTAAATACATTTTAATATATACATGCACTGATTGTGACTTTTTTTACTCAGTATTTTGTATTTTGCTCAGTGGAATAAAACCATATTATCAGATCAGAGAGCAAAGAAACATGTTTCGAATATTATTCAGTTTTGCAAATTTACTTATTGTTTTCCGTTTTGAAATATACTACACTTGCGGCATGCATTTCAACCTATTTCTATAACTCTTGAAACAATTTTAAACATTTTTATCTTCCCCCTACGGGCAGGTTGTTCAAGTTTTGTGAATATATTTTTTTGTTCTGAGAAATATACCTGCAGAATAGGCTACCTCACCTTCCATAAAAAACAGTACATCCAACAAAGAGGATTTTGTACGTGCTAAAATTTCGAGAAGTAAATAACGCAAACATCGTACACTTTTATAAAAATGATATGGCTTACAGGGTATATTTCTATCTGACTTTTGCAGAATACAAAAATGGATAATAGACGGTTGGGTAAGATTTAAGCGGCTGCTGTTGCCGTTACTGCTGGTGTCGGAATGTCGGCAAAACAGTGAAGATAGAAAGAAACCTCAAGGACTCCTTTGATCTTTTGCCGACATCAATTGACTCAACTTTCTGTGTGTGGGGACGTCATAGTCGCTAAGCCAGTGATTATGAATAAGCTTGGTATGTACGCTTATAAAAAGTGAAGACATTGACTACAAGAACAACTTCTTGCACAGGCAGATCACTATTTTTTATTTCGTATGGTCGTCTTGTGCATGAAACCACCAGAGATGGGATGTAACATTTTATCTACATCTTGGGAAATTGAAATATAATATCTACCTATGTAAGTTTTCATGTATTGAAATCATTCTGTGAGTAATCATCAAGAAGTTGTATAATATGCTATCTTAGTATAATGATGAGCATAATATAAGAATTTAATATATCTTGACCATTAGTTCGTCTATTTAATTGTGAGTCTTGACTGGACAAATTGTTGAGTTGGTTGTAAGTGAAACATGAGTACATGCCTAGGAAATACTGTATAATGATAATAATAGTGTGCTACTCAATTACTAAATCTAATTTTTTTATAAAAGTGAGCTTAGAAATAGGTAAGTGCTGAAGCTTCAATCAAAGACAGCGATAAAAAATTGACGTTAGCATGTCAATTACCTACAACAACGTTAGTCCATGCATTTTGTTGCTTTCATCAAAGCAGATTTACCGCCACATGTGCACAATTGCAAATTGTGACACTATATCTTCCACAGAATAATATACACGTTGTATCTAATAAAATAAATGATATAATATGTGCGTTCCTGTGAGTATTTTATTCAAGGCACGACTGCAGTACGCATGAACACTGTCAACGTAAACGTTAAAGAGTTCCTTGTAGACAAACACCACAATAAATGAACTTTATGATATTTGAAGGTGGCATTCACGGTTGCCGACAAAGTGAATGGAAACGAGTCCAAAAAAGAACTAGCTAACACAATGAAAATATTAGACATGCTTACGATACGCATCAAGCATATATTTGCATGGTTATACGATGTGCCTTTTTGCAAGAGCAACGGTCACTAAAAATCAACTAAATTTTAATAATGGTCAAAAGGCTATTATGAAAATACTACAGGATGACATCATTTACAGCGGCTTTCCGACTAAAAGTCATTTTCATTTTTATTCATGAAAACTCTTTTCCCTTTGCATTGGTAAAATGACCGCTTTCAATGTCAACTCGAAGCGTACGTGCATGCACGCTACTTTTTAAAGCAGAGTATGTACTAAATTTGATTCTAGTTAAGATCGGGAAGCAGAAAGAGGTGAAGATATAATGAAAACGTCTTTGAACACAGAAGTAAGAATTTAGAATGCAGACTAAAAGCTTATTTTTATCTATGTATAGTGTAGAAAGGATAGACGCATAGGTAATTAAATATGATAATTCATAGGAGCTCAACTATTTTTTTTTCAAATGACCAATAACGCACCTGAAATTGACTTGTAGCTGCATCCTCCTGTGTGGAACTTTGTTTTCCACCACTTGACGAACTGAGTGGCCATAATTACTGACAACTCGTTTGAGCTATGCATTAATAAAACCAATATAAATACGTCACTTGTCTAAAATAACAATTAACTCTAACAGTAGTACACTACTGCAGAGCGAAGATAACTCCTTGCCTGCTATTCATCACTAAATTGTTTTTCTTATCGGGCATATTGATTGTGTGCTGACCACGCATCTATGTACTGTACAATATCCTTTTGTGATTCTGGTCCCATAAGTTTATGAAAAACTTTTACTTTTATTAGAAACTAAGAGTACAATTATTTTAGTTAACTTCCGTCGAACTCAATGTAGAATTTTGCTGAGCAGATTTTTAAAATAATTGACCGAGTGAACTCTCAGGACTTGACAGCAATATCATGTACTTTTGGGGTATTTTCTACTGATAGCAGACTGACGATGAGCCTGTTTCTTTATAAACGTTACTTCACTTTAGTAACAAAACAGTAGCAAACACGGTTAGTATATTTGTCGGAGGATTAAGAACTCAGAGTTATCATTATCATCGTGTCTATATAGATAAAATGGTTTCCATGTTACTGGCGATGACTCTCCCGTACGAAAAAAATAACTGGCCAGCATTAATTCCCTTGGCTCCGTGTGTATGTCACGACTGGATAAAGGGAGTGATTTTCTAACGCTCATAATTTCCTGAATTGTTGATCCACCATCCGCCTACACATTTACGCAGGGAGGCACATACTTTTGCATAAAAATACAAGTCAGTTGTTAAAAAAGTGTCGGGTGGTTGTGGTTTCATTAAAAGCTTTTCGATTGGTTTCGAAAAGTTCTACTTTAAAGTTTTTGAAACTTGAAATAATGGATTAGGCAAAGTCGTAGAGTAGATGTAGCGTATTGGGAGCTAATGTGTACTATTGATGTTCACAATTATGCTTAAAGTTTTTTCTCTTTATTGTCACCGCTCTCTCTCAAAAGCCATTCATTCAACTTTGGCAGAGAGGTAGTTGTTAATGGCTGTCGAGTCGTAAAACCTGAATGAAAATCTCTGGTGGCGAAAGGCAGCTTGCTGATTTTGATGTTTTTTTCTCATTCACATTCACCATCACACGTTGTACTTGAGAATTTATACGGTTGCATATGTATATAAACGATAAAATATCATTTATTCAGGCTGGCGATCAGTCATCTCGACAATAGGGGATTAGATATCATTTAGTGAAGTTTTCATGCATTAGAGCATTATAAAGCTACCGTGGCTTTGTAAAAATTTAAAAAATACACTGAGGAATCTAAATTAGCATTCAGATAACGCAATTCGTCACTAGACTTATTTGGTTCGTTTTCACTATCCTTTAACAGTTGTTTTAAAAATTTGCTCATACATGTGCATGTGGTGTAAAATAATGCGTGATTTGATCTTTTTGGTTTGCTCGAGGAGATGCGGATGAATTACATTAAAGTAGGCATATGTAAATGTACGAGAACTGTTCAACAGGATGGAAAAAATATCTCAACCACTCTCGCCAATTTTTGCTGCGTATACCAAAATGTTACTTGCCGACAAAGGATAAACACAAAAATAAGCAATTATTTTCATACTGCTGATCCTAGATGGTTTTTTTTGATTAATTCCTTTTCTTCTCTGTGGGCTCTAATTTCTCTTTTCTGAATTCCTAATTTGTTTATCCAGGATGTTCTTTGATCAATTTTCTTTTATGAAAATGATCGTAAAATATTCAAATAGCATACTTTAATTTAGTCCATTCTCCTTGTCTGTTGTTGTTGACAGATCAGGTAGAGACAGGTAAAACGTATATTATTTGCCTTGTATATGCTTAGCTCGGACTTGTTGAGGATGTTTTTGTCTCTTCAATAAAAACCTCATCACATAAGCATTTCTTTGGGGTAGAAAAGCTTTGAATGTTCTTTGTTCCAATTTTGGAGTTTCTGTATTAGCTATTGTATGAGCTAATTACGCGGGTCGTCTGGGGGTTTTCCAGTGAAACATATTATTAGAGATTACAGACTAATTATTTATGTAGCCTTTGTGTGATAACGGTGGGCATTATTTATACTAGGGTGGACAGATAAACAGGAAGTTTGATTGAGCAACTTTAAAATGAACTGGTATTCAAAAAAATGTGCGTATAACAAGATACCACATCACTAAAACATTTGGTTCATAACAGTAGGAAGATATCTGCTTCGGGAGTGGTTCGTGGATGATGTGAGAATAGAGAATGGTTTTTCCAATAATGCTTGTTAGCTGACCACATGCACATCATCTGCCAGGGTTTAGTGGAAAATTATAAGAGAGCTGCAATTATAATTGTGAAGCGTGAATCCTTTATATCATCTTCCTAATATTATTCATTATTACTCGACGATTCCATACACTTAGGGAGGGGAACAATAATGGGATGCAGCGAAATGCGATGAATTAGGCAGTTTACAAAAGAATACGAACGGTCGGTAACAAGACAATAGCTTCAAATATGGAAATGAAAATCCTCCTCTTCTTTCTCTCTTGTTAAAGCTTAAGTTTTTGTTATTGTTGTTGCTGCTTCTACTTCTGCGTATCCGCGTCTTATTTCTCTTTCAATCTTTCTTATTCCCTTTTTCGTTTATCGACACACGACGAAGAACTTTAGTTCAAAATCATAAATCTTACTCCGTTTCATGTTTAGTTTGAATAATATCCTAGCTTTTCTTGTACAGTGTGCTATGCTCGCTCCGTGTAGCATCCGTATTTGTAAGATGTGGGGCGGCAGTTTCTTCTTCTCTACGATTTCTTGATCTCCCCAAGTCGTACCTTCCTGGGCTCAACACCTTACTTTCAACTATACACCGACACTTTTCGATTCTTGTTTTCAAAGCTAGTGTTATTCTTATTATTGTAACGAACTCAGGCGACCACAATGGTGTAAGGTCATTTCATGTTTTTCCCAATACTTTGTTGGTGCATATGCATTCATAAGTAATGCTCAACAGCACATGTCGCAAGACCATACTACTTGCATATCAGAGAAAACAATCACACATAATCGGTATACAGGGTTTGATTAAAAACAGGGAATCAAGTTTACAGTTAAAATGATGTAGGTTATTGCTTGGATTTGAATTCCTTGACTGATTATAAATGGATTAGTGATAACCCAGATGTAAAAGTAACAGTCGCTATAAAATCAGAATATTATATTTTTCACTTGCGAGCCGTAAACAGCTTAGCTTTAGGAGACGTCGGCAATGCGATGAGCCTGATGAGATCACGATAATAATAATAGCATGATGTTCATCATTATTACCATTCGCATTTATAATAAACTTCTCGTCATTGATTTGGCTTTAAAATGTTTAAAACAAGTCCCTCTCTATAAAGCACGAAATCATTGCATATATCTCTTAATCCAGTACACACACAGAGATTTTTGACGTGTATAAAGATTTCTCACAGAACGGCAACTCGCCGTCAATAAGTGCTGCAATATATTATTTGAGTTACTTTCGTAGCTGAGTGAATCTGTTACAGTTATGCTTTTCATAAAAGAAAACAGACCTCACTGGTGGTAATAATGTTGCAAAGAAGCACACACACGTCGATGATGATCGTACAGAACCAAGTCTGAAAGCTTCAAAAGAGCATCACCAGCAACAATTTTTAGCTCTATTTTGCTCAACAATTTCAAACAGCAAAAGAGCACAGTATTGTATCTTTCATGAGTTCAGCCTTGTTGTTGCTGTTGAAAAAGTTAGTAAATCCGAATAAGGAACTTTCGTCTCACTAAATGGTTTCTTAGAAGGAAATCGCGGGGAAACTTTTTTTCTAGAGGAGAATAATGTGACCTCGTCGAATGTTTAGCTTGTATTTTCAAAAGACAGTTCCTTTCCTTTTGCTTGGCATTAGGAATACAGAGATATATCAAATTTTAACAAGGCACAAGTCTGACGAGAAACAAGAAAACTCTTTCATAAACTTAATGATCTTAGAAGAGTAAGACTAACGTCACTAGAATTTGTGTATTTTCCTGATAATTTCACTTTAGCTTCTCTGTTTTTCTCGTGTTCACAGATCTGTACACTATTTCTTGTGTATTTCTAAAAAGTATTTAGAAATTGATTTGCTAAATCCAGTTGATAATCAAGCGCTTTTCAGAAGCTTCCTTTGCAAGTAAAGCCCAAACAAAGTTGTGTAGTGAGGTTAGGAGCTTTCTCACTCTCTTGCTCTGACCACCACATTCACTCACGTCAAGTTAGAAACTGACTTGCAATGCTCATGTAAAAAGACTTCTCGTGCATTTTAGTTTATCTCATTTTACACGGCTTTGGCTCCGCTCTGCCCTGTACGTTTCAATATGTGACAGTCAACACACAGCACATATTAACGCCAACAACCAGCCTAACAAGTCGGAGGAATAAAAGAACTAAAGCGTAAAGAATAAGTTGCAACACGGCAAAGAACAAAATATTTGGAGGCAACATGGATTATGTATTTTCCTTATATGAATATACGACTAGAGGAGTTTGGGACGAGAGCTTCAGTTGCTGCAGAACACCCCTTCCCTGCCAACAATGCCTTTCTTATTATGACTTGAGTCAGAGCCAGAGAAAAGCATTGCGTTTATATATATTTTATACCAGTTATTGCTTGCGTGAAAAGCAAAGTTGTGGGTAAACTCACATTTTAAATGTTAGATATATATGTAGTTAACTATATAGCATAATACATTGCACGAAATGAAAAACTTACCATTGCATTGTTCATTCTCCTAACGCATACTTACGAAAAGGTACGACCTATAAACACGCACTGTTCATCTAAAACCATTTGTAATGCCTTACGCATTAAGACAAGCAAGGCCAGTAAAGGATATCTACGGATATGCTTCGTTTTCCTTATAATGACCAAGTTTTTTTCATTATTTACCGGTTACTTATTGAAAGGAACATCTTGGCCAGAACATTGCATTGCGTGAACATACATACATATATATTATATGAGCACACACACACACATGCAGACTAGAAGATAGTCATACAATGTTTAGAATGTTTTCAACTTTGGATGATGATGATTATTATTATCCTCTGTGACTTGTACTTATCTTAGAATGCTAGATGTTGCCTTTTACCTTTTTCTTTTGGTCAACTGGTAGCTATCTTCAATAAAACTACGCAGCCGTAATATATGCCTAGAGTTTTGTACAGAGCAAGTTTTCTTGCAGATCTGATCCAAAACCTATACACCGTATAAGAATTTAAATTAATGCGTATTTCTTTTGTTGCGGTAAGAAATGTTCGTGGCAGTGCACTTTATTCGTTTATTCGTATCTTGAGCACAGTTTATAATTTTTCATATAAACCCAACTGTGTAGTGAATGCTATGCATTGACTTACTTCCTCATCTCACCTCTGATGAAAACATTTTGTTGTATGTTGCGCTGTACATTCAACTTGAGCGCATTGAATTTCCATTTTACATTTTTATCCGTAATAATACTTCATTATAAGTTGGAGCACAAGCTTTTAGTGGAGTATCTTGCTGAGAGGAGAAGTAGGGTCTGTCAAATGAAAGTGAGCAAAGCTTTGCAAAGCAAGCTTTTCCTGCCAACATATTTGCTGTTTTATTGTGGCTTGTGTGTCAACTGCACGCACGGGGCCGAAATATTTACTTGGGTATTTATTTTTCTGGATAATATTTTATGATAATTTTGTAAAAAAATTTCATATAAATTTCAAACAGAAATAGCTAATTTATATAAATTTTAAAATGATATTTACATTGTAATTCAGCAAGAAGAATCGAAATCTGCTAGAGAGCATAAAGGCAGGCTATAAGTGAATTCTGATATTGCCGTGCTGTACTAACGTCAAAATTAACGTACATAATATCATAAACATTGCGCTACAACCCGTAGTTCTGCTGGTATTCTTTATTCTTTTTCTTACCTATACCCATTTGCCTAAGCTGGAATACATCATGCAATACGAAGGGTTGCATTTAAGTTTCCTCACTTTCTGATTGTTGTTGCTTCATCCATAATGACAATGTAATATAAAATTACCGAACAGCATCAGAGGATCATTAAGAAAGAAAAACTTTGTAAGAAATATGTTTCCACCATGTCAGTAAAAAGCTTTTGGTAATATTGAAATGTAAAAGCAGCAAGAACGAGCCCACGTAACAAGAAATCTTTTTCTCTAGTTGGGATGCTCGACTCCGTCAAATACAAGAACGCAGAACTAAAGGTTCGCTGCATATTGCTGGAATGGAATATTACCACAGATTTTGTTATATATGCCTTACCACCAACATAACTGATTTTTCAAACGATGCTATACTATTGCTGTCACGTTGTTCTTGTGGCAAATACATTTTGTAAGGAATGCTTTGTACGTACCCTCGACATGAGATGCAATCCTCTTTGTGCTTATTACAACTGTTACTAATATAGGGAAACGGAATAATTTAGGAGCGTAAAAAAGATGAAAAAGTGTGATTTAAAAAAAGATTTCTTCTAACGCTCCGATTTTTAACTTTTCTGTAAGTTGTAGCCTACCCACTCCGTGTCTGTCAGATAGAAAAAACGAAGATTGAAGACAAGTAAAGAAGAAAAAATGGAATAGAGACGGAGAGAGAGAGAGGGAGATGA
The DNA here is from genome assembly GCA_029691765.1 of Entomobrya proxima. Lineage (NCBI taxonomy): Eukaryota > Metazoa > Arthropoda > Collembola > Entomobryomorpha > Entomobryidae > Entomobrya > Entomobrya proxima. The sequence continues at coordinate 8,013,445 of CM056170.1, read as the reverse complement.
AAAAGAAGTTGGGCATCGCATCATCATCACTATCATTTTCTTTATAAATTCGTTCCAAATCCACCCCTGAAGGCTTTTCGTGCTCATAAAAAGTTGGACAGGAGGTCTTTTTGTGAGCTTTCTTAGATGTTCATAATATAAAAAGTGCATATATTCTCCATAAAATAAAGCATATTCCTTTGGCTTCTTGTATGGCAATATACCAATATACGCTTTCCTTCCATATATGTAATAACAACCAAACAAGCCTAGCATTATTAGCGGTATATACCTACTCAATAAATACCTTATGTATTATAACTTATAACATATTACGGCAATATACTTTGGGCCAAAGGAATATACAAGTACGGCTATTATTAAGGAACGTGAATGCTACATCACCACCAGCGCTGCCACACCACCACCGTGATCATCATCAACAATAACCACCCCTAAAGAAGTAAAAATGTTAGTATGTTACTATACGGTCGTTGCCGTGTCGTGACTTGGTTTAGTACATTGAACATATTTTACCAAGAACCCAAGTTCTAGATGTTCGTAATAGTACAATGTACTGTAAAAGCGTATACGGTACGACGAGTTACTTGTATGCGTACGTAAGAAAACTTACCCCAGCTACAAGCTTTAGTTTCTACATCTTTTCGGATTCGATTACACATTATAATTTTAGCTTTTATGTGCATCTTACAAAAACACCTTCAATCAGCATCCATACACCTAATGCAGAAACATACTTTCTTTTGTTAGATTTATTATTGATACGAAGTAAATACGGTTAAGACTTCTCCCCTTACAGGGGTAGATAGTTGTACCCTTTCAAGGGATGATTTCGTACTAAAGTCAAAATGCCAAGTTTGATGATTTGATAATGTTAAATTCAATAATTTTTTGTGATAATATGGTCATCTCCTCATGAACAATGATTTTTAAAAAGAAGCATTAATAATATGTTACTAACAATGGGACTAAGAATAAGATTTCAAGATGTTGTGTTGTGTATCATGATGAAGCGAAAATAATTTTGCCGTTCATAAAAATACCTTTATTATCGATAAAAGATGAGGTATAATCGGTTTTTAAATCTATTTTAAAGTAGAAATAAGCCATGGAAAATGGGAGCTTGTGCAGGTTAATGGAAGTGCCAAAATCTCTATTTAGTAGACTTCTTCTATATGTAACAATAAGATACGCCTTGGTCAAATTCTTTTCATCATAATCTGGAAGCCGCAGCAGCATCAGGTTATACTAAACCTTGTTTTGCTGTGTACATTTTTCAGAGGTGTCATCTATGTACGGATATCTTTTGTACAAATGACGAATAAAAGAGTATGGGTCTCTCTGTAGCGTGCGTGCACGTATGCGTCGGTAATTTCTTTCTTGGAGATACATCTCTCCCTTTTGCCTTCTTGTAATAAGTAACATTGAGTTGAAAGAAGACGAAGCGAAGAGGGAGAGATGTAACATGGAAAAATAGCCCCTTTGATAGTGCCGGCTAAAACAAGTCTTCAGAAGAAAAACTTGTCGGGTCCTTCGAGAAAAAGAGGAACAGGAATAAAAGGGATGAGGCAACCCCTGGTCAGCAACAGTGGTACCATTTCTTATTACAAGACATCTAATGCGGGTCCAAAACAGACAGCTTCGAGCGTGTAGAAGATAAAAAAGTTCCGCGTAACTTATTACAATACATTTATCATCATCATCATTTCAATGGAGAAGCAATGGAATCGAAAGAGTTTGGGAATACTTGAAAGTGAGAAAAAAGGAGCTGGTAAAACACCCTAAAGATACATTTCATTAAATACCTGTTTTCAGTTTTGACTTGTTTATATTCTCTTGGTATATATAGATTTCCGTTACATTATAAAATTACATTTTGTCATCATTTCATCCCTTAAATAGCCCTTCAGTGATCCCTTTTTAACCTAACCATGAACTGTAATGCCATTAAGGGTTGTTTCTGATAGGGTGTATTGCAAGTTGTTGCAAGTTTGAAACATTTTCAAGCAACTCAAAACTGATTATGTGTTTGAAAATATAGTGAAGCTAAGTTGGTAGAAAATTACGAATAATCCCATCAAACTTCTGCAACATAGTTTCTTCAACATAGGCATTATAAATTCAAGGATGATAGACACAGGAACTGAACTCCCTATAAGCCTTAATATTTTCTTCTCTATCTTTTATAAAACAATGTCAAACTGCTTTCATTAACACTGGTTTGTTTTCATGGTATGGTACTATAACGCACAATGGTACTAAAAAGAACATAAAACAGCATATATTATTACATAAGAGAATAAAATTGAACATAAAAACGAGCATTTGTAACGCATAAAAACTATTATTGTGACCCTTCTTTATTGCACTCTTCTCTTTTTCACTTCGAGCGACGATTCTTTTATTTCTTTTAGAAGAATATAAACACAAAGACTCCTTTTTACTGGTCACCGGCTTTTTCTTACAAGTATATCCATCCATCGATCTTTTTCAACGCAAAAAATCTGTCTACATTTTGTATTGATGTAAGACAATGAAGAAAAACACAAAAATAAAAGGATGAATACAAAAGCCAATGATACGCTTGATATGTTGTAATGATACAATGAGCCCGTCGTCATATTACTTTGCGGCTTGGCTCTTCTCTCGCTCCGTCTTTTAAAACTCTTTTCTCCGTTCGTTGAAAGATAACATTGCTGTGGCCTTTGTTTTTCTTCTTCTTGAAGCGACTTTTACAAAAGCGGTCGTTTGTAAAGTGAAACACAACTTGACTATTATACTATGTTGATCGCCACATCACCAGTGCCTTCTCCTGATTTTTCAGCCCAGGAATATACATTTTACTAATACCTGCGTGCATACATCCGTGATATCTATCTGTCCATTACTTCTCTGCAGCACCAGAACGGCAACTTTGACGGGCATCGTTTTGGTTTGCGCCTTTTATCCCTGTGTGCATGGCTGAATGCATATTATGTGCCTACCTTCACAGAGAATATCAGCGTGTAAAAGTGAACATACCATTTTTATATTACCTACAAATATTGTAAGTTCACATTTTAAGTTTAAACTGCGTTTGAAGTTGGCTTGACTGACTGAGACTTGGGACATCATATTATACAATATAATGTACAATATCTCAGCATTCATCTCTACCTTTATATGAAGGAGCAGAAGAGAGAGATGGCTGCTCCTACTGCCGCTGCTGATATCGGTGTTGTTGCTGAAGAGGAGTCTCGTCGTTCTCTTTGTGAAGTTTGCCGACAAGAGAATTACGCTAGGACTGTATCATCATCATCAACAACAACCTCGTCATCATCATCATGAAAATTCAAGTCGCAGAGCAGGAGCAGCACATTATACGCAAACCAAAACCATTATATCTTCACTGGAGGAAAAGCGAGAAAGACGCTTATAAACTGAGAGAAACATTTCAGTTTTTCCTTGTAATAATAATAATATTATACTCTTATAGGCCTCTTATCACCAATATGATAAGAACAATAAATTCCTTTTGAACTGTCCGCTTCTCCACTGGGTATGATGAATATTATTAAAACATGACAGCAGCAGCAAGCAGTAGTAGTAGTTAGCTCTTTTAGAGAAAGGAATATTATACAAAACTTTATTTCTCTACTACCTACTTGCAAAGGTATACATACTATGCAACTTTTTACCACTTAATATCAAACACCACGGCTTTTTATTGTATTAGCATGAATCAAGAGAGAGAGAAAAATTCATATAACAAACGTGCGTACAACCCATTCTCTTAATATTTTTTCTCTCTCACCAACATTCATCATATATACTTCTATAACACTGCACCGCTTTCGAGTAGGTAATAATAATAATATTATTATTACTATTGTGTGAGGAAAGCGACTCAGTGACTGGTTGAGTCCAACTCTTTACCTACTGTGATTTGCTTGGCCCGTCTGTGAGTGAAAGAACATAGAATTATTGCCAACTACAAAAAACAGATACATTTAAATATTCACCTTGTGCCTTTAATTCCTACACTTGTCATATATACTACCTGCTCCACTATAAACCTGCAAGTTTGTGCTTACACTAGGCTTACTTCACCCGAGTAAAAAGACGCATCAAGTGGAGAAGCTAATAATGCTAATATTCTCTACAATGAGATCAAGTTCTCCAGCGTTATCGGCAAAAGCATAAAGGAAATCATATAAAAAGTAATAAAATTGAGCACGTCCACTATTTTATTTCTTTTATGTCTTAGCTATCCATTTTTGACCTGAGTTGCCACTACCAGCTTACAGCTATAGTAGAAAGGATGTTTACCTTATTCATAGTATTTTATTTTCATTTGTTCATTATACTTTTGACTACAGCACCAAACTATGTATGTATAACCTTTCCCGATTCCGAGTCTTGTAGCAAACTGGCATTTTGTGTAAGAGTTGATTAGTATTCCACCGGTATCTTATTATTTACTTCAAGTTTGTACTATAATGATATTACATTGTTTCGATATTCGATATAAAACCAAAGCCTAACCGATCTTAAGTTGCAGACGTAGCCATCATCAACTCTCAATTGTGGTATAATAACTTGAGCATTACATCCATTAAAACTCATTTCGGCACAGACATAAGCAAAAGCACACATCTGTGTGATGTAACCGGCTTGAGAATCATAATGATCATCACATATATTACTGTTTAACTGCATCAAGCACCGACGAAAGAGTATCACCAGTGCTTAGTTGGTAAATGTAAATGCAATCAACTTTTGTCATAATGAAATTATGCACACCCCAACATTGTGTAAAGGGAAACTTTGCCTCTGACAGATGAAAAATTATTATTACCAGCTACATTGTATATAAATAGCCCAGAAAGTTGTTTCTTGATTGAAGTCCTAATATTCTACCATCATATAAACGAGTGTACACACCTACCGCATAGTCGAGAAAAAGACGAACTTGCAAATTAATTCAGACTCTTCGATGGTCATTTTTCTTTGCCTACCAACGTAGAATGTTCCATGTTCAACCTGTTTTCTTTTTCCCATTTTGAAACAGAAAGTATGATTAGTGATGAGGAGTTGACTGGATCAGAAGCAAAGCATTGCTTTGAATGCAGTTGTATTACATGTCATGGTGGATTATAAAAACTGTTTACAGTTGTACCGAGTAGCAATACCGAGTAATATATGAATATGCATGTTTTATATTTTGATCATAGTCGCAAATAATGGAAAAGCATGTCCATTACCGACCAGAATTGAGGACAAAAATGATTCGGTACATTTATAACATCTTTCAATCTGTTTCCTTTTTTGCATGCAGAGAAATATAGTTTCAGGTAAGTTTACATGGTACATAATGTACATCTATATTTATCGGTTCAACTTAATAATTTCCATTGTATGTTGGCTAATCTTTCTTATTTTAAGCCGAGAAAGAACAAAAATATGGTGTTAAGGAATAAAAATTCAAAGCATCACACACAGATAAATATATTATAATAAAAATTGTAGGTCTCCAATCTTTTAAAGATTATTTTCATATTTGCATTTTAACTTGCCAGTCAATAATGACAAAAAAGCGTACACTGAGCATCGTGATTTCCTTACAAAATACAAAATCGCAGTGATGAGCGTTTAAAAACCGTATTATCCATTGCAGGCTAAGGTGGCTTAAATACTTACTTATGTATGGGTATATTTACAAGATTGAGTGAGAATTTTCATTTCTCAAAATAATAATCATTAGTTTCAGTTTTTAATATGTATGATAGAAGTCGATTGATGAAAAGTCAAATGAAAGTAGTTAACTATTTACCGACTGACTAATAAAAGGCAACACAAACAGACTATATTAGGACCGATTTATACCAATAACACGTCGGAATATGAAAAGACAAAGACAAAACTGTACTGTAAATAATTGTATTGTTTACATGAATCCGTCTAGCCAAGACTCTGGCGTATTCGAGGCAAGACAAATATTGTCTGACTAATCTGTTTAAAGAATGTCTTCAAGTACACCGCAAATGTCAAATGATATTCGGGGATACTTGATAAAGTGACCCAACCTGACGATAGTCCGACTCTTTAATCTTACACGTCTCACCATACCACGGACGCAAAGCTCTAATCTTTTGGTTCTTCAGTACAGTTGACGATGTTTGGCTTCTGCTGAAACCATACTTCATAGAGACCTTTACCAAACATGTTGCTTGAAGGAAATACATTATCATCAGCCAACTTTAAATTTGGGTTTACTCATGAAAATCAGACATGTAAGTTTGCCTCAATGAGCCCTTTCTTGCTGTTTTTTTCAGATGATGTTGCTATTAGACTCAAAGAAAAATCTCCGTTTAGTTCAGCTTCAATCATACAATGTATTTGTGTGGCTGTTTTTCAGAAAACTGAAGAACATGTCGAAGATTAAAATATTTGGTACGTATCTAGACTTACGGAAAACGGGAGTAGAAACCATATTATGAACTGTTCTCATCAACTTCTAAGCGGAATTCGAAACCCATATATCATTCGTTGAAAGAAAAATAAACGGGATGAAAACTTCGAACCTTCTTCTCTACGCATCACTGAATGTTCGTACAGCTAAAGGAAATCATGAATAATCCCTGCATGCATCGACACTAAAAGCATTATGTGTACTTATTGTTGCCGTAATTTTGCTTCTTTGCTGTAACGTATTACTATACATCTTACTATACTATATTGTATATTCGATATGAATAAGAGCAACAAACGAAAGGAATACACACTTCAGGATAAAATTGGTTGATGTGCAGAAGTTTATGGGAGTTAGGATTATTACTTTACAAGCACACATTTTCATAGATTTATGCAGCAATTATCTAGGCAAATCACGTTTAAACGATACGATACTCATATGCGCAGAGTTTGTTTTAGTACAATGCAGATTATAAGATTGCAACCGAATCCCCAGTCTCACTCATCGGCAGTCATATGTCAGGACTGGGTAACAAGCACTTTGAATGGCTTATGGTGCATTATAGCACATGATTTCCATGTAATCATTGTGGTGAGTGACGAGAAAAGGCTTCGTGAGAGCTGCAATGACGACATATTTATTTGTGCATATCCATAGCTTTAAAGGTTTCCTGCGACCAAAATATAACAGATTACAGATAGATATCCATGTGTTTATGTTTGTGTACCTACATGCATTAATAGTACGGTATTTTTGTTATTTGACCTAAGCACACTGCACCGGATTGCATTATTATAGCTAAAAGTCAAGTTCACGCACGACGAAAATTTTGCTTTCATTCATTTGATGATTAACCCTTCGAAACCTTACTATACAGTTGTCGTCAAATCTTTGAGAGTGGCCAAATTAAGCAAGAGCAAAATAGGTACATAAACGTGAAACTACAGAGATGATAGATTTAAAAATCAAGAGTAATGAGGAATGAGTTTCGATTTTGAATTAGTTATGTAAATTAAATCAAAAGAACTCGAGGGCGTATCTAGTTTTGAAAAGACAAAAATAGTATGGTATTTAATACTGTAAAGGCCGCAGTGTTAATGTGATATATTTTTGCTTTCATATTTAAATTATTATATGTAGTAAATATTGCTGCATATTTCTATGTTTGAACAAATAGAAAAAGACGGAGATTAGAGAATAGACACATGAAAAGATTGTCTTGACGCTACCGAAGTGTATCTCCTTAAGATTTCTTCTTTCCAGAAATGCTTCAGCTCAGAAAACATCCACGAGGTGTTACTTTCCCTTAACATGATGTTGTTCTCATAAGCTTTCCTGTACCATAATTCTCTATTCGTTGTGAGTTTGGGTTTAAATGTGCATTTCTGCATGAAAATGATAACATTCTGGTAAACTGCTTACAATTGATAGCCAGACATAAAATCTACACTTTGACATGAAAAAGAAAAATAACACCCGCAGTGTTGTATGAGGTAAGAAAAAAGACCACCATGAATGTCACTACAGCATAGAAGAATAACTGGCGACATATACGTTAAGTGATTCACCTAAAACCTCTTCAGAAGCACACACTTGATCATCATCGTTCAGACACACCTACTTCAATTTGTACGCATTGATTCAATAACAAAGATTTGTTTCTTCATTCCAAATTACGAGACAACAAACATCTTTGTTTTTGTACGGGTTTATTAAGTAGCGCTAATTTAATTCTCGACAAACTTGAAACTCATTTTAGTAGTGTACATCGACCAATATTTGTAAACTATGTATGTGTGAATACTCGTCGTCATTTGAAATAGATTAACGCAATTAAGAATCCACGAACTACTTCATATTGTTGTTCTTATATGCATCTTGATACTTTACTTTTAAAGTACAACTTAAACCTTAGTTGCTCCTATGCTACTTTAGTGTGGCATTTCATCATGATTGTTCACAGACTCAGAGCGTCATTAGCAATTCATAAAACCATTGTTAAAAGCCTATATAACATATAAAAATATTATGTAACTAACTAGTCAACGTAGCTAGCATATATTGTGGCATGCCTATTATCTAACTTTGGGAGCACTCCGAGCTTATTTACTGGCTTACTTATGTTGCCGTCCGGAACAACGGCAGATGAAATGAAATAACCTTATACCCAGAGACTTAGCTTTCGAATCGGAATAATAGATATCAACCAAAAGGCTAATCGGCATTCAACTTGACTGCGTACAAGGGCGACTACTTCTACCAAAAGCATTACTTATTATTATGTATCATGATTCATGCGACTTCTGGATGACTAGCTCCAAGTTCACCTGGACCACCAAGTAAGTTAGCAATCAAAGAAACAAAGTTATTCAAAACCAATGATACTAATGAAGAAAATACCGGTGTTTGGTATGTGGTTTTGACATTACTGGCACTGGCATGTCTTTTTAGAACATCCAAGCTCTAAATAACAAATTTTTAGCAGTGAGTATAAGATTTCCGACTCATTGTTTTTCGAGTCTATCGATCTTAACTTTAATTTTAGTAATTTTTAAAATGCTAAATTAAGTAGTTAAAGTTATCCATCCTGTACTTTTTACACTATATATTTGTACACTATGTTTTGTACAAGTAATACTTATGCTTTTACGTAGCTCTTTACACAACACACATTATTATCCACCATGCCTCTGTATTTTTGTGAAGTTTTTGCTTCGATTCCTTTAATGGATATACATTATATAAATAAGCATAATGTCTCTTAGCACAAAGACTTCCGGGATTAATGTATGATTTGATGTAACGTGATAATGACAAAGGAAATCAATGCTATAAACCATTTCCTGTGAGTTTTGTAAATAAATGAACAACTGGAAGGGAATGATGCTGCAGAATCGCTGAAAAGAGAAAGACAAAAAATACAAGCGTTAAGAAAGGAGACACAAAGGTATAGATGCGGATCTGATCTTACCGAACAAACTTTAACAGTTTCAAAGGAACAATTGGAGAACTTTGTGCTGGATTCTACTTTAACTTTTCAAAAACAGCTTATAGAGAAATTGTTCTTGTATCATCCCTTTTAGCTATAAGCGATCACGGTCAGTGACTCAACGAATATATAAAGAAGGGAGACATGTATGCTGGTGTATTAAAAGACTTTTACAGACGAAGAAGAATCAGAGTAGTGCACAAAAGAGAAAAAGGAAGGAATCTTTTTGAGAGGGAAATATACAGGTGTTAAGCTTGGCAGGTGGTCTCCTTACATTATTATTACTTTTTTAGAGTCAGAGGCTTCTTTTCTCTTCGATTTACGGATGCATGCATACAAATAGTGTAAGAATACCGAAAGCATGAACATCTTCAAAAAGTACCGATCTTATAAAGACGAAGAACAGGAATACCTATGGATGGACACTGTTGAACAATGAGCACTGAGAGGACTATGGCTACGATGAGTGCATTCACGCGGAGAAAACTCTGAAGTCCAGCTCCCCGGGGCTTTGAAAAAGAGGAGAGAAGAGCTCGATATCTTTCGTTGCATGGTGGCTTCACACACTAAATTACAATTCACTGTTGATTACTTTTACACATTACTTGTGCACGACATCATTGTCATATTCCACGATGGGCGGACAACAATAATGAACTATGAAATACTAATAAATTCTTCAAATGATGGACTCCATACTACGCAAATAGATGTAAATAGTAACGTGAAAGCATTTTGGTGAATACACCAGCTAATTTCAGCTAAAAAGACGAATTTAGCATTTGCATCTACAGGATTACAGACCCTGGAAATATTCATTTGTGTAGGTTTATTAAGCAGACGAGGTCTATAGACCTCAGTATGCTTTCTGAGATTGCTCTTCAAGTCTGTGTGCGCCTTCCGTTCTTCCGTTCTTCCGTTCTTCCGTAGCGCGATCTCCTCCTAGACCATACCAGATATTCAAAATCTGATTTCACCATTAGATTCCTGGTCACTAAATCTAGGTCTGGGGCACAAAAAAAGTTACCCCAGACCCCCCCTTCCCCAAAATACCCCCCACACCCCAATTAAGGTAAAATATTTTTAAATCACAAGTCCACCTTATTATAGGTAATTGATGCCCCTAAGTTCAAAAATGACAACCGTTTTTTGGTAGCTGTTCACCATTAGCCGCTAGGGGGCGAAAAGTGCAAAAATACAACATCCTTAATATCTCCACATGTCTTTAAGCTAGATAGGTGAAACTCAGTCCACAGGGGTAATCATTGATTACTAATCAACCACGCTGATCAATATTCTGGTACCCAGGTTACCCTAAACTACCCTGATCCCCCCGGGGCAGCTCCCCACTATACTTAAATGCACCATAACACGGTGAAATTCAGTTTTAAGGGGTAATTGAGTACGCTGGTCAATACTTTGATGTCAACATAACTCAGACCATTACTGTAGTCAAAATAAATTGTCCTTCTCGTCTGCTTTCCTAAGTTTACAAAAGTTTATTTATGCCTTATGTCTATGATTTTCGTTGGACCATCAAACACGATTACTCTAAGCAGAAAACTATCATAATTATAATAGTAAATTTTTAGTAAACTTCAGTGAAAAATATCGAAATCTTGAGAAATGATCAGTAAATTTTGCATTCCAGCGCTTTTCAATTTTCTCTTTTTTCTTCTGATGAGCCATTATTACGTGAGTCTATAGAACATAAAAAGCTCCACCAGATTTGAATGCCAATGCAGTGGTGAAGGAAGTTATAGCAGCGGCATTTTTTCCAATTCTCATCAAGATTAAATACGATTACCAAGCTGTTCAAGTAGAAGTCCTTTCTGAAGTGCAGAAGAGGGGTTGATAGAAGCAAGATGATCTGTTGCCTGCATTTATTACAAGGTATATAACCACTAATTTGACCACCTGTCGGTATCTCAAAGTCATATCAAGTACAGCGCAGCGATCTCCTGCACACACTGCGTATTAAGCTTTCTTGGTCGCTTGCTAGCGTTTTTTTTTGTGGGCAGCTTTTTGTGAAGGCGGCGGCACATCAAAGTCTACCAAGAAAATGAATTTTTACATGTATCGCTTAGTTCACTAATTTACAAAAAGCGACGACGTGAAAAGAACTGCTCTTTTCACATAGTGCTGCTGCGGGATAATAGCAACTAAGAAGTTGAAGTATATGGACAAATAGAATTTACTTTTTCCACAATACATGCCTTCATCCTGATATTCATACATATATCTGTTATTGTTGTTGTTATAAAATATAAATGTACTCATGACTAAACTTCAGGAACACGGACGACAGTCTATAATAAAAGTTGGTGATATTAAAAATGTACGTTTCTCACATGATGAATGTTACAGTAGAATCATAGAAAAGGCGATGCGAACAAACCAGGAATCCCGACTGTCACAAAGCCTGCTATCATTAGTATCATTATCAACAGAGCTTTTGCCGAAAACCAACACTACGTGAAATGTATCACATGTATGTTAATTTTTCTAAAATGTTCTACAAAATATGTGCACGGAAAAGTGCCTTTGAACCGACTAGCAAACAGCAAATTATTAGAGATTTGTCGGATCTCTGTGAAAATCCAGAATTGTTTCATTTCTGCATCCTTCATATCTTTTACTATAGCGTATTACTCAGAAAAACTTACGTCCACTCAACAAGAAAGACGAACGTGTAGGTACGAACAGTGTCAGGACCCGTGGGTACTGTTTTCACAAGAACATACTTTTGCAAATTACATGGCTATAATATTGCGTTTAGTATTATGTCGTAGTAGTCGTAGTAGTGACGATGACCAAGAAATTTGACAAGCACATGTTATGTTGCATGTGTTCTTACTACCTATTAGTGACAGCGTTGAGAAAAGTGGACTTTGAAAGATGTTTTCTTTTATATTTAAAGATAAATTACGCTCTCTATTTGTACTTAAGCGTACGTAAGCGTTTTTAATCATCATCAAGCCATGTCATAAACGTATTCAGACCGACGTTACACCGCCAAATTGTCAAAAGACGGCTACAAAGGTTTCCGAAACTTTTAAATCTGTCAGATTTCATGTAATAATGACGGAAAGGGTTGGTTTGCGGGCTTTTGTGAGTAAGTATAAGGCAACTCGGAGCGGTGCGGCGCTACACAGAGCAGACATATTAAGCAATGATGGTGTTGCGGCAGCTACAATCGCCACAAAGGAGCATCCCTCTACAAAATAGCGCTTTTGAACTTATAAGTACTGTGCAGGCAGTAATATTTATTCGTTCGTATCATCATCGGCATCGTCCATACTTTTTAGTAGTGGCAACGCTCGAAGCTGCCGCAATCTTTTGTATTATTTATTTGAGCTTATCACAAGTTGTAGTAATGCAGCAAGATTTTTTATTCAGTGCATCATAAGTCCTTTTATGAAGGTGCCGGCCGCTTTACCAAAATGAGCCTAATAATGGTAGCAAACTTGGGATTATTAGATGTTTCGGCATTGAAAGTAAATCTAACTTATGATTTTATTTGAACACATGCACAATGAAACTTTAAAAAGCAATATAGGGATAATTTGCACCAAATCCCTTGTAGCAAAATTATATTAGATACAACATAAAATGTTAAATATTATCATTAATGAATTTTCGTTTCATTCAAGACCTTAATTACAGCTAAGTGTCTTTGGTTGATTCCAGTTTTGCATAGGAACAATTTTCAATTCTGCACGCGAAAAATACTTACTATACATATGCATGAAGTATGTCAGCTATCCATAGTACACAGGAAAAACGAAATTTGTTGCTCGCCCTTTAAAAGTTTAATATTATTGGAAAAAATCGCACAAACTCATTGTCATCTCCCTTTGGCTTGACAAGTTACATAATATTTTAGTATTCATACCTAGAGTTGACAAAGAAATGAATATTTTTGTTTTTGCCGTAAAAATTTCTTGTAAAAAGTTTGGTTTTGTAGTGAACAGATAAATGTTAGTAGGTTAATATATCATTAAGGTAATACGGGCTTATAACATTCTATTGCACAATACAGCCATATAAAACTGTTATATAGAGCTGGAAACAATAGGGGTACCCGAAAGGTAAACTGGAGAGCTACAAACGCACTATTATTATATATCATGTGTGTAAAGTTTTTAGGGATCATATTTTCAAAGAACAATGCAGTACAAAAAGATGATTCTCAAATTCTTATCATCAATGGTGCACGGTGCACGTAACAACACAGGATAATGTAGGAATGATTTGGGCTTGGGCTTTGGTAAAATTATGAAAATATGTGCACAGGGTGCACCAGACCAGGATATTATATTTTATGTCCATACACCATATAACTTTGCCCCATTGTTCCTCGATTTTTAAATCTTCCTACACCAGTTTATAATTGTTTTCTTCATATTGCATAAATATATATTAAATGGAGGACTACAGTATGACTAGATATTTCTAGCATGTACTTTGCAATTACCCATAGTTGATGTAGCTAAAGTAGCCTAACTGGTATCAAAGAGAAAAATGCCGACACGACTGATTTTTTTCTTTTTTGATACTTTCATTTGTTCATTCGGTTAGCTTAAAAGAATCAAAGAGCAGTGAGTACACGGAAACAGTGGGATGATTGCTTATGAACCTGTAATTATGAGCAACACCACCCAGGACTCCTAGACCATCATATTACATGACTCTCCCTATCATTATCAGAGAATCCTGTACTGAATTCATAAATACCTTTCTCCTTGTCAAATTCTTGCAATGGATGCTTTCTCAAATACTTGCCTACCCTTCTCCTCGCTCGCTGATTTTGTATCCTCATTATGATTATTATACACCCTAAAAATCCAATGAAACGTTCAATGATAATTTTTCTTGTGCTGCTCGTAAAACTAGCTTGCTACTACAACTTATGAACTTTGGTTTCATAATCAAGATAACAGTCATAATAATAACGGGATGATTCCCTCGTCGTCGCTCGACAAAAGTGGTAAGAAAGGAATGGTGCTCAACAAAACGCGCAAAGGCACAAAACGAAAAAGAATCAAGTTAATCGAGCTGTAATTGCATACGTACAGCATTTTCAATTTTAACATACAAATGTATTGCATAATGCATATATATATTCCAATATGCGACTTAATAGTATACATAACATATATATTTTATACGGACTTCAGATAATAATTTTTATAAAGATTGTATTTAGAAGAAGCGGTACAAACATTGTACTTAAGGTGAGAACTTTTATGTAATGTTTGCATGCAAGTATGGCTACCCACTTTGCCGTGTAGCATCAACAACGTTTCGTTTATATTCAGGTGTGCTTCAAGGCGGTCTTTGGGTTTAATCAAAGGGATTGATTGAAGCTAGAGTTAATTACTACCTACATGTCTAATTCTAAATTCATCTGTGTCCGAAACATCAAGGTGATTATGCATGAACACATTGCACACAAACCAAAAATCAAGCACATTATATTATAGTATTTGGCAAAATAGCTGCAACTTTAACCATTCGTGCATGAGTATAAGGCTAAGGTAAATTCATGGAAGAATCTGGTATGTACGTTGTTTATTTGATGGTTGATTGTATTGGATAGCTTGTTCTTTCAGGTAAACTTTCTGAAAGATTCTCTGAAAACATATCTTAAGTACACACTTAAATAATGTAATTATTTGTCGAACTACATTGCAGTATATGCATTATGCCTTCATTATATCATATTTTTCTGGATTTAAGATGGGAATCCGCAAGGCAAGATTAATACAAAGGGTTTATTCTATACAAAAAGACGCAACAAAATATTGCTTGTCGTTGTGTTATCTAATGTCTAATATTTTTCTTGTATTTCCATTAGTGTTATTAAAAGTTCGTATGGCACGAAATGTCAAGAACTGAAATAAACCATACTTGAGACTTTTCTGTACAACTTTTGTAGAAAAAACCTGGAAAAAGTTAGCACCCTCCGGTTTCTTAGTCGTAATACAAACTCAAGACTGAAAAGCATTGCACAAGCCACATTGATTTCATCTTCTTTTTATTTCTTTAACCAAACAAAGGGAAAACATTTTCAATAGTATCATTCTCGATAATATCATGACTTCTCCATAATGTGTTTTTTGTTTGTTTTAATCTTGCTCTTTATTAAAGAAATTGTACCTATATCCATATCCAGAACCAAAAATACTCACAGGAAGATAAATACACATCTCTATGAAGTTTTTGAAGACACAAACTAAGCATAAGATTTTGACATAAACAAATCGAACATTGCAACGAGAACTCAACGCCAGAGGAAGTTATTATGTTGAATGAAGGATTTTACCAGTGTGCTAATGTGAGTAATTATTGGAAAAGTCATGCAAATAGAATGTATGCTACAGATATATCAAAATATTTAAGATGTCATTTGAACACTTACAGCAGGTATCCTCCGCTTCCAGGCAAATCTTTACTTCCTAAAATAGTTATGACAAACAAATATAAACAAGAAACTCATTAATGTATATTCATGAATTGTTTTATAAGATGAATGTTTATATAGCAAATATTTAAGTACGAGAAAATTTCTAATTAATCTACAAAGTTTAAATGAAATGTTTCGAAATTTGTCTTTTTTAGCATATTAATATGAGTGCGTTACTTAGTTACAAGACTTATTAAAGCCATGTACCCTAGTGACGTGAGAGTGAGTCCCGCAGTGGTATGTAAAGCGCAAGCGATTGGCAATTCACATTGCTCTACTCTAAAATGCTCAGGCTCTATCAAATTACAGTGAAACATTCAAATTACTTTCAAAGTCACTTGCTAACACATTAGAATAAGAAAATTTCCGTATCATGATTTCATCATATTTTTGTAAAGCCAGACTAGATTTTCTGGAAATATTTTGATTTATTCTGTTGTAAATAAATGATGGGGAAAGTTTCATATTTAATTGGAAAACTTTATTAATTTGATGTTTGCTTCATGTCACAAATATGAAATGTATGCATAACGATTTGCCTTCCTGCTTATTTGCTCACCTAAACGTAAGAAACTTTGTCCCGAGATACAGTAAAATGTATATAAGGACATTTTCAAGATGACAGGATAAATATTTACAGTACAAATGTCAAGTAAAATATTGTGCTTCAGTGAAAAAAAATACAGTTTTGTAATGCAAAATAACAATTCATACAAAAATATGTAAGGTTTCTGAGTGAGGTAATTGTTTTTAATTAACAGATTCCCGTGTCTATATTGATCATCAATGCTTGAAAATAATTTCACATTAAAGGTATGATTTATTGGAATATTTTGCTCTACTGAAGCTGCAGCTCGTTTATTTTGATTGGAGTACAAAATCTTTGTTTACTTATGATTTTATCACTAGTATTATTATATGTCTAAAAACCAAACTACATTCTCAAGACCCTTTACAAAAATACATGTATGCGTCTAAATGAAATGCAGCTGACAATGGTGAGGTTGACAAATAGGGGTAAAACGAACATAAACACAATTGAAAATTGTCTAATTCTGCTTCCTGTGAATTACAAAAAACTATGATGTCTGAGTATCCATCCACTACTCTTCCACATTAAACATTGATTTTAAACGTTGGTATTTCATATGCATCCGACTTGCAACTTTGCAATTTCTGACTTCTTTTCATATCATAATTTAATAAAATAAAATTCAAAATGGTTAGTAAAAAGTAAGACTAAAGACATTTACTATAAGTTTATACATTGTATGTTAATAGCATTTTTATAGTGACAAAAATAACTCTCATCCCAAGAAATTTACTTTTAGCTGTCATTGATTATAATTAACACACTGGGGTAAATGTCTTCGTCCTTTGAATTTGAAACTTCGAAATCTGTTTGCATGATCGAAACCTACGAGATCACATGGCCTGCCAATGTGGAGATGTTTGTTTACAAGCTCGCCACAGAAGCTGGTGTGCTTATCAGCGCCACTTGAAAGGTCAAAGGGAACGGCGGCGGAAATATGAACTAACTTTAAGCAGTAAATGGTGTGCTTACTAGCGCCATTTAGACGTAGCGGACGTGTGACGAAAAATCAAAACAAAAACAAGCCATATTTAATAGCGCTAGCTACGGCATGATACTGATAAGTTACTAATCCAATAATATATTCCTGTGTGTCTTTACTTCGTTCCACGATAATTTACCTGTGAATCATCAGTGCTGCAACTTTATCTAATTGTGACACAAAGTTTCTCTTTGAACATAAAGTTTACTAAGAATGTAACTTGATTAAAAGCGTTGGTTGAATAACAAACTTTGTAAGGTTCTGTTACATTACTCCATGTACATCTTTTTCTACATTTAGTCTGACCAAGAGCATAGACTTTGAGTTTCGCGTATAATCAAACCGTATCGTTCTGGCATTTCCACGAAACGGAGTATGTTAACTTTGCGTCGTTTTTCTATAAGAAAACCTATGTATACCTTCAAAATACGACCAAATTTCTTTTACCAAAAAATCAAGGAAAGGTGACTTGACTTGGTAAAAGCGTTGATTTTATGACATTCTTTTTCGAATTTTGTAGTGAAGGGAGAAAACTATCGGGAGACCAATATTTACTCAAGAAGTTTACTCGAACTCAAAAGTGCTTGCTTTATGTCAACAACATTCCCTTCTACATATCAACTACCAGCTACCCAAACCGAGTGCCAAAAGAATGATTTCCCCTTCCCAACCCAAGATCACTTGATTGACGCTTTGAATATCATCAGCTCTTCTTTTATTCGATAAAATTTCACTTGAATTCTTGCTGCAGCTGCTATCTCTGTAAATGACGGTTCCCTGTGAAAGCACGAATATTTTGCAGCGATGAAAAATTTGAAGAGTACTCGTTTTCTCTAGCAAACACACTTGTCAACACTCCACACACGTATCATGTTAACGTGCTGATTCTACATACAATAAATGTTTTGAATAGCTCGATACTATTAGAATGAAGGTTTTGTTGTCCATCAAAGATATAGTAGGTGAGATTACACGCTACGTATATGCCATCTCTACAAGATGCCAAATTATTTTCATAAGTACCATACGTGTCTTTTTTACTCAATTGTCTCGTCTCTTGGCTATTACATTACAGAAAATGGAAATCAATATCGAAATAAACAGACCAAACAAAACGATATGGAAGTAGTGTAAGTGGGATGCATTATGAATGGAGAAAGAAGTAGACAGTCAGTCAGTAGAAGATTTTTGAACAGAATTGGTAATGCGAATGAATCCAAAAAGAAATACTATTTTCTTAAATCATATTATTGAACGCAAAGAAAAGTATCTGGCAGCCATCAGAGCTGACATTATTCCCAAATCGAATTTACAATAGAACCATTAAAGCTCTACCGTCTTGCTGTGCTGCACAAATAATGAAAGCATTCTTATTTTTCGTCTTTGCGTATAACCATTTAGACAAATAAAGGATAACGTTTCGTCTTGTTTTGTACATTCAATCAGATCAAATAGAGTTTTATAAAAGCTCAAGCGAAGCATAAAGCAAACAATCATCCGGATATACAATGTCAATAATGTGTGGGTTTAAATAGTTTTCAGATTTAATATATTGAACGAACAAAAATGTTTTAAAAATTTATCATCGATTCAACAATTTCAATTATTATCATCATCATCGTTTGCAGATTAATTTTGCCCCAGCGAAATATCACTTTTAAAGAATTGTATTGAAATCTTTGTAGCTTCAGTCTTGTTGTTGTAGCCTCATTGTACAACATACAAATGCCATTTTTATATCCTGGAAGTAGTTATTCCCTTTTCTCTTCATTCTTGTTGCAGCTGTCAGGTTCACTTGGCATCTATTGTTCCCCAGTACTCAGATTATATGATTGCATTTTTGTTGTTGAAATGGATCTCTCGTCGACGTCTTCGAAAGCTTGGCATATTACGAACGGATCAGTCTCCCACTGGTTTGATTTGATTTGAGGCTAGTATTGTTGATAATGCCCTTTCTGCCAGGTTACACAAAACATGTCTTTTCTACTCCCTGTTCATGGATGTTTTATCCGAATGGGACTCAGAGGCTAAGCGTCAAGCGAAAGGCAGAGGGAGGGCCCGGGTGAGGGTAGGAGAAAGTGGGCCCTTTAATGTCTGATACTTTATATTTCTGAAGCTGAGTTAGTGAATTACGGTTAAAATCCGAGTTTTAAAGATATAATGAGAAAATTTAACGAATTTCTCCGCCAAATATGCGGAATTTGTACACAAATAAAGGATGGCGAGCGTAGCGAGCCCAAATTTTTTGAAATTTTAAACAAATTTTCTACAATTTTTGCTTAATTTTGCCTATTTTTGCTTCGTTTGGGGCCCTCTAAGCGCGGGGCCCGGGTCGACTTCGAACTCTGCCACCCTCGGCGCTTAGCCTCTGATGGGACTTTACTAAGCTGGTTTTCTCT
The DNA here is from genome assembly GCA_029691765.1 of Entomobrya proxima. Lineage (NCBI taxonomy): Eukaryota > Metazoa > Arthropoda > Collembola > Entomobryomorpha > Entomobryidae > Entomobrya > Entomobrya proxima. Next base: position 7,993,560 of record CM056170.1, on the reverse strand, counting down.
TTTCCTAAGCATTTGAATGTCTAGTGATTGAGCAAAAGAGATTTCACCAGGCAGTTAGTTTTGTATAACCGGATCACTAGGATTTGTTCTTTCGGGTTTACAGATTTTAGCTTTTCCAAATTTTCTGAAACTATCATCATATATAATCGTAATTTTTTAAAATTCGGTTATTTTTTCATCTGGTTCTGGTCACAAGTTTCACAAATGTCATTTATCTATATTATAAAAAGATGGTTATGGAAGTTGTAGCAATAAGCTTGACAAATACACCAATGGTTCATACATAAATAAAATGTTTTTGTACAGAAACTACTTTCTGAAATACATTTTTATTGATTAGAGGACTCAGTTTCACCATTTTTTCACTCTTACTTTTTTCAAACACAGAAACCCTTACATGTTTCAGTTTATGGAGAAAACAGATATTTCATTATAGAATTATGCTTGCATATAAACCTAGATATTCTAAGGATATTATTAATGACAACTTGTCCACCAAATAAATTGGTATGATTAGAGTTTCCTTAAAATGTCAAAACTGTGCAGTGTTTGTTGTACTGACGAGGTAATTTGAATTATTGTACTTAAAGCAAGAAGCAATAGAAACCAATATGTCCCATACTTAAGTTAAAGCAACCTATGAAACTTTATGCTATGAAATTGCCATGAATTCTTGAGTTTACGAGTTCAACTTGCATAAAATTTACTATTTATACTTGTTTCTATGATATACGCGTCTGCACAATGTGTAGGAAAACTTTTAGGATGTTAAACGACTCCTGTACTTCCTCCTTCCACGACTTGATGAAAATGGAACTATGGATGTATGTAAGTCAATTTACTCTAGTTAGTTGGTTGTCGTTGTCGTAAATGTTAATTTTGCGTAAAAGCCATTTTGTGTTCATTGCTAACAAACTAAGAACAGACTGTCACTTGTTCCCATTTGAATAAATCAACCATCAACCAGCCCCGTTTGTTGTAAACTCACTCAAGCTTATTGTGCATCAACAACTTCTGTTCGTCATCAGGTTCAAATGAAATTAAGAGAACAAAATTCTGTTTTCTTCGTGTTGGTCTGAAATACAAATGCACTTTAATAGTCTAATAGAGTGTGCCACACACAGGGAATTGCTTTTTTACTTCAGTCATTTTCGTTGAAAGGATGTATTCTCCTGTTCTTAATAGAAACGATGGAGGCCAACGTTAATCTGTCAAACATTCGTATGTAACTTTTCACGTTCACCATAAATATAACTTTGTAAGTTTACAACTTCATAGTTATTCATGGACGGTGAATTACAGCTTTTGCAATAAATTTTCGTACCATTAAACCATCATCAGCGTAAACATCTAAATCAGGAGAATAATTTCATGGAAATATTAGTTACGCCTATACAGATTTTTTGCTTTTGCTTCCTTACGGATTCAATCAAATCAGTCATTCAAACAGATAATGACTTCTGGCAAGCTAAAAGTCTGGTGCATATTTTTACTTTGAGAAACTACATGAGGTAGCTGTAATTGAATCAGGTTACATTTAGGTTATGAACTTTCTCTGAACTGAAATACCAACAAAGTGTGGCATATACTGCAGTATCATGATTTAAAAAATATATAACTTATTTGGTATATTGAATATTATACTTGTTCAAATTCAAATATGTGATATGTTAAAACCTTAAGATAATGTTTCAGAGTAGACACGCTACTAACATCTACAAAAGAAGTGTTGAGCTTCACCAAAATATTTATGTAGATAATAATGATATCGAAAATAATCATCAATTACACAACGGTGTACCTCATCAGTTATCAATCAATAGGAAGAAATATTACTATACACATAATGGTATAAAATAGTTTCAGTACTATTTGGCATATAGTATTGTAGTAGTCTCGAAAAGTGCATATGAGCGTTAGTTTTCGATTTTTCTGTACTTCTCTGCATCAACGGATGGGGGTATTATTTGAATAATCGTCTTGGCAAGCTAAGCTTCCTTTTGTACCATTCTAGTACAGTATATAGTGTAAGCTGAAAAATCCCATGTAAAATAAAATGGCAAAAAGCCGAACGTTCAACGAAGCCAGGAATAAGACTACACATAGATTATTCCGTTATTCATGTGCATATGTATAGAATGATTTTGTGTAAGATTTCAAGTCGTGTGCCGTGTAGTTTTGGTAATACATTTTCATTCCATGAAAAGGAGAACGAAAATCTGGAAGCCCAGTAACTTCCCGTTTTCCCGTCATCCGGAAAAAGTTTTCACGCCTCTTGAATACGAAATCAAGGATAGAGTGCGTGTCTTAAGCACTTCTGACATGGTACCGCATGCAGCGCAGTATATCAAAATGTTACGCATAGATGCAGCGCTCGTTTTTCAGAAGCAGGGATCTAATACTATCTTCCATAGAATTTGTGGCGTTTTACTCTCTATTTCAAAGAGAAAGTTCCCTACCATGTTGAAGAACGAGTTATATGGATATTCTGATACGTTTACACATTTATATTAAATTTTATTATAACTTGGAAACCAAATAAGAATCTAAGATTGCTTGTACCCATCTAACCGTTCTAAGACTGTCAAATCGCAGGGGTTTTCTCATGTTTGTCCTTTCCAAATCACATGTATGTGTGGAGAAAGTATAGCATTATTTTCATGCATTACAATGGGGTTTCTCCCGTGAGCAATAGACATTTTGGTGGAATGAAAGCTATTTCCGGAAGTGCATGGAAGGAAGGAAGCTGCTCGGAGCTTATGCTTCACACTGAGCCATTTACCTTTGTCATAAATATTTAAGCCACATCCAAATGTACGAATGCTTCCTTATTATTACAGTAGACACTGCTGAACTGGTGGTATTTACCAAGTGGGATTATACTAGTTGTGACATAAAACTAGCAAATCCACTATCCATATCATCATATCATCAGATACAATATACATATCCTACTGGCTTTAGAGAAAATGTGTCTTTTGAGCAAGAAAAATCCAATAGACAGAACATACGTTTGTTCAGCTTGTTTGTTTTCTGTTAATTTTTGTGTTCATAATCAGCAATGTAATGTGCGCAAATGCAATAACAACTTCTTCTAAAATTGCACGCGTAACTGCTAAAGACTTTTTAGTAGCGTAGGCAGGTATGCTACAAGAGAAACTTTAGTGGTATTTTTTGTATACACCTTTTCCAACTACTGAAGTATTTTAGCAATTTGAATTTCATAAACGCAATTTTTACTGATTGTGTTTGAAACAAAATATTCTAGTACTTTCTGTCTGGAAAGGCGCGTTAAATACCAAATCAAGTGACGAAACGTGCTCCAAACACTGTGCTAAAAAACCGTGCATTCGCAGTAGTCACCAGAAACGTTCAATATGCTCGATTGATCTGTCTGCCTGCTACAATTGTTTAAATGTAAACACTACTCTGAATTCCTGACATTCCGGAACATTTTACCTGCTTGTCTATCTTGCAGGTCTTGATTTATATTATGTTTTCACAAACGTAACACTGTGTAACTAACTAGATAGCGTATGCGCTTAACTTCTTATTTCAGTTTCATGAGTTTCATTCTGCTTGTTTATACCAGAATGCTTCCATTACTCAGTGATAAAAACATTCTTGTACGTGAGAACATATTACTATGAGTTTCAATGAAAAAAACCATACTCGTGGAAATAATCTTATTCTGACACCCCACTACACTCTTGTCTTGTCAAGGCAAACTCAAGCATTATGAAATGAATACGACAGCTGTATTATCACGGATAGTGAAAAGATGGAAACGATGAATGGAATTCCAAAAATTTCAGTGACAATGTTTACAAGAAATGGAATAATGTGTTTTGGATATATAAGTTTTGGGAAAAATTGCGTGCATTCAACCGCAATCACTAAAGCTAATCCACCCTTATGGTGCGAGCGAGGCAAAAAATATTATGTAGCTAAAGCCTACATATTACTGTAAAATAATAAATTTCCTTTTGATCCAACAAAAAGTATAAGCTTACAGTGACTGAATACTTTGTCCCTGATTAGATTTAGATTCCTCATGCTGTGAAAATTGTGGTAAATCTCAAAATGAATCTATTTTCATTTTTTATTTACAGTTCTACAGATTTACCCCGGAGTAAGAATCAAAAAGAAATTAGAAGAATGACGAGATGGTGTCTTCATTTTTAATTATTACATATTCTCATTGTATTGAGATAATGACAATGCAAACACAAATACACTAAAAATAAAACGTTCTAAAACTGCACTAAAATGTATCACAACAATTATCAGATTATATATAGACAAAGTCATATTGTAGTCGTTGTCTTTGTGAAATGAAAAATCATCTTCAATCTTGGAGTGAAAACACTACACATGACTGAAAACTGCGTATAGTCATTCTTATTTTAAGTTATAGAAATGATAACTGCATTATATCACATAATCTGGGGTAAGTATAATACTAGAATATTGATCAGCGTAGTCAGTTACCATTTGAACTGAGATTAACCTCTCTAGCCTAGTTATGGAGGTATATGGACCTTTTCGTCTACTAACGCCTAATTAACGGTGAACTGCAAGCAGAAGCTGTTTGTCATGTTTGAACTCATGACTCATGAGCATCAATTACTAATATTCAGATAGACTTGTTATTTAATAGAGTTTGACGTTGATTGCGGTTGGGGGAAAACGTGAAAAAGCAGACTTGAACTGCCATCTCAGAAAGCATACTGAAGTCTGCTTAATATTTTTAGGCGTAAATTCCGATATACCTTCCGATTTCATTAATGAAATTGGCCACATATCTAAAAGGGCATGTTTACCCCGTTGATGTAACAGTTAGTAAAAGCAGATAATTAGCTAATAAAATGTTGTAAAAAGAGTATTTTTTGAGTGTTTTTTCAATTTTTTCTTCTCACGTTTGTACGTGATGTTACTTGGTGTGTTAGCACGAGCAAATATTGTGAACACCACACTTTTTATACTCCTCGTTATTTTTTGACAAACGAATAAAAGCTGCAGCTTTGATCGTACCTTAGCGTATACTTTTTCTCAGTAAGATTGACAAAAGTTAAGTTTCTACAGACGTCAGCATTGCTATTGGTGTATTTAAAAGTTTTCGATTTCCCCAAAATAATTCTCTTCAGCATTCTAGTAAAGTTGTTTATGAGGGTGGGTGGCTTTGCACGTAGTTTGTTAGATCATACTTTGATAAAAACCTAATGATTTAATGCTGAATGTATGTTGTCACAATAATAGCAAGAATTGGACAGAAATCAACTTCGATAATAAGCAGGACCACATGCTGATTGCGTGATGCCCCTACCTAACACGGAATTTCAGAAAGTAGGGGTACATTACTAGTCTAAAAGCATGGGATTGGCACTATGTTCTTCATATATGATTTTGGAAACACGTTAAACATTTTTAGGAAACGAGCTTATAAAGCAAACAGAACACAAAATATCGGTGGTTGAGCTGCATCAGAAATAAGAGAATCGAGTGGAGGGGTGACCAGGGTTCCGTGTGTACGTAATCGAAGCTTTCATAAAAAGGGGAAAGGAAGAGAAAAATAAATAGGAAAGGTTCCTGCTGTTGCTGGACAATTGTTACTGCATGCGACGAGCAACATATTTTGACAATCGTACTAATGGAGCTCTGTTAGCCACACACGGTATTGATCACATTTTGGGTGGGTGGTTAGGCAAACAAGGAAAGTTGTAAGAAAAAATAACAAAAGAAAGCAGAAGGCTACAATTGCTTTTACCACTACCAGCTTCCGAGTAATTTCTAAAATGTTTTTATATATCGAACGTTGGTTGCTCCTTTTTGCCAAGTGTGTAATTTGATGAAGAAAACGCAACAGAAATATTTGGGTCTTTTATAGCGTCGGATTTAACTTCACCGTGTGGGATGAATGGTCCTAGTTAACCATGTGCTAGAGATTTCTGATAGAAAACAGAAAACAAACAGTTTTACCTGAGCTATCACTTTTCGGACTGTAGTTCGTAAAAATAAAATCTGAAAATGTTTCTTGTAAAAAATCAATAAACCCTATGATTAATTTGATTTTTTTAAACTTAACTTTATCTTAATATGAGTATTTTTTGAAATGTAAAAGTTCGAGAAATAAGCATGAATTTTAACAGGTAAAGTTAGACTAATATTTTTTTGCATATATTGCTTTGCAACATATATATCCACAATATCCAGTTCATTACATTTACGTTCACGCTAACGACAATTACACCTACCATTCTAGTCCTCTGTAGTACCAGTACGTGATTAGGTCAATACGATTAGGTAGAATGTGTTATACTTATGCGTGTTTAGTTTATATACAAAGAATACCTCAAGAACTAAAACCAACAAAAGGGCGTGTCAGTTCTGGCAGCTTGTGTAATGACATTCGTTGAGGTAATAATGAAATTAATCATATACCAAGAAACCTTTACTCACTACTCGGACTGCAAAGTGCATAATAATTTAGGGCACCTCCGTTTAGAGATACCATGTTTCCTACTTTCAGCTCAACGAGCCCAAACGAAACGGAAATGTCTGGTCACTAGAATGATAAATGTATTTTTTGCATGTGGCTTATGAATTAGCTTCAGTTTTTCCGTATCCTCAGAACAAAGAGATTAGAGCCATTTTGTTCACTGGTGTGTGCAGTGCCAAACTGATTGTTAGTAGCTTGTTTATAACTTTCTAACTTAAATTCGTTTCTAAAATCAAGATGACTTTAAATGTATTTAAATCTCACTCATCGCTTACTAATAAATATGTTTACGGTTGTACTATGTATTGTTTTTATGCTAAATATTACATATTATGGAATAAGTAAATACAGTCAAGTGAGATTAAGATCAACCGAAAATTCAATACTGTTTTACTGACAATTGTCAATGAATACAAAGGCAGTGAAAAGTGCAATATCATGATGGTACCATAAAGGGTTAAACTTTTACCCCTACGCAAGAACCAGAAATTGTAATGAATAGTATAAAACAGTTACCAATTTTGATCAGGATAATATTATGCAAAAATACTCGTTCGACTCATAAAGCCTAACATTTTCTGGAACCAAAATGGACATTTGACATCGTGTTGAACATTTCATAAGTTATGCCAAAAAACAAATACACTATAAAACTAAAATTCCATGAAACAAATATCTCGAGATAGATCTTCTTTCCCCTGCAACCTTGATTTAGATTGTATTAACAGTGGCTTTTCAATTTTGGTACAAGCTTGATCATCCATTGCTCTTAATTAAGTGCTTTTTACTCTTCACACGCAATAGTAATATTCGTTCAAGTTATTTTTCCAAATCAGAAGATGAAGATGATATGCTTATGAGTCTGAAAATATTTTCTGCTTGTTTATTTTTTATCCTTTCTATATGAATTTAAAAAAGTAATGAAAGCAAAAATGAACGGGAACGGGAATGACTCTTGAAAATTCACTTTAAAGTGAACATTATAAACATAGCAAAATGTCTCTGTTCTGGACGAACATTTAGTGAAGTGGAAATACCAAAGTGTAATTCAAGAGCAGTTCATATGCAGATCACAGTGCAGATTAAAAGACTAATGAGTTGCCGCTAAATTGAGAAGCAAGCGAACACTCATGGTTTAATTCTTACATCTTACGGGGTTCGGTTCATAGATTTACTTGCACCTTTTCCCTTTACTCGATATCCTATGCTCCACATACAATTCTGTATACTTATGCTTATATTGAGTGTCAAAGAATTAAGAACTTGGAAGCAACCAACTTTTCAGGTAAGTACAAGTTCGTACTCCATACATAGGGAGTTGTAACTCCAGGAACAACAACACTCAGCAAAAGAAATAAACGCTTATGACTCAACACTCAAGCTCTTAAGGCAACGTACACACGGGTTATTTATTTGAATTGTGGATACGGATAATAGAGAAAACTTCAAAGGACTGTCGGCCGACATGAGCTTTGATCTTTGAAGCGTATCAACTAAGCACGAATGTGAAATGCGGCCATCGCGTGCCAAAATATCTATTCTAATCATAACAATAAATTTTATGTGCTTGGCTTTGTGCTGGTGTGAGTAACGACCAATTTGGACTGAGTGGAACACTTCTCTTTATGCACTTTTCTAGTATACAATATTATGTAATATTCATTTTTCCACAATTATCGGTAGTTCTACAGAAGAATTTATTTTTTACCCTGTTGTTACATTTGAGATTCATAATGTAGTGTTAAAATTTGCAAATCCCTTCATATTTATACTGTTGGATTTCCATTTGAAAACGAGGGAAGTCATTTTCCAATGTTTTGTATGCAAAGTGACTAAAGCAAAATGACCTAAGTTGATGAGTCATACTAAGCGTTTAAAAACCGTTTTTATTACTACTTCATGATATTGCAAATGTAAATTCACCAAGTGAGCTGGTTCACATTCCAAAAAAGTACATATTACATAGCAAGCCCCGTAAATTCATCATGCAAAATGTAAATTTTGAGTGATAGAAATAAAAACCATAATAAGCTATCAACAGCGGCTTTACTTTGATCTTTACCGCTTACAGTGCAATTGGTCACAGTACTCCAGATTTATAGAGAACAAAAATTATGAGAAAAGTGAAGCAATAGAGCAAACTAGCGAAAAGGAAGTTGTCTACATATACAACATTTATTATATGCGCAAAGAAAGCCATTAGATCTTCTTATTCTCACTTCTTTATGGAAGCATAATACAACGCAACGGCGTGGGGACATTGTGATACATGATTGTATTTTAGGTTTTTTGGTCGCCTTTATGATCCTTTTCGGCATTTATGCCCATGCACATACACCACATATTTGTGAATCTTTGAAAAACGGGACTTCTTCTACATTTGCTTGTACAACATGTCTACGAACAAAGATTTCTGCCATTATCTGGCAGGAAACATCAAATCGTTATACTTACTCCGATTCGGTTCAAAACGTTACAACACTTTTGTCTTTTTTGTGGATTTTCTTTTGCTCTGTTCTTGCCGCATCATCCTTTAGTTAACTTTGTCACGGTGCTTTTATCATGTAAAGTCTAATGTAAAGTGAAAACAATGGTGGTTTGTTAGCAAAAGTAAGTTTCACAAACGATTCTCCAACACAAAAGTTGACAAAAATAGTAGTTCTTTATCCGATCCTTGTCTATAAACAGAACGTAGCAGCTGCATCTGCTAATCAACATGCGGTTCCCTTCGTTGCGTTCACTGGCTTGGATCGTTTTTTGAATAGGAGTACAGTACGAAATATGACGGCTTTATTTCTTGTGGCAATAAGATTGTAAATGTTCTTACAATGTTTGTATTTTTTCAAAGTAAAATTGATATTGTAAGTAGTGTTATAAGTTCATGTAGCATAAAGGAAGTAATTTCGTTTCAAAATGCCCCGATCCATGCCAAGAAATATGGTACCTACTTTTTCTTAGCTGAATTTGGTTTGTTTTATTTAAACAAATGTGATTTTTTAACTCGTAAAACTTTCTTTATGTAACGGAACAAACTTAAGTACTTACATATTTTTATTAATATTTCTACTTAAAAATGCTTGCGCAAGTAGATATTTACTTTTTCAAAACAAAAGCGTCAATAAAAGCGCTACTACAATTATCATATTAGGAAGAAGCAATAAGGTCTTTAAAATTATTGCAATTTAAAAAACTTAGTTACTTACGTTTCCCTCAAGCTTCGAATATCTTCGAAGCCTGAGTCGACGACCGAAAATGGATATGGACCGAATCTTGAATGACTGTTGTTATATTTTTGAATAATACTTTTATGGTAATTGTAGAAATGAAAAAAATTTCTTTTTCTTTCAAATGATTTGTAATAATTCCCTACTTATAAATCCAGGTGGCTGAAATCGAATGTCCAGCGTTCTTTGACGCGAGTCTCAAAAACGCCCCAGCCCACGTACACAGCTCGAGATAGTTCTCCGATAAAGCAAACAGTGAAAGAGATTTGAGAGAAAGCTGGTATTAAGGAGGCACAGGAAACGGGAAAAGTACGAGGTTACGTGCTGTTCTCTGCAAACCTACAAGCAAACTGGTGAGAAGAGTCATCCAAACAGCAGCTTTTCCTCACATCGAATCTCTAGGATGCAGATTGGAGATACTCTAGGAATACTCTATCGCATTGCAAGCCTAACGTTTTCTCTTCTGGCAACTCTGAGATGGATCTCTCATATGATAATGGAAAGCTTGTTGTTTGCTAACCTTGCTGAACTACAAGGCGTCAGCAAGGAAGGTTGGAGTTCTTCTTTCCAACAATGTTTTGGGAAGCATTTTAAGGTTTTATTGTTATTTAACTATGTTTTAAAAATATTTAGGTAGTGGTTATGCATTGGGGATTCCTAAAAAATCAGGTGCTTAAAATTTAAAAATCATGCTTACTATTCCGACAGTAATTGCGAAAGTTAAAGCTGGCCGTAATCTAACATATAGTGCTTACTAGATGAAAATTGGATTCTCGTTTAATATACGCTTAAAATGAAATCTGACAAAATAATAAGTGAGAAAATAATGGCTTTAGATTAAATGTTAGCATGGCCATTCCACATTGGAAACAGCATTAGTCGGTGTTTTGGAAGCTGAGAACCATCATAATCGAGGTATCCATCCACTCCTTTCTTTCTACACAAGTACACATTACGTTATAGTTGGTTTTGAAGTGGCAAAAGAACTTTCATCGGTACTGGTTTGATCTAAATCAGGAACTTCAAAAGATTCACAATTTCTTTGTACAACTTACTAATGCTTATGCATGCACACAAACACACAGAAAGACCAAACGAGTGCTTTCATTTCACATCTTGTCTATAGAGTGTTTCATACATCATAACATCTCAAATAGCGAAAGCACTTGACTCCTCTTTGATTTAAAGGGAAACAAAATATGAAATAATATAAAAGCACAGCTAGTCATTCTACATCTATCAATAGGCAATCATACACGACGAGTTTGTAGAAGTCGCGCTTTCCCTACGCTCCATATGTACAGACTTATGTAACATGTTCACAATATTCAAAATACAATGCACATATCTTCAGTTTTAAGAAAAATTTTGCCTATTTTCACTGTGTTTCATAAAATGCTTTTGGTGTTAAAATGTTTGAAAAAAATTTCAATTATTGTGTAATCTGTACTAGATTATTAGTAACTTGATAGCAGTATAAATATTTAAGAGACTAACTTGTATTTTTTCACTTGAAGGGAAGGCGGGAGAAAGTTCGTAAGAGGAAGAAAGTTTGTTTTCGTGACCTGAGTATTTAAAATCAAAACGAATCGAATTATGATTTATCCATCAAAACTTTTATGACGATTTATGGAGTACATTGAGTTATAATAAGCAGGAACGTTCATCTTTAAAAACATTCCTCGATTTTCAAATTTACTACGCACAATAAACAACAACAGCCATTGACTGAATGACTATTCATCTATTAGCATTACGAAGCGTCTCTTTGAAGACATCCGTTTCCACCATAAATTTGAATAGAGTTTTCAATGAAATCCTCCTGCAATGTTGCGTACAGTGAACATGAAGAGCACGTCTTGTGTAAGTAGTTTCAAAGAACATTACGTTTCACTGGTTAAATAGTTTTGATGTTAATGGGCTATGCATGCTGACTGGTGGTTGTGCCGGTGGTTCGTGGTGATGATAGTGGTAGTGCGGTCGGGGTGTTGGTCGGAAGAACAGCCGGGAGTTGAAAGAGAGAAAGGAGTGAGGTCGGCAACTACTTTGAAAACTGAGAATTCGTTTATGTTCTCATGCACCAGAGACGAGAGAGGAAAATCCAGTGTGCATGGAAAACACTTTATATGCACATACCATGCCCATTAAATACAGGGAAAAGTTGTATTCTTGCATCCTATTATATAACATCGTCCCACATACTGTATACTCCGGAGGAGTTATTTGTTATTTGTAACCAGCGTGAGTATTAAAACTAAACATCTATTTTCTTCACCACCGTATATACAGAACAACAGTGACAACGGCACCCACATAGCATTTTCCCATTTCAAAATTGAAACCAATTCAAATGTGTGCAGTACTTTGTAATGTATATGTGATCCATAAGAGAGAGAGAAAAAACATGATAAATGAATGTATAAACGCCAGTACGTAATAGTAGACACACATCAAAGCTATTACCACTAGAAAGCCAATGTGTGTGTGCACCTATAATAGTACTTACTGCTTACAACACAGCGCTCTTGAGAGAATGAATGAATTTAGACAAGTAAAGGGTTGTGTGTGAAGATTATTTTTGCACCCAGGATCAAAAGCGGCACTCCAATGCAAATTGATCTTGCGTTAAATAGCCTTGCTCTTTGTGCCGAACACTTTCAATCAACCGTCATTGGAAAGCGGAGATAGGGAGAGAGACGGTGATCAAATGGATCATCATCATGTGTGCTCATCCCTTTTCTTCTTTGCCTTCTCTCTTTCTCATCATCATCACATCATCAGTTTAGTGTTCAAAGAGGAAATTTTCCGATCGTGTATTAAGTACACGCGTGTACACTGTTCATAATATTATACTTTTATATCTACATAATATGATATGATCATGAATGAACATATATTTGCACAAGGTAGGTACTGCACAAATATGTTGAAATACTTTACACTCTATGTTGATCATTATTATGCGTGTGGAGAAGCAATTTTCACTCTATTTTTCCCGCTTAAAATGCTTTATATTGTAATATTACTTTCGTTTCATCCGTACCATTCAATCGCTCTTTCATGCATGCTTTTCTGTTTCGGTTCTTTGGTTATCCCATCACTTCACATCTTCCGGCGACATTAAAAGCATCAAAGGAAAGTATGAAAATTGCACTTAAAGCAAGAAAGTAATATTACGCTACATTACATGGCTTCTAGAAGATCCCACCGGTTAGAACTATCAGCTATTTGTAATACATACATAAAGGATTTCCACCTACATACCTGAGCTGCCGTTATAATGAAACGCATCAATATTTTCTGACTTTTTGTAACAAAATATTTCATTTTTATTACATCTTGTCGACGTTCGATACTACTACGACTTTCCTTTTAGTCTGCGGCAAGAGAGAAAGGTTATGAAAAGTCATAATGTTTTGGTGGAATAATGGCAAGGGGCCATAATAAAAACTAATGGTGCGAAGAAAAAAACCTAGCAGGATAAACTATAGTTTGAGCTTCAAAAGAATCAACATGCAATGTAAAAATGTATTAAAACTAAAGTTGTAAACTTGCAGCATTTTAAGTATCTTCTCAAATGTATGCATAGTTTTTTAAAAATCCACATTATAACTCGTCCTTTCGCCCGGTGTTATTTGAATTAAATCACGAAAGCTAGACTTAAATATAGACAGCCTGCATTGGCAGAAATGCTAAGCTGGCTGCTCATCATCACTCAAATAATGCTAAGTTTTACACATCCCACTCTCACCCTATCTCATCTTTTTTTAATTATTAAGAAGTGTAAAAGAAAAAAATCTCCACTATTCTAGCTCATCAAATTCCTGAAGATATTTAAACAAAAGTTTTATTTATTCATACCACCCAGGACTTGTTAATAAAAAACGACTTAATGAAACTAGGGAAAAATGCGAGCTTATGTGTAAATGAGTCAATGAGAAAAAATGCAAATAATGATGCTGTGTATATTGACAGGAAGTCTCGCATTGTTTCCCAAGCTCATAATATACACACGACGTTTTGTTTAAGTAAGCTCTTGAGAAATCCTGAGCTAAGATTATGCAAAGATTTGTTGTCGAAATACGAGAGCTGAGCTAAACATATTAACAGAGTTGAGTTAAATATACGTATGTGCACCTTGGCTTGGCAGCTTCTAAACAATAGAAAATCGACAAAAAAAGTGTGAAAGCGAAAAGTATCTCATTTATCAGACTTTTAAATTAGATCTCGAGAGAGCAAAACAGGGACGCTTCGTTGAATTTAATTTGGAATTCGAGCACTACACAGTAATACAACGGAACATCATAAGTATCTACTTCTAAAGTTTGCTTAATTCAATGGGAAATGTTGTCATCAGATCTTAATAATTTTGTTGTCAAATAAGAAGCTGCTTGGTAGTCTTAATGAACTGAATTCAGTTGTCCGCGCATATATTATTTTGGGATTAGGATATATATGGAACTAATGAAATATTAGTTAGTTAATGCGCATTTGAAAGAACATTGAGATGTTGATGTATATTGAAAACAACATTGCAGATTTTTTCTATCAATAATAATAGTATTCTTGTTTGACGTTTCTCGGTTTATTCTTGTGTTCAGAATTCCCTTGTAATTTCGTGCAAACTACCATACAAACAAATGAGGATCGTCGTTTCAATGTTGCCTAGGTTGCCTGTTTCATACCGTGTATATTTCATGCATATTTCTCCTACATACATTGTATGTAATAGCCACTAAAATATTCATATTTGAAAGGAAAATCACAAATAGTAATATTTTGGTTGCCACTGTCTACAATTTGCACTTTCAATACACTGCACTGTAAAGTGTAAAATTATTAGAATGCGTATATGGTAAAATCTTGTTAAACCTCTTAGACTTAAGGTTCTCTTCGAATTTCAAAATTGACTTCGGAAGTGGTGGGATGCGTCACTCCAATTTACCAGCATATTGTTTTACTAACATCGCAGTTTTCCCCAGCATCGCTAGTTTCCTACAACTTTTAGCTGCACCGGTGGGGCTAGAGAACTGCACTTTTTTCATATTCTAGAAACCTTAGCACGCTAACTAATGCTTGGTTTAAATATAAAGGAACGCACAATTAAACTTTGAACTTTCCTCTATCGAGGCCATATCCTCCCATATTTCTAGAACGCATAGTTTACGAGATATATACGATTAAAATCCACTCACAGCAGTCTCGAAATGGATAACCCCGAGAAAAAGTGTCGTATAATGAGAATGGATTAACATATAAGCATGAATGGGGTAGGCCTTTGTAGCTCAAGCATCGGTCTATCCTTTGGTACAACTTTCATAATTTTTGAAGTTGTGGTTTTTACGTTAAGGTTTCTAGAATGTGAGCGTTTCCCATTGCATAAAGATAACATGGAATATATGGTTGTTGTCGTGATTTACAGTGAGTCTTAAACATTTAAATTTACATTTAAAGCAGTAATATAAGTGTGTAGATAGATATCTTTGTTTCAAAAGAGTTTCTTTCGTATGACCTATGATACATATAAACATCAGCGTACTAAGCTTTGGAATAAAACGATTCCTGAAATCTATAAACCACACAGGTTGGGTATGTGTATGCAATTTGTATTTTACTTTAGCTTAGTTTTTTTGGTTCTGACATTTTTCTTTTGAACTCTGTCTTAAATCTTTGATCTTTTTTCATTTGAACTTTTTAAAACTTGCATGTAATGTGTACTAAAAAGTAGAAGAATATTTAAGCTTAATTCGTTAAAGCTTTTATATAACTCCCAAACTCTTTAATTCAAAGTCAGGAATAAACAGTATAAACATGAGACGCAAATGTGTGACGAACGACTTTCGTATAACATACCTTGTATCTAGAATCCATAAATGATAAAGATTATGGCTTTGATGATAGCTGTGTAGATCAAAGAGTATAACGACCAAAGTGAAAGTCGGTGAAAAAATACAAAAAAGAGAATAAAAAAATGAGTCAAAGCAACTTTTTAAAAACTTTACATGTGTATAATATAATGTTAATGAAAGGTTCCATGCAAGAGTAAATGTTGAAAGGCATGTAGCATATAACATGTATACAATGTTATGCACACTTGATGTACCATAAAAGTTCTCTGTTAAAAGAGAAAAATCTTCTTTAGAAAAGTCTTATTTGAATTCGATGATTCCGCTTGGGATTGTAAACGAATGTTTGCAGTTTTGTGGGAGATTGCCTAGTTGTTTTTGGTTCAAGCCAAGTACGAGTTTTTAAAGCTCTGTAACATCAGCATGTCACATCTACCTATGTACTTATTTTAGTACTTTGATTTGTAGCTTTTAACACTTCAGAATAGCCGGATGTTAAGTGAGGTACATGGGGCATTACAGTGATGGTACCAGAAAAACTCATTTGCAGAAAAGATGTTCTCCACTTTTGCGTAAACCTAATGCTTAACTTTTTTTTACATAACATGATGACAACACCACTACAAGTTTTACTTTGATGTGTAGTTTAAAAATATATACGTAGCTTCAAAGAAAAGATATGTATGACGGGAATTTATCTTTTTCAAATTTAATAATTTTGGGAGTTCTTTGATGTTTAGAAGTTTTAGAGAGTCTTTTCTTTTATGTCAACCCTGATGTTTTTGCTAGAAAGCTCAGGTAAAGAAATAATGTCCTAGATGAAAGCCGAAGGTATCTTGCTTTAGAAATTATAAAAAAAGAATGAGTACCACTTTCACCAAAAGATAAAAACAAAGATTGACGATGTAGGAGATTATTTTAAAATTTCGACATAAATAATTTGTAAGCAAAATGAGATATTTTGCAAATATTACATAGTCTTTCTTTGCGTAAGGTCCCAAGTGTCCACATACAATAGCATGATTATGATATTCTGTGTTAAGCACGGTATACAATAAAATGTAGGTTTTACTGTTTGGATTACAATTTTAGTGCTTAAGTTGTCAAATCTTGACATTTAGCTCATCATTCAAAGAATTTTTCATGACTCACACTATGTATAGTGTTCATCGTTTGTCAGTTTGACCTTTGTCATATCATATAAAAGTAACACCACTTGAATTCAAGCAAACAATTAAATGACAGAAACGAAACAGATGTCAATATATTTGCTCCTTAAATGTCTTTATTTTTTAATTAAAATAAACACCATCATTTGCACGCAGCATGCACACATATTTTGACAATAAGAGATACGAATACACTTAGTACCTATATTATGTAGCTAGTTGCATATCCGCATACCTGTTGATACACAATTCATTTCCAAAGTTTCACCTTTAAACTGCTGACAGATTAATGATAGCTCAGGAAAAGACTGTTTAACAATAGAACATTGTAAAATATAAATTTATATATCACTCCGTTTGTGTCGTATCGTATATATACGATCCGTTTGATCGTATATATAGAGTTTGTGTTTTCATTTTCCTACATTAACATCAGACAGCCTACATTCATTTCCGGTTTCGAATTTTTCCTGAGAAGCTGGATGCGACTAGCTCCAAGATGAGATGAATTGAACTATCAATATCATTTTAGGGGTCTTCTAAAAGTACCCATTTCTTTCATCTTCTCAACCATCAAAGGCTTTTTTATCTTTACTCACAAGAAGAAGAAAGACCGTAAAACATCACAAGAAGTCAAAAGGACGAAAAGAAAAGGAAAGTGAAAGCGCTATCACAAAAAAGGTATAAAACAGCGTACACCTATTTGTAGAAGAAGAAAGAAAAATAATGTCTTCATCTCTCGTTGTATGACTTTCTAACTGCCTCTTACTATTACTACATATTTCCTTAAAAGGGGTAATATAACTTCTTTACAGAGATACGTACATACTCCTCCTCCTCCACACATTCTTTATATTCTGTTCCACCTTTGGTTTTGAGCAAACGATGAGAAATAGAAACACTTATTTTTCTCTCGGCTACGTACACCATATACACGCTACTTACATTTTTACGTTTACCTAGCTTGGAGGATGACGATGATGATATACATAAACGATCATCATCATCAAGTACATATAAAAGTTACGGCAGCTTAGCATCAGCACCATCCCTCTCATCATGATCATCATCATAGTGCTTGGCGGAAAAGAAACACACACAGACAGATACATAAATATCCGTCACCATATACGCCTTTTATACGTATACTCCCATCATCACATAAAGAACTTAACATGTAAGAGGAAAAGATCAAAGCATCTTGTCAAGACATGAAAGGCTTTTGATCAATGCTTTCTCATTAATAATGTCTTGTGTGCACAACAGCATTACAATGATAAGTACCACACAGAGGGTTTCCGCCTATTCATCCAGCTTTTTCAGGAAAAAAGAGTGATATGCATGTGTTTAACTTATATACGCCTCATGATGAAAGTACACAAGTAGAAGTAAGTACTTCATGATGACGATGAAAGTAAAGCAAAAAAGGACGCGCGTATAAGTATGTATAGAAAGTTTAATGTTTTTAAAAGAGAATAAAAAAGAGAGCCGCGCTGTTCCAATTCCATGGCTAAAGTCTTTGCTTGCGATGGTTTCGCTCATTCGTTTTCTGTATTTCACTTACTACACAACTTTGGTAAAAGTGCATGTCGCGTACTATATGTGTGTAGGCATACCTTTTTGCTTTGCTTGGCCAAATTGCTTTCATGTAAGTTGAAATAACTTTTTACTGAAGATATCTTTGTCCTTTGTCACTTTCTCTGTGACTCTTCCCTTTGTCTCTCTTTTTTCTTTTTTACCTTCCTTTGACAAGGGAGTTTCTCTGTTTTGTTTTGTACAATCTTTGCTGGAATTTTCTCTTTGCTTTTGCTTATGATATAGTAAAAGAAGATACGTCTATTTTATAGCAAGATGAGGACTTGGCCCTCCCCTGCACCGTCCCTTCTTTTCATCATTGCACTTAAATTTTCATATCTTCTCCGTCTTGCATTGAAATTTGAAATTTTTCTAAATCCCTTTCCTTGGATCCTTCCAAGCAATAGGTATGTGTATTCATGTACCTGGAAACTCATTTTGTTCTACACGCGATGTATTTTAAAGAATTTTGCATGTTTTCTTTGGTTGGCTCTAAATTTATTAATATATCAAATATATATCTTCATTATTACAAAGTTTTTTCCGGTTGTTATATATTTGCAAAATGGAATATTATGGATTGCAATTAAATGCCCAAAACGGAGTTAGTCGCGGCAGTGAAAGCTGGTTGTATGACTAATTATTATTTAAACTATTTAGGTAAAGACAGATACAAAATACAGTATACACTTTTAGCAGGGACTTTGAAAACAGACTTCCTGTTTGAAAATGCTGTTGGCCAGCCAGCATTGTTTGTGAACAAATAAGAATATTATGGCAAAGGAATGAAAGTATAAAACATTAGAATACTTTTGATGAAACTAATAATAATAAGTAAAATCTATCTACTCATTTCAGTCAGTGTGAATAGTGCAGAATACAACACTGTTGGAAACTCGTAACAAATTAAATATAACGTATGGAAGTATAAATGCCATAATCTATTTTTGGCAAACCAACATGTAGTGTACATATACGTTGTGCTTATTATTACGCTGTTCATTTGAAAAGCACATTTTTACATTAATTGTTGAATGTTCTATGTTGGTACCACCACAAAACCCTCAGTGGATGATCAGAGAAAATAAAGATAAAAGGTTATACTCCTGTGTGCACCCGCATGATCTCTATACAAAAACGGAAATAGACAAAGACTGTATTTATAAGAGAGGCAAGATGCAAACATACAGTCGCCTGAGTGTAGGTAGGTATATACGCACATGTATTCCCTCATTGTGATGCCGGGTCTGATTACGATATTACCATTTACCACACGAATGACCTCTTCTCTAATCTTCCTTTGTCGCTCTGCTACATGATCAAAGTCACATTCCGTTCAATAATCAAAGGAAACAAAAGGTTTTCGCCGACACAGAACTTTGAAGTTCTCTAGTGGTAATAGTGGCACTATTATGTTCTCTCACTCAACATGTGTACTTGTGTGTATTTTATACATGTCTAAGCCTACGGATATATCCATATGCCTCTATATCATCGTCAAATAGAGATGAATCCTTGCTGCGATTGCCTTGCCTTTCTACCCACTACACTTTGTGTGTGTGTGGAGAAAACAACCCTTTCCCCTACTTCACTTTTTACGACACAACTTACTCAAATATAGATGCTTGTCGCACATGAACATATATTCTTTCGACTCCATATTTACTTTTGTGGCTGTAATACGGGTACATTTTACTGCACAAACACCTATATATAGCCTGCTTGTGTCATACGAAAACCCACAACAGACGGTTACATATATTTTACAAAGAAGAGTGAGTAGAGAGCTCACTTGCAAAAACGTTTGTTACTAGTGTTCTTTACCCGTTTTGAAATAGGACCTTTGTGGAGTTTTGAATGTGCATTAGGCGTTTATGTTTTGTATTGCA
Organism: Entomobrya proxima; assembly: GCA_029691765.1. Lineage (NCBI taxonomy): Eukaryota > Metazoa > Arthropoda > Collembola > Entomobryomorpha > Entomobryidae > Entomobrya > Entomobrya proxima. The sequence goes on along the minus strand of CM056170.1, from coordinate 7,973,358 downwards.
CATCACTAGCATCACATGTGTCTCTAAACAGGCATTCATCTCTATCTCTCTCGACACAGATCCATGCAACACAACTATTTTGCGGCTCTTCTGGTTCTTGTATGTCTCCATTATTTTCTGGTGGTGGTGCAGAAATCATGGAACCCCTTTCATGTACATGTGCTCCTTTTAGGTTTTGAAGTTCCCTTTGAAAATTTCCTCTTGCTCTGTGTCTCTTCAGGCTTTTGTCTCTTTGAAGTCGTCACAAACAAAACCAAATATGAAATAAAGGAACGAACGGATGGCAAAAGGGGTATACGTACATTCATAATCATAACAATGACGAATATTATGATTTACGTCCTACGCAACTCTGCATGGGAAAACTTGCACTATACTTACTTGTGTGATAAAGAACAAGTGAGTGACCGAGATTACTTGATCAATCGTGAACTAATTTGGTGAAAACTTAGTTGTTCATTTGCGCGATCCATTTACAAGTACAACATGATCGTACCTACCAGTAGCTACCCCTCCCCTAATTAAGAAATTGCAACTTCAAATTGCAAATGGTTGAACCAATGTAACGTTTCGTTTCAAACAACAACGCCAACTTTCATTCCATGTTTGCCAGGTAATAATACGTAAAATTCGCAATCAAAATCAATTTCATCTCCTCACCCAAACAGAAGAACAGCATCCTCATTTAAACACAACATAACATCAAATGCTTGACAAATCCATGTATCCTCTCAAAATACATTTTAAATGTTTACAGATTCCACTGCAGTGAAATAAAAAACCACTGACCGTGATCGGTCAATAGTTCTTATCTGCTTACTGCCGTTTCTTTCATGCACAATTTTTACTCTCTTTTAGACCTAATGTTTAGAACATCACAAGTATTCTTTAAAAATAAGACATGCTTGCATGCTAAATTTTCGTACATTTATTATCAAAGAAAAATCCCACCCAGCAAAACGGATCAAAGGAACGGAAAGAGTTCTTAAATGCAAGTTTTATTCCAATAACAACTTTTATCCCTTGAAGTGAAAGGAAAACGAAAGAAAAAGATGAAAAAGATGATGACGAAGTAGACGAGAGAAAGTATTTATACTTTTGTCTTACCCGCCTTACAAAATATATCGTATTGTACGTAAAATGGATAATGGAAGTACTGCGTAGTTTTCCCCCAATCCCAATCGTCATTTTACAATTTCACATAGTTTGCTACAAAAAGAGCTAAAGTACACAGATAGGCAGCGTAAAAAACTTTGTTTAAAAGGAAGCGTTTAGTTCTCCAAAAATCTCTAAAGGCATTTTTCTAACTTTTTCGGGTTGAAGGCAAGCCAAGGCAGCGTACCGCCGGACCCCTGAAAAGAGAAAGTAGCAAACGTTGGTTTACAAAATATATGATCGACTAGTCGAAGTAAACAAATTTAACTTTAAAAGTTATGGGAAATCTTGTGTGTGCGTTTGAAAAGTAATAATGAGGCGATCAATGGAAAATGTTGCTGAAATGTTGTAGTCGATCGACGCTTTTCTCCTTGAAACTAAAATCTCATGACTAACTTGTCGTCGTCGGATTTCTTGTACATATCAGTTCGAACATTATGATTTTGGATTTTGCACTACATATAATAACTGCTAATCGATTTACTTCTTCCTTCTCATTATTGAACATAGTAACAACATTTCTGTTTTAATTTTTCAGTGAAAGTTGGTTCCTTTTTGGAAAGTATGACCATTTAATAGATAAGCCTGGACTCTTATTCAATTCTAATGACTAATTTTGATATTTGATTGTTATGTTTCACGTTTACAATAATTTGTCAAACTAGTTAATACTTTTCTGGTTTGTATGCAAAAATATAGGTACGTCATTGAACCGACGTCAGAGGTTACAGATACAAGCATGTTACATTAGAAAAGTGAGGATATAACGTTAACATGTAGTCTTTACCGTACCTTACCAGTTCTGCGTCCGAAATTGAGAAACTGATGGGAATTTTTCACCGTCCATGCTGTTTTATTGTCTATTGTGTGTTTGCATATACATCAAAAGAAAAGATCAAGGGAAAGTAAAATAGGAGACAAAAAGGATTTTCAATTAAATATTTGATCCTATCCATAATCTCTCTCTTGTGGAACAACAATTGAAAAAATATCCGAGAATAGATTTTCTTTTTTCGTTTTTGAAGAAGTATATTGCAACATTACAAAGAATCCAACCTGACAAACAGATAAAAAGCTGTGTATTTATCAGAGCTTTTCAAAAATGCATTATATATGTGTAGTATATAGCACAATCATAAAGCGATAATGTTCAAAGGCTAATAAAACTGACGTTCTATTTTCTACAGAACAAATATAGGAATAAACATTGACTTGAGTCTTCCCTTTTTTACAGCCTCCTTTCATTCTTCAGTCGGGTGAACTTCAAACGATTTTTTTGTAAAGCAGAGTATTGTTCCATGTGTTTTGTTGTTTTGATGCTGGGAAAAACGGATCGCAAAACAAGCAAGGTAAGCTCTCTGGAGGCAACATGGACCTGTCTTTTATGCTGTGCTCGATTACGTAGCAGAAAATGGAGAATGGGTGAGCTGTGTTTACGGGGAAAAGGGTGACTGGCTGCAAAGAAAGCATCGTCGTGAATGCGTATACACGGAAGAATGAAAGCTGGGTGAGATGAAAAGAGAGCTAGGGGTTGATCCAGCCAAGCTAGAACCGATGCGATAGTAATGCTGAGGTACATGGCACATTGAAAGACACCGGGAAAACAGACAGACAGAACGAGAGAAAACCCCCAAAATCGCACAGAGAAGAACATATGAAGCTGAAGACGTAGATAAGGTGCCTGGCACACATACAAATATTAAAGTTCTACGTATCCCGTTAGCTTTTCTCTGCATCCCGTTTACTCATCGTCCTCACTAGATGAAATGATAATACACATGAGTAAACTCAACAGATCAAGAGGAAGCCTTGCCTTGTGAGGAGGAAGCTACATACGAACACAAAGAAGACTTACATGCTTGACAGATCAAGGAACTGGGTCCCTCTGTCTTGCTGGTTGCGGTCGACAATGCCATGAGTGCGTCGGCGAGTCATAGTCATGGGCTTGATAAAATAAATCTGTAAAAATTCAATAAATGCCAATTCTGTAACGCACTAAGCATCATTCAGATTCATTGTTATAGTGGCTGCTTTCATCAATGGACGATGGACATATTTTCTAATATTCATTACTTACACGGGTATGAAATGAGAAACTATATAAGAGATTATACATTTTTAAAAATAATTATTCATGGAATAAAGAACATAAAAATCTCTGTGTAAAACACCAATAAAATATTATTTATGGTCATCAGAAGGAGCTTTATGTAGTTTTGTCACATTTTATGTTAATGCTATACTAATGGTTCCCTTTCTCGCAATACAAGTTTATATGTATGATGCAATGAAAAGGCGTAAAAAGAACAATCATTTTTACTTTTTAAAAAAGCATTCACCTGGAGATGCCTATTTTCCTCATGGTTTACATCAAAGCTACAGCTTATAAAAATAAAGTAAAACGTCTTCTGTATATAGATAGTCGGAGCGAAACATTATTTTCTTTCGTCTTACGGTAACTTCCCATTTGCAGGGTTTGACATGAGTCATTTGAAAGCTGTGATGATATACATACATACTACAGAGAAACTGACAAAGAAAGCATAAAAGGGAAACCAGGAAAAGACGGAGAACTCCACAAGACAAACGATTTGAAGGCGTCTCTGTGATCTCTTTGAAATCAAAGCTGAGGGAAACTCAAGTGAAAAGAAACGAGGATGTCACAAACGAGAAGCCGATGTTGACAAGAAAAAGAAAAAAGGAAAGGGAGAAGAAACAGAAAAAAGAACGCTCTGTATGAACATATTAATAGGACATGGTAAGATGATAAAAGGATGTAATGTACGTATAGTTCAAAGTGAAAGAACTTATGAGGGAAGAGAAGAAAGTGCTTGCCGAAAGCGACGTTACATGTACGGGATAACATAACCAAAAGCATCAGAATCCTTTGTGAACTGCAATTTTCTCTTTGAAGAATAGACACATATAGAAAACTGACATGACGTGAGTTACACATATTATCGTATGACTGACTGTATAGTTATACATTACATTGTACTTTGGTTCTGTTCCGCACTTTTGTTCAATTTCCAGTCTACAGAAAAATGATTTGTTCCGACCTTGTCTTTACGTCATCTGTAGTTAAATAAGCAATCAGCCTATTTCAATTAATTTGGACTTTGTAAAAGAAAAAATATTTTCAGACATACTTTTGTTGTATGTAGGGTATGCATTTTATATATAGCAATGTCCTTGAGTGCACTAAAGAAAACATAATGATAACAAATGATGTGATTACATGACAAAAAGCATGGATGAAAAATAATTTTATTGGTTGAAGCAAAACTTTAATTTTTCTTTTTTTCATTATACATCATAAACAATAACTTGGTTTCGTTTAAACGAGTACTATCAAGAAACAAGGAATTTGGCGTTGATCAAAGTTTTGTACTCGTGTTCGAGACCAAACATTGATACTGCATTTTGGTTCTGTTTCGGTGTTCCTCCAGCAAATGTTGTACACGCCTGCATAACATAACATTATATTTTGAATTAAAATAGAATACTGTCAACTGTAACGCGGGAGTGCATCAGACATTATAAAACTTCAATTCCAAGTTCTTTCCTCACCTACTATTTCGCAAAACTTCTTTAGAACGTGGAATCAGGCTAAAAGTTTCGTTTACCAAGTTTCTGAAAATGCACACAAACGATTACAAGCAAGATTACAAGATAATTTATTACCATTCAGATTCTAAGTGATACCACTACAACAAAAATTCTTACATCGAATTCCCAATCAAAAATCCACTAACAGCATCTTGAAAAGCAGCCATGTCTAGTGCTGCTTGCATTGCACCGTTTTCTCCAAACTTGGCGATGCAAGAAAACAATCTCGTTAACTCTTCGCAAACATTTTCTACTACTTGAGTCATCACAGTTGTCACCAATTTTTCCGAAACAGCGGTAACCTAAGTGCATTACAAACAATACTAGTATGTGTAGGAGAAAGAAACGAATGTTGCATTACTGCGTTTTCATCAGCCAACCTCAGCTATAACTTCAATCATTCCCAAAATGGTTTTCGTTATGTATGGTCGAACTCCAACTGGCTCCCCACATTTCTCCCAGTCAAACCTACCTGCGTACATGGATTGCTCTATTTGACCAACAACTGGTTCATACTTCATTTCTGTGTACTTAGCAAAAGTCAGATTCTCCACGCCCTGAAACCAGATTAATGTTTATTTCAATATAACTTTCACTGAGTGTTTAAAATTCAACTGCGCTGTGGCATGATAGTCACGAACATTGATAGCGATCCTGGCCGTTTCCACTGCTTCACTCATATCAGGATAACCCAACTTTACTAGAGCTTTGTAGATTTGTGGAAGTATTACATCTTTGGTGTATGAACAGTTGTTCAAAATTAGCAACAAGGAGGCAGTGTGAGAGGTTGGAAGCCCAGACCGCAGTCCACCGTCTTTTAACGATAATGCCATTGAGGCTTTTCGAGTTGAATTCGACTGAGACGCCGCTCGATTTTGAGAAATCAGTAGCTCCAACGACTAAGTATCATTAATATTTTTATAAACTAATATTGATTAAATTGAATGGATTAATACAAACTTTAATACCTATTTGTAAAACTTACATCGGAAAATGCTGCCAATGCGTTACCCATGCCTTCTCTCATGCGGGCTTTCACTTCTTCACTATTCAATAATGGTCGCTCTTCATTGTACTTTTGCAACAACGTTTCTTTGATTACTTTGGAAGCGTTTACGATAACTGTTTCAAATTTTGCAGGCTAAAAAACAGTGTACATATAATAAATACATTATGATGTTAAGCCCTAATATAGTCGAAAATACTTAATCATATTTGATCTTACCAACGGAGTTACAAATCCATGATCACCCATTGGCTCACTAGACCATGTTTCTTGTTTGTACAAGTCGGCTACTTCGGTTGACAACTGATGAAGCATAATTTCCAATGAATAACATCTGAAATACATCAAAGAAGATGTTAATGCATTGCAAGATTCCTCGCATACTCAAGACTTGAATTTTAACAAATTTTGGCGCTGACCTAATTTGGAACAGGAGATTCCTCAATATTTCAATCATCTCCTTCGGTGGGTCTAATGATAAAAAGTCGGTGTAAGTGTCTTTTATGTAACCGAGACAGTGTTGCAGCCATTCACTCATAGATTCAGAAGACTTTTCCTGCCACTCAAACTCATCCGAGTTTGATGAACCACTTGGTAATAGACAACCAGTAATAAGCGTTGAAAACAGTTGCACCAAGTTTATCATCATTTTCTGTGAATAAAAAGAGAGGATAGTACTACGAACGTTGGCATAATCAATAGGAAGTCATATTACATTTACCTTCATTTCTCCTTGTTTACTTAGATTAGGTTTTATTGGTAATTTTCCTCCGAAATAATCTTGACTTAGATGCCAAAAGTCAGGGAAGTACGTTGAGAATAGTTCACACAGGTTTTCTACGAACAAAACTTGATTGGGGAAGGTATTCTACAAGCATAAAATGAAAAATTCTTCCACTTATATATATTATTCTTATACCAAATGCAAATTAACAAAACACAAGTTTACAACCTGGTGGTCCTGTTTAGATGGCGTTTTTGCAGTACTAGTATTGTGACTGTCCACAGATGAAAACTGTTGAAAACAATTTTTCATCGAATTGGTCAGAAATTCGAAATGACACACAAGGCATAACCATGCTGGATCATAATCACACTGCAAGGTTATCAAATAATCCAAGATAGCCCTTTGCTCCTCAATCTTGGGAGGCCTCTCTACAAGCTTATTTCGCAACGTTTCGCGCAACTTAAATGCTCGGGTTTCTACTTCTTTTTGGAATTTTCTAAAAATCTAGAAAGACAATCCCCAAAATTTGATTGATATTTCACTACTACAAATACTAGTAGTTCTGAAAAACTAAATAAATGTAACTTACGGGCTTGTCTGTTTCAGGTTGCTCAAATAAAGCCTTTGCCCGAGAATAGTCATTAATTGCTTGATCAAATTCTTCCTTTTGAATACTTTTCTCCAATGTACCAGGCAAACTAAACAGAAATTTGAACCGTTGGTATCCGCTAAGAGCATTTCTGGTCATATCTGCTCTATCCTTTTTCGCTAACACACCTTGGAACAATTTTCCAGCTTCCCTTTCGGAAACTGATGATGAAATTAAAACATGAAAAGTTAACATAAAATTCTTGCATTCCTTTGCTTAAATTAAATTCAATGTTTACTTTACGTACCTCCAATAGCGTCATCGATTTGTGCTACAAATGAAGTTCCATGCTTCGTTTTGTACTTATCACATTTCTCCTTTAATACTATTAGTGCGTCTAGCTGATCTATCACTGAGCTTATATTTTCCTGCAAAATACAGTTTAAAATTACATTTAAAACTAACATTAACAGAAGACAATTTGTAGCATAATTTGACACATTTATAAACTATAAATACCTTCAAAAATGATAACTTTCCTTCAGTTTGTGAACCAACTTTTCTTCCCAAAAAGTTTAAGCCTAGTTTTAAATCTTCAAATGATGTTGCATGATGGTTTTCGAGAAGAAACCATGCTGGAACAAAGTTTTCAGATCTGAGGTTACCACTACCCTCTGGGAACAGTTCCAAAAGCTCCTCTACTGGAAATTTCTTACTGCAACAAGAACGAATCATTACAATGATGATGCACTCTTAAATCCAATCGAATGAAACCTTTACAAATCCACAAACTCCTTACTCATTGCCTTCAACCGAAATTTGCAACGGATCCTCTTGCTGATAAGCAGTCATAGATAACGGTCTCGGACCTACACTCACAGTTTCATCTACCCAAACTGGGCTTTCCTTCGTAGGTCCGACACTAGTTTCCAAATAACCTATTGGAAATCAGAAGGAATTACAATCAAGCAGACAAATGGTAACGCCCGCCTCTCACAACTAGCACTAACCTCTAAACTGTACAGTGGATGATCCCGTTCCTCCCGATTTTGTGGTGATTACAATATCTCCTTTGGTCTTGCAGAGTAGGGTGCGAGCCAGGATCTTGTTGGGTGACACCCATTCTGACGTTAACAGGCAATTAACCCCACAAATTTCCAGTCCTATGACATCCGACTGATTCTTTCCAAGTCTTTCCCCGCGAATTGTCACTTTTGTTCCTGGAGGACCCTCCTTTGGAGAGATGCCTGTTACCAGTGGGGCTGCCATTTCCACTACTTTAAATTAATTGAAGTGAAAAGCTAGAAATAAATACTAGGAACACGAATTCCTTATGATACACCCAAGCCAAGTGCATGAAGGAATTGGCATGTACCAGCTGCTGTCAGATGACCAAAGTAAATATTTATGCTCGATGCACCAATACAACCTACCACATACCTGCTTTCATGTATGTGCATTGTGCATCAGCAATATATCTGCAACTGTCAAGTATGAATGCAAATTTAGAACAATGCTTTCATGGTGAACGTTGCGTCGGCGAAATTGAAATTTCATGATTAGATTTCTAATTAGTAATGACTAACTGTAAGGCAATCTAGTCGGCACAGTTGGCACACTTTGTGACAATTGTGCCACAGATTGGTTATATTGATTGTGGTTTTAATTTTTTATTAAAGAGCCGGTAATAATAATTTAATTACATTTAGAAAGTAGATGGTACACATCATTCATAATATAGGTAAATGAATGGAAATGAGATATGAGTGAGTGAATAGCCAACCCGGTTGAGTAAAATATAACAAATTACATGGTACATTGAATTGAACTTGAAATCTTGAAAATGAGAAAATGCTTGATTATAAAATCAGTCTTTTTATGCATCAAGCTCATAAGGACCATTGGCCAGTGGAACTTCACCACAGTCATAAATGACGGCGGATTCAACAGGCCTGTCCGAAGGCTTTCTGGTTTGAGTATTTTCAACAGTTCTCACGGCAGAGTCAAATCCTTGAACAACCTATTTATGCGTACAAAGTAAGGAAGCAGAATTTAGAAGAACTCAAGTTTATGAATTGTATGATATCAATTTTTACACAAGTTTCATGACTGGAGACTGACCTTTCCAAATACAACGTGCTTTCCATCCAACCATGAAGTTTTAACAGTTGTAATGAAGAATTGGCATCCATTTGTGTTAGGTCCAGAATTTGCCATGCCTAAATTAATTTAATCATAGACAAAAGGGTTTTTAGAATGAGTGCAACTATAAGTTAAGTAACATTTTATTACTTATTAATATTTGCTTGATGACTTACTCAAGATTCCTGGTCCAGTGTGCTTGAGGCTAAAGTTTTCATCTTCAAATTGTCCTCCGTAAATAGAAGTGGTTCCAGTACCGTCTCCGTTTACAATATCTCCTCCTAAAATACAAAATACAATCAATGAACATGAATTCAAATATACTGATCTAAAAAGTTTTACAACGCAAACGCATAATATATGATGAAATAAATCACTCATCTTACCTTGAATCATGAAATTCTTAATAACCCTGAAAGATAAAAATAGTTTCTATATAGTCAGAAGTTCTCACTCTGAATGTAAACTTTAAACTAATAAATATTTGACTTTGCAAATGTATGCTTCAATAAAAGCTTGAATAAAAGCTTAACATACCGATGGAATTCACTTCCTCTATAGGTTCTTCCCTGCCTATCGCCAGTGGTACAAAGCTGCTTGAAATTAGCAACAGTTTTAGGAACCACATCTCCGAAAAGCGCAATTACTACCCTTCCCAAGTCCCGTTGCCCCAGTCTTATGTTGAAGTAAACTTGGTCAGTAACTCTTACAGCCTGTAAATAAAAGTAGCAAACAAATCGAAACATCAATTAAAAAACTTAATCGTGTTGTTAGTTTGCATTCAACACAAAGTTTTTAATTGTTCTTACCTCCGAATATCCGCAAACAGCGGAGATGACGAGACAAAGGGCAATCACCTTCATTATTCCCAGCAACAATGAAACTGGTTTAAAATTGAAACTACCAGTTAGTTTGGCTATCAGAGGAGGAATGAAAACTACTCAAGAATATCCTGAAGTATTTATAAGTGGATTTTTTCAAGAGATCTCTGCTAGGGGAAGGCTTTTCAAAGCTAGTTTCACATAGTAGTGTTTTTATCATGGTCTTGTTATGTAACAGAGTATGCAACACTGACACGTAGCATGCAAAAACATCATTTCAAAATACATAGGATTCAGTCATGACAATGATCAGCATGTTACAATCGGCTATCCTTATGAAAACGACATAATATACCATTTATGGCTGCTTTGAACTCATCTTTGTGTATTAATGGTAAGGATGGGATATCATAATGTTTGGTACTTTGGGTGTAAAAAAATGCGAAATGAAAATGAAATCATATTTACCAAAGCAAACTGGTACTGTAGTGACTGCATAGTCAATAGCGGTTTCCTGCTAAAGATTTAAGATAACAAAAATCGTAACTCCAATTCAATGATGCACGGTTATGCCTCTATTCCGTATGCATATATTATTTTTAAAAGTTTAAAATACCCATAGTCAAGTACTGGCGTTTCTTTGATGTTGATGATCGTGTGTTCTGTTACGTTTTACAGTTATGATTTTTTATCCTTGTTGTTTTCCTGTCTAAAGAGATGAGCACTTGTGGAGGTATGTGAATTTTTATTACGATTAACATATCATATACCTACCTGATAATGTTTATGGGAATGTGATGCGACCACTCCTCTTGTGATTTATGATTATGAAATAGATGATTCTTTATGTGGTTTGGTGAGTAGATAAATACTATAATATGGCTTTTCATTTGCTATCCTTTTTGATTTAGTGTTCTCATAATTTGTTCTCTTATATATCATATAGCTGAATAACAATAACATAATTATGTCAACTTGTTTGATTCTTTGAATTGAAGGTAAGGAAGGGATGTTACAATTTTATATTGTAAGTAGATAAATCATATCGCAAAATCAGGACAAGTTTCAAAAATCACATTTTAGGTTACCGAATGCCTGCAGCATAATTATTAGCAAATCAGCAAATTCAGAAGCCAATAAGCAAAATGCATTCATAGTTTTTCCTAAGTTGTGCATAATATGCATTTAATATAACAAGTATGAAGTTTTCGAATTCGTTTCAAGTAATTTTAAATCCAGAATTGGTGAGTTTTTACAAGTTTTTGAGATTTACGTCATTGCGTCCTACGTTTGTCAAGTTTAAAAACCAGCAAAACACGTCCTTTTTTATTAAAGTGAACCCTAAGGATAAGTACTAAACGGGCAGTGTATTTGGTAATTATTATTTTGTCCTTTTATCTTCAACCGTACACTTTTGAATATGAAAATTGGATAAAGCAAGTAAGCCAAAAGGGCGTGTTCGGTTAGATATCTAACTTAGATCAACCATCGTGTGTAGTGAATGTACAAAATGCAAACAAAAAACCCGACAAACGAAACAAAGGCGCGTTTAAACTTAAAAGGTTAAAAATGTTATTCTACCTAAACCATCAGCCTTAATATACTCATCGTTGTGTATTTTTAAGAAGGAGAGATTTTTTTTTTCGAATCAAAGGTTACCGAATGGCACGTCAACTTCAAACTTGATTGATGCATTATTATGCATGGTAAAATGTTTCTCTTCTGTCCAAGCTTACAATAAAAATAGAACCTGAAACACAAAACACAGGGATCAAAAGTAGCAAAACTAGCAAATACATTTTTAGACTCATTCTTATAGTCTATGGTACATGGTATATATGAAAACTTTAAACCTATACTTTTCAATCATGAATGTCATCGAACTCTCTAACGAAGCGTCTCCAGCGTTTTTATATCCCAGAACATGAAGTTGCTTAAAGTTTAAAAAATAAGAACTCTAAACATTTGAAAGAACTTCTTAGCGTTTGTGTACGATTATTTCTCGGATATTGTATATGAACAATAACAACAAATAAGTTTTATGACCATTTTAGATTTTGAAATTTCCGAAACGTAAAATTGAAATTATCAACTAGTATTTCTTTTATAATTTTTTATCATCATCAAAGTATTTTTAATTTTTCATTTGCCTTCATTTTTGAGATGTTCGCATGATTCAAAAACAAGGAAATTACTTAGGCCATCACACGTTCAATTATAAACCTCTCTTTACAGAAAGATGGATTGATTTGAATCTGAGACTTCCAACAATCGAAAAAATAAGTTTCGCGTTTGTCCCTCTAAAATCTCACTGTTTCATGGTCAAAAACTCAAATATGTTTTGTATCCTTGCTTACCACCTTGCCAGTTACAGGACAGCCTTGTATTTTAAACAAAAAAGAGAAAGCATCCCTAACCAAAAGCCATTCACTTTTACATTAGTACATAGAGAACCGTGAATCATGAACATAAATATGATCCCTTGCTTGCAAGATTACTGTATTGCCTTCGTTTCCGCATATATTCATCCTTTTGTAATGTTGAACTTAGGTATTCGGATTTTTGATGAAATTCATTTGCCTAACTAAACCTTGCGCTGCGCTATAATACGGGTGGAGCCACAGCCACGAGCAATATCTTTCTTAATAAAATATGATAAGTATTAGTTTCCAAAATCTTAAGTAATATTCCAAACTTAACAATGTAATTAGCATCATGATCATGAAAACTGTCATTTTAAATTCATGTAAACTGCATGCAACAATGAATTTTTATCAAACAAACGCTGCAATGCAGCGGCTGCATGCTGCATCTACGAAAGCAAAAGAGCAAGAAGAGCAAGCAAGTACTAAAAGGGGCACTAAGAGATTCCCAGAGACGGGGTGTTGCGACGGGAGCGCTGTTTTTATTTAGCACAGCTGAGATAAGAAAACAAATCCATGCACGTGCAAAATGGGATTATCAAAAGCCCCAAATTTTACAAAATATAAATGATTCATTAAAGTAATTAGTATAGTATCATTGGCAACATCAGACAGTACATTTAACTGTGTAGTTACTAGAGGTTCCAAAAACTAGACCAGTGAAGGATATCATTTCAAAATTCAAATCAGCTTTTGTAGGCCTCATCATGACTTCCGGCTTTTATAATTATTTAAAGTTAATAAAGCTGGATACAGCGTATGCGAAGAGAATGGAGAGGCTCAGTAATCGCATATTTGGAAATCCAGTTCGACCCACTCAGCAGCAATCTATGACTGGTGTAAGTTTATTAACGGGTGGATTGATAAATAAATGGAGTCAATACTATTTTGGCATTTCAGCTCGTAATGAGGATTTTTGCACTTGAATCGTTTCAGGTTGTGGAAACGCTAAAAACAAAACCTGTCGATAAGCGGGATTACATTAGGAACTGGTACCCGAGACACAGGGAGACGCATAAGTTAGTGATGGCCTTAAGGGACTATGGATTATTTAGGTAAGTTGGGATGACGTAGCATGACTTAATAATTTTATTTGCGGATTTTATTGGAAAGGAACGTCAGAGAACTGATTTTGACTGATTTTAGAGATGAGCATGAAGACTTTAAAGAAGAAATGATAAGACAGCGGGCACTGAGAGGAAAGGCAAAGAGAAAGCCGGGAGAAGGCGGAAAGAAAGCCAAGGTGTCGGGATAGAAGTAAACGTCTCTAGTCTCTAGTGCATAGTAAATGTTCATCTTTTCAAAGAAAATTAAAATATGTGTTTTGTAATGAGTTTAGTTTGACTAATAGTTAGTCTAGTCATCAATAATATACTAATAAAATATATGTTCTGCAAAATTACAAATCGGAAGGACAGATATTTGTTTCGTCCATGCAAAATTTATTATTATGTATACATTTTGTTCACATTATAAAAGACAAAATATGTTAATATACTGGTGATTGAGAATGAAAATGTTGGTTAACTATTTTATAAGTATTATAAATTATACTGAGCTACGCACATTTCTCCGTCTTATCTTAGCTCGTCGTGATTCATTTCTTCATATGAGAAGAATATCAATCATCACTTAAAGTAGTTCAAAGTGTTGAAAAGGCACATAGTTTAAAAATAATAAATATTTTTGTCATAAGATAAGATCAAATAATTACTTTAGCATTATATTAAACGCGTATATTTATATTAAGGCGAAGGGTCTGCTTCACTTCATTGCTTCATTATCATTAAATTTTGTATTTACGATCCATGATAATGAGCAATGCGCCGCGCTGGTGAACCAAATCCCAGATTACTTTTAAATCTTCATAAATCGTCAACGTCAAACGCAAAGATTTTACAATGGAGCTGCCTACATTTTCGAATTTTCACTGGAAGTTGTAGGAACCGTGTGAGCAACTGTTCCAGCCATTGGAGGAGCGCAAGGTAAATGTATATGAATCACTATGGGTAGTCCCTGGGTAGAATGTAATCCATGTTGCTGACCACACTGATGGGCACATGTGCAAGTTGGGGTTCCTGCCGTATGTTGTTGTATTGCAGACTGAATTACTGGAACAACTGATAAGCCGTCACTGGATGACTGAGTAACTTGCATTTGATTGTTGTTGTGAGTACTGATAGGTAGATTGTGATTCACTGCAGCATCTTTTGGTTTTGAATTGGAAACATAACTTGCAGCAGACTTGACAGAATCATTCCTAGAGTTGTCCATCTGAGTTTGAGTATCAGTACACTTAGCATTTTTCGAAGCACGTCTTGTTTCAATATCCCGGGGAGTGTCTTTACTTGCACGACGTGAAGAGTGGTCTGTAAAAAAATTATTTTAAGCTTTAGATACTTTCATATAATAAAATAAACCTACTACTACTAGTAAAATACTACTATAAAATCCGCACCTGAAGACGCAGAATTACACGACTCCAATTGTGGTTTTGTTGAGTTAGTATTCTTTAAATTGTTTTCCTTGTAGTAACTCGTATTTTCACTATCCGTTTTCTTGGACGCATTATTATTTTTAAATTCTTTGCTGCGTAGAGTTCTAGTTCCCATTTTGGGTACACCAATATCATCATGCAGTGCTACAGGAGTTGAATGACATGGTCCTCTGGTGCCAGGAGTTTGTACATCTAGGGTTGAACTATCGTCAATAACATTCTCAATTCTACGACGCGCCAGCTTCTCCGGTGGGCTATTACGTGGCAACTTTTTAGAGGGTCGTTCCAAAGTTGCTGTTGCACCTGGACCATTAAACGCCATAGGACTAAGTTGAGGGTGGCAAAACCTCTCATCCAAAGCCAGTCGTTTTTTCTCAAATTCCTGATGATGTGCTGCTTTTTTGAAACGGTCAGGGACCTGATGCGGTAGGCGCTTTATAAAGCGCTCAAACCCCTCGGCACCACCGACATCGGAAACATCCATGTCAGTTTCCTTCATAGTGGCTGCGTCTGCAATTAAAACTGACTCCTCATTGTCAATGGCACGTTCCATACTTTGCTCTTTTACTCGATGTGTAGTTTTGGAACTAACATTATCCTTTTTTGTGAATTTACTTTCCATTCTATCTGATCGAGTCTTGCCGTTATTCATTAGTGTTTTCTCATCGCCGCCTATTCCAATGCCGGAATCATGTCGTTCAGTACTGCCAGTACTGGAATTTGTTGAATTGTCCCTTGATGAAACAACTTCAGATACGTCTGACAATCTGAGGGACGCCCTTCGCTTACAATAATCTAGAACGTAATCCATTATGTCTGACTTATTCATCCCGTCTGATTGTGAACCCAGAAAAAATTTAGCAAGGGAGTCATTTCTGGTCAAATCCGTGGTTCCAGAGGAACCTTGGCTGCCGACTCCTGACACCAGGTCTGCAATGGCCAAGCTCTCCTTCCTCGACAAATCATTGTTGGGTCGGCCGTTACGTCTGTGCTGATTGCTAGAACCTCTTCTACCTTCCGTTTGGGATTTTGAGGTCTCATCAAGCGAACTGGGTAAAAAGAACGAAGAACGGTTTTCTCCAAACATTGTGGAGTCATTACCAACGTAAGGAACAGGAAATGAGGAACCCTGTTGAAAATAATTCGTCACTGATAAAAGAGACGGCGGCTCCACTTGGTCGATTCCACCAGAAAATGATAAATCGGAGTTCATAAATTGAAGACGTTCGTTTTCGTCCTTTTCAATCAAGTCCTTTGCATCTTGAAATGAAATCGCAGAGAAATCCTCATCCACAACATTCAGCGATTTATTCTGGCACGAACTGAGTTCCAGAAACTGGTTATGAACCTCCTCTTTAGCAGGTCCCTTTTTGGTTTTCAACATTTGTGCATCGAAAGCATCCCAGGAATCCGAGGTCCCTTTCTGCTTGGCACTGGAACTACCCCCAGTTTTTGGTTGAAGTGCAGAGTTCACTGGTTGTGAACTTGCTTTTCGTTTCATGTCCACTGACTCGGTTTCAAATGGCGAAGAAAATCGAACCTCCTTCTTATCTCTTCTGCGACTTGATTCCATACTCTGTGTAGTGTAACTTGATTCTGCAAATGACCATCAAAATTAGCAAAATACAAAAAAGCCACATCATACTTATTATAAATTATCAAATTCCTCACCAATCCAGATCCGGTATGAAGCGTCAAGAGAGCCCTCCGCGATTGTTTTCCTTCAGAGATCTAATAAAAGACAAAGTGTGCTAAATTAGCCTTTGGTCTAATTACAAAAAAAAATTAAACTAATCAAAGGAACAGTTTACCTTACTATAAATTAAACGTATTATGTTGGCACAATTTTCCTGCAAACGATTTATTTCCCTTTGCTTTGGTGTATGGCAGTGGTAAGTATATTTTAATGATGGCACTTTATGGTCTTGTACTAAAATTAAGCTTTTTATAATATTTATGAACTAATTTTGGTTTGAGACAGCTTTACTATTTGTATAAGTTCACTTGAAAGTTCTTTGTTTGATACGTGCTTCGTACTCAAAAACATAAACAAAAGTAGCTGCACAAGAGACAGATCCGAAAACATGATGCCCAAAATCTGTCAGTTGCAAATGACTGGGATAGGTAAACAAGGTGTGATAGCGCCTAAGCCATTTGAATATTTCACTCTCGACGAATAGTAGTTGCTGGTGTGTACTTGATGTGTTGTTGGTGTTGAGCAAGTGAGCAAGTACACAGAACAGCTTTGTCAAGTTACCCAAAACCCAAGCTGGTATACTAACTAAACCCTATACCAGGGCCGAGGGCCCAAGGGTCTGGTTCATTGATAATGAAGCAATGAAAAATTTCGGTAAAATAGACCAATTTAGTCGTAATGCATAAAAATCCTGTAATGGTATACGTTTTAAATCTTTTAAATTACATGTTTAAATGGTGAATTTGGTTGAAAGAAATCAAATGCTACATATATATCATTTCAGTGACCTACATATTTTGTAATATAAATAAAGAAGATATCCGTTAAATTAGTCATTAACATAGCAAAGGTTAAACTTTGAGCATTATTTTATAATGCTTGATGGAAATTGTTTAAAAACTAGAGACTCGTGAGAGAGAATCTTGGTAGAAGCGAAAGAATGAAATTAACTCACTCTCAAGTCGCCCCAACCCATCTTTTGTAGATTCTTTACCAAAATAGTGTGCCTTCTTGGCTATTACTATTACTTATAAGTTCCTGAATTTCTCCGAAAAAAATCTACACATATGAATAAGGTCATTCATTCCATCCATAGATAGCAGCTTGCCGAATGCTTCCTTGGAATAGCTTTCCCTGTAATAATGCCAGTTCTTCAGTGTACTTGCAGGACGCTTCGTCGGCGAAAGGACAACAAAGAGGAAGAAGTAAAAGTATGACATAGACATGACTCATGCGGAGAAACGGCCGGTACATTGTCCAGGGGGCATAGACCTTTGGAATACTATATGTAGGTATTACTTTTGTGTGCCAATTTCCAAGTCACATGCGAATGCATTGTGTACCTATATCCTGAATAGCAGTTGGAATACCAGGAAAATCTGTGTTTTTGGCTTCAACTGTGGGTTTGAAAATGTACTCACTCCAGTCTCAAGACAACGCACGCTATAATGAAACCATTCCATAGATTTGATTATAGGATCTATGCATATTTCTGAGTTAATTTGTGCAAAGCCTATAATCATGCTCTTACGTTAATTTTAATTTGTATAACATATACATGTATTGTCCCTAGTATTTCTTTTCATGGTAAAGCTTAAGGTTTGTGAATTATGATCACTGGAAAGTATTGGTTGTACCACTCGAGTGGTAGCAAGCATTTATTTAAACGAATATTTCTTACAGTTTGATTCTTTTGAATGTTTATAAACCTGCATAAAAGGTACGTTCATTCTTCGTCTCTTTTTTTCTTTCTATGAATTTATTGCTGCTTTTATTTTTCAAATAAGACTTTTTAGATTATTATTAAAGAAAGAGCATTTTGTCCGTATGAA
Source organism: Entomobrya proxima (assembly GCA_029691765.1). Classification (NCBI taxonomy): domain Eukaryota; kingdom Metazoa; phylum Arthropoda; class Collembola; order Entomobryomorpha; family Entomobryidae; genus Entomobrya; species Entomobrya proxima. Next base: position 7,954,861 of record CM056170.1, on the reverse strand, counting down.
GGACAGGTCGAAAGCAAACATGCAACTTGTCTTCCCAAAATCAGATACATTACCCTTGAATATTGATTATTGATAAATATTTACAATGGTACCCTTGGATAAGGAAGATCTGACCACCATAATATAATACACCTATATAAACGTTAGGATTAAATTAATATTAAATTCGTGAAATCCGTAGGAATTATGTAGGCATGTTAGTAAGTCTAATTTTGAAACATTGGTTTGGATATCATCATGTCATTACAAATTATTTGAAAATATACTTGCTACTAAGTGTGTGCATTGGATAATGAACTTTAAACTGTATCTATTAGTACCATTCAATGGTTAGGATTGAATGACAGATTATGATGGTTAATTACACTTTATGCTTTTAACAAATCATTAAGAGCAACTGAAAAGATTGAAAATGTTAGAGTGAGATATGGCAACACGAGCTATGTTTAGTTTACGATAAAACGATGAATATGCATTAAGACAAATAATCATATAAAAATCTTTTCTAATAATTGATCAATGCTTGAGTCCAGTTGTCACAGTTGTCAAGATGTTTTAAGTATTGACAATCATTTTTCTTTCTGTAAAACTGTTGTAACGTATGCCAAAACAACCTCCTACCGTACTAACAGTAGCTTGCCTCGACAATTTACTTTCCTAAATTCGATGTAATAAAAAGAAAAGAAAACAAACAATGAGTATGAAGTGGAACGTGAGGAGTAACTTGAATTTGGATTTTCACCAACGGTACATTCATAAGCACTAATACAATGCATTACCAATGTGTAAAATCATATTAGTAAGTACAAAGCATAATCTTACTCTGTTCAATGAAACCGGAATACGAATAAAACGGTTCTATAAAATCTTCCACAGAAGTGTTGCGAACAGTGCAAGATTTCAATACATGAAAATCTTGAAAGAAATGGGTTTGTTTCTTTATTACTTTGTAAGAATACCGTTTCAGAATTCAAAGTGGAAACAAGACAAGCCGGGTTCCAGTAACGAGTTCAACAGCACAGGAAGCCCATAATAATTGCACGGTATATTATAGATGTATATCAGTGTGCAAGTTCTTCTCTTAAAAGACTAGTTGTATGATTCATGCATGTACACTTTATACCAACTAAGCGTTCTACTTGTGAACTACATAACAGCAAGAAACGTCTGTTACAATGATGGAAAATCCACAGCCCCAGAGCCCCACACATGCTATTACATGGCTACATCAGTTTTTGTGTCTGTGTTTTTAATACATAGCCATTTAAGCATGGAGACTCCTCCTTCGTTCAATTCTACTTTGCCTGGTACTAGTGTTATGGAAAGGTCTGTGTAAAGTTCTGAGTTGTGTGTCTGTATCCATGTAGTATGAGGTTATGGGTTGGTAAATAGTCAAGTCGAGTTAGGATTTTGGTCAACTGAATAGAGCAAGTAATACTTCAACTACACTATGGAAGGAAAGAATATATATGTAAAATATATTTTCGACTTTTTATACTCATCCAGTCTGGTCAGAGAGTGTCTTTTTGGTTGACTATAGGGAAAATGCATCTGAAACAGCAGCAGCAAAGTATAAGTTGGCAAGCGAAAGAGAAACATAATATACCGTATTATATACACACATGGTCGACATTGTGTTGGTAATAATATGTCCTCATAAGGCATGTATTTACAATGGGAATATTATCTTTAGACTTTTCTATCTGTATCTCCTTCACTGAAGAAATGGGAAGAAATAAATAGCATGAAAAGAATATTGGATATAGTCGACAGTCGACTGCTTACTCTTGGCTGTTTATACAGTTGACTGACGGAAAGTCATCAATACCTTCTCTTTTCTAGCTGCTCCTGCTTTTCTGGAAGCAGTCTCTTGCTCGGCTTTTTTCACATCCGAAATATTATATCAAACTATTTAAGTACTCTACTTAAACGCTTCTTGCAATTGTATAACAAGGGGAAACACGGGAAGAGATTGAACCTAACTTGAATGCCTGTGTGTCCGTGTAAATAGTAAATAAAAAAGCAAAAATATCCGCATATGTATGAATATATATGTACGTGTCTAGATCGACGAGGGTGAGCAAGTGTGGAGATACGTATTATCATCAGTAACATAATAACATCAAACATATATATTATATACGTGTGTGCTCTCAGAGTGATTGCAATATATTCATATAAACAGCAAAAAACTGGCAGAAGATTCAGAACAAATGATCGTAGGTTCCGTATTGTAAAACCCTGCTCAGAATAGTTATTCTTTATTTAAGTGAATATGTAGACAGAGAATAGAATGCATGGTAGTGTGAAATAAAAGTTGAGTGTTATGTTATGATGTGCTTATTGTTGTCGTTGTTGTTGTTGTAAAGAGAAAGAATAAAAGTAATGCATAATAGTAAGCCAAACAGTATACTGAAATACCATGAAGGAACAGCAAGTATCACTTGTCCAGCTAAAGTCAAGTGAGGCACACTGATGAAACAGTTTGAATTTAAGCAGAACCAAAGGTTAATTGGTGACTGGAGAAAATTTAATACTCTCGTGTAGTGCAGTGAAACACTTTCACATTCCTCCTGTTAATCGACTATCTCTACAAAAATTTAATGGAGCTTGCTATAAATAAAAGAATGAATCTTGATCTTGATATACAAAAAGCTAATTAATAATCTTTTACTTATTGCGGGTGTTTTGCTTCTGACAAGTTGTGACGGAGTGTAAGCAGTAAACACGTTGTTGATGACAGTTAAAAGTGTTTGTTGCAGTAAAATAGTGTGCGAAAGTCTTTCTTTGTATCAATTGAGGTCTTTGAAGCTGTCAAATTTTTTACCTATGTACAAATATAAATATACATGAAAGTCCATTTTGCTATAAATTGTCATATTGTACATATAGTCAATGATATGATCATATTGCTCACACGTTACATTACAGATACGCTGGAATTGTCAGTTTACCTTGAAGTCTCATTGACATGCCTAAAATAAAACAGGCTTACATTTTGTGCATGAAGTTTTGCAAAGTATAATTAATGTGTCGTTTTAGGACGGATATAACAGTTCAAACAATTCAGACTTTTAAGAGTTTACAATAGTTCTGCTTCAATTTCAATTTCAAACTGGAAGCAGTAATTGAACATTAGTGAATATTGATGCACTTGCTCCATGCTGATGTACATCCATCGGAAGTGGTATTGAGCACATTGAATTTAGCCAAAAAGGTTCGAATAAGGTATGTATTAATTATGTACAATGTAAGATAAGCCTTATAGTAAAATTAGCCATTTTGCCAAAATTTACTTTGCATTTGAGTTGAAGAGAGAAAACGATATAATATCTAAAAAGTTAAAGATGACGCTTTTTATCTGTACAGTTATTTGACACATGATCCTATTCGTTATTATTTGAGATGATACAAGCGTAGTGTTCAACTGTTCAGTGCAAAAATTATACTTTACGCCTCAAGTCCAAAGTTATCGTCAGAATAGAAGTAAAGCATGAACTAAAAATGAAATGTCATTTGTGCATACTGAAATTGGTCTAAACAGTTGTAAAAATCACATTCCCTGTAGTAAAATAATTTGAATATATAGTTAAATGAAAGAAACAGTTATTTTTTCCATGTCAATGACGTTATTCGAATGCGACACAAAGATTCATATTCATAGTATATAGTGAAGTTATTTATGGTGGCGCAATTTGCATTCTTTTGAGCATTTTGTAATATGATCTTGAACTTGATTTCAAATCCTCACAAACGCGAAATAGTTATCACGTCATGAAAGATTAAGTACTAGCATATAAGGTGACACCTGGCGATTAATCCATAGAGATATTTTAATGTAATATTGGCTTCTTTCTTCCTAAAGTTTAAACGCACTCTTCTTAAAGTAAATAATAAGATCTTGTTCTGAAACTAAACTTCTTGAATTTGGAAGTGTCATTGCCGAGAAAAATGGTCCAGAAATGTTAAATGTTTTGCTGACCATTTCTCTTCAGAATGACATTAGCAATTGTCACGTGTAGTATTCTTTTAATACTCATGCGATTTTCTATGCAATGCGATGTGCGGATACCAAATTTGAACATTAATGTTTGAATTTCAGGAAGAAAGAAAGATGTGTGATCGTAGAGGTACTATTTTAATATCTCTAAGAATCACCAGTGCCATTAGCAATATTTAGAATATTAATATATATATAATATATATCAATTCCCAGATTTAGACCGAAGATTTTTTGTTATGGGCTTGATTTGAACATTTTCGATAAATAATTGCGCCTAGTGTCTCAATGTACGATCATTTTTCATTGTTATTCATAAATTACAGACCAACAGCAAATTTAGGATGATGTTTTTGTGCCGACTTTACTGCACAGTTAAGTCTGTTTCATTGTCTGTCTCTAATTACATATAGCAGTCGCAGAAAGTTGGTTAAAATATTTACCTAAATCATTACGACCTTACTTATGCCAATACAATGTACCTAACTATATTGTACAAACTGACATGACATGAAATAAGAAAACAACTTAAATATAAACACATCACCATATTCCTACGAATTTTCGTTGTTCATCACTATATTTTTAGTTGAATGATGTACCTATATTGATTTTCTGTACTCTTGAATACATTTTCCTTATTAGTAATATCATACATACCGACGTACATTTTAAAGCATCCAAACAAACTTACTCAACAAGTCATTCATTTTTTATACTTTTATAGAGATGATGAGGGAGAGATGCCATCGCTGACGAAGATGCTAACGTGACTAATCAAATAGAAACACAAGTTATACACCTTTTTGTGTTCTCAACACCGACGTACAGATAAACATTCATGTATGTTGCCAGTTATCTCATTCAATCGTGAAGATGGCCGTGCCCATTGTGATGAAAGTACTTTTACATCAATGCTTATAACTGGTAGTCATTTTTAGAAGCAATTGAAATGAGTAATCCCAGCAAATTGCATGTGAGTTGCAATTGTAAACTTAAGCCAAGGCAAATTAGAAAAACTGGAATTGTAATTTTATAAGTAAAGAGCAGCGAGCAGCGTTCATCGATGTTAATCGAAATCGTTGATCGAAAACTGTATAGTTCCATCGATTCATGGAATGGTTTGATATTGCTTGAGAGAAAAGGACCTAGTTTCTGGAGTTTGATTGCTTCGTTTTTTTCATATAATGTATAATTGGACATGAACATAAAACAATGAATATCAGCGACAAGGAATGCATTTAATTGTTACCTAAAGTGCAATCCTCTTTGTATTAGTTGAGCAGAACTCCTCAAACCATTTTCCAAAGCTGCGGTTAATGTGCAACAAACCCATTATTATACTTACTACAATTATTATTAATACTAGCAAAGACTGTGACATGCAACAATGTCATTGTATCAACAGTATCAAATATGAATGTTTTGCCTTGTGAACCTATGACATAAAGAGTGCCTAAACATTTTTAGTCGTGTATATAAACAAGTACACGTATGATAGATTTAAATGATTAAACAAATATAATGGATATCAAATAGTTTTCGAATACGTTTATATAGCTTCACAGAAAGCTAGTCTTTTTACAAGTGTTTCAAATCTTCAAATTGTGTTCTTTACAAAAACTAGGAAAATATACACAAATTTCTTGTTCAACTTACTCAACTTTACAATCGCAAAGATGGCTACAGAAGTAAACCTTGACATCACCCAGTTGCCTCAGGACATCCGGGATAAGTTAGCGGAACTCGAATTGGAATTGTCAGAAGGTAAGAAGCATTTTTGTTTCTGTCGCGCTCATATATAATAATGCCTGATGGGATATTACTTACTAGAGTATTCCTATTCATAATAAAAAAGTTTTTCACTCAAAAAAAGCATCCATTCATTTCATAATACTAGTTTTTACATTTAAGTGGTTATTAACTTTATTTTCATTTAACTTTGTTTGAAATGGATAGCTGAGCGTCCATTTCTTATAGCACCTTAAAACATTTCGTAACTTTCTCTAATTCTCAGCATTCTGCATCATAAAAAGGTTAGTCTTAAGCAAGGCGTAAAACTAGGCTGATACTGGTTCATCAAAATATGGGAAATGTGATAGTAAGGCACATCGCAAAATATCAATGTGCAAATAGGATGAGAACTCAATTGAACTTTCAATTCACAACTTCCTTCCATGAGAAGGGTAAATCGATATCCTTACACTCTACGTTGGAAATCTCCATAATAAGTTTGTCTTGTGCTGCTATTTCGCGAATGTCTCAATTACTAGCTGAAAAGGTCTCCGTAAAAGTCACGGAGCACATACATTGTGTGCGGATATGGAAATGGGTCATCTCGGAGACTTGCTCTCAACGTTATTGTTTTGTCGTGTGGAAAGCCCAATTCATTTTCGTTGCCCCTACAAAACGAAAGATAATTCGTTCCTACTTTACAATCTTGTTGCTTCTATTCTTACACTGCTGCACACAGCTTTCAATCCCTGAATTTTGTTCCTATCTAATGCATGTGGGAAATGTAACAACACGAAACAAGTACCATTCGATAGAAGACATTGCGCTGATTTCGAAACTGAAAACCGCATGTTGTTACGCTGCCTTGTTCCGGAGTTATTCAGCGCCAAAGTTGGAATCGCTGAACCAGAGTTGGGTAGGCCAACTACAGCACAAATCTGAACCACCAACGGGATGCTCATGCGGAGTTTGCTGCATAAATAAGTTATTGGGTGCGGTTTATAACTGTATAGCCCTGGTTTTCGTCGCTACTACGTAAATATTTGATTCTTTTGCAGCTGCAGATGTAATTATTTTTTTCGCAACGACATGCAATTATATAATTATAATTATGCTTGACCCCAAAATGACCCCCACGGGATCTTGGTAGTAAGGTTTAGAGAGATTAGAGATTTTAAATTGTCGTTTTTGAATTCAGCTCATTCGCAAACACTATTGAAAATAAGCATTTTTAAAGTTTAGGTTGACCCCAAAATGACACTTAGGGGTTTTTTGAGGTAAGGGGTGAAATTAGGGAATTTTAGTCGTCATGTTTGAATTTAAAACGTTCAAAAACCCCTTTACTTTTGTAAATAGGAATTTTAACGAAGTTTTGTGTGACCCCAACATGACCCTTATGGGGTTTAGGGGGTAAGGGGTCCTATTATGGGGTCCTGCTTGTCAAATTCGAATTCAGCATGTTCGAAAACATCTACAACCAGGTAGGCAGGCATTTTAAACAAGTTTAGGTTTGACCACAATTTGCTCCCGGTGGTGGTTTTGATTTCTGTTGGTTGGTCTGGGTGTGTTTGCGTTGGTTGGCCTGCTCAACTCTGGTTCAGCGATTCCAACTTTGACGCTGAATAACTCCGGAACAAGGCAGCGTAACAACATGCGGTTTTCAGTTTCGAAATCAGCGTAATGTCTTCTATCGAATGGTACTTGTTTCGTGTTGTTACATTTCCCACATGCATTAGATAGGAACAGCCGAAATGGCAGTGTGCTGCTATTATACCGTTGCATTTGTGTTTTCATGATAAATATTTATGCATCTGCTGTTTCAATTCCACAAACAACGTAAAATCATCCTTTTAGATGTTAGTTGATCAATATTTTATTGTATACTCCATGATCAAGGATGAATCCAATATTTCAAGACATTATAAATGTTTCTTTAGTTTACACTACCGGTTAGGTTTAGACTAAACCGTTTAGCTTTACTCCTTTACAAAATAAAATGATGATATAGATGAATAATGGAAAGCAGACTTTTGCACAACTGAACAACTGAAAATAAATGCACATTATATGCAGTACCAGTATATATACCAGTACTGAGATCCTTCTATATTTGCAAGAAATAAAACACGTATTAGGTTTCATATTTGGTATGTTTCTGCAGGTGATCGAAAATGACATTTACTATAACTAAGATTTCGAAATATATAGTGGTATTGAAGATTTTTTTTTGAAAATCACCATTTGGTTTTTCGGATTCGCTTTAATTTTATTCGCACGATGCATGTGAATGGTTTACCAAAGCAATAATGTGCGGTGCGGACCATGGTGCTTTGCATTCAAGAGTAAGAGGAAAAGTCAACTATCTATGGTTCACTTCTACTATTTCCACTGACGATATTGTAGTAAATTAGTATGACCTTACTAATTCATTCTATGTCTTTGTAATTCAAATTGATAAAGAACAACGTTTGCAACAATTAATCAAACGAATCCAGGAAACTATGTTCGAATTTTTCACATGGACATGAATGGTCAACAAACACGCACAGGGAAAATAAGCATGGTTTTGACATCCCTCATTCCAGCTTACTTGACTACACATTAAAAATATATATGTACATAATTTTCAATAAAAAGACAGTATGTAATGTCAATCTTTAATCATGTTGAGAAAAGCATGACACATCATTTTGCTTAAAATTCTGGAGAAATCTAAGCACACACGTTAAAAGAAATATGCCACGGGAGATAGTCAAAAACGAAGTAAAAATAGTTATAATTAATTGTAAGAAAAATATGTACAATATGAAAAAATGCATATAATTTAATATATTCATTTTTATGCTGAAGCTCTCTTATGGACAGTACAAATCGACGAAAGGAAGGACTGATCGGCTTTTCAATTTGTTTTATCAAAAACCAAATCCCAAAGTTTATTTAAAGAAAACGAATAGAAAAAAATAAAATGGAAAACTTGTTTGGAAACATTATTTTCAACGTCGTACATATATATGCATGCATCATGGAGCGTGATTCGAGGCACTAAAAGTAAGAGTTACCGACGGACACCAGATAAGTGCTGCTATGATTTACATATGTACCGGTATTTTTATGGTCGAATGGATAAATTATCAAGCTTAAAACATTTATGAATGCACACGATAAGATAGTCAATGAAAGCTCCGATTGTCTTGCTTTCTGTTCGGTTCTGAGATTTCAGTCCTATCAACTGGAATGGAAGCCAAACAACAGAATCGAGTTGTCTTATGATATTCCATCGTTTTCTTCCTGCGTTCATGTTGCTTGAGGGTATTTCCTTTACATATCATATATCTTTGTGTGTTGATGTTAAACCTGAGCAGTGATAATGCGATATCCATCTTACAAATAAAACATTAACAGTTTTATATTCAAGTTTTTATACTACATAAGTGCTTCACTACTATGAAAGACTACTGGTAAAAGAATATATAAAATGTTCTAAGCTTGTATTTACGATTGACTGTTCATTGAAAGGTTTAATACCTTAATATATAAAAAGATATTTAAATTTACATGCAACTTATATTTACATAAGAATATGCTGCTTATTATGTCTCTTTTTATATAAGTTTGTCCCTGTTATAAAGATTTCCTAATTCAAACTTCAACTTGGTGCATAATTTTTAATTTACTTACTGTTCGTTAGCAATCTTGGACTGGCGACGTTAATCATGTTTCTGTCTACCGGATGTGTAACAGGTTTAAAGAATTTTTAGGAATGCAAAATTACTTGAGTTGCACCGCGTCGCCGTTTTGCAACGAGTACATGAATTCAAGAATCAAGAATCCAAAGAATTCATATACTGTTATGCTACTACAAAAGCTAAATTAGACTTGCAGATAATAAATTCTTTCTTTGAAATGTTTCAAATGGTTGCTTGCTAGGCTATTGATTAACAATGTTAATTTAACATAATGATATGTTTGACAAAGTTCATAAGTAGGTAAACAATTTGTTCTAAAATTTACAAAACTTCCCTTCATTCTATTAAGAACTTTACACGCTTGTTGAAATAGGAATACCCAATAGTTAGATGTTAGAATATATATTATTATACTAGTCGTACATCATATTTTATAACACATATTTGGAAACATTGTTGCATTTTTTCAGACAAGAGAATTTTTATGACGTCCCATTGTCCTCTGATTTTCAGATCGATGGCACATCAAAAAATTCCAAATCATAGGATTTAGTAAGCAATCTCGGCAAGGTCAAAATATTCTAATAAAAAACAAAAACACAGAAATAATTAGTTAGTTGCTATAAGTTGCTCCAGTACGAATCGCTGCGCTGCAGCAATAAGTTCATAACAGTGAGAGGGAGTTTAAAGGAAACATTTTACATACAACAACATAAATGAAGGTAAATTCTTATTTAAACTTGGTAACTAGACAGCTAACCACGCGTAAGCACAGTTGAAAACGCTTTCTAATTCTATAGATTGTTTATATCAATGGCTGAATTGTCGTAGGATGTAGGAATGTGGGATTTTATTTCAATATCTTTGAGAGTGTGTCAGAATAGACAATCTACAATGTTTGAAAAATCCGCTGCGAGGGCTATGCTTTCGAACTAGGCCACACTCATTCTAGATGATGAAAACTGTTGTCCTGTGAAAAGTTCTTATTAACTGGAGGATAGGTAATCAACATTAAGTCAATTTTGATTTAAACATACAATAAAGTATTATAAGGAGCTGCTTATAAAGAAACTTCATGTTTGGCTTCAAAATATTTTATTCAGTGGATGCTGCAAGCATTATCTGTCCATATTTTACCTCTAAAACTATAACAAACTAAAATGATTTTAATAATTCATGAATATTTGCAAGGTCTTATTACTGCCCTAGTCCACATAACCTGTTAAATGATGTATCTCCGTGAATAAAATTTGACAGTTTTGCCTTTACTATGCAAATTACATAGACAGCCTTGTATTTATTTTTGCTGGGTTAGAAGATCAGTTCTTTAACTATACAAGGTTTGGCTTATTATTGTTATTATAAAATGTATTTCATCAGTGTTTAAATACAACATTATTATATACATAATGTTTATTGCTTATTTATGTCTTAGTCTTGAGGAAGCTCTATATTCGTGTCCTTAGAATTATGCAGAATCTTTTATTCGTGTATCTGGATAAGTTGGTGGGTATGTGTTGACAAGTAAAAAGTCTTAATAAAAAAAATTCATTTCATTTGCGCAGTAATAATGGTAAATTTGGTTACGCCTACACTTCTTTACTAGTACCTTATTCCTGCAACGTACTTTTTTCAGGGCCTTATTGTTCAGGTGGATCTCAGGGGGCAGGCAATTGCTCGTATGACTTATGCAGGTGAGATGGTGTAAATTGAGCTTTCATACCCTGTTCTATATCATGAGTCATTTTATTTTACATGCAAGCCATTTGATTACAGACATATATGTAAGGGGAATTCACACCAAAACAAGCCATTAAGAAAATCCTCAAAAACAACCCGCGTTTGATGATGACTCTGCTTGTAGGTATACTTGTTGTGTTACTCGAGTATCCTTCATCCTTGCATCTTCTTTGTGGTTTCTCGAGGGATACGTTTGAATACATATCAAAGGAATGCAAGGGACTTTTATGAATCATGAATGATGACAAAAAATGAACAAACACTACCAGTGACCATGCATGCTCTACTCATTTTATTTGCTTGCTTCTTTTAGTTAGTTAGGTGTCTTTTATACATCTAGAGCTGAACTGCATTTGACTATTAATATGTATGCACTGAAGCGGCTAAAAATCCAGGCAGCTGCGTTAAAATATCTTTTAAGCTTTTATCTAAACAAAGTGCACAAAGACCGTGCCCAAAACTTAGTAAAATATTTTTTCGGGCATTTTTGCACATTTTACTCAATAGAACCGTATTAGACACTGGAGATTTTCTTTAAATCTTATAGAGCAAATGTCTCAAGATATAACAAAAAATGTACAAAACCTGAACATCTAAACACTGAATATAATTGTTCATTCTTATGCAAAAAGAGAAAAAGTTTTCACAAAACTACAAATTACGAAGATATGTATTTTATTATTATCAATACTAGACATACAGTTAAATACCGCATGAAAAGAATAAGTGGCAGTTTTTTGCAAACGGAACACATTTTTACGATGATGGATGAGAATTGTACGTTACTGACAAATTCCATTTTTGCTTTAGCTTCGTTTGCGATGAAACTTGAACCGCAGATTTTCCTACGAACATATTATATTCAAAGCTAGAGTTATAGAGTAAAATCAGTCTAGCTTAACAGAACCACATCTTTGTTCAGCTTTCATTTTCAACCATGGGCATTATAAAGTATAGTGATAGTGGCATTTCTCCAGTTGTGGTCTTTGCTGAATGGTTCAATACATTTTCTAGTAAGTTGAGTCAACAAACAAACGCAGCAACTTACTACATTGTCTCATGTTATGCTATATTCGTTGTGCATGTGACTGTGAAACTTTAGTTAACTTGAGATAGGCTCGTTTTGTCACTGCAAATGCTGCAATGCAATACAATGTTTGTATTTATTATAATTTTTGCATGCTGCATACAATTGTAGCAACGCAATGAATCAATGAATGCAAACTAAATTGGTTTCATGGACTGGCAGGTCTGATACAATCCAAGTTATAAACAGAGCATTCTCTTCCAAGAAGCCAGACGGTGATAATAAGAGTAAATGATGAGTCATATACGCCGGGAGGCTGGCATTTTTGCACTTCTATTATATTCTAGAATCATGATGTTTGCCTTGCATTCTTCGAAGCGATTATACTGTATAAAACAAGTGACCATGAAGAGTATATATACAAATATTTAACGTACAAGTTATGTACTGTATACAATTCCTTTCGGCATTGGTTTTGAAAAACATAATGTTCAACGCAAGATTCAGCCGTCTCCTGTAAACCATAAAACGATGTATAGTAACAAACAATGCCATCTTTTACTTTAATTGTAAGAAATTAACTAGATTGTCAAAGGCACCGATTTTTCCTTTGCTATTAGCAACTAAAGGTTGACTAAAACATGTAAAGAAACGTACATGTGTACGCAAGAAAACTTGTACGCTCATTTAAATTACAAAAAACATTTAAGCCGTCGCTTATTCTAACGTTCTCTCAACACAAGATTGAAGATGAACGGAAAGAGTGATATAAACATAGCAGAACAGTCCCAAAGCCAGTGTGAGGCATCTTTGTGGAGTTACTGCGAAATCGTTTGGTAGTCACTTTGTTGTTCGCTGTTGGTGGTTTAGATGGGACTGAAGTAGCGTTGGCTTCTCTGCAAGTAAGTTGATGAAAACTGCGATTGCTTTTCTTGCAGTCTATCATATCTTCTTCTGCTCTTGAACATTGTGGTATGCTTGTACAGGCATTCTTTTTTCGCCCCTTATCCAAAAAACGAAGCTTAGAAACAATGCTTCTTGCAAATTGCAATTGTAAAGCTTTTATTAAAATCCAATTGTAATGTTTTCTTTTTCGATTCGAAACTAAAAATAAAAGATTAGTTGAAAACTACCATAGTTGATAGATAGTTGTGTTGATAAGGATATTGTCCAAATTATAAATATGTACCTGCTAAGAGAGAGACTGTCTTAGAGAGCCGGAAAAACCCTTTCAAAGACAAAAGATTGTTTCTAGACATGGTATTTTTGGTGTGGAAATAAAAATGTAAATAAAAAATGTTAAGCATGTAAAATTAAAATAATGCATGTTTTTGGTTGTAATTACAAAGAAACCGATGACAACTTGAATGCTTTAAATGGTGTTTTGAAATGCGGATTTACTTACACGTCATTGTCTAGCACAGAAAATTTTGACGGCATGCATGGCACGACAAAACCCAAAAGCCTTTTAAATGCTGTCTGTAAGTAGTATAGATAATAATATTGATTGATTGAAGTTGAAATAAAGATTTCAATCATCAAAGTTATTCATGACCCGGGGGAAGACAAAAGATCCTAAATATGTAAGGAATCAAAATATAAATAATTTTACGAATAAGACAACAACATTAAATCGGAACTACTTGAATACAAGGGTATTCATGTGATTAAGCAATAATAGAAAAGCATGCCTGTTCTCTATAAGAAGAAGCTAATTAGGGACAATTACAGCACGAGGTACCAATTTAGTCATTCACGAACACAATCAACTCTGCATTCTGCAAACATTTGTTAGAAAGCAAAAGGGTGTGCCATCTTTGAACAGAGGGCATCTTTCACATATTTGCTACAGTTACAGTACTTTAAAAAAGTGTAATATGCTTACGAGCAGTAATGAATCATTGCAGATTGTAACTAAACTACGGGGGACTTCATTAAGATTTTGCTAAATGTGCAGTCGTTTTGTTCACATTAATAAATTAAATTATTTAAATTCTAATCGTATTATGCCAATGAATCATTACTAAAGGTATACAACTAAGAAATTGCAAGCTTCAATCACTTGAAGATTGCATTATTGCGCTGCAAACGCTTTCTGAATCTGTGAAGTTTGATAAACCTCTATAATTAGAATTTCACAGATTCAACCAGGAAATTTTGATTGTGTGCAAACATTTTACGCTTGATTCAGTTTCGCTGATTAATCATCGAATGACAAACATACTTTTGCGTCAATTGTTCTTGTTAGCTCGCACTTTTACGGTTACTTACTTGTACCTTATATTATCCTAATTTCTTCTAAGCTGGTGTTTTCAAAATATTCGACTTTGTGCATTTAGCACACAAAATCACAATTGTGTGGAACGGAAAAGAAAGTATAAAGAGGCAACCATGAACACAATTCTTTCTTCAATATAACACGAAGGCTTTTAAACTTTTAAGCAAACAAAAGAAAGAAGCAACAAAGATGACAGTAATTGCCAATGTATAACATTCACATTCACTTTCAGTAATGTATTGAAACGGGCACAATTAAGGGATGTGGCAAATTTTATTTATGTTGGTTTGGTTGAAACACTTTGTTTGCTCTCATTTAATCGAAACATAGTGATTTTAGTCGGTTATTTTCAAGTGTGGGCCATTATTACGCTGTGGGGGAGATTAAATTGAGGATTGTTGTTCATGAGAAACGTAATTTGTGGTTGTGAAAGATGGTACTCTACAATAGACCCTACGTGCCAATATAATGTGGCTAATATAACACCAACATCAAGCTCATAATCTTCCCACTTACCTCGTGAAATTAATGTTTTACTCAAAGGCAACACTAAATGTTTTTTTTTCTTCTAAAGTTGCATCCGTTAATTTCTGGATTACCAGATGCATTAGAAAAGTTACTTTGGCTTGTGCTAAATATTTTTACCAGATAGTTGTGCATCCGTTACACACTCCACCGACATACTTAGTCTTCTAAAATAGTTATTTCTACTCAGTTAATTGAGTATATACTAAACAAAAAAATACTTTAGACTAAGGCAAAAAGGCACTTCTTTTCACATGCCAATCTTCAGGGAGATAGTCCATTTTGATATGAAAAATGAAGCCATCCTGAAAAATTGAGATATGCAGCAGCATTAACCTATACGTTTGTAAGAATATTTTCATAATATTAAATGGAAATGCCTTTTCGCAAATTACAAATATAATTTGTTAGCGCAAATGCTGTTCAATTTACTTTAAAATTGAAAGACAAAACAATTGCGGGACGAGGATATGCAGTTCCTTTGACTAACCCCAAGTGATAATTAGCCTAGCTAAACACATTGCTTATATTGTTCAAAAAGGCCGAAAGTTCATCCCTTTGTAAGTAATAATGAATGATAGATAATAAAGATAACTACCTCTGTGATTTTGGCTACAGATTATAACTCAAAATATGAATGCATTTTTTAGAATCAAACCTAATAATTTATAATTATTATGATCATCAGAAATCCATTGTTTATGAACAATGTAATTTTTCAAGTTTTTAGAAGCAGTAAGCATCATTAATAATTCTCACTAAAAGTGGGTCAAGAATCTGCACGTTGGTAGTATACTGATGTGTTACGTAAAACCGACTACAATAGCTGAGTTTGAGTATTAGTTATTTTTTGCGTTCGTTGTCAGTAAGCATTGCTCTTGAATCTAGAGCAATTCAATCACACGCACAGGTTTGTGATTGTGTTATAGTTTCTTCCTCGACTGCATTTCTTATGCACATTTTTTGTCTTTCTCTTTCTTATTTTTCAAGAAAGTCACAATCCGTATTACACTTCTTTCCCATAATTGCAATTGCATTAAGTTCAATCTTAAATACAATCTTCCGCATAAAAGTGCATGCGATATAATATAATGTTTTCATTACATTCATCTAGCATCATCATTTTAAATTTACTAAGCAATATAGCTTTATATAATTGTAGCTAGTATCGTTTACGTATTATAATGTATGTATTAGCAATACCAACAATTTAGTAAAAGCTAAATATATGAGCTCTCATAAACTACCAGCTTCTTCTATTAAATATGTTTCTGCTGATGTCCTGTGTGTAACCAAAGCATTTCAAACGTACAAAGTATAACGATTGAACGTTTTGTAATGTGGAATGATGCTGCTGCGATTCGGTGCAACTAAGTAACGGTTATCCTTAATATTACCATTCAGATTTTAAAAGAATTTTATCAGCAAGTGATAAATTGTCGTAAAAGCATAATGGTGGTTGTGTGATTATGGTTGACGTTCCTTAAAATATGACCCTGTTAAACATGGGCAACAGTGGAGTTATTGAAGGCTTTCTGTTGAAAAGGACACAACAGCTTCATTCTAAAGATGCGAATTTTTGCTTACGGCTATATTATATTTTCTGTAAGCGAAGGATAAAGATGAGACACAGTATGTAATGAGTTAAACGAATTTTCAAAAGGAAATAAAAATAGTGTAAATATACAATGAATTCATCATTTTGTCCTAAATACACGACGCTTTGTATGTGGTCTATGTAATATACGTATGCCGCAAGGAGCGTGCGTGTATACTATGGTCCTTTATTGGCATTACGTAATAGTAACAAGATCAGAAATAGTACATATATTATAGTTGATGGTTTGTTACAGTAATACTGTAAAAGTAAGCACACAATAGCGCATCTATCGTAATATTCATCTTTGCAATTGAAATCTTTATCGTTGTAACCATCGACATGCTTCCCCGTTTGCATAAAAATCGTGTTTAAAAAATGAATTCTGTCACAAAAAGTAAATTGAAAAGATTTTTCCTATATACCGATAAGTACCTACATTAATTGTACTTTATTATCAGCCTTACTTCTCCTAAGGCATAATGGCAGTGTAATTGCTATCACTAGCACACGATAAATAAATCTCTCATTCTACCTACCTCGTATTTTATTACTTTGATACTTATGTGACCTTTTCAGAATTTAAAATTTAATTGAATGTATGTTTCGCTTATTGAAAACATAGTAGATAGTATAGTTTGCTGACTATACTGACGTCACTGGTACATATCCGGTGATTTCTAGTGATTTAAATAGACTCAATAATTGCAGTCTCAAAAATATTGAAAAGGTCCTGAAGGTTTTTTTGTTGCAAATATACCCTTTTTTGCTGACAGAAAAATCGGTGATGAAAACCTTGATAATTTTATATTTGTGCTAATCTAAATAAAACTATGATGCAAAACTTAAATGCAAACTTTTGTACATGTGACATGTGTGATCGTCATCTCATCATATACATGGCCTAGCAATCAGACAATAACGCATATGAGCAGATGTAAACATTACATAATATTAGGCATGCAGTCTTACAATGTCGTATCTTATTGCTTATTTACGCTTACAGATGTAGGTTTTTAGAGAACTAAATGAGAAACAGAAGAGCATTTCTATATGATTGTGGTGTGGTTGGGCTACATGTAAACAATTCAACAATGCAATTTACTGGTATTGTTTTAATATTTGGTGTTTTCAAAACCAATATAATTTAGTCTGTGTATCATGCTATAGTATTTTCCTGCCGATACCTGAATTTGAATTTGCTGAACGTATTGTGAAGAGCACATTTTCTTTTATTCAATATTGCTTTTTGCGTTCACAGTCTTCAGCAGTTCAGCTTTTATGCCACTGAAAACATAGTTTTGCTACCTTGATCGGTCGGTCGGTGCCCCTGGTTGGTTTGAGATGCCAGGTTAGCGGTGGCAATAAAATCGTCAAAAGTTCATTCGAGACATGTTGATTCCAAGTCACGAGCCCATTACAGATTCCCTATTAAAGCTATCACTACTATACGCTATATAGCACCGAGATCTTTAAGAGGCTAAGGATGGTAACATTTACTATTATAGTAATGAGATTCATCGAAAGTCAGAGCTAAAGGACCGGCAATACATGTCGAATTATCAGAGGCACAAAGGCAAAAGTCCCAATATTGGTTATGGCTATGCAATCTGGTTATGTTCCATGTTTTCTAACATATGTATCATATACGTTATCATTAATAAGTATCATCTAAGTCTGTACCGTGATGTCTTTAGTTGGAGGTAAAAGTCAGTGGGTTTTCTATATTATGACACATCTGCAAATTAAGGGACGGATGTAAGAATTACGGAAATTCTGAAAATGAGATTGTATGAGAATGAAATAAATATTCTTCTTAAAAATTAAAATGTTAAATAAAATTTTTTTATTTTATACCGACGAATAGACAATTTCAATTTTGTGTGGACAAACCAAAAACGACCACTATAAAAATGTTCCATTGTCATTTGGAAAAATTGTCAAAAGCAAAATGCAGATTGAAAAAGAAATTTAAAAACGCTTGTTCTAAAAACTTCATGCAAAAGTAGACTACATAATTGGACATTTGGCAGTTTTGCTTTTAAACAAGAACCATCGTTGATTCCGTTTTAGATGGCTGAATGATTATGATAACTATAAGTTACATTTCAAATCTCAAGTATCTATTGACTAGTGTAATTTTGGAAAACATTAAAGTCACAAATTGATATTCTCCCAGCCCAGAATAGGTGTTCGAGAGAGCTGAGCTGATGAAAGTATCGTAATGTACGTACACCTACACATTTAAAAAATTGACATGCATTGTTCTATAACCCGTCGTGAAAAGAGCAAATGTTACTTATGAAAATCATTATTATCCACAGAGCTCGCTTTGAAAGATTCGCTCTTCTTTGTTATGTAACTCAACATGTTTTCTTAAAATATTTGGGCTTGGTTTTTGTTTTTATCTTCTATTCTGATTTCCTTTATTAGTGTTGTTTTCCAATTCCAAAAGGAAGTAATCCGCAAGAACACGAGAAAGGCTTGAATGAGTACCACCTGACCTGACTGTTATCGTCTTGAATGAATTGAATAAGCATAATGTAGGTAAGCTTAGTACGGCTCTTGTATATCTTTTTCACGTAGGTGGTAATAATACACGATTTTTTGTTTTAACGAGCTGATTATATGGCAAGCCTAACCTGATATGCCTCAATTGTCAATTACGTGAACAAATTGATGCCACATCGCAGAGTGATTTTATTATGTTTTTCGTGCGTTAATAATGCTCCTCTGCTGCCTTATTGTATATTTAAGAACATTCATGTATTCATGTAAGCATCGACAGGACGTTATAAATCCATACAACATTGCACGTTGTAGCTTAGAGTAAGGCTCAAAAGAACGAGCTGTATAACATACTATCACACTTTCAGTTGCCAACGTGAAGGCATGCGTGTGTAAAACAAAAATGCATAATTCCATTGTTGTACACCTATATAAAATGAATATTATACTAAATGGTGAAGAAGGTGTTGTAGATAACTGATTTACTATGGTGTTGAAAGGAAAAGCAACTAACTTTAAGATGGTGATTGTTCACAGATGTTTGTTAAAAGACTTATTAATTTGGTTATGCTGATTGCGTCTCAAGATAGACTAATTCCTTGGTAAAGCCCTCGCACAATACTATGAATGATGTAAAACCAATTAGTCTGATGGCCAAGCATCAAATAGTGATAAAAGTTTCAACGTTTGTACTTGTACTGTACAGAGCACGGATTTTGCTACAATTTAAGATTGTTCGTGATAAGTGCGCAAATGCAGTACTACATATCACATGCATAACAGCTTTGCCTGATATTTTTGTCTACAAACTTGTAGCGTTCAAATTATGAAGAATTTTTAGTCGAGTGCAAATAAACATTTGTTTTCATGGTATACATTGCAAAATTCATATAATGTATTGATAGAAATCACTAATCGGGAAGCCGTGTGTTCCCTAAAATTCAAAAACGAAAAGGTGACAATGAGGAATAAATAAATATTATTATGAAATCATGAATGGGCTGACCATATTCTAAAACGTCTTGCACGAACTAAACCTACTCAAGTCTTTTGTTCCGTTCAGTAATGGGTTGGTAAATACTAAAATGGCCTTCTAAAGGTCGTGCTAAATCGAAATCAGTTCCTTGTTTGGAGCCTCGAGATTTCACTTTTTGTCAGTTGCGTACAGAATAAGTGCGTCAAATGTTAAAGGAAGTAATTAAACCGACTTTGACATACGGCGTTCATAAATACACATTTACATTGGAATCTTGTCGAGTTGTTATCTTTTACGGATGCTGCAACGTCTGTTACTTAGGAGAATGATTCAAGTTCAGTTCTTCCTTTTTGTAAATAAACAGTTGAACGATAATGCGTCAACCGTTATTTGCTAGCACTTAGCACGTCTTTTGCATTCATTTATCAAACATCTTGGCCGTTGGTTGTCATAATTTTAGTCGATTGGCAATGGCAACAGTGTGGTTGCGCTAGTTTTGTTCTTGACTTTCTTCTTGGGTGTGAAATGCAGCTTTCAGCAGCAAATTGAATATCAGTGTATGCCACGCTTTCATGAAATTGACAACAGCAACACATTTCGATCATCTGTCTGATTTCCAAATTATGAGTGCAATGTTTAGAATCGTATGCCATAATAGTATTGCATAATATTTACATGCAGAAATTGTAACGAAATTAAATACCTATTCTAATTCTCATTCATGTGAAAATTACATGTTTGAACAATTGGAACCAATTAATATTGTACTGCAAATTCTAGTGTACTTTCAATTGAAATTCAACGAAATATTTTTTAAAAATTTCACTGGAACTTACTTTTACATACAGAGAATATATGGTATAAAATAGTACTTAAGGATCAAGATATTAGATATTATTACTAACTTGCGAAATGGCAGCTTTTCAAAAAAATCACACACATAAATATCACATTACCCAGTATAACTTCATCGTTTTGAAAAACAAAAGATTCATTTCAAAATAAATTTGAACTTAGAATGTTGTTTTCTTTTATTAAAACAAGTCCAACGTTAATTTCCCTAACTACAGAATAAGTTCAAATACTTTTGTAGCTCTGACATTTCTTCATTATTTTTAAAACTCTCTTTGCAGTGAAAACCAGGGCCGATGTGTGTTACACTGTTTTCATGCTTTGAAATTCAGTTTCCTAATATCGTATGCATCCTGTGTACAATTTGATTTCAATATAACTGCCAGACATTTGCCTGAAGACGATTTATGCGTAAAGCATGATTCAACATAAAAGCACGTAGTAGGTGTGATTGTTGTATTTAATGCCGTTAACAGTAGTGTTCAATATAAAGTTGCTGTGCATCTTCATTTTCTTCATCTTTTAGCACCGTAAAATACGAACCTCTGAAAGAATTGTACTTATTGAAAAATATGATGTTACTCCTGACATGTCTTCACTTGACTTTACAACAGATGAACCATCCTGATTCGTGGTACTGGTAATGGTGATGTTAGTAAAGTAGCTATAATATCGTGTTTCCCATGAAATCTGGTTTGCAAGATTCCAGTGGCGATTCTGGTCGCATTCTTGCGTCAAGTTCACCTGACGTCTTCCTTCCTTCTCTACTTATAATTTTGTATAATTGCATGCACAGTTATATATGTTGTTTTACATGGTGGCAACACACGTTTTGATTCACCTTTTAGGTGAAAAGATTTTCCTTTGCTTGCCTGGTTCTGGTGCAGCCGATACCTGTTAAAAGCCCTAAGAGTTTATGCAGTAAGCAGGTTGCTTCAGCTTCAGGCTATGTATGATGACTATCAATGGCTAGAAATTGTTAAGACGATACTTCCTTGAATTTATATTAAAGTAAAATTCACAATAACGACCTAACTTACACATTGCAGCGACAAGTCTTGAGAGACCTTCTTCTGTAGCATCAAAATATTTTCGTAATACTGTTGTTGGTGTAATAGTCTGCATGATACGTAAACGTAGCCATAAGCATACACCAACCAAAGATGAATGTAGTCCATAATTTCATGGTTTTGTCACAGCTAGCGTAATATTTTAATCCCGTATATGCAGTAAACAAGTTGGAGAAAACAATGCAAAAATACGATATATCCCTGACAGTATGCCCTCAGAAAAATAAGTAACAAGGGATTGGGGACGAGAAAACATGGAAATTAGTGTTCATCATCATCACAGTTTCTTTGTTTGTTTGAAATATTGCATGAGAAGCTACTTGCAAATCTAAGCAGTTCATTATTAGTTGATTATCATTGTTATGGCTCTTGTCATACATATGTGACAGGGGACAAGTTGTCCGTTTTCTTACTGCTCAAGATAACAAGAGTAATATTCAGACTCATCCTTTCAAGCCAGTGGATTAGAATTCCCCGTCTGCGGGGCTGTCTCAGCAGTCTTGTTAGTTGCGCAAGAAAGAAAAATGTCCTTAAGGCCATTGTGTAAGGTTTGATGAGAATTGAAATGGTGATGATGACCATCATAACGAATTTTAAATAAAATGCTACGGTATTCCTTTCTTTTTTCATTTTTTCTTGTCATTTCCTCCCTCCTTTATTGTGTAATTTAAATCTCGTCATGAATGCAACAGCTATTTGTTATTGGCTTAATGCCTATTTTTTATGCTAATAATAACAAGACATTTGTCATCCATGACTAGGTATTTAAGAAAACTATCAATAAATCTGTTTTCGTGAAGATTATGTCATAAGCTTGCATGCTCAATTTACACGTAATCACAAATGCGATGAAAAATAGCAACACGACGCCAACCGATCATTAGCAAAAGCCATTGTATTTTGTGGTTTCTGCATTCTGTCCTTTTATCTCCCGGTTTTATTCATCCATTATCACACGTATGTACAATTTTCTTCTTCCCTTCGAACAAATTCAACTCCTGCTATCAAAACTGATTTTTTAAATAAAACGCAATAGATGATTACAAGCTATTTATTTAAATAATGATATTATGAAAGTTATGAAATTATGATCCTTAAAACATTTAGTAAAATTGTACATAGTTTAAGATTATATTAAATTCTAAAATCTAAAAGTCTCTTATAAATCAATATATCATAACAATGCCGTAGCTTACAGAATACGATAGATTATACATGATAAATTAGAATAATCTATGTACCGTACTAGAAAGAACAAAAGGTAACACCAGATTTATGATTCCTTTTATTTTTAGTAGGCCGACTGGCCGACTCTTGTAAACTATAATATACTTACGAGCGATACTGAAAGCGAGCACAATAAGTAAAAGTGTAAAGCTCAGAGAATAAAAGCGGAAGATGTTTTTCTATGTGCTGACAAAATCAACGGTTTTTGCCAGTTGCTTATTCATCTTTGCCTCGCCGACATTCCTGTGTCTACTTGATTCTTTTGTCTTTATTTTTCAACATTATCTTTATTGCTATTATTATTGTCTCAGAGCAAAGATACTCTCATGTGGTTTCTTTGAACATGGGCGATAATGATGAATGATGAATTACTAGACGAAATTAAACAAGGATTTAATGATTCTCTTGGTAATACAATGCATACTACTTGATACTAATTCTGTGCAATCACATAAGCATGGGACTCTGTTTAGTCTGTAACAACACTTTTCAGAGCAGTACAGACTGAGCTTCTTTTTCTGAGCTTGTTAGATTGTATGAAAGTTTTATATTTATTGCATCTGGGTTTTCTGTGTTGAATCTCATTATTCGTACATTGAGTGGTAAGAAATAAAATTGAATGAATTAGAAGTATTATAATTTGTACAATAAACATAAGTTCTCATTCATAAATAAAAAAGAAAGAAAGAAATATGTAACAAAACACAGTGACGCTGTATCATTTGTTATTGTGTTGAGTCGAAGCCCATAATCTATGTTCTATTTTCAAGAAAAAGTAAAATAAATTATAAATTAATGCTTGTTGAATCGGTTTTCCATTCAAAGGAAAATGCATAGCTTTCTTAAGCCATTCGCAATTTTAATGGAAGTCGGATCTTCGATTGTCTTGAGGTGGCACATAACTAGCGTCTCAAGAGATGTAGAAGCGTATTATATATTATGTAAATTATGTTCAGGAAAGTGTGAAACTATTTCTGCTATGAATAAAATTAAGGTGTGTGCTATACCGTAATTTTATTTATTACAGCACGACATAGCCACATTCAGGAGTTTCGGTTCTAGATACATTTGTAAAAAACTACTGTATTTATCGTACAGCAAATTGTTTGGTTCAGAGCACATGTAAAGTTACTTTACATACATATATGGTGAAATATGCGGTTTTATCGAGCTTGTAGAACGCAGATGAGTAATGTAAATTAAGGTCATAAATCTTCAAAAAAACAAACAACAATCTGAACACTTATGGTGAATGGGACTTCCTTCGTTACGTTATTTTGTAGGTAAATTTATCCCTGATTCTTTTCGCTTACACACTATTGTCGTTAACAAAATGACTAAACGTTATAGTTTTATTTATGTTGAAAGTAAAACTTTAAAAGATTAGAAGCGAAAAATTCTAATGTTATTCTATCTTGCAAGTTGGAGTTATATCAACATTTTTCAAACGCGATGCAGTGTTCACTGCGTAAACAGTTTAAATGTAAAAATTCATTTTCCATAAAATGTTAGCTTTTGCAAAATAATGTAATTCGATTTGAGTTTTGCTTAGTCATTTTGTATACATAATGGCATGATTGAATAAACCAGAAATTAATCACGCAAGGTTCGGATTACCAGGGAAATATTAGTCGACATTTAAATCAACAAATCAAGTACACATGAAATAGAGTTAAAATTTTAGCCTGTTTCGGTTTCCTAGGTAATGCCTGTGGCGTAATCACTAACATACCACTGAATACCAAATCATTTCAATGACAACCAGCCACGTGGTCATAAAGCTGTCCTCAGATCACGGAGATCAATAACATTACTACATCAACATCATCAGCAACAAAATAAATCTTGATTATTCTTTTTTATTGTACACAAATGCATGAAATTGTAGAAATCTCAAGAGTACACGGAGTTTTCTTCCTAAAACCAAAAACAAAAAGTTAACATTGTATTAGTAGTAACCGGTGGGCTGCTACAATTTTTATGATAACTGTTTGCGTATGGAGTGATCGAATGCAATAGTAAGTAGTGTGACCACTATCCGTGATCAATGTTCATCACATTTATCAAGTACATCGCATACAACAAACATAATACTTACATAGTTCATCTGTTAACGCAATCCCAGAAATGAGATCCTAGAGCTGAAAGGGCCGAAACTGCGCCTTATTTTATACCTTTTTGAAATACAATCACACAGAATTTTTCAAAGAAAAATGGATTATTTTATGTGAAGAGATAATTGATCTATCCTATCTACGGACAATGTGGCAAACTCTACGTTCTATATCTCAAAAGTCTTCCTGTTTCCAATATTACTGTTTTAGGTATTTTTGAATAGAGTGTAGATACCATATTCTTGCATTATTTTGACATCAAAATAAACATCGAAATTGATGTGCAAATAGTATTAAATAGCTCACGTAAACCGCACAAAAGCGTACATTCGGACGAATGATTGAATATGTCGACAACAATTTTGCACATTGTTTCGTAGAATATTTCTATCGTTATCCTCAGTGTTGCGCCGTCCCTAGCATATAACGATAACCAACTTGTTCGCAATTAAGGCAAAGCATGCAAATTAACATGCGGGCATTTTAACGAGCATTCTTAAATGTTGTTACGTGATAGCTACAGGTTTTCATTTCTGATTCCACATTTCACACAACATGCACTTAACTTTGATAAAAATTCAAAATATAAAATCATGGTAAATGTGATTGTAACGAGGAATATTTTGGAAGGAACTCAAAAATTGTTATGTTTTAGTTTGTTATTCATTGGCATGAAATTTGCAAATTTTACGAGAAATTACAGAAATATTCAAGCTCTTGACTATGTAACTTTGTTCACAAACCTCGACTGGTTACCCAAACAACATGTCATGATAGAAACTTATTATTTCTGGGTAGATTGCTGGTGCCCCATCACATTAATCCGCTTTTGTATCTACTTGAATATTTGAGTGTGTCCTACCAAAGTTGCATAAATAATCAAGTTCATGTAGGCATGCAACAACGCAAAAAGTGTTTTAACAAAAGCAGTGATTAACTGTAGTTTGCCAAATTTTAAAATTGGTTTGCTTCAAACTGTTGAATATTTTTCGCTGTTACTACTAGGCCAAAAATACTTATAATGAGTTTATGCATATTGTATGTCACCCCTTAATTCCGTATTTTATGAATATATAAAGCCTATTTATATGCCTTTTAACAATAAAAGCAGAACCTTGTACATAAATGAAAGTAAGGTACCTAATTTGTTGATGCTTACCTTTACTTTTTAGTCTTTATTGATATTATTATTTAAGAGTGTCTCCGTCGCACCTTTTATGAGAAAAATATATAAATTAGGTGCAGACTTGGATGCTTGGAAAGCTACATGAGACTGCAATTCAATACGCCTTTTTTTCTCCACGTTTACAGAAAGGAAAAACGCGAGTTGTTTAAAACATTTCTCTCTTTCATCTAAGTATCTGTAATAAGCTTTTGTTCAACAGTGCAATAAGCAGCAGGCAGCATGGCATAATATAATGTAATCATCATCATTTATATGCAAATCTATTTGTGAATTCTCCCTTTTTACAGCACGGTGAAATATTTATATGGTTGTGTCAGTTAGGATAATAGGATCATGGTTTAGAATTTCTTATTTTTTGTTCTTACTTTCAGAGCTTTGGATTATTGTTGCTTTTTATTCCGCTCTTGGAGATGTACTTGCAAAGTACATTATTGCATAATGTGGGGTGATGAGATCGCCATGATGGTTTAAAGAGCCTTTCTGTATGGTAGGTAGTATTTGAAAATATTGGTACTCTCAGGAAAGAAACCTAATGATTGCCATAATGCGAAACATCGCAAAAGCAACGATGATGTTGTCAGAAGTCAAACATCCCCGTTGTGGGATACCATAGGCATTTTTTTACCTGTTCGATTCATGCAAACTTGCTGGGAGCAGCACACAGCAACATAACTTGTGTTTTGTCTGCTGGGGATACACTTGTGCACTGAATAATAATACACTTTTCGCTTCCTCCTATTCCTGCTTGCTGATCTCTGACTATAAGGATGAGATTACATCTTGTATATGTATTCATGAGCATAGGGAATACAAACCGACAGACTGGCTGAGATTTTCAGAATTTGTGATCTGTTGCGATCTTTTCTTCCTCGGATATTGCAGTTTTGTGCTCATCACAAACTTAAACTGGTCAGCTAGTGTAAAACTAAAAGCATAAAAAGCAACAAGGTATACGACTGTGATTCGAGTCAAACCATGACTTTTATGAAATTATTATACCTGCTAATACTTAAGTGTATACTGGATTGGCAGAAATGCATGCACGCAAGAATCACTATAAAAACGAATGTCAGAATGCAATATTCAGTGAGACTAGCAAACATCATCTTCAAAAGGCATCTATTGATGCTGCTTTGCTATAATCAGTTTTATTAGATGGGCTGGTAGTTAAAGCACATAACTTGAATCTTGTCGTGTTAGTAGTTTTTTGTTGTTGCTTGTTTACTAGCAAATGTAGCTGCACTATAAGGTCATAGTCTTTCCTCGGCAAACCAACTGTGCTTCACGTACCTGGCCGCTGCTGTCTGTTCTATGTGCGTGCACGTTTTTTAATGATTTTTAACGTACAGTTACATAAAAAATGCTTAGTCCACCGACACCACCGTTGAAGTTGCAAGGGATATCAACCTCAGTGTTGCGTTGCAATTCGATATAATATTCTATAGTAAAACACTTTTCATCTCTTGTCACGCATGATTTCCAACTTGCAACTATTAAAGTGTCGTTTAAATTTAATCGTTGTGCTCCAATATTGATTGCAGAGCAATTAAAATATTTTTAATATCTCGTTACATGCTGTGTTGTGAAAAATCAATTAAATCATTTACTAGTTGCTCTTTATTTGCAACGATAAATTATGAAGCGTGTGTTCATACGGTGCCATTTTCTGTTCATACATCACAAAGAGATATATAATGATTGTATATTCCTGTGATTGTGTTTTTTTTGTTTATATGTATAAGTGAAATAAGTGTACATATAAACTTGTGAAATAAAAATGGCATTTTAAAAACAATTTGGATGTACACAAGCAAGTCAATATATCACGGTGTTTACAAATCAGGAATTTATTCTGGGTTTGTACCGAGCATGCTTGCATATGAATAGGAGAATCGTTCAATAAAAGATTGGTTTAAAAGCTAACCAGAATTTTTTTTAAACTTGACAAGTCAAGCAACGCAGCAAACCTGCCTTAGAATTAATCACACAATGTCAGAAATACATTCCCTGTTGCCGTTACTGCTCTTTTATTAATTAATCATTATGAAACATGTAGCCAGTGCAGATGGAACAATTGAGCTTGGAAGTGAATCCTGATTCGTATGAGAACTTGATAAGTTGATTCTGATATTATATGACATGGCCGCTTTTACTGTGCATGTTGCTGCTTGTAGAAAGGTAGCAGTGTTGGCAAAGGCAAAGAGGAACAATATGATCATCAGATTACATCTCCGTCACCTGTGCTGCGTCAAGCTGCCGTCATCTTCCCTCTTATCGGTGTATTACCATCCGTCACCAGAACAAAACCTACTCGATGAACGGATGGGCATTCTGTAAAATGCAAAAATAAATTATTTCAAGAGTTTTCTTGTTGGTGTATATACTCCCGTACTATTAAAAAAATAGCGGTGAAGCCGACGACGACGACGATGATCAAGATGGTGTTTGCAACTTACATAAAACAATGTTTATAGCCGAGTTGGTGTACTTAAATATGCAAATAAAATCATAAAGGGATGGATGATATAACGCAGTCAAGATTACATCATACATAAATGTGAAGAGGTGCAATAGTAAAGTGCTCAAACATCTAAGGAAGGTGAGAGCAGTGCAATGTTCTCTCTAAGGCCGATTTATTCTCGAATTTTAATGATATGTATCCCTCGCTTCATAAAATAATCGTTGGCATGCACGGTTCTGCAAAGCCTGGCTACTGTGACTGTCATCGTAGAACATCAGAGTAGAGTAGTAGTAGCAGGTAACTACCGCTGTGATACATTTTTTTCTGTGACCGCATATCATCCACGCATCCGCTCTTTTCTTCTCGCGTATGATTAAAATTGCTATCTAGCAACATAATAAATAATCATTCGAGTTTGTTAAGCCTGTGAACTATTTCCCCTATTTGCTTCGCCGTCCTCTACTGCTGGCCTCATACAATTTTCGGCAGTAAAATCAAGAAAGGCGGAAGTCAAATCCTTTTTGGTTTCTTTTGTATGGATTATTAGAAAAGCCATATCTTCTGCTTCCCTGTTTCGCTGCATTGACGAGGACAAATTAAACTGCTGATGGTTCAAACACAACATAATTTTGTATTTGGCACTTGCGCTTGCCTAGTGCAAGACATGACTTACCCAACATTTAATTGCTCTTAATAACATTGCAAAAATGAGAAAACATAGAATACAAAAAATACAAAATAATTCAAAATTTTCGAGTGAATGCTCAAAATAATCAAATAAACAATAATAACTTCGACGATGATTATGGCCGCTCTTCTTGAGTGTTTTGAAGAAGTCGTACTTCATTTTTAGTTAGATTGGCGCATTTGGGCTCGTGCTAATTGTATACTATTTGGTTCAATATGTGATGCAATCCTTTTGAAGCGTTTTAAAGTAAATTCACATTATATACGACCCGTTGAACAGAATTGTGAATTCTCGACTTGATTATTTTCATCACATGTCAATAGCAGTTCACCTGAGTCAGTGCAATATAGAAATGGCAAAAAATATTCGACTAATGAAGATAAGTGAAAAAGGCAAACAGTGAGCAATATTTATGCTTGTGAAATACCAGCGTGGATTAAAATGTGACTGTAGTAATAATCTTAATGGAATAAACATGCCTTGTAAAAAAATTGTTCGCATAAAGGCAGCTGTGCTTCAGAATACATTATGTTTGGCTTTTCATTTTTCGTTATTGTTGTGATTCAGCTACTTTGGCCATTATGCATGTACAACTTGCATGCGATGAGAAGAATCGCTCTTTTGATTTCGATACTTGTAAACTGAAATCAGAAACTGGATTGAGCAGTGGGCGTTTTTGTACTGTTTAGAGTGTTCGTGGTATGTAGTTCGTTGGTGATGACTTTTTTCAGATGACTTATTATCACAATATATATATTCCTGCACGTCATTATGAGCCAATTGCAATTTTTATACACATCCCGTTGTTGAACTGATCACAAGTCAGGCAATACAAACTTTTTTTTAACCATACAGCTCATTTTTGCAGTGTTCAACGTGTATTGTTGATTTGAAGAGCATTCAAATCACTAGAATGTGAATGCCGATGCAACAGTTGAGTTTTAAACCTCATCGGAGGTCTGCACTCTTAACAAGAGCAGCGTGAATGTGCTTGCGATATGCATCATCATAATAGTAGGAGTAGTAGCAGAAAAGCCAGTAACAACGCTGTTTTAAAGTCCCTAGCGATGTGAGCCTATGATAGCTAATCAGATCAAAGTATCAGAGTGTTGTTGCTTAAAATGGCAAAGTGAAGTAACGGATGTTACTTTATTATGCAATACATATAATTGAGGAGAAAAGAGCATTAAAATATTTTAAAATCACTTCTCTTTCGTTCTACATTCAACATTGCTCGAGATGATATGCTGCTCACAGTTCTTTTAATAACTTACTTCCTACAAGAAGCCCAACTTTGCTTTTCCTTGAATTGTGGCATGTATGTTGTATGTGGCTGTGTGTGATTTTTGAATATCCATTCAACATATAGTCGGACTTATAAAATTCCCAGTATAATTCAACAAACGACAACGAAGGAGCAACTTTTGAAAGGAAGGGAATAGATAGTTTTGCTTGAGAATGTTTTTGAGATTACGCATAAATATTTTTGTTGTGCCTCCCCGTGTTGCTGCTAATTAGATACGCATATAAAATTGAATAGAAAGTAAATTGACCTTTGCTGGCCATGCTGGGAATGGACAAGTTCTACAAATTGTACTAGTACTTACCTTTAGGCAAAATATAAAAGTTGGTAAAAGGCTGGGCTTGTGATTGAGTTTTTATACCGTGAGAGTGAAAAGTGATTGGTTTTTTAAGAATTGACTCCTAGCTATATTGTGACTTCAATTGATGTGGTGCTGTTTAATTTTTTAATAAAATGCAAAAGGATTGTGGCAGTTAATGGTATAATCATTTATTGTGCGACTTAGTGTGTATTATATTAATAAATGAAGTGTATGTTAATCTTATAAAAAAGATAAATCAAACCGTTTTGACAAGTGAGGTAATTCAGAATTAAACAAAAATTGATTGGAAATCGAAACTAATCTTCTATTCTTATGTGAGAAATGACAAAGAGTTCAAATGACGATTTATTTTGCGGTCGTAATAATTCGAGGGTCGAAAAGTATTGAGTATTGTACTTCCCTTACTCCTTCTCATTATGCACATTGCACATTCAAACGTTACTTTACGGCAAGCGACAGGACACACTGCAGCATGTCAGAGAAAACGACAGCGGGACATGCGCAAAAAACGTACATTAATTTTAACAATAATAATTGTTAAAAGCTTTGCATAGAATGATATGTGTTATATGGTATCCTCACAAACACAACAGAAATTCATTATTCATTTAGATAAAAACTCGTATAATCGCCAGTTTTCACTGCAAGGAAAAATAAATGGCAAAGAAAACAAAGAGATCACGTCAGTTCTTGCGCACCAAGAGAGCTGTTCTCAGAAGCAACTTTGAATTAAATTGAATGGTACTACTTGCATTTTGACTTATGAATGTGTGGAAATGGCCGTGTGAAAATTTATAAGCATGCAGCAAGAAAAACACACAGTTATGCCAATCTTGTTTGTAAAAAGGATCTAGTAAATTAAATTAATCTTCATAAATGTTTGCAATTATGCCTGCTTTCATGCAAGTGCGATAAATTTTTCGTAAGTCGAACAATATGCTACATCAAAACACGTTGAATTTTTTTCAGTTTACACCGTCAAAAAGTCTTCTCGGCTCACAACAACACTAGAGGTAAACTTGTATGCACGTCCGTAGTTCTTATAGTAGCATAGTGCAGAATCAGAAGAGTTCCGTGAATCTGACAGGCATAACGTGCACAGAATTTATGCAGTTGTAGTATAATCAAGAAAATGCAGTATTTTTGCACAATATGTTTTCTTGGTGCCGACTAAAGTGATTTGTAAATTACAATACTGTCATTATAAGGCATCTTGCAACATTACTGCAGTATAGTGCACACTTAACACTGCTTTCATGTTGTTTTATATACAAAACAGGGCTTTTACTTAGGCCCTTCTCAACAACAATAGCTTGAACAATAAGTCTAGATAGATATCTGTGTTTCTGCAACTTGCATATCTCTGTAAAATGCAACAATACAGCAGTCAAACTTTGATTGCATTATAGTATTATTGTATATTATAGTATAATGGTGTACAGCCTAGTTTCTTGGTGTTGTGCTGTTACCAAACTATTTTTTGCTGTATTCAATGCAAGACTCTCAGTAAGTTGCTTTACTCCAACTCAGAATTACACGTTTATCACCTAAATTGCATTACATTATTTTTTACTTCTTGAATCCGTAACGTACCCTTTTATTTTTTAGTTTTGACAAAAAGGATTTATTATTATTGTTAGTATATCTGCCACCACCCGACCAGTTTAATATCTTATTTTGCTAGTATCGCCGCCTTTTTGCGTTGATACTACTTTCCTCTATTCCATCAGTGTTGTCGTACCGATGTATCATTGTATTCATCATTAAACCGAAGACGGGAAATGTCGTGCTTTATGGTGCACAGTGCACATACATTCGAGTAAAAATATTATGACTGTTGTTGGACAACGCATTTGTTGCAACTCATGCATTATTGTTACCTGTTTGCTAGTGATGGTGTGGCTTCACTGATTAGTTGCAATTAGTGAAGTGAATGAATAAGACTCAGCGATATGCAACAAAAAGCATATGAAGTGTGATTAGAACAGGTATTGTGCTGTGTGAGATAGTGGTTTGTGGCGATTGCTGCAGCAAACTTGCTTGCTACTTACAACAGACAGCATAGGCAGTTCTGTAAAATATGAGACGAAGAAATGGAAGCAATAATGAAACAGAGGTATTAAGACGAGCTGATAAAATATATAGGTACCTTACATATAAGTCAAGCATGTACCTGAATTCATTGTAAACTTCAACTCTTGCACGCAGACATAAGAGAGTAGACACACATAAATCATAAATCACATTTTGCACATATACCATTGTTTATAATGCGTCAACAAAAAGCAGTAGCAAATACTTGGTTGGTGTTATCATTTATAACTTTTTTCTCGACTTAATGACAGGAATGTTGCTGCACATCTGATTCAAGAATTACGTTTTTTTCAGTGATGCATGCAATAACGACGAGTTAGCATGAATAGTTTCGTCAAAGGGTTTAGCTTTAAAGTGCATTTTTTACCTGTCTATCAATGTTGTGTGTGTTTGAATGCGAGTGCCGAATGCTTTATGTCGTGTCAGTTTTCTCAAGAACATCTTCTTGAAAAGTGACAAAAATAAGGCAGTGTTTCGTGTGCGTGGTTTACCATGTCACACTGTTTTCTTATAAGTATACTTACGTAAAAGAAGAGGTTTGTTAACAGTTATAAAGGAGAAAAACAAAGTTTCATATAACTACTCCTGTTATGGATTGTGTGGCTTTGGTATTTATATGCTGAATATTTGCTCAAAAATGGGATTTTAGAAAGGAAGAGTAAATGGCAGTGCGTGATCAGCTACTTATTTTTTGCCAAGGAATTGTAATTACAGAGTAATAATGAAGAAGCTGCGGAATAAATAGTTCACGATCTGCCGATTGTCTGAACATTACCATATTACACTCATCACACATGGTCTCTTTTTTATTATTATTATTGTGTGTGCATTTTTTTTACTTCCATTGGATTCTGAATTTAAAAAGTCCTTGTGCTTTGTATTATTCTATATACATAGTTTGAATGTGAGTAATTTTAATTTTTTAATGTGTGACAAGGCTACATCACCTGAATAGTATTAATGTTCTCAGTAGGAGTCGTGCTCTTTTCCATAAGAAAAAACTACAAGATACGGTCGTAATATATGTGTGTGGGCATAATAGATCACCTGTCGACTGCACCATTACCGGAAAGTGAGTCGAATGTGTATTCCCCTCCCAGTTTATCTTGTTATGGAAAAAACAACAACAAAAATCGTTATTTAGGAATTCGTAAGGAAATCAATTCCTCGCCTCATTGAGAATTCCTTTAAAATTTGTGATCAAGCAATCTTCATTAACATTTGGATTTGATTGCTATAATTTACAAATTGTTCTTCGTATTTTTATAAAGGGATGCACATTCCTTAAAGTTTGAATTATCCCTTT
Source organism: Entomobrya proxima (assembly GCA_029691765.1). Taxonomy (NCBI): domain Eukaryota; kingdom Metazoa; phylum Arthropoda; class Collembola; order Entomobryomorpha; family Entomobryidae; genus Entomobrya; species Entomobrya proxima. Next base: position 7,920,167 of record CM056170.1, on the reverse strand, counting down.
TTCTGAGCTGTAAGATATAAGAATACGGAATAATACAGTAGAAGAGTCCTAGTGATGCAATAACAAATGGCAGTATAAATTCGGCATGTGTAGTCCTAACATAATTACTTTATTTGTGTACAAGAATAATAACACATAACAAATGAAACCGAAAGAAGATATCCAATTTGTGGAGGAATTACGCATTTTTACAATTTTACTTTTTATAAATGGTCAGTAAACTTTGTGGTTTAAAAGCTAAATTACATGAAATAGGTTTGACACACTTACGTGTACAATTTACTCAAAAACATTTGCTAAACCAGAATATAACATTCTTCTAAATACCAGTAGCAGTAACAACTGTCATAATAACATTTTTTCCACGTGGTAATTTAGTACTGCTTGCATTACTGCTCCTACAACAGTAAATATGACTAGTGACCACCAATACCAAACTAAAGAAGTCGTAGAATCATCATCATCGTTGTATCATTAGTTTGACTACAATGTAATGATTGCTTTATTTTTTACGATGAGAAAAGAGCCCAAAGAAAAAGAAACTTGATGAAAAGACACTCTAATGACATATATATTTGCTTATTGGCAAACAAACGAGCCGCGTCATCATAAAACTTTGTGTTCGTTGCATCGAACAAGGCTAGTGCAATTTATTTTTTAACATAATCTCCACGCTACAAGCCGTGGTCTCTAATTGAACCTTCTAATGCGGTTTATGCGTTCATTTGATTAAGATTTTACTTTCTTACAACTTTGATTAAAGAAGAAAAATATAAGAAGATATATGTGACTGATTTGAATCGCTCATGTAATCAAATGCCTTGTACAACAAAGCAATCTCTTTACATGGTCAATATCTGAAAAAGGAAAATTCTACAACTTTGTCCTTTAAACATATTGAGAACGGTGATAGATTCTCAGGCGATTCTTCTACATGAATGAATTTAGCTGGGATGTGTGACATTTCATTATAACTACTATTTTAGTGCAACAAAATTGACAAACCAAACCACAATGAAAATGCACATGTAGTTGTAATTGAATGAGTATGTAATCATTGCCGCCACTCCTACGTATACTTACAGTTTTTCTCATTTACTTTATTTCTCTGATACTGAAAACGATTAAAATACACATGTCAAAGTACTACTCCTTCTCAACCTTCATGTCGTCTGTGTAAGTTAATGTATATAAATATACAATCAAATGATTGATTAGCCTATCAGTGGCTAGTAAAATTATGGTTTATACGAATCGTTTAGCAGTCATTTTATTGACAAGGTATTTTTTCGATCAATTGCTTTATAGCAAATGTCTGAATGTCACACACATAACTTGTAGCTTGCCTTATCTGGGGGTAAACTTGACATGAGCATTTTCGGAAATCTGAGAATAGTTCGTGAGAATCAAACATAGTTGATGCACAAGAAGAGTATGTTAAACTTGATTATAGTGTGAGTTTTTTCTTGTGGCTTCGCTTGGCATACATAGCAAATGACGAGTGAATCTTCAATCTTCAAATCTTTAGTTAAAATTTCTCTCACAAAATAAGTGACTATTATATCATGTTACATATTATTTTAGTAAGTATTGTAAAAACTCACATATAGCATAACAAATTCTAGTCTGCAATTTAGTACTATCATTATTGTTGTGTTTTTAGTTGTACCTTGCTTTTCTAAAATACTAAATGTATGAAATCTGATCCTTAAAAGGTTTCCTGCATTTATGTATTACACGAAGTAATGCACACACATGTAAAACATAATAAAACGGGGAGTATAGTGGTGAGGTAATTTAAGTAACACATTAAATGGTTAAAGGAGGTTATTCCGCCAGCTGCCTTAGAAGAAGTACAAGTACTACGGTCCATTGCCATTATTACGACCGCATGCTGTGAGAAATGTGCTACAACCGTTTTCTTGGAAAAGCGAATAGAAGAGAGCTTCATAAATTTTCAATTTGAAAAGGCACATTACGATTATTATTGCCAAAATTATTTTGTTGGTAATGTTGCCCACAACCGTATGGAAACTCTATAAATACACAGCTTTACCGTCATCATTATAAACAGTTTGCAGCAACTTATTCAAAACGTGGACATTAGTTTGTCAAAGACATTTTATACTGGTTTCATTCTGATATTGTATCTAATATCAAAATCTTTGTGTGTGTCGTGTGCAATTTTGTGATAACAATAAAAATATAAAATCTACAGGAAACATCATCCAAGTGACAGTGTGTAGAAAACCACTATTAATTCTGAGCATCATGATGGGGTAGCGTAGCAGTTGAAGTTGTTCTGCATCCGCATTTTTATATTCGGAGGCGACTTTGAATGCTATACTGCACCTAAATATTTAGTTACAATAATGCTCTATTGACAAGCTGCATTGGCGATTATATGAATAGCTACTTTGCAGTTGGGCATTTTAAAATTCTTGTGTTTAACTTTGCTACATAAATTTGAAATGTAGTCAATGAAATGAAATATACATATTTTAGTAGGATTGCATCTTGTATGTTACTCTTGTGTAGTCGTATAAAAACCGCAACAAACATCTAAAAGCTCCACAGCACTTTGCTGTAAAAAGGGAAAAAAATCTTTCGTAAAGTGAATGAAAACTCTGCTTTCACCCAGAACCAAGATACTAGTTTCCTGCCCATATATACCTCGTTAGAACTGTTGAAAGACACTCTCTAAAATGGATTCGCAACAATTATTTTGGGAGGGAGAAACGAAAAGTTGCAGCAATTCACTTGCGCTTTTATATTTCGTTTCAGTGAAGGAGGGGAAAAACTCTGAGCAATAACAATAATTGCAAAAGTGCTTCGTTGTTCATGGAATGTGTTTTGCTATCCTATTACAGCAAAGTTGACAATAATGTAAAACATATAAATAAGAGAATGTGAAAATGTCGTGTTTTCTGTACTATAGTATTATGCATGTCATCATGATCAGCATGATAATCGTCACAGAGTACCAACTTTAAGTCAGTAGAAAGTAATAATTCTCTGCATGCTCTTGTCTTGAGTGAGTGTGTATATGTTCGCGGTGACCCAGATGTGTGATGAAAAAGGCCTTCACACAATTGTAGCGTGCATCCCATGAGTACCCCATATGAAAAAATGAAACAACATTGTTTTTGCACTTTTGAAATAACACATTTTTTTCTTCAGTGAATATAAAAATAGTAGACTATTGTTAATGAATGGACTTGACAGTCTAGTTACAACGATGAGTTGAAATAGAAAGGAAAACGAAACAATGATTGGTTTGTTGTTGTTTATCATTGATTGCTATTATGGGGAGATGCAACAAAAAATGTATAAAACGACAGTTTGTGGAGTAAATAATTGTCTGATATCTTAAGTTGGGTGAATGTCTCTCTAATAATGATGATGACGCGCTGCAATAATATTTTATTAAGCCTATAAATAAAAATCAGTGACATTACTGTAGTGCCCTTGCACACACTGATTGTTTTCAAAATGGATAAAATGAAGGCAATTTCGTGGGATAAATTACGACGGCTGGTGGGTCGTAAAAAGAGCAAAGATCGGGACACAGACGGTTCCAGGTTTCAACGAAGCTATTCTTTCAAAAGAGCCTCGGTTCGAAAAAGTGGTCGGAGGGCTACAGGAAGTGCGGCTTTAGGTGCCGCAGCTATTGCCGCTACAACATCTGCAGCTAGTAACAGTTCGTCATCGAATGAGAACCCTAATGGAGGAAGAGCTAGTAGCTGCAGTGGTACTGATATTGGTACCTCAGCTCCTGTATCCTACCATCAGCACGAACAATTTCATAAGAGTAATGGCCAGCTGTCAAGCTGTTCGACCAGTTCGAACAATAGCTCCGCAGTAGCAAATAAGTTACCTAAAGTCGGCTATCAGGAAGTCACAGTCAATGTAGATGTGATAGCAGACGGAAAAAATATCTTAAAGCAAGAGCAAGTATTCGAGCTAAAGCTGGGAGGTCACCAGAATGAATCCGCTGCTGATGTTAAAGTAGCGCTGGTTCCGCAGCGCAGAAGCAGCAGCAGAGACAAATATTATGGTTCCAGTACAAATCTCTGTGATAATAACAACTTGGAAAGGAGTAGAGGTAGTAAGAAGCACTCCTCGGCACTTTCTCTTGTATCCAGTATGTCTCCTACCCCTAAGGTTTCATCGCGTAACAGTGATAAAGAGAATGGGTTCGTGCAACGGAAAAGCCGCCCTGGTGAAATGAGTACATATGACGATGAAGATGACGAGGCTAGCTTGAATAAATGGATTCTTATGAGAAATCTGGAAAGACCAATGGGACGTAAGCAACGGGCAGAGAATATTTATAGAATGATTACAGAAGATGATTCGGATTATTTGGACGAGGAGGATTTCACAGGAGTGGGTATTGGGGAGGATAAATATCACAAAGAGATGATATCTCCCGTTCCAAATCGAAATCCAATGAACCCTGTTATAAGAGGGGCTGATAGCAGTGGAAAAAAGGGGGCTATGGCTAGACGCTCCCAGATGGAAGCTGATGGGGAGGTTTTTGAAGACGAGTTTTATTTAGCAATGCTAGCCGAGTCTCCTCGTCCATTGAGACGAAGCACAGACTCTGTCTTATCTCGATTAACGTCAGATTCAAGTCATAGTCGAAGTCGAAGTAGGTTAGATGACAATTTGGATTATGGTGGGGCAGGAGTGCTTGCTGACAGTAGAGGAAATGACAATCCATGTCGGTCTGGCAGACTTGTATCTGCTTCCTCAAGTTCTGATTTGGTTCAAGAACGTACTGGACCCCCAAATTACGCATACCAGCATTCCAATGATAACAATGGTAATTATAAAAGTAGTAATCCTAACCATCGTCGACGTCAACAGTCTCCATCAGCGGCAGTGTCACCAATCCCACCACCTCAAATGTTGCCACGACCTCCTTCTGCTTGTGCCCTAAACAACCCGAATTGCACAAGTGACAACCGTAGTAGCATGAACCCTGTACAAAAAAGTAGCCGGGCTAAGAGAGATACTCACTCATCTAGAGATGATCTTGTCTCTGATAAAAACTCTCCAGACAGCGGTAGTTACCACCACCATCATAACTACGGGAGTAGTGGGAAATTAAGTGAAAGCAAACATGGGAGTGGCAGCTCTGTCTCTTGTAGTAGAGATGACCTGCTTGCAGATAGCAAAGAAGTTAGCCCAAGCCCCGATCTACATCTTTCCCCTTCGCATCACGTAGACGTATATCCAGTTGCTGAAATACATTCCAATTCAACGGAAATGTTGCTGTCACGACCACCTCCCTGCTCAGCGTCCTCCTCGTCTACTTATAGAACAGGACTAGATGATCCCACTTCGACCCCAAAAAGTTTTTGGTGGACACAAAAGCCAGGTTCTACAATGACAACATCTTCCGGTGCTTCTAAAGATTCGGGTTTCTCTTTAGGTAGGTCATGGGCATGGGGACTTGCTCACAAGGTTTTTGGCAAGCGAGCTCATGGAACTAAGGGGCCCATTCTGAGTGTAAGCAAGGAGGGATATTTCCAAAGAACAAACTTGAGACGTGCTAGTGGTAAAAGACCAGCCTACCCTATTCCACTAAGATCCTCTGTTACGCGTAAAAGCAGCAGTAAAAAGAGGCGCAGTGGACGGGCAAGAAGGAATAATGCTGCTTCGTCAGCATCAATGTCGAATTCTGCTGGCACCAGCAATCATTCTATGAGTGCCAGCAGTAGCAGCAATCATCATAATAATAATAATCGTATGGTTTCATCTGCTCTGTTATCATCATCTCCCTCTTTACCCTCATCTCCTAATCTAGTTAAGTCAACCAGCTTTGATAATATTCTCGAAGATGTGAATGATACATATCATGGGGCATCAGTAGACAATCAAGAAATGGAAAATGAAATTATCTCACAAACGAGCAAACTAGCCATTGCAACTTCTCCTAGTCGATGTACATCACCCATCATTGCAAATCATCCCAATAACGAGAATCCCAATGCTTTCTCTCACGAAGATTCAATTTTTGAAGAAGAAACAGTCAGCATATATCAGGCTCATGCTGAGATGAGTAGAAGACAGCGAATGCTTCAACGTCAGCAACAACATCAACAATTTCAAGTGTTTGCCACACCTAATTCCTCAGAACCACTAATTTTTGTGCCACCAGAAAGGAGAAAATCAAGTCATTCCTCCTCTGTGTTGTCGCACTCAAAGAAAGGCCAACCTGTGCCTTATTCCAAGACGGTGTTTGAAATTAGGAATCATTGTCTTCCGTTACTAGTGCCAGGTGCGGCTTTTCCCATATTGGATCAAGAGCCTGTTGAGCTTTTAAGGCTTCCTCGACTCAGATGTGACAAAAAAAGTTGCGAGAAAAGTGTTCTCATAACTAAAATTTCGGGTCCCTACGATAATGATGGTAGATTGAGTCGAGCCAGTTGTGCCAGTGGTACAAGTAGTTGTAATGGTATTACTAGTAATTCTGGTGTTGGAGGAGATTGTTGTCAGCAGTCAAGAGCAGAGCAGAACAGTAACAGTAAATTGGGAGATTGTCTCAATCACTTGTCACCGTGTAGAAACCCAAGTTGTGCCAATATTAGAAACAGTAACAACGTGGGAAGGAGATCTTCTTCAAATTCGCACCTTAATCTTCCTCCTCATCACCATCAGATAAAACAAGAGAATGGAATTGACAGCGTTGAGGTGGGAGTTTGTACTGATAATAATAATTCAAAAAGGGATTGCAAAATTCGTGACAAACTTCCCAGCAATTCATTAAATAGTAGTGACTACCATCAGGATGGTGTCACTGTGAATGGTTCTCACCATCCTCTACAAATGAATGTAAAGAAAGACTATATTGATGACGGTGATCATAATGCGGTCGAAGAAATGCTACGAAAGGGTGGGTACATGGACGATGATGACGAAGAATATGATGCAGAAGACATAAATTGTGTCATACCTACTAATAATGATGCTGATTTAAACTTAAGTTCTTGCTATATAAATGTAAACGGGAAAGTAAGAATGAGAAATAGCAAATACACTAATAATAGTGGTATTAATGGTAGCAATAATGCAGTTCGACGGAAGCAGTCGACCAAAAGGACTAATAATAGTAATCACAATCATAATAGACCTTCGAAAGTTATCACTAAGCCTAGTGCTGTGGCAGTGTACAGGCGTTACTCGACTTTATACAGGAGGGCGAAATTAGGTCCTAATTTTGCGCTGCCACGACCAACTATAAAAAGTGGTGAGTGCTATTAGTTTGAATTATTTTTTCATTTATTTTTTACTTGCATTGATTACGACATCTTTGTAAATAAAATTATACATGTACATAGCTTATATTAGAAGCGGAAAGCTTTATCTTGTGGTTACTTTCTACACATGTTGTGCTCGTTAAGTATGTATTTAATTTTTATCATCTAATTATAATCACATTTTGCCATTGGACACACATGCCTATTTTGTCATTGATAGTACATGTAAATCATACTATCGGTAGGTTACTTAGCAATGGAACCATATTTTGTGTGTCATGCCTGATAATACTGCAATAATTTCATTTAAAATATATTCCTAGAGTTCCCTCGATATGAATAATAAAAATAGTTTGCTTGTCAGAATCTATCATTTAATGATTGCTTCCATTAATGAAATCAACATTCACTTTCATTTGCAACTTCAATTATCAACATTAATGAACCACGTGTAAGAACTTTTTTCTATGACAATTTTCAATTTATCCAAGTTGTAGTTGTTATGAATAATGAATAAAAAGCGATTTATCATCTTTTTGTTGTTATGGTGTAAAACATTATGGTACAAAATACGTAGGATATAAAACACACCACACTTGAATTCAATCAAAATCTTTTTGTCATATTTATTATTATTATTATATTTCTATGTCATTATGTTTTCTCTTTCTTCAGACACCATTGAAAAAGTCCACATACATCTATGCACCTGTCCGTTCTTAATTGCTCTTTTTATTAAACCTTAACTAACACTTCTGTAGGGGTAAAAGAACACTAAAATGTCTCTTTGTCCATTAATACACGTCTCACAGCACAGCAATATAAGTTGTGTGTTTGTAAAGAGGAAGAAAAATCCCAAGTTTATTGTCTGTAAAAAACACACCACCAAACCGTTTCGTCTAAAAAAGATTTGAAACGCATGGCTTACAGCAGTCAAACAGAAACTTTAGAGGTGTCATTGTGTGTGCAGTAATAAAGAAGGGAAAGCGTGCGTAGTCGCAGCATGAAGTACTTGAACAAGTAGGATAAAAATGAGGGTCCCTTCGCCACTTTTGCTCTCAGTTGGCAGCCAGTTGTTGGTCATATTCTGACATAATTTCTTTATACGTGTGAGCGGGTGCTTTCTTCTTTCTATATATAATTGTCTTTCCAATTCCATATACATTCCTACTGATCATGCTGAGACCGGAGCCTGAGCTGGTCGGTTCGGTGAAACATGATAAAGTGAACTAAACCTACTTTTTTCCTTTTTTGTATTATGGCATCTTTCTAGTGTCTTTTATACCTTACCCGACTTTGTAGAGCTGCTGTACTTTCCTTTACGTTTTCATAAAACTTGGCCATTTTATATTGTAAGTTTCATTACGTCAACCATTTCTCACTCATTCCGTATTACTACTGCCTCTACTACAGTCGCCAAATAATTCGAGTATTGTGTTACTGTACTGACTGGAAAATAAGTAAAGAAAATAGGATCAAGCAAGAGACAAGCGATTTTTATCATTGTGTAAGCTCGTTTTTTAAATACAAACTTTAATGTTCTATAGTACTAGTAGTAGTACCATACCTAAGACAGATCGGGCTTTTTCTCTTTGAGGGATTTAAGTGCAAACTTCGTTTTAGGAGAGAAGAAAAGGATTTATTTTATACTTTGCTGTTTTAAGAGCCTACTTATTTCCTTTCTCTCCACATTTCACTCTAAATCGATTTTAATAAAACTTTAGTAAAGTTTTAAAAGTACGCCCAGCGACAAATTATTGACGCCAATTTTGGTGAAAAATGAATTCCCCACCCTTCAATTGGTCTACATACCGAATTTGAGCTCAATCCGAGCAAAACTGTAAAAACTACCCCTGGGGGATGAGCCCTTCCCCCCAGGGGTAATTGGTTAATTTTGCTAAATTCCCCACCCTTCAATTGTTCTACATACCAAATTTGAGCTCAATCCGAGCAAAACTGTAAGAAACTACCCCTGGGGGATGAGCTCTACCCCCCAGGAGTAATTGGTTAACTTTGCTGAATTTCCCACCCTTCAATTAGTCTACATACCGAATTTGAGCTCAATCCGAGCAAAACTGTAAAAAACTACCCCAGGGGGATGAGCTCTACCCCCCAGGAGTAATTGGTTAACTTTGCTGAATTCCCCAAAATTCAATTAGTCTACATACCGAATTTGAGCTCAATCCGAGCAAAACTGTAAAAAACTACCCCTGGGGGATGAGCTCTACCCCCCAGGGGAAATTGATTGATTTTGCTGAATTCCCCACCCTTCAATTAGTCTAAATACCAAGTTTCAGCTCAATCCGAGCAAAACTGTAAAAAAAACTACCCCTGGGGGATGAGCCCTACCCCCAGGGGTATTTGGTTAATTTTGCTGAATTCCCCACCCCTCAATTAGTCTACATGCCAAATATCAGCTCCATCCGTCCAAAAATGAAAAGAGTAGTACTGCTACTATATATCAGCTGTTCCGGACGGGACAGGAGGGGACAGGAAGGGACAGGAGGGGACAGGACACTCAAACAATCTCATATACGCTGGGCGTAAATAAAGAAGACAAACGCTATTGGAAGGAAAAGCCGCACCTGACTTTTCCAGCTAAAATATTAACAGGGTCTGTAATAGGCGCGTATGTATAAGATGTCCTTTGACAAGGACAATTTTCGAGATTGGTGAACATCCCTTTTCTGTAAACAACTTACGTGGTTTTAGTGAACAAAGGAGAGAGAGACACAGGAAATTAAACACAGGTACTGGTGCCATCAAGCTACTTTGTATGATTCTATACATAGAACATTCACAGACTAGGCTGTTTTGTATCAGGAAGTAATAACAAAACGTCCAATAAATACTCTTTAAATTCAGGTCAACAGGCAATAAACAGTAAAAATTCAGGCAAGCTTGTCGGCAAACAGGAAGACTTTCTCGTTCTGCCTGATGAATTCTACAGAAAGTTACAAGAAACAACAAACCACAAGGTGGTTGATTCAATGATACAAAGTACGTTGCGATGCATGCGTGTGCAAACAAACAGGAAATGGAGAAAACATTTTCTCTTCCAGAAAGCAATTTTGCTTTACACTGCTGAAGAATAGAAATAGAACAAAACCCGTATACTGGGTTTGGGGTTAAGTGAGAACCTGAAGTTTAAAAGTTTAACGGTTTGAACTACTCTTAGTGCATACAATTTACCTAGAATATAACTGTGTAAAAAACTTAGTTATAACATGTACGAGCACAATACAGATTGAATCACTGTTTTAGATGACAGCTTCATGGGAACTAGAAAACAATAAAATTATAACTTTCACCTTGTTTAATAATTGAAGATCGAAGGGATGAGCTTAATGATGAATTATAATAAAATAACAAGGTTTGTTTGGTTGGGAAGCAGACAGTCATTTTTCTCCTTAAGAGGAAGCACACTGGTGTTACAATAACCAAAAAAGTTGTTGTAACCCTTTGAACAAGGTTTCATACTTTTTGCCTTTAGATAATAATGCAATGCATTTTTAATACATTCATGCGTCATTTATGACTCTGACGAGAAGGAGAAATGCCTATTTTTGGCAACCAAAAGCACAAGCACTCACTGTTTGCCGGTTACAGAATGTTTTAAGTAAAAATTTGCAGATGCCATGTTTTAAAAAATTCTCTCAGCCTTCCACCTGACTCTTGTAGATTAACAAACGGCAGACCTACATAAATGTGGAAACAGAAGTGTGTAGCATAATATGGCATATTATGGCATGTAAGTTGGATTTTAAGAACAGTGTAACGGAGTAAGGCGAAAAAGAATATTGTATTACATAACCTGTATGCGGTATCTATTTTTCTTGCTTTGTAAAAAGTTATTTAGATGATCTTTCATCTTACATGTACTATAATGTAAAAGCACATTACTGATGTAAGCATAACCGCGACATAATACAGTACGTAATTTGAGTTAAACTTGTGTCGACTGATCTTTTAACATTGTTCCTCCCTCAAAGTTTTGTTTCTTCTGGATTGCATTCCATGGCAAAAAAAGCAAAGGAGCAATATACCTAATGTATGTAAACGATAAACTTGTTCCGTGGTATTATGAACAAGATTCTAAAACATATTTATTCATAACAGAGACCTTGTGTACCGATTAGACGTGAATAGGCTCTGCATTGTGTGGGAGTGTTGTTACTAAGCTGGGTACAGCTTCTGGTTATTTCCAACATTTCCCCTAGAAAGCACTGATGATGCATTTGTACATGCTTCCACAGGAGAATAGACATGAAATAGGAATGCATAATGCATCCAGCAATCCTAACATCTAATCCAGTTTTACTTGGTTTCCAGATCTCAATTCTGTTTATCTTGGGATGCTTTATATCATGCCTTCTCAAGTCAGTTGATCTTTTGCCGTGAAACAGTGAAAATACTACCGTACAAAATGAACACGCAAGTCGGTTCTCCCAAAAAAGCAAATAATACAACAAAGTAGGGCGGGCTCTACCGCGTTACTAAATGAGACATATTATATCATAGGTAGTTTACAAATAATTTGATCAAGTGAAGTTCTACAGTTACATGAAGTTCATTATTTGGTTCCTAATGCTAAAGACATTCTGTACTTTTGTGATTTGAAAATAACAATGAGTTAGTAAAACTGCATTAAGTTTGAAACAGAACGCCAACTTTCAAATGCATATTATTGCAAGCACAAGTCTTTCTGTTTAACCCTGTAGAAGGTTTTTACTACGGGTGAAAGAAAATTGTGTTGATTAAAAAAAAATTTTGCTTGGCGTGCATTAGATGTGATGAGCTTCTAAACTTGTATTCTCTGCCAAAAATTATATCAACTTTTGATGAAGAATTAAACATGAGAGCAAGCACATTATTCATTCTGAAATATCTTCCTTGTGTTTGAAACGTATTCTTCAAATTATTTTGAAAAGCGAATCGCTTGGAAAAAAGTACCTGCCCTACTTTAGGCCTTTGAATTTCAGTGGATTGTTGCATAAGTTTTCCTAAAAACGTCAACGTAAATATAAAACTAGGACAAAGTACATAATATCTTACATTTTACAATACACAAAAGACGCCCCCGGTCATTGAGTCTAGAAGTAAAAGAATTAAGCAAAAGTGCTTGCATAGCATGCAGCAAAGTTGACTACATGAGAAACTGTGCATTTAAGAATATGGTTACTGCAGCGCTCCGCTAATTCCCGAGTTATATGACTATATATTATGCCATACCATAACACATAATGATGATGTTTTAGTATACATGTGTACACACGTCCTTCCTTATAGTTTACTGTCGGGTTCCAGTATAAAAATACTCGCTCCCAACACATTCTTTTCTTGGCACCTACTAATTCAGTGGAGTGGAAAGGATAAGGACAAGTTGGTTGAAGGTTGGAAGCACAACAGTTTCCATCTAATACAGTATTTCTCCAGAACCAGCATAAAAGTTATATACATCTATTTAATCAAAATGATGGGTGCTGTGGTAAAAGCTTGGGAGAAAGAGACATGCCAGTAGTCGTACTTACTTTGTGCCTTGGACATGGCAGAACAGTTTGTTGGCAAGTGATTTACAACAGCTAATCGTTTTTCGTGCATCAGTAAATCTATTTTCCGTTTCGTGAATCTCTGGATTCGATCCTTGCGGACGCTTTATTTGCAGAAAAGTATCCACATATGATATTATGTAAAACATAGGAAACACAGTTTGTAGAAATATCACGTGTTTGCATTATATGTATATGGACGAAATGAAATTTAAATAGAAAAAAATGTTTGATGTGCTACGTACTACTGAACAAAGTGCAGTAATCGTGAAATAATATACCTGTAAACTAGGCTTATGTGTCTTAAGAAGATATGAATCTGATTTCATTTTTCTGCACTGGTGATGATATAGGTAGTAGTAAAAAAGAAAGCGATTTTGCATCAATCGTAAGTGTACGTAATACGTACTACGTGTCTAAAATAAACGATTTCCCATTATAATGCAAGTCACAAGTGGCAATGGAAAAAACGACTTTTGTGGAATGGAAAATGAAGATGACCCACAGCAGTTTTTGGCCAGACTGGACAGACCGTGAAAATGCCAACTATATTTAGGTACATTTAATATTACACTTGAATGGTATCAGTGAAACCACAGCTTAATTTGGATTTGGTTATTCCCTTTTAACATAATATTATGTAAAATTAAAGAATCCAAAACACACGAAAAACTCGTCTTAAAATTCATCTTATAGACTAACTACAATGGTCATCTTCAACCATTGCTACCAAGCTGCTGTGTGTCAACTGTATTGTTGTTTTTATGAGTAATGTTTATGCAGTAACGTAAAATGTACAATACAAAGTGCTATTACGTGTACTGATTTACGTTCATTTGTTCACGATTACATAAACATTCGTGTCGTGTCCATCATCCATTTGCCGGTAGTAATTTTACAGCTATGTATGACCTACTTTTTGCGACCAAACGTAAACAATATCATGCCAATTTCTGTAAAATAAAGCCTAAAGGTACGACAAGATAAAATAAACTTTTCTGTCAGAGTTTTGAAAAGCATTTGCAGCAAGCACCAGAGCACCACATAATATGCACAATGCATTCTTACTATACATTTATACCAACGAAGGCACTGGTTGTAAACTTAATTTTGGAAATAAACGATACCATCTGGGTCGACCATGCTAACTTTCTCACAAGTAGTTATAACGTTGAGAAGGGTTTAATGGCCATTAAAACAAGTACATAAACCTTAATACCTAATAAAGTAAATGATTACTACATATTTGTAATAAATTATTTAACTGCAGCAGTATGATTACGAAGATGCATGACGTGAGGACAGAGTTCTCACTGTTAAATGGTCTGATGTCTGTTCAACTGATGTTATTATAATGCTGAAGCTTCACAGAACCACAGCGGTGAAAGAACATGGTGCTCAACTTTAATATTTTTTTCGTCAACAGAGCGTTGTTACAAATAATTGTTATTCATTTTATTGTTAATGTTTTAATTTAATTGTATTTTCATTGTTACATAACTTTTGTACGAATCCAAATTGCACGTATGCTTTAATACAAAACATTGGGTCAAATAGGAGAACTGTGAAATTTTTTATCAGTGTTGTATCGCATGTGCATGTGCAAATATCTAGTGAAAATGCGAATGGAGAAAAACTGAATCTTCATGATGTGATACTTGCTATATACATAGGAATTCTGTTCTATTATACCTACTACTATATAGAAATGATCTGGGCTTTTATAGTATAGAGGTTTATAAAACACCTTGGCATGTTCTCACTAGTGATTCACATGCATTATTTTAGGGCATAAGTTAAAAATGTAAACATTGAAAACTCACTGCATTTGCTCTCCTATTTACACATTTCACTTTAACAACTTCCGTTGTTCACAATGAAGCTTTCAAAATAAAAATATAGAGCAGTCATCATCGTTTGGTTTGCTACTCATTAAAACGGGAGAAAGGAGCTTGTGAATAAACATAAACATACATGACAAGTTGCACACATTGTTCTTTGCCATTGCCATTTATTTATTTTTTAATTCTTGCATTGGTTTTCATAGTCATTCAGTTTGAATCATACAATTGAACAATGTAACGGCTAATATAATATATAATATAATATACTCACTGACTCGTTATTGTCGTTATAAGGTAAATGATAAGTATAAAAAGCATGTCCTTCAATTCTTTTTATTTTACAAAAAATTATCTTCTCTACTGAATAGCTGTGGACGATGGCTATTTCTTTTTAGGATTTCTTTGTTCTCTTAGTAGTAGTATATTTATCATTCTCTACATAGTAACTGTAATGAGATATCACGAGTGTCATTATAACAGTAAGAGAAGACTCATTTATTAGCGACAATTCATTGTTATGGCAACATGCAAAGTACGCTTGCAATATTTTCAAAGGAATGACATTCAAATCTGAAAATGAACTCTTAGTTAAAATTATAGAGGCAAATTCTGTAACCTCAACTGCCATCTGAAGGTCAATCAACAAGAGCATAATATACTGTTTTCATTCTTAGCTAAAATAACATTAAGAACCTTTGCTTTCTTTCCCTTATCAGCTTTTAACGTCTTATAATCGTGAAATCATCACATTCTTAAAACTTTATAAAAGATGGAAGCGTAATTTCCATCACAAAAATTTGCCTAACATAGTTTGATGCGTGATGGCTATCTCGAATTGATGGCATTTCAGGCACTTAATACAACTTATAACTATAACGATGTTGTTATTTGATATAATTGACTGACTCTGTAGTAAGCAGGTATGTAAAAAGTAGTTTGTGCTAAAAAGTGCATCAAGAGTCATTAAAGGCTTGGCTCGTTAGCTTTCTCGGGTTCTTAAGTCGGACATCTTCTAAACTTTTCTGATATCGAATTTTTCAGCAATCAGAGAAAATGCTCTGCATTCATGTAATGCACTATGCACTCGTTCTTTTTTTAGTCTAAAAATAATGGAAAGATGTGTTTATGCAACTACGCAAAAAGATATTCCAAACATTTCTTGTATGCTATTATAATTATAAGAATAATTGACGAAAAGGCAAATGTTTAATAAAGGCAGATTTTAGTGTTAGACATTCTATTTTAATAGTGCCTACTTCTTTACAGTTTCAGTAATTATTGCAAACAGACAATTATGAAACTTTTTGGAAATGGAAAAGAAAGTTCTTGTTATGTTCTTTATCATTCAACATAGCATTCAACATGAAAAACCGAATCAACGAGGTATCAGAAGCATGAACATATATACATAGTTACATTCGAGAACTCGTTTTCAGTCTCAGTCAGCTTATAATGCCATCTCATAACCATTATTGAATAAAATGATTATGATAATTCACAAATGTGAATAGGTATTTATTGTTCTTGAATTGATACAGCCATTTTAGTTTTTCTTCTAGATTTATCAGCGTTTTATATACTTGATAATTTTCTTCATTATTCGATCAGAACGACAGTAATGCATGGTGTTAAGAGTCAAGAGTCATTTACATTTTAATTGTTCTACACTGAATCCATTGTTCAATCATTATATTTACAGTATTACCTATGTTGTTTCATATAGTAGCTATTTTCATATTATGCCTATTTAGGGTTGAATATGCGCATCGCGACTAGGGTTAAAATGAAAATCATGGTAACTATATAAAATGTTCGGTTAGAAAAAAGCTGATAGCGAGTTTATGCTTAAAGTTTGATTCAAATAAATTAATAAAACTTTAATCTTTCATGTACCAAGTATCGTCTACATAGCTTATAAAACTATCTGATTGAAGACAGACAGTAGTCTGAGCAGACCGTCATTTAGAAGGGTTAGCTTCGTTTTTATGCAGCACAATTCTAAATAAAATCGTAATAGTCTTTTTATCTCCTGTATTGTGCCATTATCACCAAGTGACTTTATACTACTACTGTATGCTTATGCTTCTTTTAGGGTAGTGTATATTTTATGGATGCAATCCTTTCTTGTCTATACGATTGCTCTTAAATTTTTCAGCAATCATGACTGATTATGTTTATGGATCTAGAGCAGACAAGAAGTATCCAGGAAAGTTCATTCGCTCCAACTTCCATTTTCATGCAAAAATAATTCAAAGAAAACATATGGGCTAACGGTTCTGATTCTGTCACTAATTTTGTGGATGTTATTTGTTTATAGATATAAAACATTATTTCCCCTTTGAAACATATCTTCACACTACTAGTGCATTCACATCATTACAATTAGAGTAAAAACATCACCAACTAACATCAGACAGAACAGAAGTTGTTTGACCGAATGGAAAAAGGAACACTTGACAACTGGCCTGCTTTAACTCGCTTTTTCATGTCTCGCTCTCTTGTCCTTTTAAATGGTTAACGCAAACATTATATTAGTACAAGACTACCAAAATCCTTTTTCTTTTTCTGTTTTTCTGTAACACATGCACTACCTCTTGGAACTGTAGCTCAAAGAAAAACTGTAGTTGTCCTGTCAACCGTCATAAAGCATAAAAGCGATGTGGTTGTTTCAGTGTGCTTTTGCTTTCATAGACAGACAGGGTATGTATGTAAACTGGTGTTTCTGATGCATTGATATTCATTATTTCTTTCTCGTTGTGATTATACTAGTACGTCGTTAAAAGACTAAGAGTATTTTTCATATTATACCATTACGTGGCAAAGTTCTTGCTATTGCTGGCCTTAAGTATTGCCACTTTGTTTTACCACATTAATCAAGCAGTGAACATATGAGCAGATATTTATATTATAAACCAAAAACCTTGCAATCAACGTGTATTTGATAACTTAACGTGCCCCCCTCTTTGAGTAGTTATTTACAATAACCGCACCAAACAAGTAAAAGCATTCATTTCATCGCATGGTCTCATAATAAACAGAGCAGAAAGTACAGAACCAACAAGTGAAATGATAGTTCCTTTAATGAATAGCATATATGTTATATAGTTTGCCCGAGTTTTAGAATCATGTTACTGAAGCCTTCAATACTTCATAATGATGCATATGAAAGTGAAAAAAACAGTTAGATTTTCTTGCTTGTTTGTAAAAATGCTTTATGAAAAGTAAAACTCTCTATTCAGAATAATTAGTTTATACCTATGAATCTGAATTACTATGAATTTTTGTCTGAAAAACGCTTCCGTGTCATATGCCTTTATGTTAGTTAAATATATAACTTACAGGTAACAGCTTCTGCGCTACACATGAAATGTGTGTTTGTATGTAAATTATACGTTATCCGGTTTCATGAAAAATATGCATTCTCACAAACATTTAAATAATCGTGATCAACCGTAGAAAATGATCAGTTACTTTTGGTGGATAACTCTCTTGCTTATCATTTTAAAACTAAATCTCTACTGCACCATGATCAAGCATCACAGAATATTGTTCATTCTTGTGGAGTACCACCATTAATAAAAGAAATATTGTGGCTTTTAGGCAACTGAGTGTTTTACTAAGGGTATCTTGAACTGCAATTTGATTTGAATAACAACTTGAAATAATTCAGCTATTCTACACTTTCAACTAAACTTATGGTCGAAACTGAAATTTCAGGCTATGAAAACATTCTTATTGCACATTTAGGAGATTTATTATGAAAACAGCATACAAAACAGAGCTGGTTACAAAACTGTTTCTGGAATACATATATTGAAAAAAAAAGAAAAAAAGCTACTTAGGATTTATACAAGGCATAACTAATAACTGTGATAATGACATGCCTTGTGTAATTAGAAATTACACATATATACCATGACTACATTCTAGAGAAAGAAAAAAATACCTGAAATATTATTACGCCCACAAAATTGAGTTAGTACTTTTTAAAATCATGGGTGTTACTCATTTATATTTCAAATTAAAAATGCCATCTACATACTCTTTTTATGTGATAAAAGGAAGGAACATTAGACATTGGATAAGAAGATGGAATCGGATGATTATTGTTGGTGTAAGATGCGAACAAGAAATAACACTTTGAAACGGAACATTCCAACTAGTGTAAATTACTCAGCTAATGAAGAGCAATGTGCCATGTGCCTAGCCTACGTACAAGAAACAAAGGCAAACTAGATGAGACGCGCATATATATGATAATACTTACAACAAGCTTCAAGAAACTCAAAAAATGACTTATACTTGTCGTGGGTTTGCACCACAAAGTGATAAACCTTGGAGAAAGAGGAATGATTATGGTGATAGGTTTTGGCACTTTCCCAATAGATGAAAATGAGTCCGCGCACTTGCAAAGTCAGATGTCAGAGTTTATATACTGCATCTTTATTTTACTGCATTGCACATTTTGCATTTTGTTTCATGGCACATGGTGCTTCAAGCTCCAGAAAATATTTTCCTTTTCAAAGAAAGCCTAACGTTGTATTCTATCTTAGAAACGCTTTGTATACAGAAAACAAAATAATTCTTTGGCCAGCTTTTAATGCATATGGTAAAACGTTTTTATGCTGCATGCAAAAATGTACCCATATTTTGTCTTTGTTATAGAAATAAAGTATACAAAAGGGAAGAAGATGTATTTCTTCTGGAAACTGAGATCAAGTCGTTTGAAAATCCCATGTATCACAAAATATCAAGCCTGATCTTGCCAGCTTCAATTCTGAGAAAATCAAACAACATAACGTGTCAGTTTGATGGGATTACAAAGTACTGTGCTGCAATTCCGATTTTTGTTATCTCATTGTTTTTATAGGATTACATGCATAGTCGTCATGATTTAAGTAATTAAAATCGTATTTTATCAACATTTTAATTTTAAACAAAAAGATTTCTCGTACAATACACGTTACAATAGATGCAATCATAAAATGATTTAATGCAAATAAATTGATATGCATTGAGTTCAGTGTTCAGCCACTAAACTGACATATTATTGCATTTTTGTGGATCTCGAGAGTAAGGTTGAAAAGGGGGCAAATTTTGTGTTTGATGCCAAATGACTTTTGGTGACAACTTTTTGTCAAGTTCATATTGCAGTCATATTGTGGGGTTTACACTATTACATATCGTGAATTTTACAGATGGTAATGGCAAAATAATGATAATATACATACATGCTAACATGCTGTCAAATAAAACTGACAGTCGAGGCTCGTCTGTAGAGCAAAAGGTATGCAAATGGTTACTTGAGATGTGATGATTTCATCTGATTATCATGTCATGTGGCAGACAGGTAGGTCTATAGACAATACCTGTTATGTGGGTAATAACAGATTGACTGGCAGTACTGTAAGATGACAACAAGGGAAATGTAAACAAAGTAAATGAAAAATTTGGAGTTTTTGTTATTTTGCAGGAACAACAAAGTTAAAAAAATAAAATATCTTTAAATCGGATGACTAGCAATATTCAAATTCAATTTAGTAATTTTGTGAGGGGGGTTATACGGAATATATACATACAGTCACCAGTGCATCGCATGCGTCATCTTTGCTCATCTCGGGTCCAATTATCTCATGAAGAAAGCAAAACCGTCGTGGGCGTATTTTGATTTTTTTCTTTTAGGTTGTTGGCACTATTTTTATACAACCACTGCACGCACACAAGTCAGAGTTCTGACTTATAAGGGTCAAACACTTTGATCCTTTACCTTACTTTACACTGAAATTTTAGAAATTCTGCTTTATATTTTCCTTGAAAACCCTAATATAAACTTGTTTGCTCGTTTTAATTCCGTTAGCAGTATCATCATTCACAACTAGCTAAACAGCTTAAACACATCAAGTTACAAGTTCTTTTTCACTTTACATTATTAGCAGCTAAAAGCATGGGAAAATGTATGGGCGTTCATAAAATAATCTCAGTTAAAGAGTGGTTCAAAAAGGTAGGTGTTTCAAGTCGGCAACTGCTGCTGTTTCAGTCTGAGGGGCATCAACAACATGATCATCATCCTGTTTTCCAGTTGCAGAAAATATTAGTGTATTATTCTCTCCTCCCTTTTGATTGTTGTTTCTTTCGCGGTTATACGTCAAGTTACATCGATTTTTTATTCCATTATGTTTCCTGAATGGATATTCTTTGAAAAGGTCTGTAAAATTATGAAGCAATCTTTTTATGCGTCACACTACAGCAATCAGTTGGATACCTGTTTTTGTTTAGTTTACTCCTTGCTGTCCAAGAGAAACTGGAGGGATGATGTGTGGTGAATGACTTTAATAGATTAAACGTTTAAAAAACTTTTTAAAAACAGCTTTCCCATATCATCTTCATCATTTTTCGTCGAATAAATGATAGAAACCCTCTATTATTACTATTATCATCTAAAGTTTCATATCACGAATTCATCCAAAGTGTGCGCTTATCGAAAAAAAATCTTCTTACATCAAAAACCCTGCCCAGTTTTCGTCTTCTGTTTGAGTCTTTAAATAAGTACATGCTGTTTTGTGGTGATAACATGCCAGTTTTATCCAATATACAAGACTATTGCAGAATGTAGCATGTCATACTGAGCACACCACAGTAATTCATGTGTCCGAAGAGGAGTGTATAAAGGCAAGAGAGCTTTTTAATACATATTTGAGCAGAAAAAAATATATTTCAAGGAGGTTGTTCTTGTTGGTCATCCATCGTCAAATTATAATAAAAAAGGATTTGGTTTTAGCTCGCAGGCAACATTACATCTCTCATCTTCTTGGAGATATGATACAAGATAAAAGGAACCCATCCATCATCGTAATACAAATGAATAATATTAGTCGATCATATTTTTTATTATTGAAGGGTGGATTACAAGCTTTATTCACCCATTAGGAAAAGTTACATGAGACGGGTGAGCCAATTCATGATCATTACTGTTATCATTTACGATTAGCTAGACTCTTTTTATTGAAACCTCCAACACTGTAACCCCTATCAATGCCATAAATAGTTGTAAAATATATTGGAAATCCAAGGTGGGCTCTGTATGGTTTATGTAGGTAACTTCTGTACTATCTAGCTTGTTGTGGTAAAAAATCCTTAAAAGACACTTCTGACGAATACAAGCTACTAATTGTATTCATTCATTTTTTATTACAAAGAGATCACCAAGCATGAAGACTTTTCTGATTCTACAAGTGAAGCGGTCACCAGTGTTGTCGTTCGTCAACTCGAGCTACAAGATAAGCTAGATATACAGCTCGTCAGCTTGATTGAAGAATGTAGTCAACGCAACATCTTGATATAAATATTCATTTACACAAGTTCTTCAGAGATCAACGCTTTGTTGGGCACTCAGACTTAAGTGTTTAAGCTGACGACTGATTTGTGTGAAGATGGACGATTTTTTGGGTTTATGTTTTGTTTAAGTCATCTGCATTGCAATAATCTTTGAAAGACAACATGCAGCATATTTACGGTTCATTTACAACATGCAACCTTTACAACTGACGAGTTGATGTGTACGGATACGTTGTAAGGATAATATTGTATGTTTGAAGTTAGTCACTACTGTAACTACCAACATGTACCGGTTCAGAACTTGTTCATGTCATTAATGTGGAAAGTTTTAGTTGTTTGTTGGACGTTATGGTGATAAGTTGAAAGATGACGGAGCAGTAAGACTTCATAGCTGAAGTCACCATCTAAACAGCTAACAAGAACCACTTGACTCACTTTCCAGAGTAGCACTTGTTTGTAAGTAGTAGCAATGGAACTCGAGACTGAGTCTACTGAATTCATCAACTTTTATTTAGCCAGTTGAATTTCATATTAATTAGTGTATATTGTTCTCATGTTTTAGTACTTGTGTGAACGATTGTTGTGTACAAAGATACATGCCGCGCAACTAGACCCACCTGTCATGTGTATCCTTCGTTTCTCTTTAAATAACATGCTTGCTGGCTATCTTTATTCATATACATGTGTATACTCTCTTACCTGTCAATTAATTTATTCATAAGTAATGGTCATAATAAGGTGTGCAGAAATGCGTGGGTTTGTTTCAAATAAATGACATCATTCTGAAGAAAGATTGTCGTATATTTAATATGGCAGTTTTGGGTAGTGAGAGTAGGACTGCAAAGTTTTATTGTAAGTCACCAGAAAGAAACACGACACAAATACAAAACTCCTACTATCACCAGCCTACGGACAGCGTTTTCATTCACTTGCTTACTTTTTACTACTATAGATAGGTTTGCAGTCCTTACTCACATCATTGCTCATTTACAAATTTACCGTACTGATAATGTATCTGTGCGCTGTTTCACTTCTTTTCTTCCCGTGTAGGGAATAAAATAAAACGCCAAGTAAAGACAATTAATCTAAAAATCATACCAATTATGGCAAATGGTTAAATGGCTGATGGTCACGGTCAGTGGTTGTAAAATTAAAAGTGTTTCTTTGAATTATGTATACATACTACGTGTTAAAATTTTGTAATATATGCTAGTGGATGGATGAACCTGATTTGTGATTTGCTATTGCAATCCTTACTATTTATTTGAAACTCTACAAAATGTCATACCATGCCTCATTTTTAGAGGAATAAATAGACACATTCAATGTGTGAAGTGGAAGTACATAAATTTGATATTGTGATTATAAAAAACATGTGAATAGTGGATAGAAACGTTTAAATTTGCACTACTACAGAGGGAATCTTTTGAAATTTCTCATCAATTCAATGAGAGCATATTGTGTTTGCTCTTAGTCAACAAGAGAGGAAGATTAAAGATGATTATACATTACGCTACCCTTTTCATTCAATTGAATTCAATATGGGTTGCTTTATTCAACTAACTAGATTCAACTTGTGAACTGCCGTTCAGAAAAGTAGATTCAGTGTTCAGTAAGAGATCGTTTGCTTGTAAAATTGTAATTGAAATCAATAAACAACATAACCCTGTTAGCATATCATCCTTGACTGATTCATTCTTTTGGACTTTTAAATTTTCTACGCGAATGTAACTCATAATCGGTCAAACTCTTTGATGTCAAGTTTGACACACAATGAGTGCGCAGAGAAAACATTTTTTCTTCAAGTATTTCCTGATGCCATCGAATGTATGTGATTGCAAACAGAGCCAACATTCCTTGTCGGATCATCAGCAATGCTCTTGAAAGATTCTTACCAAGAGACCGACGACACCAATGACGAAAGAAAGTAAAAAAAATCTTATCGTCAAGTTCAAGTTTACTACGTCGTCTCCTTATAAATTGCCTATGTGCTATATAAATGTTGTGATAAATGGAGCGTTTTTCTGTGTTTTTGTTGCTAAAGTATAATGAATGTACGTGCAATTTCAAGGACCATTTTCTAACTACAGGAGAAATAAACGACATGTAATGAAATATCTAATGATGTTTTTTCATATGCCTGCGATGACTTGTCATTTTCAGCAACAATCATTTAATGTTGAAGCAGTTTGTAAAACAGACAAGTAATGCACAATTACCGCGGTGCGCGAAGACTAATATCATTTTTAAATGTAAAATAAAATGGACATAATACTAACTTAGTGATATTGCCTTGAAGTTGAGTATGCTTCCAGTCGCAGTCACAGCAAAGTATGTCCTTAATATTTAAGTTGTCTCATCATTATTTACATCTTACTGTTTTAATGTAAGTGTATATTAAGGTTACGGCATGTATGAAATTGATTCAGAATATTGTTGCGTGCAGCAACTTTTTGCAGGAAACCAAATACTACCGTAAAGTGTGTGCGTGTGTGTGAGAGGGAGAGAGAGCTACTGCCGCGTGCCAGCCGTCATCTCTCAATTTTTGGGTTCTATTGTATTGTTAAGATATTTGGTTAGTACACGACCACTAATGCTGACTGATACATTTCATTAGATATACACACGGGGAAAACGATCACATTCAGTCTCGTTCATTCAGTACGAGAGAATGCACAAAATTACAATGATCATTATTATCATTGCCATGAATTAGACTCATCGTCATGCAAGGCGTTTTTATGAATGTGTGGCATAACAGTTTTTCTTCACTTGGCTCAGCTAAACTCACAGTAAATGTTTGCTGTAGATCCTGGCTGTTGATAACGGTTTGAACGCGTGGAAAAGAATGATGATGGAGGCTGGGATGGCATTTGTCTGTTACTCAGTTGTTGCCTGCAAGCCAGTTGAGCTAGAAGAAGAGGAGCAGCCATGCAACAAAGCAAAAAACTTATGTCCTACCCAGACTATATTGTTTGTGAGGCATACAGAAAAATGTGCAAAATCGCATAATAATATAAAATGAGAGGAAATGGCCATTGTGTTTTGAACACCAATGTGGTGTTTACACCATTATAGTATAGGTAAAAATAGAAATAGTAGGTTATAGCGAATACCTAGCAGAGTTGTAGTTGTAACCGTACTGAATTTGTGTGCTACAGGCAATTTTCAGGTGTAAAGGTTAGCAACCAACAACTATCCAAAGCTAAAACATCATGCAAGACGTTATGTGAAATATTTTTGTGGTATGAGTTAATCATCGTCAAATTGATGATCGTCTACAACAGGTACTGGCACAAGAATTAATTCATGAACTGAGCAACCCCAAATGCTGATATATGTTATGCTATGTTTTGGTAGAAACGATTATTGGAATGATGACCAACAACTAAAATATTAGTTTCCAGTCAAATTCCATAAAATATAAGCTATGGTTACAATTGATACTTCTAATAATACGAGACACTCACGCACATAGGACGATACATTATTATCGTAGTGAATAAAAGAAATGCACGATACTGGCAGCTATGTGCTATGAACGTGTACCTAAAACTCTTCTTTTGTGTGTGGCTATCGTTGTTCGTTTTATTGCTTCAAATGTATCGAACTTTTTTTGCACTCAGCATGAAATTATGAACAAGAACAACAAAAAGGAGTTTGAAAGGTGCAGGCAAGATATAGTCGCATCGAATTTTTTTTCGCAATTGCAGTATAAATATCAAAGCTCCACACAACATGTAAGGAATATTTTATATACCCAATCGTGAAGTGTAAAAGCCAGCAAGCTCCAAAAAAGCAAGTTTTACGTTTTTTGTGTATTGTTCTTGTTTTTCACATTTGGGTTGGCATGATCTTCAGTGCTGCTAAGGAAGCACACAGGAGAAGCTGTGGCGGTGAGTAATCTTCTCATCGTAACAACCGTGCGTGGCATACCATTATCCGTGAACATTTCGTCGACTGATCCTGAAAAAGAAAAAGGAGAAGAACGGTCGTTTAGAGAGAAACTCTATCTCTCTCTGCACTGTTATTGAGTTGAATAGTGGGTTTGTGCGAAAAAACAACATTTAGTGGGAAAACACTGAAAATATACACTGCTTTGTGTTCTTGGAGCAACTTTGGTTGCAGCCTGGTGCTTCCATCCTCATTGCCTAGCACTACTACCTCAGTTACGTATAGAGGCACATCATCTATTCGCATGAAATGCTCCTCGGGCTCGCGAAAAAGAAGGAACGCAAGCAAAAGAGACAAGAACACATCCGAACAGCATAGTACTTTCATTCCATCATACTCTTATCCAAGCAGCAAGCATTGCAACTTTGTAGCAAAACAGGGCTTGTGTCGCAAACAAAAACAGCCAGACGAAAAGGGGAAAGTGTAAGTAGAGTATCTCGGTAATATTGAACCACACAGACAGGCAGAGAACTAACCGGCAGGCAGGCAGCAGTCAGTCATCATTCTATTTTCCCCTACCGTCAGAAGAATCTTGCTGCTGCCGTGCTCCTGAAAAAGCTGCTGGTACAGTTTGCTGTTTTATTCCATTCCATCAAACCACATGAAAAACGTTTTCTCTTCCGTAAAACATAACACATAATATTATACAGAGTGGCTCTTTCGTCATTATTATTAGTATTATTACCGGCAAAAACCAGGAGCGTTTCTTTTCACCAGTACATGTATCCTACGACATTTTGTGTTCATCAGTTTCACCACACAACACACAAAGTTTATTTGGTAAATTTTTGGAAATTGGTTATCGGTATTATAACTTTCCTTGGAAAGTGTGTGTATCACTAGTCGAGAAAATATCAGAGGAAACGGGAAGTAAAATACTTTTGAAAGTTTTCAGCGAGTGTTTTTTCTTTAGTTGCCTTCACAGAAAAAGTGGAACTTACTGTATGTAGTTGAGTTACCTGCAAAAAAAGTTTTAAAACTTCTTTTTCAAAGAAAAAAGTATCATTATTACTCCGCTAAATGCTCAGCGTCTTGAATGGTTAAGACCCATTGCACAACAGTGACAATACATGTTCAAACTGGCAGCACAACATCATACAGCAATGTCCTTCAGTTTACGGTTATCCATAAGGAAAAGTACTGTGAAACTTCCAAGAATAATGGTGCTGTAAAAAGAGGATTCCCCAGAAGCACCAATATCCATTTTGTCCATTGTTAAAATGCATTGAACAATACACCAGATCCTTGTGATAGGTATGACGTTTAAGGTGCTTGGGATTAAAATGGACATTCTATTATCCTATACTTTTTGTGTCATGTTGGGTACCTCAAGACGTTGGTGATAATCTTGCTGGTTGCCATACTATCTGTGATAGAATTGTGTTGTACTTTCTGCGTGAGCACCCCGTATAAATATTATACTACACGCTAGTGAAAAAGGTGTTTAAGAAGTTTGTCACCTGCATCAGTGTAAGTATTAGTGCTGTGACTGCAGAACAAAGTAAACTCACGTATCTATATGACATTGTACCGTCATATTAGCATTGTCGTCGTACTCAGTTTGTAAAATCATCGTTATCCACACTTATTGGTGTTAGTGGTGAGGCACATGAGGACGGAGTTACGAGATCATTACTGTTATTGTTATTGCCTAAAGCAAATAAAAGGTAATTGGAATGGGCACACCGACAAGCCAGCCTGTTGTGTTTGTTACATGTATATTTGCGTGAAAAATTATTGTGTAACCATTCGGTTTGAGTGCATTGAAAACGCGTTATTGTTTTCTGGTAAGGATTATAGCTTGAGTTCTTGATATATTTGCGTTTGATGCAAAATAAGTACACAGAGTTGAGCTACAGATAAAGAAGCAAAAATTGAGAAAACCGTCTTTATGAAAAAAATACAGAATTACCCTCTTTTACTGCTGCGATCTCTGTTGAAGCAATCAAGCATTTAGAAATGTTAAAAGTAAAAATAAGCTACATACACAACTTATAACGAGTTTTGGTTAGACATTCTAAAAGGTGTGTTTGAACTCGTCGCTAAAATACCTTCAAGCAGCAGAAATAAAACGACAACATATTACTTAGGGACGGACACAAGTTCGCGTTCGTTGTTGCATTTCAAATTGGAAAAAATATAGAAGAAAAAGAATAAAAATCAAGTTGTTCCACTATTCTGGGTGCTTGCTGCTTTTCTTAACAAAAACAAGTGTTGCAGAGTTCCACTTTTTAATTGTAGATTGAAACCTGTCCATTAAGTCAACTTCAATTTTTTTTCTCATCCTCGGTTCTAGCTGTGTTCTCAGTTAAGTTTCGAAAAATCAATAAAATGGTTTTGACCTCACGTATGTTTATGTAATTCGTGTTTCTGCCGTCAATTATAATATAACTTTGCAGTGAATCGTTATAAAGTTGATTCCAATAATTGTTTCATCGTCTACTCTGCATTTATCAACTTTGCGTGAGTCAGTAGCCACTGGCAATACCTCCCATTCCCATCAAAAACACATTATCAATAGCCACAGTATATATTGCCACTTCTGCAAATGGTATATTTTAAGTGTATAAAGGCACTACATTTTCTGATAAATAAGCTGTATTCCTATCAACAACATCTTCTTCTTGATGGATGTTCATATGCATCCAATAACTCCTTCTGTCTGTCAAGATAAAACATTTGGAATAATATACAATATTTACATGTGTGTAGTAGTGTGCTCAATTGCTGCAGGCATTGTTGGCCTTGAACATTTCAGCGATTTATACTAATTGTTACGTTCTTCGTTTAAGTTTGATGTTTGGTGCTCTTATAAAATAAAGTAGTCTTGTGTTGTTTAAATGATGCTTTTAAGTTGATAAAATATACACATGATATCCTATTGTGAAAATTGTGATGCATTTTGCTAGAGACCTTGATGAGCCATAAAACAACATAAATCTAATGATGATAATCGTCATGCGGCAAAATTGTGATAATAAAATAAAAAGGCAAGGGCGTACCCCATGATAAGTATCAAACTATTTTGGATAAGCTCAAACCATCATTCACAGCAACAGCGACGGTTTTTTGGGTCATTAGACACATTACAGGATGTACGTACACTTGTTAACTGTCACGTAAAATTTGTCACAAAAAACGCATTTTACGCAGATAAACCGACATAATGAACGTTGACAGATTAAGTTACTTGACTGCGTCAAGAAGTGAAACAACAAGAAAATGCGGTGGTGGGAGCACTCTGATATCGAGAAAACAAGCAGAAAATGGAATTAAGTGCGTGTCTGCCATTACTAAAAGCGAAATGTATCCGACACAAGAAATCCTGTTGGGAAGTCCATAATAGGGTTTTATGTAATTAGATTTAGAGCGTATTGGCTGCGTTTCAAAAACGAATAAAAGCAAAAGGCAGAGATGAAGTAACAAAAAGGCAATACGAAAACATTGTTTTTACTACTACCCCCAACATTATTTCAATTTCAGCAACAAGATAGCTTCATCTTGTGTAAAGTAAAAAAGAACCTACACTACACCAATACAGTTTATTATAACTGTTCTTGAACTATGTTCCGACCGTAAAAAAACACACACGCGTCCAAGAAAAATTTTGGCTTCCTTTTTGTAAATTTTACCGCGTGTAACTTCTGGTTGTATAAATTGAAAGAGTAGTTCAGCAAGATGACGATGATGGTTTCTTTTTTAAAAAATAGCTTCGTTGTTTCAAGAAGTAAGAACCATTGTTTATGTAAAATTCAAGGTTACAGGGTATATTAATCAAATTATGTGTACTATTTTCTCTAGTACGTGATCTCATGCAACCACATATTCAAATTCGAAATTCCAATTTAAACTCGACCGAAACTGCAGCCTTCTGTAGTGCTGAAGTTGTAATTTAGAAGTGAATAATTTAACGGAGCATAATGTATCGTGACCACGAAAACGGTAGTGTTGGTGGTACCGGTGGTAGCGGAAACCACCATCCTCATCACCATTCCCATCTTCTTAATAATCATCATAGTCAACACAATAATCTCTCTCACCATGTCTCCTCACATCACCATTCTCATCATAGTAATAGTAAAGTTTTGTCAACTGGAGCGAGTAATGGGGCTGGTCCCCTTCCAGTTATACCGGCTCATAAGTCACATCCTCGCTTAATTGAGCCAAGTTTGTCCCGCTGGACAGCTAATCCTGTTTCATTACCTCCTCGAATATCACCTTCAACAGCGGTGGCTTCATCAACGAGCTCACCATTCTCCTCTAACGCATCTGGGGGAATACTGGGTCCATCAAGATATCCATCCCAAGTGCCAACAGTTCCTCAAAGAAATAATAATTGTGTTAGTGATAATTGGGTTGATTTAGAAGAGCTTTATCGATGGCTTCAAGAGCTGGAAGATACAAAGATTGAAGAAATCAGTGACGAGGATCGAAGTTTTGGTAAGATTCTTCTAAAAAAGCAACTTCAAGTAAATTTGACGAATATGAAATATGTTCATAATATCAAACTGTTGTTGTATGTACGTCTACATCTACATTTTGAGAAACGGAACTGCCAAAGTGACTTTGAGGACTTCAGCTAGTCTTCCCATGGTATAATAAAAATTGAAGGACTTTCGCTCAAGTCGTTTTTGCCAATGAATCTTAGAACACTTCTCTTTAATACTAAGAAGCTGAAAGTAGAATTTCGTTGCTTCTCTTTCAGTAGCATCTCTAAATATAACGTGGCTTAAGTTTGGAAAGGTCTTAATAAAAAACTACTTGATTGCTGTGCTGGGACTGGTTATTATCCCCATTCGTTTCATGAATCAGAGCATGGTCTATAACGACTGCACTTTTTTTCTTCCCAAAAACATTACTACTACGTCTGTAGACTGTAGGTGTAGGTACTCACAGTGTGAGTCTCACACTTCTCACTGTTCTCTTTTAAATGGTGGTATGTAGACCGTACGTGTTATGCTGGAGAGAAACAAGGAAGGAAGTTATGTATATTAGCAGTTACTACATTTGCGTGTAATTTGAGATGAACAGAAGCACAAGCAAGGCCATTTTATATAAACCAAACTTAATAGTTCCCTTTCCGTCTTCATGATGATGATGATAATTTATGTATGCCTGGGCACTAGCTCTTGAGCTCTTCTTTTTCTTGCTTTTGGTTAGAAATCCAATTTAAGTAGCTAATCTAAGACCACGTGAAACCTTTATGTTCCACTAATCTCATTGTCATTGGGAAACAAGAAGAGATGTACAATAGTCTTGGTAAAGTTTCTTGCGCTTCCATCCCAGTAGCGTTGCTTCGACTATTGAGCGTTATAGAAACAAGATTTTGAATCCGGCTAGTAGTACAGACTTTCATTATTAATACAAACATATAATATTAAACATTATAGAATACATATTGGTGTTATGTTATGTGTGCATGCCTATTGCCTACCACGTTTTAAATCTTTAAGTCAGTCAATGAGGCAATTTAAGCATACGTTTCCCAAGTTAGAAGCTTGAGTCAAGATTTTGTTCATTTTATGTGCTTATATGCGTGTGTTCTAACATTTTAAGCTTTTTAATGCACAACGTAGAATGCGAATTTCTGGACAGACAATGGCGAACATTGTGTGTATAGTTTATATACCAGAGCAAATGAAAAATCGTCCTCGGATTTTTACTCCTTTCTCTTCCTTCTCATTTTCCTTTTCCTAGTCATGCAGGTTCGCGAAATAAGTGTAGTGTGAAGATACATGTTTTCAAAATTATTCACACCCTTGGCATAAACTAACTACCCGTACTTTACGTAAAACTTTAGTATAGATAAAATATTATATATTTATTATAGTCTCTCGGTAGTTTCATGAGAAACTGATGTTGTTAGAGGAGAGACTTTCAGGTTGAAATTTCTCGTTGTCGCATTCGTCGTTCAGTTACTTTCAAACTCTTTAGCATGATCATCAACATCGTCATCATGAATGTAATCCCCAAATACTTTATATTAAATCCGCTTATTACGGAGTACAATTTAATGAGATTTTCTTTTTAAACCAACTGTTAGAGAAAGATATGTTCCAAACGGGTCTAACATAGTGCAAGTTCTCATCCGCATACGTCGGTACAACCATATACTTTATTTTCCACATTGTAATGTTGTCTCCTTTTTACCTCCTCCAGTGCAATTGGTGGCTTCAAAGTTTCAATAAGCCAAGGCAAGGTCTTTACAAAATTTCACGAACGACTGAGTTGAATATTTTCAGAAACTTGGGTTTTATGATACAGACAAAAGAAAACTGCATTGTTTGGAAAAAATGTTAATTATAGCGGTATTAATATTAAGGCAATTTCCTTTTCTCACAACTGTTTAATTCGAGGTTGTATTATATGATGCATAAAATAGTATTTTTTTACTTTTATATTAATTTTTATTTTGGGTGTCTGTAAAACATGTTCTTCTGAAGATGTAGGTAGCAACCACCTTTCTCTTGGAATATATAGTTACGTTTGCGTTACGTTTCTGTTCCTCCTTCTCGCGTGAAAACTTTAATTCTATTCTCTCACTTCTTCAAAGACAAGGCTTGCACAACAACAATGCACTGCTATCGTTTCCATTAATCTCATTAATATTTTAATCAGCTCAAAAGAAGTATTTTTCAATAAAAGTTCTGGTTGGTTGCGTGTTCGCAAATAGGTAGGTAGCTGCAGACGTAGTAGTGATTCCTTGGAAAGATCCTTCTCCGTTGTTTCATCGTGTGGGCGACCGTGGTATCGTTGGTGTGTCCAAATTGTATTTTATCAACTTTTAAACAAGAAAATATAATGTATACCTATAACTGTAAATTGTAGATATTTAATAATAAATTTCTAAGCATGAAAATAAATGTATGTTTATATTCTATGCTAGAAAGAAAGATATATATGTATATCTCAGTTTTATGTTTGAATCATGTGGGTTGATACTGATACTTTTAGCAGCACAACCACTTACAGACAGATATATACTTTTCCCAAGGTATAATAACTCGGTTTGTTAAACGCGATGTCTATTTAATAGAGTGGATAGAGGAAACAGTGTTTTAGAGGAAGCTGAAATTTAATATTGCATTAGAATTTAAGAAAGTTCTTTCCTTGTTTATTAAACTGAACCTACCTATTTACCACATAGTGAAGGTTAGCGATAAAGTTTACATGCGATTCTCCAAGTTTTTAGTCAGTCGTGCGTACAAAAATGATCTGAATGAATGTCATTATTGTTACACCAACCAGGAAACTCTATTGTTAGCTTCGTAGCCTAGTTTCTCAAAGCAAGTATGTATGGAAAAGTCAGCACTTTTTCCAAATACCTAAATAGGAAAAATTTCACTTGGACTACTACAGGGGGACTCCGACTTGTAAAGGACATTGATTGCCATACATTTAGAATTTGTAAGATGGCAACTTCACAACAGGAATATTGTGAATGCATCCAAAATGTCTATGTATTTCTCATTTAGTTCTTTATAAAACACGAAACATTTTCGTTACGTATTATCCTTCTTATGTAGTATTCCTTCCAAGAACTTTTTCACTGAAATTTGGCCAATAGGGGGGCAGTTATAAAGATGCATTAAAAATGGGCTATTACTTCTCTCTCATTTTGTCCACACGTACAAAAAGTTAGACAAGATACTATATTTCCTTTTTGCACAAAACACAAACAACCATATAGTATCTGCAACGCGAACAATCTACCTAGTCTAAAATGTACTTGTCTGTTGTTCATAATGCTCTCTGCTCCGTAAAAGGATGCTCTTTGCCAAACACTTGCTACCCACTTACGTATTCATGACACAACAACTCGAAGTAAAAATGGACGGATAAAAACTTCTGATTTCAAACGGATGAGCGATATGAAGGTTAGCAGAAAACTAGTAACCCATAAAAAGAAGTTAGGTTGGTTTTTTGTGCTGTTAACGGTATTTTCCGTGGAGCTTTTCTACACATTTTTATGACATGGAAAAGAGGTTCTATTTTTCTTTTTGCAATTACTTACTATTATATGGACCAGTACGCCAGTATTATATCAGGGTTTACGTAAGGTTGAATGTATACCCAGTTCTCTGCACGATTATTTTTATTTTCCTTTCAACATCAGGGTTTCTTTTCTATCACTTGTCAACTTGACATTTACTTTAAAGCAGCCTTTGTCAACTGGATACTGTTTCTGGTATAGCCAACCAAGTTCTTTAGTTCAAAAGCATGTACACTTATAAAAGTATGTAGAAGCTGATGAAAGAAGATCTGGGAGAATGGCATTGTGCTACTTTTGCAAATGAAAGTTTTTTGTTCGCCTTCTCGAGAATGAATTACATTTTTTCACTTTTTCTGCTATATGCAATGAATATTGAACTGAATTCCAAATGTGAGTTGTATGTCTACACTGCTACATTCTGCATGTTTGGAAGTGGAATTGGAAAGTTATGCTTGAAGTGTACAATATTCCCATGCTAGCCAACGTATAATATTACTCCCACTCCATTCTATCGTGCCTATTGTTTGAATAATATAAGAAGTGTATCATGTCACATCATTTTTTGTAACCTCCATGAAAATAACCTAGCTATAGATTTATGGTATATGCTATTTTGGAACACTATAATACCATAACAAACAAAACAAAAGTCAAAGTAATCGTAACGCAAATATAGATGTAGCGGATATTGTATATAGGTATATATGAAGATAATGTAAAGGTGAAAAGGAGTACCTTTAGTGAACTGCCAAGTCCTAGAGTGAACAAAAAATTATGGAAGTACTATTTGTTATTATGCAGATACGCGTTTACCTGGAACAAAACGATAAAGGCATCATCATATATTACTTGCTTTTTATAAGCAACACTTCAAGGGAAACTTAAGATTGTTTGTATATTACTTCTTCTTTCGAATATAAGCAGATTTTTCAAAGTTTTCACATTTTGTTTGAATGTATTAGAATGTGCACGTAGATATTTTTATGTGAAGCTATAACATGCATTACATTATGTATTAGTTTCTATCATTTGGAAGCGTCTAGTCAAGTCAAAAACTTTCTTCGACGAAAACAATGTCAAGACAAGACAATTATGCCAATGTTCACCTTTTTGTATCTGTACAACCCATATAGAAAGTTTTGAAGAAAGAGAAAATTCTGAGTTTTCCACGCTGTCACATTTGGTATCATGAGCGAATGCCTGAGGTGTGACAATTCTCAACACAACATTTCAATATGAAAGCAGATTGACGACATGTCTACGGTGAAAGCTTTATTAGGTCGTACTGAATGAATGATTCATTACGTGACCTCCAGAAGCTCCGAGTGAAAACAACCCAATTGTAAAGTATTATTTAGGAAACAAATGACAAAAACTACGGTTTGCTCTCATCCAACAACGTATTCAGCCACTCTAAAAGAAATAATAATTCAACAATTAAATTTAATAGATCAAATTCTTGTGCAGTTGGTGATGTTGACTGGCAGGCGAATGACTACATATTGTTA
Source organism: Entomobrya proxima (assembly GCA_029691765.1). Taxonomy (NCBI): domain Eukaryota; kingdom Metazoa; phylum Arthropoda; class Collembola; order Entomobryomorpha; family Entomobryidae; genus Entomobrya; species Entomobrya proxima. The sequence continues at coordinate 7,884,716 of CM056170.1, read as the reverse complement.
CACTATTTTTTGCATCAACCATTTAAATAAAGTTATATTTCATTATGTTATATGTTCATTAGTGATTCGAAATAAAGTGACGAACAAAATACAGGGATACGATTGTGTTTTTGTCATTGCAATCTTTAATTCCTTGTGCAGTATATTATCCAAGTTGTCTTCTGAAAATCCCGTACATCAAATAGTTGTAAATTCCATTTAGCTTATTGGCAAATATAATATTTACAAATAAGAAATGTATTACCTTTGTAAAATATGGCTACTCGTGTTTTTAGTTTCAAGGAATTTGGCAAAAGGAAAATTGCCCTTCTTCATAACTTATGCCTTAATTAGGTGGGCATAAATGAAGAGCTTTACTTCACGTGGTTCACATAAACAATATTGGGTTTGTAGAAAATCTTGTATTCAGGGCGGTTCAACATATTTTATAATACCTTACATTTGAAACTGCTGCTTGAAGTAGAACACTCCATAATAATAAATTATTTTAAAGTATGTAATAAATTTGAAGCATGGAGGTTTTTAGAGTTGGAAACTCATTTTGACATGATTAAATAGTCTCAAGTAAAGTAATCAAATCACCAGCACAAAAGAATCTCTCATACTTCTTTACTATTGAATGACTTGTCAAAGTTATCAATAAAATGAACTGTTCCATTATATTAGAGCTAGCTTTATAAAAAAACTACCAACATTAGACTGTAACGAATTCAAATCGTAGGTTTATGTATGTAGGTATTTCTTATCAAGAAATGAAATATTCAAATCCTCGAATATAGAGATTTGCACATATGTACAAATGTTTGTATTTATTCCCCAAAGTCCCGTTTTGCTCCAATACTTATTTCCATGCTATAGCTTCAGAGATATTTCAATTCAACAAATTTTAGAATGTCAGCTCGACGGTTCGACAAATGCAATATTTTTTGCAAGTCACCGTGTACACAGCCTATTTGAACTATTGAACTGCAGAAGGTAGAAAGTCAACATTTTACATACAAACAGCGCAGTACAATCTGGAAAATCATAAGGATGAATCTTGTTTTATGCATGTTTCATGGAACCAGGTGACTGAAATAATGTGCTTGTGCTTCCTTCTTCAAGAGTAATCCCAGTATTGTAGGAATTCTTGGAAAACATTTATTCGGATGGTGGAGCATAGTTCCTGTCTAGGTTGGTTGTATGTAGTTCTCAAAGACAAATATTAAGATTCGATGCGCTAGTGCAGAAGTACATGGACAGGAAACCTTATCATTTATGGAGACTATAAGCATGTATGGCATTATGAGTATATACATACCTATTAAACAATGTCAGTACGCACAGACTATACATGTGTTTTATTCAATTTTTCCATATGATATATTCTTTGTGATATTCATCTCGTATTCGTATGCCTAAATCCATGAGATTCAGAAAAATATACGTACATCTCATGTTGAAATAGGCGAACGATTCTGTGCATTGTATGAGCCACGATTAGAAAATCAGTTCGTACAATACATTGTTAAATCATTCAAGTCTTTGTCATATCCATAATCACATCAGTAGGTCGTAGAAAAGGACCATTCTTTTGTAATAAGGTTTTCTTGAAGTTAATGGCAATAATCTGTCTCTGAATAAATATGATCGTACACGGACCATGAATTGCAGTTAAAGGGCTAATGAGTATCGTATTTTCTAGTTTTTAATATTTACTTTGTATTCACGTCCGGGATCTTTAAGCCAATATTTTCAAGAATTGCAATTCAGGTATCGAATTCTCAACAGCTATAATATGTTCGTAATAAGAAGAAGAATGAGAATCCTTTCTCCATATCAGAATCCGGGTACAGATAAGGATGAGATCAGAGTACAGGTCCATAAATCCTTACAAATATATGTGTCACCGTAACTTAGGTAGTCTAAACTAAAATTCCTTAAAAGCTTTTCAAGACACGGAAATACTTGGTATTCTCCTTACATAAAAGTGTTCTTTTTAAAACATATTCTCAGCTACAAGACATTCTACGTTACAGTAACCCAATAATGGAGTCCCAGAATCACAAATATTTTTTTATAATAACTGTTCAACAAAACTCGCCTTGTACATTTTTTCTTAACATATTATAACATATTCTTGTACATTACATACACTCAGGAATATAAACTATATGAGATTTATAAATATAGTGTTTCTGTAAATCATGTATAAAAATTGATTCTTTGCTACGAAATCTTAGAGCTTTTGTATCATCATATTGTTTCTCTTCAACTACTTTCGCTTGGCATCATCACATAAAATTTTATGACAATTCCTTGTTGGAATATATGTGAAATTTTCGTTTGGCAACAAACATTTTAAATCATCGTGACAGCCAAAGTCTTTTGATGTTGATTGAATTTGATATTTTGCTTTTGTATATTTCGTTTAAAGCTATTTCTGTTTCCCCGTAATCTCGTTCCTGAAACAGAAAAAAGTAATTTAAAAGAAAGTAAAGGTAGACAGACATTTCTTGGAATTTTAAATACTCATGCAAAGTTGCATATAGAAGCTTATATAATGAATAGCTTTTACGAAAATATAATGTACCCTATCATCTATATTGTAAATAATTAATAAAACTAAACGATGCTGGCCAGTAAATAGCCAGATTATTTTTAAAAATCCTATTTGAAAAGAAGTTGTTTCCCTTTTCAATTATCAATTCATCGTTACGTAAAATGTGGCAAGACGTGACAAAATTGCAAATTGCGTATGCATTTCTAAGTTAAAAATATTTTTACTTATTGCCATTAATGCAGGTTTACTTGGAGAAATTAGATGTTGAATCTTTGGAGGTCATGCATAAATATTTCATTGCATAAATTTGCTTACTGTGGAATTTTGTCATTCCACGGTGCACCATTCACCTAATGATTTTCGGTTCTGTTGGAAAATTTAGGTTTGCTAAAAGTTTTCCCTTCATCTGGAAGTGAAGGGAACCAATAACACGTTGTCATTTTCTCCTGCAGTTACGTATACATAATATTATAGGACTGACTTTACTAGTTTTGTATTTTATTCTTTCTCCTAGAAATTTGCATGCTTCAACATTTGTAGTAGGTAAAGGATGGACCGTTTCAGGTCAAGTGGGGAGGAAAATATGTGTTGAGTTGACGCAAAGAAAAAAGGGGAAATAGCGCGGAAATGGTTTTCTCCTCCTTTCTCTCATCTCATCTTTCAATTTCTCGTTATAAATCATCAACGATGATTGTCTCCGTATTTGGAACTCCAATGGCAGTCTAAGCAAAAGAAAAAGAATGTTTTCAGAGGAGCAGCTAGTAGCTATTGTGTGCTATGTTCCACACTGATCTAAAAATACAGCAAAGAGGCATACGCTTAAGCAATTCGTTAAGTTCTTCAGCAGCTCTTTTATCATTCACAATGATTTTTATGTCATGGCCAAGTGTTCGGTTCTATGCACTGTAGGGACCAAATCATTCAACTAATGATTTGGTCCATCTGGTGATTTAGTGGAATGCTTTTAGTAAATGATATCCCATCGGCCTTTATAAATGTATGGTAATAATATAATAGCCTACGTTATAACTTAAAAAGTTATACTAAACGTTGTTTATTCTGTCAATTTCAGGTGATATTACTCAGAAAGGATATGAAAAGAAACGCTCCCGGATTTTGGCACCTTATATTCCAAAACAAGCTCTTGGTAAGTCCCCTCTCACAAAATGATTCTTTATGCACTGAATATGGAATGGTGGTGTATCAGCGCTTATGTACATAGTTCATAGTTCATAGAAACAGAAATTGCATAATAATTTTCCAAGAACCTTTTTCACTTAATTAAATTTACTTTACCCAATAACAATTTATTTTCTTTTTGCACATAGTACGTTCCGTAGCAAAATGTAGATAGGAGTCTCCTATTAGGAGAGATAATACTACTTGGAATATCTTCTCAAAACACCGTGTAATATACATTATGGGTGATCCTGTGATCAATTACAGCTCTTCTCTCGACGTTGCAAATTTTGGCATGAAAATAAATGGAGAAAACTTGTTTTTACTGTTTTTGCATGTTGTGAAGAGAAAGTGCTCGGATAAAAGCAGAATGAATATTTTATGCTGACAGTGACTTGAAATTGTAACGCGTAAATAATGAATGAATAGTGTTAGCGTAGATGCATGGTAATGTAGATTTCCATGATGCACATATGAGAGGTTTCCATTCCAAGAAATTCTGTATCTCTCGATTTCATCTAACTGGCTATCCGTTTTCATTAACTGACACAATGTTAAATGTCTTCTGACGGGTGATTATCATTTTCACATTTTCTACCATGTCGAATGAATTTTCAAGGAGTTGTCAACTGATTTTTGTCACACGTGACATATTATGGTAACTAACACACTTGTTTTTTTACAGCTCCCAAGTCAAATGAGGGATCCGCCAGTCCAAGTACCAGAGCAAAAAGACGACAGCACAGACGACTAACTAGAAATGAAAGCAGATACCACTCAGGTATGCTATAAGTTTTAAATCTGTAGTTTCAGCTTTTCATGTTTTTAATTTAGAACACGAGGCTATTAATAGAATAGAATTAGGCAACGACTTATATTCATCAGAACAGAAGCCTTTGAATTCTTCTACGGCGCTTTTTAATGTTATAATGTTATAATATATAATTTTGTGTTCTTTATAAGCTGTATTTGCTTAGTTTGATTCTTGTAGTATGCTTTGCAAATGGTGTTCTAACCACGTAACGTTATCTTTGCCCCGTCCAGTTAGACAGTGAAATGTTATTTGTCACTTTTGCAATTATTTAAGTATATACCGTGACAAACAGGCTACGCCTACGCGTACATTTACAAAGCTTTATGCACGTAAATATGGTTGTTTAATAAATTCGATGACTGTTTTCAAATCACACCCAGTATTTAGCATGCTTCCTTCCAGTATCGCGTAGAATTTTTATTTTGAAAGGGTTTACCATTGCTTCTAATTTTATTTTAAGTTGAACTTACATTTATGTATATGTATACATTTAGACATACAAACAAGAATGAAGATTGAATACAGAAGTCAAACCAGTTAGGGTGTTTGTATTGCGTAGGTTTGCTTTTTGGACGAATGACTTGACCAAAAGGGTTTCCACGCTGTGATTTTGGCATAAAAGTAAACAGTCGGTTTCAAGGCGTTAATGTACAGATAGTATCATGTAGAGGTGAGCACAATGTCCTACCAGATGTCACAAAACTTGTTAATAGCTAAATTATTCAATGAGTTCCTGTGATTGAGTTGTTTCTTTCAAAAGAATTCAGATTTTCAAACATTCTTTTATACTAAACGATCTACACTTTACATACACACATAGCCAAACTGTCACCAACGGTGTTGATATGCTTAATGGCCCAACCCTTTTATCTAAAAAGATGAAAACGCTTGTCAGCAATGTCATTTGTTATCGTGGGTTTTGTAAAAGCAATGTATTTGTGGGTGACAGTATTTAATAACAAATTATTTTGAGTTCTAGCACCGGTTATATCATGTGGAGCTATCTTTGCAAATATATGCATCCTTATATGCTCAGCAATGCAGGTGTAAAATAACGACACCTGATACATTGCGCTATGTCTCTCGTTCCAGTTCCCTGTGCATACATGAGTCTCTGCAAAGACTGAAAGATAGTCAATAGGAAATTCGTTTGTGTTACTCCCCTGTATTTTTTGTTGCTGTCCATAAAAAATATGAACAAATACAAGAGTTCTAGAGCACACGCTCCTTTTCATTCAAAAGTTAAAGCATTTTGACTCTATACAGTTGCATATTTGTACTTCCTCTGCTAAAAATGGTGAGTCACGTTTTGGTGAAGTAAGCGACAAATATATACTTTCCGAGTAGTTTGGTCCCTTGATGCACATCTAGGAGAATCTTCCTGGAACAGTTGCTGTCTCTTGATTTATGATCGGTTTGCTTGTAAAACGCAATATGTGTGTTATGTTAATTTAAACGAATGCTGCACAAAAGTAGAGATTAAACAGTAAACGACAAAGGAAAAGCATATTTATATATGTACTAAAGTGTAGAAAACTTAATTTTACAATCACAATCGCAGCTGGATGGTATAATTTTGTATTATATAACTTTAGCTGCTTTTTGCTTACTAGATACCAACTTTAGCTATAATGGACTAATAATTACACTGATACAGTTTTAGCTGCTGTTTTTGTCTGCTTGTTTTCTTATGTATATTATTTTGAAGTAACTTGGTTTTATGTTTTCATTAGCTAGAAAGTACTTACAAACGATAAAAATATTTGAGAAATTCTAAAATAGTATAATTTGCTACAGAGGTGCGCCAGGAGGCAGTACAACAAGCTTTGGCTGCAATGCAGAATCGACCCAAACCATCGCTTCCAATGCCAAGCAAAAGAACATCAGTCATGGGAAGAGCACCTGATCATACTCAACATGATTCGGGTAAAAATACCTTCTTTATTATCCATCCATGTAACACAAATTACAGTTTCCCCTTTATTGCTAATCATACTTCATTCGTGTTCTAAAGTATATTATATGACAATAGTTAACTTAGCACATTTTATAAATATATGTGGATACAATCTTAAAGAAACGAAGGGAATTATAAAGCTTTTGATAAATTATTTCAATTTAGGTAATTTTTTGTGTCAGCATATTGCCTATATGTCAATAACGCAACGTAGCCCTTCTTGGTCTTACCTTACCCCAACAAAACGGGTTTACAGGTTTGCTTGATAAAAACATACGTAGGTAGCAAGGTAAACTATCAACTATCATATTTGATCGTTAAAGTCAATATTTAGGCATGGATAGTTTACTACTCTGTGTGCAGAATGCTAAATATGAGCAAATCAGTGGGTTCAAGCTTGCATTATCCTTGCAAATAATGTTAAAAACTTATTCATATTCAACATTCAAACTCCATCAACAGTGATACATCTATTACCTTACAAAATTATGCTCATTGTTTTCAGGTGTTTATTGGAATAACCATATCTTGTATGTGCCAGTCAAGCCAAGAAGGTAGCGGCATAGTAGTTTTCAGAGAAACGAATGCATTATGTCACCTTCACAATAATTGTAGTACTGCTTTTCTTTGATGCATCATTTTTATCATAATATATCATCAGCATGAGCACAATATTTTAGTCATCAAGGCATTATGATACACGGTTTGAGTAGCTCATCGGTTTGAGGAGGATGAGGAGGACACATTTAATATCATTATCACATTACCTAAACCCAGGAAAATGAAATGACATCATATTGTGGCATCTCTGCAGTTGGTGTCTTGCATGATTTTGTTGAGTGAATATGTAAGAATAGTATGCATGCATGAAGTATGCTACACATTGCAAATTGCAATGCTCTCTTGCAAAGCCACACGCTACAACGAAAAAAAAACTGCAACAACTTTTGAACAGTGTTACCCTTCATTTCATTTTCTATATCATGAAGTCTCGTAAAACATTTGTAGAAATTTTAGAAACATGGTAAACCAAATAGTGTTCTACAAAAGAAAATGGATAAATTACTTCATCCTGGCCATTCTGACTGACTAATAACAACTGTTCTGCAGTTTCCCACACAAAAAGTTTAAATGTGGTTTTGGTTTTATTACTCTACAAAAGTTTGTAACAAATAAAATACTTCTTGTTCATGGATCTAATATGTACAATTTTAGAAGATAATTAGTTTTACTGATACAGTTTTGTACCTTGTGCAGTGTTCACACTGAAGCCCGAAAAACTACAGTAGCATATATTTTGTGTTTCAGTGTCCGTAGAAGTGCAAATTGCAACTAGATATATATTTTTTTAATTTCTTCGAATCCATTTTCTGGAAATGGAAAGCAAAATTTGAGTGGAATTAAATATTTCTTACGTGATCTAACATTAGAAATTAATAAATGTTCTTCCTTGGAACTTTGAAACACGGCTTAGGCAGCAGTAAATACGTACCTATGCAATTGACAGTTTATAAATGCAATAAAAGGTTTAGTAACAAATCGACTTTATATTATTCAGAATCCATTTCAACGATTGATATATAATGCGATCTCTTACCTCATGGATAACTTTACTCATCGAGTGTTTTTAGGTTTAGGGTAACTTTCAGTTACTTTTACTAGTACAGTAAAAAAGAGCAAGAATATGGTTTAGAGAAAGTACATGATGCCATGTAGAAAAGGGGGTTTCATTTGTGAAAAGTTCTTACATTATAAAAATAGTAGCTATAGTTTATGTGATCTGGATGAAGCAAAATGTGTAACAAAATTGCCAACCGTAACATTGCCAATTGTCTTCCGTAACAGACTATTTGTATAACAATATGCGTAAGATTATGAATAAATTGAAGGAAATGCTTTTCCAGGAAATACACGCAGTAATGTGCATGTGCTAAACCAGATTAAAAGTTGTTTTTTTTTAAATTAAAACGAAATTTGATGTAAAAATTAATTGTAGTCAAAAATAGAACACATAAAACTGCTTGTTTGCTTGAATTCGATTTTTATGTGGGTAACAATAACTTGAACCAAAGCATTCATTCATTTAAAAGCGTTCATTTCATCCACGCCACAATCATATGTCAATTCTGCTATAGTGTACGTAACCTTGGAATATTTTGTCAGAGTAACCACAAGCTACCTGTACGAAAATGTCTGGGATATGTAATATGTATCATATTTTGTATTTTGTGAGTATTTTCAGCTCACTTGCCTCAACCAACAGCTTGCATTGTAATAACCGTTCACTCAATAAATATATCAAAAGACACACAGAGTCGTTACACAAGTGATCAGAACAGATGTACATCTAGCAAACAGTTTTAAATACTTTATAATCATAGCAAAAATAATTTATGTACAAAATACGATGACATAGCCAATTTTTATGTCGTTATTATAACAAAATGAGTAGACATCTTGACCTCGTGTACATAAAATATAAAAAACCAAGATGATTGTTTCTAGTAGTTGTCTACTTCATTAGAGACTGTTGTGACTACGACTTTCAATATGAATACTACTACTACTACGTTATGCTATTATTTGATATATTTTATTTGTCGGTTGTTATTGGTGTAATACATTATAATCTGATCTGCCTGGTTCATACATGTAGTAAAAGTCGTTCATTGGCACAGTTACTATGTTATTTTCCCCCGGGGGGCACAGGTGGAAAAAGTCCCTTTACTACGCAAAGATTGCTCTCCAGCACGGGGTAACTTGAGATTGTAAAAAATCCACATCCAGCGACCATGCAGCGTCAATTTACAGCCAAACATGCTATTAGGGTATATTATAAGTTCATAGACACATAATAAAGGAGAACAGAAGATTTAAATATGCAGATTGAAGAAGAAAAATGCTTTTTAGGTTTGTGCATTGCTACTGGTTCTAGTCTGGTAATATTTATCTTGATTTCCACTACACTAAGCAATATTATATACATATCATGATTACCAAACTACCTACCTGTGCATCATCATGAATATTAAAAATTAAAACGAAGCGAGTGAACAGGATCATAGGATTTACGAATAATCACACTCATAATTTACAATAATTTCCCTAATATATACGCCAAAAGTTAAAACGCCTAGTTTTGATACAAACTTTGTACATACATTTGAAGTCATAAAGCAGTGGGGCAAAGTGAAACCTGTGTGGGTAGTCTTGAAATAAGCTGCGAAGTCAGTATGGAAAACAGTTTAAATTTACAAAATCTATTTAAATTACAGGTTCCATATCTTCTTTCCACTTTCCGTGTCCACCAATCACAGCAAATAATTTTCCTTGAAAAATATCTACTTTCACTTTCTCTTTATCATCGCACACGTCAGAAAACTTCTTCGCTTTAGATAGCATTTTGCTAATTAACTTAATCGATCCGGTTTTTAAATCAATTAAACCCAACAAAAGAGAAAGATTTCTGAGACAAACAGCGACTGAAATGGAATGAGCGATTGAAAATTGTGTAAGCCAACAAAACATATGTTAAAATTCATAGCTATTGAGTTTTTCATGATTTTTATTTCCGCATAGTAACCCTAGCAACCTTAGAAAATGCACTTCAATGGTACATGGTCGAAAAGCGTCATAAAAATCATGTTTCGGGAAAATGCAAAGATGATAATATTTGATGCTACGATGCTAAGTGCTAAAGGATGTTAATGCATACTTTCACGTTTTTTTTCGAAACATGTACCCGGAAATAGGGATTCAGCTTGATTTTTCAGTGCCCCGGAGAGATAACAAATAAAGGTCCCTGAAGGTCTCGAAGGCATCTCTAAGGTGCTTGTTGCCACCTGTGCCAATGAACGACTTTTACTACATGTATGGCCTGGTTTTCTCGAAACAAATAAATTACAGTAACCATAAACATATTGACATTTTATCATGTATCGAAAATAGAATGAATTGGCTTAGTTAAGTACGTTAGCCGTGCTTTCTACCGTTTCGATAAACCTCCTATTGCACCAAAAAGTTGAGCGTGCGATGAAGAAAAGCTTAATTTAAGCACAAGCATAAAGCAGTTACTAGTAATATGAAAAGGATTATAAAACGTTCATGCGGAGTCACATTGTACATTAATAATGGCAGAAGACTGCCCATTGGTTTCAGTTTCACATGAACAAAAAATCCCTTCACTGTAATAATAATTAGTAAAATTACTGAAAAATCTGTAAAAAAAAGTGGCTTTTGGGACTTTTGCTGCTATGAGTACAATAATGCTTAAAGTGTTGTCATATTCCTGCACTGCTGAGATATAATGCATGGAACTTCAATCTGAATGCCTGTATGACTAAGCCAAGCTAAATTAAACATACCTAAGCACTTGAAGACGTATTACCTATATACTTCTTATCCTAGATAGTGTGAAATGGTAATGCATGTTTTGCATACTCTATAGAGGTTTGAAAATTTGTAAATTATGTGCTCTATAAAGTGAATCGACTTTTTTCTTCAAGGAGAAGCGGCTTTAACAAGTGATAGTTGTTTACCAAAGCCGTGAACTGATATTTGGTTTTTTGACCCAAGAATTTGTTTGATTACTGAAACACGCAAAAATTGTTTAAAATTTAGTTTTGCGCATTTCGCAACATCATGTCCAGACCTGCACTACCTTGTCTATCAGTATATTATTTGATGTCAGCATTTAGCCAAATAAATGGAACGAGTAGTAAATAAGTAGCTATTGATTATTTCAGTTCTATCATGAATCATGATTGAAAGCATTTGTGAAAACGTACTATATAGTGCATGCTTATATTCATACTTTCATATGGCATGATGTTGGAATGTGCTTTAAGTTGTTTGTGATAACGATGGATATGATTAATATGGGATTTGTTAGCTGTTCTTTGCATGTAAGAGACAAATTCTACGATTAAGAGACTACATGAAAATTATTTTCCGCATTGTGTTTTATGTGCAAGATAATATATGATTTCAATTCATATATCCGTCATCTTAAGTTTAGATGGCTGCTTGCATGTGTGATTGCGACTTCAGGAAAGAAGAGAGAGAAACGTTCAAGTTGTAGAAGCGTGAACTACACATAACATTAGTAATGCTATTCCACGTTGGAAAATAGAATTCTGAAAATTTGTATTGTATTGTAACATAAACTGCATGCATAATCTCATATCAGTTGACCTGTTGGTATTTATTTATTACTATTCTCAGTGGAACCAGCAGAGACATATTTGTTTATTGGCAGATAATGGTTTCTGGACGAGTTGGCATATTTTGAAAGGAGGATATGATGATGATGATAAAAGGATAAAACCTTTTAGATTGTTGTCGCCACATGATGTTGTAAGTCGTCATTCATCTTTACGATGCCCAGAGCACACTGTGTGTCGTCGTCTCTTGCACAGTCGTGTAGAAATGTGTAAAGTGTAGGCTAAGTTGCCTAAGGTTTAATAAAACCATACTAGTGTTTTCAGTGTTCATCCGTAAAGGTATGTACACAAAAAGCCATAATATTATCTTTGTTTAGGTTAACCAAAACCTTTCCTTATGATAGGAAGACATCGCATATTAACGATCACACGCACATACGCGCAAGATATATTAGTGAATATAGGATTACAATATTTGTACATTGTTGTTGCAAGTTTGTTGAGCGACAAAACCCAAGTTTTCTGAGCACGAAAAACAGGTAATGTGAAACCAGAAATCTATTTTTGTTCTAAAGTGTTGGAAAGTTGTACATTTTGGACACATTAGACTAAACACATACAGTCATGAAGGGATAGATGTTTTTTTATTGAAAAGTTCCACTGTTTTTATTTATCACTTATTATATGGTTGTCTTCCCTCATATTGACATTTGTACGTGTTGGATATTATGAACATTTGTTTTGTGTGTATGAGAAAAACTCGTAAAGTGCAAATACTGTAAATATTTTACAAGTATTTATTCGTAACACTTAAGTTTAACTTGGTTTACTATTGAATCACAAAAGCCAATTGCTTTCAATTATTGAAATCAACAAATATTGTCAGGGACGGTGTGCTGTAGTCATGAAATTCAAAGTGTTCTTAGCCAACTGCATGACAGTTTAAAATTTGTGTGGTAAGTTAAGCTAACTAACCTAAAAAGAACTGTGTAATTCAGAAGTCATTTGTCATACGTAATATTTTGACTCATAATGATTGACTTTCTCATGAAAATTACATGCACTCCAAAACAGAATATGAGTGTACTTGAGCGAGAACAAATTTCTACTAACACACACGATAGAAATTTCAAATATCAATTTGCAAAAAAGTAGTCGTCATACGCATCACAACTACTTGAATAACAGGTTCTGGTATATTTATGAAGGGCTTTGCCAACAACCAACGTATCGTCACCATTCCATTGGGGAAATACCTTAGCTTGCAGTTTTCTATATCGTTTAATAGTTAACACGTGCGTAAAAATGTTTTCAATATATAGAATAGTGTTTAATAATTATTTGCAAATCTGTGCCGAACGTACCGGATAAGATAAGAACAATTCTGTCTCATCGTTTCGGTGAATTGCATTGACAAAACAGACCTGACTCTTTCTCCTCTGATTAAGGTTTGTGTGTTTTATCGTGTCATTGCTTTGTTTGCTTTAGTTTGAATGAGATTTGATGGTGTCAAATAATAGATAATAGGCATAGTGTAAATGTTGACAATCAAGTTTCTTTGTAAAGCGTTGATTTGTATTGTAACTCAGAGAACATGAGATATATAACTATCCCTACTGCGGTGTTACATTACAGTCATAACAGTCCAAGCCGGCAAGCGCCCTCATACACTTGTTCGTTTAGAATTAAATAACCAAATTACTACGCTATTACCTAAATTACAATTCTGAAGGTATTCGCATTTTATACATGTACCCTGTTCACATTTTATGTACTAGTAGACTTTCTCCTAAAGCTTTTAGTCAGTTTGGAGACTACACTGCGCATACGTCTTTCAGTGTCAAAGTTAATAGTGCGCTCGTTAGCAGCAAATTTCAGTTTTCAACAATCTGCAATACATCCTAATATATATCTAAGTAAACAATGAACAAAATATCGATTTCAGCAGAAAATGTGAAATGCTCATTTTGTTACAATTGTACTATTCATTTTTGACACCCTTTTTCTGAATATATCCAACAAGACACAGTTAACTTTTAAATATAAGTAGATTTTGCAGACAACAACAACTTAAATATTTTAGGTTTGTTATAAACATTTCCCGACAGTACAAACATTAAGCGATATATTTGTGCTGCCAGAGGTATGGACAGTTTGGAAATACAACAGTGTCATTGTTTATACATTGTATTGGTGCCAAGTGCTGTTAGTATTTTATAACTTTAAACCGTGCCATAAACATGTGCATAATGATGATATCGATATGCACACAAAACAGTGGGATTTATATGCAGTCCCTACACTGTTTACATATGCCCCTAAGACGTTGTTACATAGGGTTATGTGGAGTTAGTGACAAAATAGAATGTACACTTAAGGTTTCAAAATTGTTCCTTCTTACACAACAAAATTAATTGTGCAGTTTTTTTAAAGATGTTGGAAAAAAGTTAAACCTACGATTTAAGCTGATTAAATTTGCAAATAAGCAAATGTAAAGTAGCCAACCGTTTTATTTCAAATGTCCGTATAGAAAAACCTTTTAAGTACATGCTTTAGACATAAGAAAGCGTTCGAATATTTGAATACTTTAGAAAAATAATCATTTGGCTTCGTGTGGTGCAGGTGATTCCAGTACAGACGACGACAGTGTGGGTAACGAAGAAGGCGATCTGGATGACCAAGATTCCGGAACGCCTCCCGAACGTGGGGACAGAAACAGTAGAACCAACGACACTCCACAGCAGGTGTTAATCCATTCAGACAGCAGCAGCACCGGCTCTGCCCGTGAGACCCCTCCAATGCAGCGACCGCCGAAACTACCGGAAAGGAATAGGTATGTACTAACAGTAGTATGCAGATATAGTATTATTCGTAGTATGCATTTATTCAATAGACCTAGGCCAAGCTAGGATGGTATTTTCGGGTGCAGGAATACCCCTTGCTAAAAAACGAAAGAACGTAAATTATATGAAACTGGCGAGTCTGTTTGAAAACTAATTAAAACAGTAGGTTGTCAGCCAATATATTTGGCTTTTGAATGAATATAATTTAGCGTGTCGGAATTTTCTTGAAAAAGTCTGCATTCAATATAACTGAAAATTTTGTGAGCTTAAGCTGGAATGACATTGCTTAGTCAGCAATGCTGACTTACATGCTTCGACTCAAAGTGACTTTGTGGCGTTTATTGCAAGGTTGAACTTGCAAACAAATGAACTCCATATAGTTTGATCTGGTTTCCGAAATTTTCTAAAACTTTTTATCATCTCCCATTAAAGGTTATAAACTATATTGGAGAGAAAAAAGTATATGTAGATGATAAATAGTTAATATTATGGTAGAGACAAAGTCGCCAATTCCATTATTGCTTTACGTATAGCAGTAATCAAGGATTATAGATTGTCGTTGGCAGTAATAAATGAACGGTCAGTAGTACCAGAGTATTGCACAACCACCATTATTGCAGTAAATATTTAATGATCTTGTTTCATTCTTTCTGCGCTTATATAATGCAGAGTCTCCAATGGGACGCCCGCTGTTGTAGGCCTGACCTATGCAAACCTAGGAAACTTACCGGGTGGAAACCTGGGATGGGACGAGCGGCCTGTTCATCCGATTGAACACCGAAGTAATCGAGACTCAGACCGCTCCAGTTCTGGCAGCAACATTAAGCCGCAGACTCCTTCGGACCAACAATCCTACCATCATCAGCATGGAAGCAATTTACAAAGAAACAGTCGACCTGAAATTACTGATCTTGTTGAAGCCATGCATAATTTAAGAACGCGTAAGTCTATATGTAATATTGTCTTCATATTCTTAGAGCCGCATGCTTTTTAATGATCTTTTCAGAGAAAGTGATGAAGAAAGGAAAATCCGATCAACTGTTTGCTTTATTCTATGCTCGTTAAATACAAATACAGTAATAGGATACAAGTTCAGGCTCACTCAACAAATGGACCAAGTATATACAGACACACAACAAAAAGACCGTACATAGAAGTTTAAGCGAGCGTAGAAAATCTTTCCCAGTTCAATGAAGAGCTGTTTGAATTAATAATGTATAAAACGGCTTAGATCTTGATGCCTGGAAGTTGAAAGACTTTCTCGAATAAGATAAAATGTCTATATGCCATTTACTATATTAAAATGTTATGCCTCGTCTACTGACAGACCTACTTTTTTCCTGTACAGTGAGATATTTGAGTTCACGGACATTTTTAATCTGCATTTCATATTTACATTTAGAAATACTAGTGTAGTGTTTTACCTGTAGTTGGTTAATGTTGATTCATGTATCTGTATATACTAGCTTCTGCGAAAACTTTCCCCATCAAGGAGAAAGCACTTGCGTTTAAACATTGATTGCAAAGTAATGAGTAAAAGGGAAATGTCAATTTGTACAAATGAAGATAGAGAAAGTACCGGGAATTCGACTGGATTAATAATGATTTGGAAGTGCGGAAGCGAAAAGGATTGAGGGAGAAATTGTCGAGCATAGTAAAAGCTTTATAGATTTCAGCTTCCCCGCACGTCTGTACTTTCAAGTAACTTTCTTCAACCAGTATTTCAGTCGCAAATTTATCTTTTTTGGATATATATATAGAGCTACTTTGAAACAAGGTAGACACATTTGCTTCCAGGAGCTTGATTGTTTTGGAACTTTTCTGAGTATTACACGGGGTTCCTATGAATGAATATTTAAAGCCGATACCTGTTAGGAAGAAAATGCTCGTAACATTAATCCTTTCTCGTAGTTGTTCTAGTCTATAGAATTCATGCATTCATTTTACAGAATTTAAAAATATACAAAGTTTATGAAATTTGTTGGGAGATTCGAAAATGAAATATGTCTAATAAGTTTACATAAACTTGCTTAAATATCCAAGTTCAGAATGTTTTCCTTAATGCCAGTAGCTGTATTTAAACGTGTTATATTTATCCTGCTTTTTGCGAGTACAGATGGGTCACAAAGTTCTCAGCCTCCTGATGTGACGTCAACTGGGCAATCAAGAAGAGTTGCTCCCGCGGACCGACTTAATCGATTTAACCAAAAACGTAGTCAATCATCTGCAGATGAAAGCTCAGGTAATATAAACATATTTTTTACATAAAAAACTGCAAGCCTTTAAATTATTTCTCATATTATGACTTATCACTATGCAGGATTCATTTTGACGTACATACTAAGTATTAGGTATTATACTAGGTCTTTCCCAAAATAACTGTCTCAATAAGAATTTATTTTCTTTCAGAAAGAATCTTTCTATAATATTATGTTGTACGTAGCAAGACAACAACATTCAAATGTAATTCAATATTCCAATGAGCCGTATAGTTTCATATAATCAGGATGACATTACTTTCACTGCATATAATATTGCAAATTCTGAACCATTTTTGCAGCATGAATGAACAAAGCCATGTACCTATTCTTGTTATCTAACATTACAGGAACGAATATAACGTAAGGTATGTGTAGGGATGTGTATGTGATGTTTCTTTATGGCATCTCTCTTTACGTTGTTGTTCTTCTTTGTAGATAGTACAAAAGACTTGAATTTTGCCACAATGTTTCCTCTGTCTCCTTCTATTTTCCGAGTTTTTTTTATTTTCTTGTTGGTCCGAACTCATTCCAATAAATGAAACACTTCCCAAGCGATGTTTTTTTTCTGTTGAGCAACCTTCCCAGTTAAAAAGAAGAGAAAGTGGGACAAGGTTTCAGAGTCACAGTTAGCATATATCCGCATGCAATACATGAAAAAAGAGAGAAAGTGAAAGAAGGAAGATGAACAGAACACGTTCCACTTTCAGTTCTATATAAGAGACGCTATAAGATACTTAAAGAGAATATTGCGGCTTAGGCATTAGGTACTTTTCCTTTCTGCAGAACTCGCTTTCTTTTTTATTACAACCGAACATCTACATTGGGAACAGAAACCTGATATTTACTCCTTATGCTGCAACATGGACCAAAAAATTGCGCATAAAAATGTCTTTTCCCTATGTGATTTATGGCTCTCAGAGAATTACGTAATTATTTGGTGTTCGTTTTCCTTGGCTAGAAATCAAAATGGCGCTACATTACTTTCAGAACTTACATAAAATGAATAATATCCAAGTAGCATACTAATTAATTAGCTAGGGGTACTTATATATAATATGGATTTTTTATTTATGTATGTTTACAGGTACCATAACGGGTACGGGAAGATGGAAGGTCTCCGCAAAGATACAGCAACTACTTAACACACTAAAACGTCCAAAGCGTCGTCCACTGCCCGAGTTTTATGAGGATGATGATATTGAATTGGAAATGGCAGCTAAGAATAAAGATCCCAACGCACCAAAACCTGAAGGATCGGTTATGAGTCCAGCACTTGGCGAGCAGCTTGTGGTAAGCACGACAAATGCATGGCCTAATTTTTGTTGATTGAAAGTATTGCTCATTTAGCCTCCTGTTCCCACTGAAAGAAGGTGTTTTGTTCGGCTTCAAGTGAACATTCAAAATTCAAAGGAATGGAAGTTTGAAAAAGCAATTTTGTCGTTGTTAGACTCAATGTTACCGTTCCAATAACTATATAGCTTTGTTATATTTCAATTTAATTTGCCACGAAGTCATAAAAATTGCTTTGTGGATAACTTACAAAAATGGCTATGGATAACTTTTACTTTCATGCTTGTATTTATTTGGAAGTTGTCCATCCTAAATTTTCCCTTCCAATGGCGAGTAAATGGTTTTTTTTGTTCTCATGCAAAATGCGTTTCAAGCACTAAAATGTGTCAAATGGTAAATACCTATTATACAGATCGTAGAGTGCTGTTTGCCTGCAAAAGTGAATCTGGGTAAAACCAATGATAGAAATAATAATAAACCATTGGCAAATGGACATAAGTAGGAATCGACTTCGGGACCTCCCGGGCCTTGGGGGCCTTCGGCCCCGCAGATATTTGGGGCCTTCGGCCCCGCGGATAAACGGATTTTAACAAACGGACCTCATATTTGTAATCCTGGTAAAAATGGACCTAAAATCATGTGTCGCACAACATAGGTCCACTAATTTGGAAAATTTAACAATTAAGACCCAAAATCAGGGCCTAAATAGTTAAATTTTAACTAATGGACATCAAATTTGTAATCCCAGTCAAAAATGGACCTTAAATCATGTGTCACACATGATATATCCATTAATTTGGAATATTTAACAATTAAGGGCCCAAGTCAGGACCTAAATAGTTAAATTTTAACTAATGGACATCATATTTGTAATCCTGGTCGAAAACGGACCTAAAATCATGTGTCACACATGATATATCCATTAATTTGGAAAATTTAACAATTAAGGGCCCAAATCAGGGCCTAAATAGTTAAATTTTAACTAATGGACATCATATTTGTAATCCTGGTCAAAAACGGACCTAAAATCATGTGTCACACATGATATATCCATTAAATTGGAAAATTTAACAATTAAGGGCCCAAATCAGGGCCTAAATAGTCAAATTTTAACAAACGAACTGTGGATTCGTAATCCTGGTCAAAAATGGACCTAAAATCATGTGCCGCATGATATAGGTCCTATTTAAAAATGTTTGACCGTTGGTGACCTCTGACCTTTAGAGTTGACCTATTGACCTGAAATTCATAAGGGTTCTGTCGGAGGTCCACCAGAGTCTGTATACCAAATTTGGTTGAAATCGGATTAGCCATTTCGGAGTAAAACGAGCTAACACGGACGGCCGGACGGCCGGACGGCCGGACGTCCGGACGGCCGGACGGCCGGAACAGGAAATTATAAGGAATCTGTCGATTCCTAATAAAAGATGATGTAAGCACCCCGTTTGCATAAAGGATTCCAGCAAACTTAATAGCGGTATGGGGAATCCATTAAGCGGAGCGCTGTGGGGCTCAAGGCAGAAGCTGAAAAGGATTATATGGTAGCAGAAAATATTTCGTATAAATTTGAAGCTTCGTTCGACATTTTAAGAGTATTTTAAGACCTGACGTGGCCCGCGGCTCAAAGCAAAGTTGACTTAAGAGAAAGATGTTTTTTCCTAAAAATTGCTCTTTATGTTTTGTGTATTATGATAAAAATAGAGAAAATAGGGGGTAAAGTCGACAATAGAGAAAAAATTGTGATGATTTTACAATGTACCGTTAGAGCAAAAACTAGGACTTTTATAGCGTGTGACTTACGACATACGTTGTTTCATTCTCTGGACTAACTGGATATTGTATTTTCCTTAATTTTAGATCCCATCTGGTCTACCACGGAATTTGGAAGCAGCTGTCCAGAGGTACGGATCGGCCACGTTTAAGGCTCCAGTGGCCACCGTTCTTGATCCCAACGGGAAACTTACAATTACGCTTTCTTATGGTAAGCGCTATTTTTATGACTTGTCAAACAAATAAAAAGAATCAACTAGTATGACATCTGCCTCATCGTGATCTTTCTTCTTTTTTCTTTATTCATGACTACTGCATGCTACATTTTGTGCTTCACACACTAACTTTTATTTATGTTAACTGATGTACATGCTCAAAAAAGAGAAAATTCCAGCGACTTTAATTGCAAAACTGAATCACAAAATATATTTTAATCCGCAAAGGAATTCCCTTTAAATCTGCTTTATTTTCCGACAACTGGGGTAATATGATACTAGTGATTAGTCTGTTGTAACACGTTATTTTCACACATTATCACTGAAATTTTGATAGTCTGACTATGAATTTAGAACATTTTGAGATTATGATCAAACGTTAGTAAAATAGTTGTCCACTAAGTTTTATTAAATGTTATGCAGTACGGTGCGTAGTAGCTTAGTATAATATAATATTTCTAATTTCTAAAAGCATCAATATTTTGTCAATTAATGTAGCTCCTCTTCTCCCTTTGGAATGCAACTGATTTTTCGCACAATATTCCAACAAACATACAATCTAATACTTATAAAAACACGTTGACGTAAAGCTGACTTTAATCTTCTTCGTTATATTCTTGCAGGTAAATTACTAAGTCGGAGTCACAAAATTGCATTCGCTTTGCTCAATAAAACTGGCCATAAAGGGGAAAGTGTAGTCAAAACTGGAGACCGTGTCGCCCTAGTCTATCCCAATAATGACCCCATCAACTTTATATGTGCTTTCTACGGTAAGTAAACCATTTGAACTAAGCATTCTAAAAATGTAAGGAGTTTTTGGGCTTGTGTATGTCTTATTGCTATCCTCGGTCCCAGTAATAACCCTTAAAATAATTTTTCTTTTTCTATTTTTCTTTCTCTGTTAGGTTGTCTCTTCGCTGGTGTCGTTCCTGTTCCCATTGAAGTTCCATTAACACGAAGGGTAAGTTCATTAGATTTTTTATATGTGTACCTCTTTGGTAAACAGTACAATTGTCGCTTCGCCATGCATATCCTAACATATAAATATTGATTCGCCATGCGAATCTATAAGCTAAAAACCTATATCCTAAAAACATATAATCTCAAACATCCTCGACGAAAAACACCGTTTTCCTCAAAACATATACCTAAAAACCTATAATTTTACTAGAATCTACAGTTTCAGATAAATGATCAGCATACATTTCAAATTCCAAGACACTTTACTTTAACGTTTCAATAACCTGTAACACTACTACTTGGTTAACGCGTACACTGCAGTTAATAATACGACATATATTCAATATGCAATGAACTGAGCTACCCCTAAAATACCAATTTGATCATATAAATACGAGAAATCCGCATTTTTTATTCAGTACGTTTTTACAATAATGATGTCCTTGACATTTTAAGAAAAACACAAAATCAAGCAAGGCATGAGTTGTCCACCTTGAAGGCTTGGTAAACCCAAGAAAGCAAACCAAATCATGGTTCACCTACTTGTCCAATGTTGAGTATTTGTTTAACGAGCATTTTCTGCATAAGGTTTCATCCTGTGTTTCTACTGTGAACAGATCAAATTGCTAACTTCAAGAGCTTTTGTCTATATTTCAAACAATATATTGCATATTAGTTTCATGTAGCATTCCTTAAATATCGGTATGTAAATAATTTATTTAAAATAAAAAGGTAAAGTAATGCATAAGGCTTTTCTAGGCTAAGCAAAATATGGTAATGGAACAGCTTGCAAAAACGTATTGGATATTGTAAGAAATAGTCTTGAAATAGGTATTAAGTTTTCAGGTAGACAAAGACACATATAATGTTCGAACAGCCTATTGCAAAACAGTACAAGAAATGTAGAAATGAAACTGATTTCAAGTTATTTACTCTACATGAGAAACTCAATGGTTATTGTTGTATATTATAACAGGCAATTTGGATTATTTTCAGTATTTGGAAGCTTTCATTAACCTGATACGAGCGATTAAATTTTCGATAATAAATTCCTAATAGTAAATGAATGTCACAAATTTCTGTTTCAGAAAAATCGGCTCAGCCAAATGAGCTTGTTTAAATTTCTTTTGTTGAGGCACTTTCAAGAAAACTGGAAATCCATGATTTATGAAAGTGTAGGTATAACTGAACGGGAATGCAATATTATGACTTCTCGATAAACCGTTCTAGCTAATCAAGGTATGAACCTATGCAAACATGCTAGTGATAAAATCCAATGTTGTCATTATAGACGCTATGAATAAGCAATAATAATGAATTCGAATGATTTGGTACAGATAGCTTACTGAAAATTCATAAATCGATTGCAAATTTTGTGTTATTATGTTTATACTGCATCTATAATTTAACACATTTCCAAATAACACAGTAAATACGCAAAGTAAAAATTATACGTATATTATATAAGTGTATATGTTTTTAGGAAAACGGTGTTTTTCGTCGAGGATGTTTGAGATTATATGTTTTTAGGCTATAGGTTTATGGCTTATAGATTCGCAGACCTAACCATAAATATTAATCATAAGAGCACACCACGCTTATTAATGACTTTTATGAATCATTGCATGGTTATAACAGAAGGGTCAGCGTGTTTATATATTGTCTTATTGTGCGTAGCCGAATAAGCCAAAAGAGAACAACAGGGGTAAAATAAGACCATATACCTAAGTAACCTGAAATTGTTGTTGTGCTAGCATATCCTTCATCTTCATTCATTCATCGTATGTATGCTTTGTTGCTAAATGATCTAGAATCTGGATCAAGAATAGAACTGATAAATAAATAAACTGCTCTGAATATTAATGTGAAAAGTTATTAGGAATTCTAGCTACTTATAACTTTATCCTGGAACCGCGTCTCTTTTCGTCTGTCTGTCTGTCATCCAATTATCTCACGATGGCGATTTCCTTCTAACTTGGCGCAAAGGTTTCTTGATACCAGAGGAAGAACACTAATGATTTTGGTACAAACGGTTAACCCCAAGGGGTCAAGGTCAAGTGCAAAAAATGACGAAAGTTGATTTATGAGCTAATTTTAAAAGCCTATTTTGTCTTTATTGGTTAAATATAAATCGACGAAAAGTTTAATATAAAAAGTTAACTTATATAAGTAAACGCCTAACCTATCATGATGACTGAAGCTACTTTCTTATTCAAGTTTTGCCGTTTATTTTCGTTAGAATTTACCCGTACAACCGTGTAATATATAGTCTCGTTCGCGAAACGTGATTCGGCAGTGCTAATTATGTTTTCAAAGGTTTCCAGAATGAGATTTTAAGTAGGTAACACTCACGCGGAGAAATTGAAAAATGAATCTGTCATTCACAAACAATGATGAAGTGGGATCGATGCACACCACTCTCCATGCATGCAGGCTGGTGGTGGTATTTGTAGAACACTAGTATGTGACTTTTCACTACGACTGTACGTTTTTCATTGAGCTTTGACAGCAAATTCACTTTCTGACGTTGTTAAAACAAATTGAATACTGTTATTGGATTTTCTTCGGAGATGAAAGCTGCCAAAAAGCAGAAAGTTATAAGTTATGAGGTTAAAATATTGGAGGCCACATGGTGGTGGTGAGAAAGAATGCATAAGGAGGAAACCATCTTTGAGCTGAATGTGAATGCTTGTTGATTATTAAGTGGGATAAGGTTAATTTATAACAAGAGGAAAATGCGAAAGAAAAGGATGGTTGCATTAGATGAAAACTGATGTATGACCCCAATGCGGACGATAAAAAATATATAGCTTGAAAATGATTTCCTTGTTCGGTATAATAAGGTTTCTCTCATGGCTGACAATTTATGGATTTTTGGAGAAAGTCAAAAGTGTTTCTTCTGTAGTGAATTTCCTGCTGCGCTTATTGTTCTTGTTAGGAAAAATGTCATTGTGACAGGATGAGCTGTAATGAGTGGTTTTGGGGTGAGTGATGAATTGAATTGAATGTTCCATGTATTTTGTGATTTTCAGGACGCTGGATCTCAGCAAATTGGTTTCCTTCTGGGAAGTTGTAGTGTTCAAGTGGCCCTTACATCAGAGGCTTGTTTGAAAGGGCTGCCAAAATCTGCGGCAAGCGGTGAAGTGGTGGCTTTCAAAGGTTGGCCAAAACTCAATTGGTTCGTTACGGAACATCTGGGGAAAGCGCCCAAAGATTGGTCACCCTCACCACGAGTCACTGATGAAACACCAGCTTATATAGAGGTAAGGCTTTTAAGGATGAGTGTCTATTGAACCACATCACAAGCCTGTTATCTAACTTTCTCTTTTCATGCGTTGCAAAATAATAAAAAGGAAACAGTTGAATCATAAGTGGAAATTTCACCATTGTTTCTCATTTTGCCCTCTTTATCATAGTACACCACGGATCGAGATGGATCTGTAATGGGAGTCACAATGAACAGAGCTGCGATGCTGGCTCATTGTCGTAGTTTAACCACTGCCTGCAACTATACCGAAGGAGAGGTTATGGTGTGTGTTTTGGACTTTAAACGGGAAGTAGGTCTATGGCATAGCATTCTTACTTCCGTCTTCAATGGAATGCACGTCATTTTTATTCCATATGCCTTGATGAAAGTGAATCCAGCGTCCTGGATGATGATGATTACAAAATACAGAGGTATGTTTTAGTTGCCAGTAGCTTGTAATTGCAAACATGAAACAGAATATATCAGCGAGATAAAATTTCGACCGTTATAGCATACCCTATTATCAAATAGTAGTAGTACAAATGAAATGCTTATGCTATTTTATGATATTAAAAACAAAAGATTGATCGAACAACAGATTAGTTTGCGTGATGTCGCAGTAACATTTTATGACACAAAGGATTTTACGACTTTACTTGTTCTGCTATCTATTACCCACCTAACCTAGGCGTTATTTATAGCTACCTCGTGCATTTGTATTTATGAATAAAGGAGGAAATAACCATTTGCATATTTTCACAGCGAGCATTGCCATAGTCAAGTCAAGGGATCTCCATTGGGGACTGTTAGCTACAAGAGACCACCGAGATATCAGCCTAGCTTCCTTAAGGCTTCTTCTTGTATCTGATGGAGCAAATCCATGGTCTCTCTCTTCATGTGACCAGTTCCTTTCCGTATTCCAAAACAAAGGTTTACGGCCTGATGCCATTTGCCCATGTGCGTCATCATCGGAAGCACTTACGGTATCTCTACGAAGGTACGCTCACCCTGTTTACTATTTTTACACTCCTTTTTAACGTTGCAACGTTGTCGTATGTACGCATGGAATGGAGCAAAGAAATGACGCTCATAAACTTGAGTCATGAAATATACACGAGTGATGAGTCCCTACCTTGCGTGTGGGTGGATGAATTTCTGAAATGGTTAAACGAAATGTTGAAAGTCATCAGTTTACCCTTTGTGTGTTTTGGCATGCATAAATGTTTGCTTGATTTTCACTGCAAATAGAATTACGTCTGAATGCAATGTTTCATGTTCATTTTTATTGCGTAGGCCCGGACGAGCAGGTGTTAATGCCACAGGAAGAGGGGTTCTTTCCATGCAAGGTTTGAGCTATGGGGTTGTCAGAGTTGATCAAGAGAATTCATTAACATCACTAACTCTGCAGGACTGCGGACAAGTGATGCCTGGAGGTATGCGCTTTTACATCTTGTATTAATTATCAAAACCTTTCTAATTTTATAAAGTAGCACAGTATCAAACGAATTGCATAGAAATGATTGTGGGAAAAAGAACAAACGACATGACCGTTTTTCTGCTGTTCATTTTATTTATGGAAAGTCAGCATCATGTCATGGTGCTTGTTTTCCTCTATTAAATATGCCTACAAGGCATGATGGTGACATATGGTCAATTCTGGGTTTGCCAAAATCAACATTTTTCTCTCTGGATCGATATTTGTAGCTAGAAAAGTAGATGATTTTCGATAGTAAGGGGGAATTTGAGACTTTGAATTGTGATTTATGATCCTTTTCCCCTTTCATGTGCGTTTTGCAGCTGTGATAGTCGTTGTACGGATGGATGGGCAACCGTATCTTTGCAAAACAGACGAAGTTGGTGAAATATGCGTACACAGCTCTTCCACCGGTGCCCAATACTGGGGACTTCAAGGACTCACGAATCAAACATTTAAAGTACAACCACTCCAACCGGATGGTACCCCAGTTAGTGATTCGGAGTATGTGAGAAGTGGACTTCTTGGTTTCTTAGGACCGGTATGCTCACTTTCATTATAAGAACTAAAACGTTTTATCATACCGATTTGTTTTTTATCTTGGTGGATGCAAGACAGAGAGTGGAGAAAGCTAATGTTTCTATTGATTTTATCTTTTCAGGGTGGATTAGTATTCGTGTGTGGGTCCCGAAATGGTTTGATGAGTGTTAGTGGAAGGAAACATAATGCGGATGATATAATTGCCACCGTATTGGCAGTAGAACCTATGAAATTTATCTACCGTGGCCGTATTGCTGTGTTCAGTATCAAAGTCCTGAGAGACGAAAGAATATGCGTTATTGCGGAACAACGTCCAGATTGTAGCGAAGAAGAGGTATGTTTGCTGTATTGCATATAACGTATCTTACAATCTAAAAGCTCACGTGTTTTTTTGCAATACGTTACATTCAAGTTCTATATTAATGCATGAATTACCCGTTATAATGTTCCTATAAGTGGAAAGTTTGAGTAAGTAGCTTAAACGTGTATATTTTCCTCATGTAGAGTTTCCAATGGATGTCAAGAGTCCTTCAGGCTGTGGATTCAATTCATCAAGTAGGCATCTTCTGCTTAGTTTTAGTCAATCCCAATTGTTTGCCCAAAACTCCTCTTGGAGGGATCCATCTGTCTGAGGTATTATACCCTATTTTATGCGTGCTCATTTAATATCATATTATGAAAATTTCCTACCAATACAAACGATGTATATTATGGATGGTGAAAGTTGTCAAGATTTTAGTGGAAAGCTTCTCTTGATGCTTGAGCTTTTATTTATTCTTTAATATTTGTTTAGACTAAGAGAAGATTCCTTGAAGGCACTCTTCACCCTGCAAACGTGCTAATGTGTCCGCACACTTGTGTAACGAATTTACCGAAACCAAGAGAGATCCATTCTGACGTAGGACCAGCCAGCGTTATGGTAGGTAACATTGTTCAAGGAAATCGTTTGGCTTCAGCTCAGGGGCGTGACCTCGGAGTCGTGGATGAAGAGTCTGATACTGCTAAAAAGGTTTGTTTTCGTCCATCAAGCAAAGAAAAAAGTAATACAAAGAGAGTCAAAAATTTATTGCAATTTATTTTTTTATTCTTGGGTAGTATCAGTTCATATCAGAGATTTTGAAATGGCGATCCACTTCAACTTCAGACCATGTCATTTTTACGCTGCTGAATTCGAAAGGAACGGTCACAATGACAATGACATGTTCACAATTACACAAAAGAGCGGAGCGTGTAGCTTGCCTACTTTTGGAGAGAGCAAAGATCAATACGGGTGATCACGTTGCTCTGGTATATTCTCCTGGTCTAGATCTCATTGCAGCCTTCTACGGTTGCCTGTATGCAGGTAAAGAACATATTTCTCCAGCTTTACCTGCTTCTGCAATGATCCGATGATAATGATTTACAAATAAAATCTTTCTCTTGTTACCCAATTTAAAGGAGCCGTGCCTGTCACAGTCCGACCACCACATCCACAAAATTTGCAAACCACCTTACCTACTGTTCGTATGATCACTGAAGTTAGCAAATCGGTTCTCATCCTTTCTACTCAAAACGTCATTAAATTGCTTCGTTCTAAGGTTCGAAAAAGAGACTATGTATCATGAAAATGTACACTGGTTTTAGAGTGAAATCTGCTGGCGGATTAGATTATTGTTGTTATTTTGTCTTTCATGTACTTTTATAGGAGGCAAGTAATGTAGTCGATGTAAAATCATGGCCTTTAACGTTGGATACTGATGATCTTCCTAAGAGAAAGCTGGCTAGCATTTATAGGGCTCCCACGGTATGTGTTATAAGAGCAAGTTTATCCTACCATACAGTGTAATTGCTAGTGAGTATTTTTGTAGTTCTATGTTTGTAATTCATTTGATGTATTATTGTTTGTCCAACAGGCGGAAATGATTGCGTATCTTGATTTTAGGTATGACATCAGTTTGTTGAAACAGTCACAGAAATTATATCTAATGTCCCCGACAGGAAAGTTTGAATTGCTATTTTTTGTTTTCACAGCGTTTCCACTACCGGAATGCTGGCAGGAATCAAGATGTCACATTCAGCGGTTACCTCTCTGTGCCGTTCCATGAAGCTTGCATGTGAACTCTATCCGTCACGTCATGTAGCTCTTTGTCTGGATCCTTATTGTGGGCTTGGATTTGCGTTATGGTGTCTCAGCAGGTGAGATGGGTTGACAAACTTTTACTGATTGTATAGTATGTTGTAGATGAGCCATTTAAAACAGGAAAAGTGTACTCGACTACGTGACCTCATTTTCTGCGTTTTAGAACACAGTAGCAGTAATGCGTTTTGACATGAATGGGAATTTGTTTGTCTGAATTATTTATAGTGTGTATTCGGGGCATCATTCCATTTTAATTCCTCCGTCAGAGGTGGAAGTGAATCCAAGCTTGTGGTTGAGTGCTGTCAGTCAGTATAAAGTACGAGATACCTTTTGCTCATATGGAGTCATGGAGTTGTGTACAAAGGGATTGGGATCATCAGTTGGCTTATTGAAACAGAGAGGAGTTAATTTGGCATGTGTCCGGTAAGTTAAAATGTATTTAGAGTATTATGGTTACTATATATAGTGACTATATTATGATAGTCCAACATTACCCCATTTATACTCGAAAAGGATTTTATATTATTCGTTGTGTTATTCGTCCTGTTTAGGACTTGTGTGGTTGTTGCTGAAGAGAGGCCAAGGATTAATCTCACAAATAGCTTCTCAAAGTTGTTCTCAGCCCTTGGCTTATCACCCAGAGCTGTCTCCACTTCATTCGGGTGTCGAGTTAACGTTGGTATTTGTCTTCAGGTAGGGAGCAGGATGAAACTACAACTAATATTTTTGAAATTCTGAAAGATTTTGCCTAAACTAAACTTTCATGGTTTCTGCTCATCCAGGGAGCATCTAGTCCAGAGCCATCAACCGTGTACGTGGATCTAAGAAGCTTGAGACATGATAGAGTTACACTGGTTGAACGAGGTGCTCCTCACAGCCTGTGTCTTATGGAGTCCGGAAAGCTTCTACCTGGGTCCAAAGTTATTATAGCTAATCCAGACACGAAGGGCCAATGCGGAGACTCACATCTTGGAGAGGTACGAGCTCTAGAATAAATGAACATCTACCACTATATCTATATTTGGTAGCATATATCGCTGTTTTATACAACGTTCTCTACTGGTTATACATGTCTGAGGTTAATCAAATAATGTTTTTTATAAAAGATTTGGGTGCAGTCTCCTCACAATGCCAGTGGCTACTTTACGATCTTTGGGGACGAAAGCAGCTACGCGGATCACTTTAATGCTAGGCTTGTGACTGGAAACACAGGAGAAGTGTATGCTCGAACGGGATACCTTGGATTCTTGCGAAGAACCGAAAATGTGCAGGCAGATGGAGGTATGACAAAAACCAACATAATACATTTCCATTAATTAAATGAGTTTTTAAAGCTTTTTTCATGCTAAATTAATCTCGTTTGTTAAATACAGAATTGCACGATGCTGTCTTTGTTGTTGGAGCCTTGGATGAAACGATAATGCTGCGGGGCTTACGATACCACCCAATAGACATTGAAAACAGTATTTTAAGGTGCCATAAGAAGATTACAGAATGGTAGGTCTCGTCTCTATTAATTTTAGGTGTATGCTTCTATGTTGGTGCCTATTATAAAGTTTAGTAAATGCAATTTATTTTTCTCTCTTTTAGTGCTGTTTTCACATGGACAAACCTCCTCGTAATTGTTGTTGAACTGGAAGGAAACGAAAATGAAGCTCTGGATGTAGTTCCTCTTGTTACAAACTGTGTCTTGGAAGAACATTTCCTTATTGTTGGGGTAGTCGTTGTTGTTGACCCGGGAGTTGTTCCCATTAACTCTCGAGGGGAGAAACAGCGTATGCACCTTCGCGACGGATTCCTTGCCGATCAATTGGACCCAATATTCGTTGCTTATAATATGTAAAAATGAATATCTTAAAAAATATAAGGAGCTTTACAATACAAGCATATTGGAACATTATCTGTTACAAAAAACTCCACTCCAGATATTCGCCAATGTATACTGCGTTACGTATTTAAATAAGTCATCTTTTCATTGATGAGCAGCTGTGTTCGTTCAGATAATTTTATTATAACTATTTCAAAAGAAATAACATAATTTGCTTTTTACAAATACAGGCAGCAGTGATAGAAAAACAAACTAGTGATGTATATAATATGAAAACTACAACCTCAAAACAGTGGTGTATTCAGGAAAACGTAGTCATTCATGTGTCCTTACATCAAATAATTTGTAAAACTATTTTTACCATTATTTGCCATTATAAATTTTTGCTCATGCTTTGAAGCGCTTTGATGCAAGTATGTGTGAGATGAGCTTTGGAACGGCAAAAAAATTCTAGTTTTTGTCGTTATTCATGATTTCCTAGTTATTCTCCGGTTTTTTTTATCAGATTATACCAATTCAATGTTTTGAAAAGATGATTAAGAATAACGTGCAAGTAACAATAACAAAGTCAGTTTCTAATGTATGCTTTACTAAATCACAATCAGAGGTCTGATAATATTGCTGATTTGACGAGATGTAAATTCACGTTAAATACTATTATAGGACTATTACATAAACTTCAACTATCATTCTTGCAATGCTAATTTTGTATTTTTTCCTATGCAATCATACAACAATATCGAAAATTAGTTTTTCCATAATTGATTTTGAGGCTTTTTCTCAATTTTTTGACTGTAACAACTTGTGTTTGCAAACTTATTTCCAGCATTCGTAAATACAAAGTTTGTTCGTTTAATTGACGTATGTAGTTTTTTTGCTATTGTTCAAACCGTGATACTTAAAGTAATTTATTGTTTAGAATTATTACAATCGATCGTTGTATGAAATGGGATGCTTGTTGTTTCTTTACTATTGGATGTGATTTTATTTTTAAATTTTCATCTTAAGCAACATCCTCTAAAAGTATAATAACTTAATTTTTAGGAATTTTGCGCATCTAACAGTGTAACGAAGTAAAAAACTCCAAGTATGAAACTTCATAAATTAAAATAGACGATTGTTGTGAGTAAAACAATCATGTAAGATGTTTTACCTAAGAATCCTTTAGTCATGTGTTAAACATAAACTTATAAAATTCTAGTGTATGGAGAAATTAGTATCAAATGTAGTTAAACTGCTGGCACTAGTGAAACGTGAGGGAAACGTAAAATGACATGAAAGCCTAGACTAAGTTGTAAGTGTTTCTTCATTGTATTTTTTCCTTGCTGTCAGATTTTGTGTATGTATAATTTCTTTACATACAGAACCGTACAATTCAATAACTCCGGACTTTTTTGTAATCTCATTGTCGATCTTTGTAAATAATTACTGCTAATGATTTCTCTGTATTTGTCTATAATATTATAATATATTATAAATAACGTGCGTGCATAGTTATACATATTTCCATTATATGGACAACGCTAGGCTATATATAGAAGCTGTTCTTTACGCTACTTCAAATTTATTTAACTGGCTAATCTTTATGTATGACTTAAAAGTATTTATCAGTCAGCCATACTATATATTTAAAAACGATACGTTTTTAAGACTAACGTATCACCAGTCGACTGTTTGTAAGTCTAGGTAAGAATATCTAAGGTTAACGATAACTATGCCTATACTTACATGTAATCGTACTCTTAATAATAAGATTAAAATTCATAGTGCATTATAGGATGACTTGTTGAAATGATTGTGCTCTGATTACTGCTTTCCTTACACAAAAATACTTTGCTGGCTGCTCCGTAGAATCATAGAAATTATACTTGAGCGCATTTACTAGTATAATATATCCATTCGTTTTCATTAGCCAGTTTTATTACATTTACAGAAATATTGGTCAATGAAATTGTAATAACGCCAAAAAATATTTAATTACGAACGTACATTTAATATGATGAACAATTTAGTATATAACTGTGTAAAATTAAGGTTAATGCATTGTATTTACTAATTTACTATAACATAATATACTATAGTTGTCAACTTATCGAAGAATTCGCGGAATAAAACTCCTTTGTTAAGAAACTGAGCTCAGCATTACTTTCACATTCAATATACTTAGTAATAAACTTTCACGTTAAGCATCAACACAAGGATGTGTAGTATCATGGTTTCATTAACGTACTGAGGAACTCCACGCGAAATCGATAGGCTCCAAAATTCAATTTTGAGGTCGGATTCGAAAATTACACCATTTGTAGGGACACCCAAGACATACCCAGGCATTACCCCTTTTCGACCCTGCCCCCTACCCCTTGGGTGCAGGGTCAAAATTTGGGGTCACCACGGTTTTCGTTAAATAACTTCTACAAATCTTCACCGATTTTAGTAACCAAGGTATCATTCGATAGCTAATAAGATAAGCTAAGCTAAAGAATTTTTATTTGGCAAAATTTGAATTTATACAGAAGTTATGGACAAAAAACTACCAAAAAAATCAGTTTTTTGCGGTTTATGCATTAAAGGCTACTTTTTTCTGGAAAACAAAAGTCGCCATTGAAAAGACCGTCAAAAAATACATAAAACCTAGTCTCCATGACAACGAGTGTAATGTTGCTATATGGAGTTTATACTCGATTTTGATGAAATTTTATGGTTTTCGTTAAATAACTTCCACGAATCTTATCCGATTTTGATAACCAAGGTATCATTCGATAGCTAATTTAAAAAGCTGCGCTAAAGATTTTTTGTGTAAAAAAATTCCAATTTGTACAAAAGTTATAGGCAAAAAACTGTCAAAAAATTAGTTTTTTCTAGTTTACACACTAAAAATAGAAAAACTGTTATCACCATTAAATTTGCCGTCAAAAATTACGTAAGTTTCAGTCACCATGGAAACAAGTGTTATCATGTTATAGGGAGTTTATTGAATTATTCTTATTTTTGAAAAAGTTTCTTTAACTATAAACTCCATATAGCATCATAACACTTGTTATCATGGTGACTGAAACTTAGGTAATTTTTTACGGCAAATTTAATGGTGACAACAGTTGTTCGATATTTAATGCGTAAACCTGAAAAAACTAATTTTTTGACAGTTTTTTGCTTATAATTTTTGTACAAACTGGAATTTTTTTACACAAAAAATCTTTAGCGCAGCTTTTTAAATTAGCTATCGAATGATACCTTGGTTATCAAAATCGGTTATGATTTAGGGGCTGTTATTTAACGAAAACCATAAAATTTCATCAAAATCGAGTATAAACTCCATGTAGCAACATTACACTCGTTGTTATGGAGACTGGGTTTTATGTATTTTTTAACGGCCTTTTTAATGGCGACTTTTGTTTTCCAGAAAAAAGTAGCCTTTAATGCATAAACCGCAAAAAACTGATTTTTTTGGTAGTTTTTTGCCCATAACTTTTGTACAAATCAAAATTTTGTCAAATAAAAATTCTTTAGCTTAGCTTATCTTATTAGCTATCGAATGATACCTTGGTTACTAAAATCGGTGAAGATTTGTAGAAGTTATTTAACGAAAACCGTGGTGACCCCAAATTTTGACCCTGCACCCAAGGGGTAGGAGGTAGGGTCATAAACGGGTCATGTCTGTGTATGTCTTGGGGGTCCCTACAAATGGTGTAATTTTCGAATCCGACCTCAAAATTGAATTTTGGAGCCTATCGATTTCGCGTGGAGTTCCTCACTGCTTGAGTTTTCACCCACACAGAGTTTCAATTTATTTGCCTCATATAAATTATTGGGTTTACAGTATGTATCCATTAACCTGAATCCCACGGTTGTTCTAGCTGATGCATCTTTTTCATCTAAATTTTGGCAGAGTGAAAGCAAACTTTCCCAACACACTTTTCGTTTTGTTATTTGCATATATGGTATCATCAAGATTAGTACATGACAAATGGGTTTAGTGAACCAACGCAAATGTTTCAGAAATCTACACGTGGTTTCATGTTTTTATTTCAAAACGATCGCTACTGGATACGAATCAAACATGATAGTATTTATATATTTTCTTCTCCCATGTAAAGTTTTCACTAGTGCATATCCTCAGCGACAGCGTGAAAGCGGGACCAAGAGCAAGCAGACAATGATGCATCAACCCTCACTTGTAATACTAGCTGGGGCATTGTGATACCACCAACCACAAAAAGGAGCAATATTGAATACCAAAATTAGTGCATGCATTATAAGTTTCGTATCTCATCACTCATCATGCTTTGAGTTTGATGATATGTTTACGTACTTGCAATTATGCTACTTATTTATGGATAAATATACAACCCGAAATTATGAAAATTGTCATGTTATTTTCAAACTTTGCAAACTGATTTTTTATTCATTTCAAACATTTTAAATACACGACATTTACAGCTAATAAAGCTATTTGCTATATTGTTGTTTTTAGTTTCAGATACAAAATCAACAAAATAGATCTAATTAAAAATAAACTCTGTCAGCACTATTTGATGCTTTGCTTGGCGAAATGATATTTAAGTTCCCTCTAATAATTCACTAAAACAAAATCCCATACCTAGCAAGTTGTGAAATGATTCTGTCTGTGAAGTTCTGTGCATCTGAACTGTAATACTTTTAATAAATAATAATTTATATAATATCATTTGTTGTGAGTACTTTACAAGTACTCAGTTGAAGATAACAACTGAAGAAAACAGGAAATGTGGTAAAGAACCCACATTGTCACTAGTCACTAATCTTAGCAAGGAACTCAAATAATTGCTAAATACATGACGATTTTCCCTTAAAATTTGAATTGTATGGCATAACAAAGTACGCCCTTTTAACCTTCTTAATAAAAATCTGTACACTTTTTATCGATTTATATTATTAATCACTTTTCATGTTCATTACATAGGTTCATACATGTTATTATTTATGTGCTAGGTATTATTGCAATCAGGGATCATTACACAGACACATATAATCATATATCTTTTTTATTCAGAGAAACTTGTCCTTCATGGGCCAATTAAATGAACCATACTATACAAAAATCCAATCGAGCATGCAATAAATACCCCGGACTGTTTCAATTCTTTGAAATTATTTACAAATGACATTGCACTGCTTTTTGACTCATCTGACTCGGAACCCCTCTTGTGTGGATTATTAGATCTTGCCGATCCTGATGAGAGCTTATCGGTTTTTGGTATATCATTACCACCATGCATTGTTGTTGGTCTTGGGGGAGTTGTGCCCTCCTGTGATCCGTACTTGGAGGGCCTGGGTTGATCTAACTGAAAATGAGTGCTTTGCAATGGCTCTCCCGCATTGCTGGTTTCAGCAGAATCTAACACTTCTGGGCCAACTAGAGGTCCTTTATTAGTCACCCTCCAGGAAGACTGATCAATTCCTGGGCATTCTGTCTCACGAAACGTGCTGTGGATTGCAAAAAATTAGCAATAAATGACAACTTCCTTTCTTCTTTCTCATGACAAATTGCTATTATTACCCGTTTGCAAACAACAATAAAAAGGTTTATAGTTGAAAGGAGTGTCAGTGGACATTGTTTTTTCCAAGGTTTACCGACGAGTAATTCAATACTGGACGTGCACAGCAATTTGACTACTATTGTATGACATATAATGACAGATTTCCTAATTTAATGGAAATTTTCTCCTTAAAAGACTAGTATTTTGTTTTATACTAATCCCTATCAGTAGCAGCGTGCAATGTAGTTAACAAAATATTATGCTTTCTTGACACGTCACGACAAAGTTCCGTATTTCATAGAAGACTGACATTTTCATGTTTTTCTTACTTTTCCAAATAAGGAGGAAAGAATAAACTTCTTTATACATAGTGATTATTGTTGGAACAGATATATAATTTTGAATAAAATGTTTTCAAGGTAAATGCTTCCTTTAAGGTGTCATTCACAATTCAAAAAGTATGTGTTCCTATATGTTTTGAAACAAACCTTAATGAGGCACATTGTTGGGACACGATACTGAGGGATTTATCAAGAGTTGACAGAGCCAAGGTTGTTGCATTTAAGCCAGCTCCCATTGATGATGACTTGTACCTTCCCGATGAGGCAGGGTTGGAATTGTAATGTGTTACCCTTGAATCACATTTCTCCGGTGTTTTCTGCGATATGCATGTTCGAAATTTTGCTCGGGCGCTACAGAATAAAATGTTTTTACTTGGAATCGAATTTATTATCACATGAACACTGGTAAAATATGAGTGTGTTAGAATGTGAAAGATTTATGGAAATTGCGTGCAGCTTTCTTTTTGCGTGCACTAGTAAAACGCACAGTGTTTGTCAATTTTGGTGAAAGCTAGGTGCAGTCGGGAATTCGGGATATCTCATCTCATTTATGTCCACATTTATGTCCATTTTCTGAGTGACGGTGACAGGTCTTTTAATATAAGCGGACAAAAAGTGTTTAAAAGAAAATCCTCCTACATTGGCCATATCGTACATAATATTGAACAAAGCATTGTATGACTACGTAGTAAGTAGTATAGCATGGTAATCTTTCATAAATGTGTATGGCATATAGTATGCGGAAGTGTCATCGCGAAAGAAGCAACCGTTAACAACTTAATCGGTTTACAAGCTCGTGCATGCATATCAAATTAAAACAGAGCACATTTTCCCATAAAAATGACGCACAGCAATTTGTCAGGAATAGTGTTTTTGTGCAAGAAAGTTTGAATAAGAAAAAGGTAAACGATAATTGGATTGGGGTGACATGACATCAGTTTCAGTCAGTTGTCTGCCAGCCAAGCAAGTATTGAACGCATTGAAAGGATTGATAAGGATCAATATGTGTTTGTTTGGTCGGTGTATTCATTGAACTGCTAGTCTGTTGGGGTGAAAGTGGAATACCTACATATATTCTCATGCAGTTCAAAAAATTACTACCTTTGTATATACATGCAAACATGCTATTAATTTTAGGGTTATGCGAACAAAAGGTAAAGTGAACAACATGCGTTTTCAGTTTTCACTTTCTCTCCTAGTCCAGACAAGCCTCCACTTTCACAAAAACATTTCTCAAAGCACGTATGTGCGTATGAAACATATTTACAAAAGGGTGATGTCCTGTGAAGTGGTTTTAAATGACAAAATGATTGCATATTATTATCAACCAGGAAGCCTTTTGAAGTGAAAGAACTATTGTTATCATTGAAAGGTGAGGACATTAAGTTTCCCCGAAAGTAAAGAGCATTTCCGGCATGTCATGAATGGTGTTTTAGAAAATGACAAAACGTGCAGTACTATTTCAATCTAGTTTTTTACGAGTGCATTACATGATTATGTTGATATAACCGAATTTCGGGTTCACGGAATTCCACAATAGGCTTTCATTTGTAATGAAAAGCAAGAGTGGTGACAAAACTTCAACTTACCAGCATATTTGCTTTATGTTTGCCGATCCTCCAGATACCAAGTCAATCAAATAACGATACTGATTTCCGCAATAGGTTCCTTGGGTTGAGATCTTTTTGACACACGGTGCGTGGTGCAGGTACGCTGTCATTAAAGTATGTACTTACATTGTATTTATAATTAATTGAAATTTACATGAACATGTCTTTGAGTATATTATACCTTTTTGATAATCTTGGTCTTGACACAAAGTGGACATGGACACACTCGGATCTCTGAAAGCTTTGTCAAATTCCGTTTTCTGTTGCCTAGTCATGCAGCGACTAGTATAGCCTCTTATGCATGACGCCAAATTGTTCCATAAACTAGAAATATGAATGTGAACATGCACATATATGTATGTATATTTATCTCATTTAAAATGTTTGCAATAATCCATGAGCATTTTCATAAAAAGCAGTTTTGCATTGAGGGTTCCATTGGCTTACGTGCAAACTTTCTCCACAGACTTGGGGTTATCCGGAACAATTAGGTCCGAATCTTTGTAAAGCGGCTCTGCGTTATCAGCACATTTCTTCAACTGTTCATCGTGACACGTTTCAGGAGCAGGTATTAACGCTCCGTCACCTTCCCATCCTAAATGAGTACATAAACGGTTTGGGCATTTAATTGGAAAGGAATCCTTTCTCATGAAGAAGCCATGCAATAGCACAGCTTAAAACACCTCGAAATTTATAGAGTTATTGAATAGTTGTTTGTTTGATTCTTTTTGTAACAAATATGCCAAGCAGTTCTACCTAAAGTTTGGAACAGTCCCAATATGCACACAACTTCCCTGTTTTAAACAAGCTTACGATATGTAATTGTACGTTATGATAGTCTTCTATTTTGATTGAAAGTGTTTTTGACTTGATGTACCTGCCAAAAAGATTGCGTGCAGTGTGCCAGAAAACGGCCTAAATTGAGGTTACTACTATCCCCCTGACTGGTTCAGGTAAAGAAACCTTTCTCTTGCAATGCACGAACCATTAATTAGGTAAAATAGAAAAAAACACGCCACAAATAGCTATCATGTCATGTACAACAAAACGTTTTAGCATCAAACATCATATAATTAGTAATTATGCGGATGATACGTAAAGTCTAAAATTTTCAAAGTACGTACAACAATAAATCCTATAGGTTATGTGACTGATTCACTACCATAATGGGATGAAGCACACAAATAGATATACTGCAATTAGTAGAAAGTTTCTTTAATGAGCGTACTTGGCGATAAAACAAAATGTAAGCTGGTGATATGATGAACCCGTACAAAGATTCAGCGATGGTTACACTTGTCCTTTGTTCGAATTTGTACTTAGTACATCTTGTATTTGTTAATTATATGTGGGTAACATTTTTCGGGAAATTAACATAATTTCGAAGTGATTTTTAAGGATTCATCTTGCATTTTTGCACTTACATGCAATAATATACATATTATTGTATCGAACTGGACATAATATTTAGAATTGCAGTCAAAGGGGTTTCAGTAAGCCCAACTGTAAGACAATAAAACGCATGACAATGATATAATATTGCCATAAATTTTCTCATACACAGTGGGGAGGAGGAATCATACCCTGCTCGGGAAACGTGATCAACTGCACCGAAAAATGATTTTCTAAAAATAGTTTGAATTACAGAAGTATATTGGATGAGACTATGAGGCTATACGATTGAGTACTTATATCAAATAAACCAGGTTATGCTATAACAAGTTTAATGGAAACTAGGAAGGAAGCTCAAGAACAAAGTGCAAGGTTTATCGTGCATATATGACAAGGCCACAGTTATTATATTGCAAACGTTTTTAAAAGGCCGAGCATATACTTACTACATTTTGTTTTTCTATACTAGATCTCCGCATTCTTTTGATAATAAAATATTGAATTAGCAAAAGTCAAGAAGGAGGGATTTATTTATGTATCTTTTCCAAAAAAAATAGCCAATATCCACTGTCAGCAATAACTTACTACCCGAGAATTCGACATAATGTATTTCAGTTTGCTTACAAGTTACAAGCATATTATTTCTGCATCAATCAGCTTCGGTATTCTTTTAGATAAACCTTAATGTAATGTGTAGTGTAACACAATACAATACAGTAATAGTCAGGGTCATCGCTTTATGCAATGTGTGAAAGAGAAATGAAGAAACGAAAATCTCATGATGATATTTGTTAAATTCATAAGGATGGATTTATATTGTTTCTGAATAATATACTATTTGAGCTGAGCATCTCTGGTCTACATCTGCAAATGAGCTATAAAAATATTAATTATCGCCCAAAAAGATCTATGTAATAGTCAATTTTATAAGAAGAAACCACAAAGAATGTTTTGCAAATGATTATAATGAATTAAATGTACAATGACAAAAAGGATGTCAACAAAGTTGCAAAACCCACGGGAAAAGATTTCGGTACTGATATAATGCCAGCGTGCTTATTGTTTTTACAAAACTGCATAAACTACAAAATGACTGTATGTCTAGTATGGATGTAAATTAAGCAGCGTCAGTGTCAAATCTGTAAAGTATTTTTTAAAGTGATATAATGTGGCACATTGGCAGGCAATGCGTATAAATTATGTATCTTGTCCAACTCAGTGAACACAACATACTAATTTACTAGTAGATATGGGTAGTGGAACAATGAAGGAGTCAAGTACACATTAAAGGAGACGCTAGCCTGAACTCTACGCACTTTGCAACGTTACACAACATGAATTTTAGCCTACACTATCAAGATAATAGCCATCATCTTCTGAAATGCAAAAGTGCGTGTCATTCAATTCATTTCAGCGATGAGGAAGAAGCAGTGAATGTATGAGCTTTGTTTCATGATGTGTCCCACGTGGAAAGATTAAAGATAAATCCGCAAGTTGAGATTTGTTCGTGCAAAATAGATAAATAAATTCGTTATACTTACCAATAAGTACGAGGAAAAGTATATGTATCCACCAATTAAAATTCATTTTAGTCAACTGTTTAAGGACTAGCGATGGGATTGATTATTATGAGAAAGTGCTTCGTAAATGTTTACTAATTCACCTTTCTCAATATAAATTTTTCTACTTGTGCAATAAGATTGCACTTTACTAATAACGAAAACGTCTCACATGACACACTTTAACTTTATTTTACAAGGAATAATTATTAATAATTCAGAAGAATCACTCGTTGATTCGTACATTACACATAGGGTAAAATGCTGTGATAAGATTTTTAACGTTTCCTGTGCAAATCAAGATGGCTGCTACAGTGTGGCGTAGACTTGAAATACGTCATTATGCAATCAGGAAACTTTGCTTCTATGCATTTCCAAATATCAATAATATGTAAATGTTGTACACACCTTTGCACAAATGATTTTACACTGGAAATCGTAGACAACCTATTTAATACGGTTACCACATCACTGTTACTATTCAGCAAAACTATGTACTGTGCACCCTGAAACCGTCGAACTTATAGTGAAGCAGAGTCAATGCAATGGCAGGGGTTTCATGGACTTATGACTAGGTCAACTCAAGCTTATTCAGGAAACTGGCAAGAAGTTTGACTTCAACACGCGATTTTGTCATCTCAGAAAGAAATTCTTTGCCAGCCAGGCATATTGTAAGTCTCTCACAACTCACACACAACGCCAAACAAAGAGGCTAGCGAGCGTAGGAGAAGCGATAGACCAACCCCACACTTGGGTGGTTTTATGTTGGTTTTTACTTTTGCTGATATATATGAGCTTTTTAACAGTAGCCTTTACATCGCTCTACAGTTAATGCAAGTTTCAGCACATACTCTAAAAGCATTCGAGTTTTGGGAATAAAAAAGTACGAGTACTGTTTAGTTGGCTATATGCATGC
Organism: Entomobrya proxima; assembly: GCA_029691765.1. Classification (NCBI taxonomy): domain Eukaryota; kingdom Metazoa; phylum Arthropoda; class Collembola; order Entomobryomorpha; family Entomobryidae; genus Entomobrya; species Entomobrya proxima. The sequence continues at coordinate 7,843,181 of CM056170.1, read as the reverse complement.
AGGTAAGATTGTTTTTTATCGACAAAGGGTCAGTCAATGATCGTACACATGCCTCAGATGGCTGTTTTCCTATTTTTGGCTTAATCTGGCTTACACGCTAAAACAGAGGAAAACGTAGTGACATAATGTAATTATGATCAAAGTTCGACTTTTTTCGGGCTATATAACAACGACTTCACGAACATGCATGTTAGCTTTAATAATGTCTTCATAGTATAATATGCAAAGCTTCAAAACAACTTCTCAGTTACTGTTTCTCTGTGTTTTATAACAAACGTAAAAAATGAATAGGTTAAACAAGCGTACATGTATTTAACAGTTTCCTATGCTTGCTCCCGGTTTTTGGGTGTTGCAAAACATGCCCCTAATGATTTTGGCCTAGCTGTCGTTTTGTCCCATTTTATGAAACGCAATCTTTCATTTTTTCTTATGCATGTTTTCACAGTAAATGCAGATGTGCATGAATGTAAAAGTTAGTAACTTTAACTTGTTTCAGACGATATTGTGCATGAGCTAGTACGAGTGACGACTAATTTTTTTTAGATAATGGTTTGTATATAGGATTATGAAGTTTTGACAAATTATTAAACAAAATAGGACAAGTTACAAAACAGGACAAGTAGCTGGGATCCAATGCAGAATAAAAATTAAGTACAATATCTGATATGGTAATAGTTTGGTGAGGTCAACAATTTTAAAACTTTTCTTTTATCCCTCTTATAGTGCCACAGAGTCGTAATCGCTGCCTGCATTCTAGATTATTTTTTTTATCTGAGTTGTTGCATTGTTTTAAATGCTGCATATTATAAAGTTGCATCTTTCATGTGCTTCGGTTTGACAAAAAGGATACCTGTTATACTTTAAGATTTAAGACGCATGTCTATTATAGGTTAGAGTTCTGTCAGATTTTGAAACAACCACAATTGCAATTTTCCTATTTGCAACGAATTTACAGACACTTTGCGAAAGGGTGAGTGCCTGGGGAAATGTGAGACAGCATGAATCTCTCGAAGGTTTGCAGTCGTAGTCTATATATAATGCATTTTTCTCTTCTGAGACACAGTTGTATTGATTTTGCAGCATTTTTCTTTCACAGTCACACTGTATTCCTTCATATTTTCTCACCTTTATGAGTCATTTCGAGATTTGATTGATAAGGCCACTTGGAATACAGCAATTGCCGTTGCCTAAATTCACACTGCTGTATGTGCGTTTCAAAACATCAAGAAAAATGGCTATTCGTGTAAAGAAAGCTGAAAGAAAGTTGGCTTTCTTTGTATGGCTTTCTGAATTTTTTACACTACGTTCGGTATTCAATGGAAAGAAGTAAAATATTTTGCCACGCCACAGACCGTTCATCTAAAATTCTTGGTGTTACAAGCTTTTGTGTTGACTTTAATCATCAGGCAGCAAGCAACCCCTCCGAGCTACTTCGTTTCCATTTCCCACAGCAGCCAGCACACAATATCTGGAAATGTCATTACTACAAGTACCTATAATAGTATCATTATTCCCCGTCTGGATCTCAATAGCCACCCCGTACAACACAGTGACAGATCAATTCGTATCCTTCAGAAAAACTAATTTCCACGGGAAGAATGGAGAAATGGGTGCTTGGTGGTATTTCTTGCTGCTGACATAGTTGAATTAGGGAGGAAATCGAATATGTATTGAGTTGCGTGCACGTGTGAAGTGGCATGAGAAGCGTTGCATGCTTGTATGATTTTGATTAAGGTGGATATGCATAATCTTCTATGAGGTAATGTTGTGTGTTAACCATTATCATCCTATTCAAAGGGTAAAATATATTTGAGCACTGAATTTCATACTATTTGTCCTTGTTGCACCAAATGCAAAAAAGGTATAAAAGTGTATGTAATTAAGACGATGCATGTAGTTAAAGTTCCCACACACTTGACCGTAAATTAGTTTTGACTTTTATAATAGAATGTCGACGGTAAATGAGTGGGCGTCAGACGCTTGCGGTAAAAAAGTTTCGCATTTATGAAACTTGTCAATTATGTCAATGTTGATGTTTTTCCCAATAATTCAATGATATCAGAGCTTGATTCTTTATTGTGATGTGTAAGAAATCTATATACCATTATTCAATGTTAGAAATACATGATACATTTAATAGAACAATAACAAATAGTATTCATAACATGACACGGTCACTTAGTCTTGTATAAGTATATATAAACCGGTAATAATTTTTTTGGTTTAGCTACCAGCTTTCAGTTATTTATAACCTGCTACTATCAGTATGCTTCAATATGTTTATGTTTTTTACTACCCATCAAAAGTTTCAATTTACAAAAGCTCTTCCAAGCTAACAAAGTTATTCAGATCTAATAGTTTACTTGTAAGTACAATTTTAAATACACGTTGTTGATACAGTAGATCTGTGAATCACATTATCAATAAATACAAGGGAAGCTCTAAAATTGCTTAAAATATTGATTTATATTGTTAGTAAAAACTGTACATTAATCAACTAACAATAAAATGGCAGCATGTTAAAAATTGCAATATAGAGCACGCTTAATAATTAACAAACATATTGGACGGAATACCAAAACCAGTAAATAAATATATTTAATAATTAATTAAAAACTTCAACATAACAACTTAAAATGCATAACCTTTACTATACTTGAGAAGACGATAGATTAAAACCGAAAGTGGAGATTCGATATAAAACTGTCTATATTACGAACACAATTAAAAACTTTATATGTGCACAATGTCATCTTGATTAAAAAGAAAAATGTTTTCAGGTAATTAGATTGTGAAAAATACTGAAGTACTGTAAAACGAGACGCAGCATTGAAGTTTTTAAACAACTGTCAATTTTGTCTAGTGTTCGTTTGATTCAGACTTTGTGAGAGAGCTAAAGTATACATGTTGTACAATGCCATTCCAAAGATACAAAATTAAGTACAAAGAAAATTGATTAAGTAATACCGACTTGATAATTATGGCAAGTTTGCAGAGATGTTATGCTGCATGGCATGGTACATTTTTGTTAAAGTGGAGAACATTAGATTTTCATGACTCATGCATGAGTTCATGACGTTGGTGTTGTGCTACATAAGGAAGTGGCAATGAACAAAAGAAAAGAGAAAAAGATCACAGTCATGGAAGAATTAAGTATTGAGCTGCCAGCAAATACTGGGCAATACGGACACTGGTAGCTACCGCACACTTGACAGATATCCAACATGTAGAGATCCAAGGCTTCAAATATGGTTTCATTAAACCGTTCCGGCGCGTAGTAATCATACACACGCACAGACAAGTACCGGGTCATGTTAGCAACTGGATACCACCTTTGTAAAGTGAAGTTCACACAAGTTGGATTGATTTCCAGCTGGAAAAGAAATTAAACCATGTCAAACGTGATTGATTGTACATGCAAACTAGCTGAAACGCATGTGCACATGAAAAACAAAGCTCTACTTTTCATTAATTATATACTTACATAATCAAAATAGAAAATGACTTTCTCCGGGAAATATCTAGCACGCCGAAGGGTGGGAACCATTCCATATTTCACATAATCATCTAGTTTCATTTGATGAACAAAATATCCTGTGGGAACTGTTACTTCCAGAACAGCCATGCCCGACCTTTCGGATTCTTCTTGATATGTCCATCTATATAAATTATGTATAAATAATTATAATGTAGTATGTAACATAATAGTGCAGAATAACATTGATAGATTTTCCTGATCTGCTCATACCGTTGGCATATCCAGTAATCAATCAATGATGCGTTTCTTCCAATATAACGTGCTTCAGGCACCAAATCAAAAGCCTTTATAGGAGGATCCGTTATGAATCTGTCTCTATCCACTCCATACTGAGCCTGCATTTGAAGCAGGGCATATCCAGCTCCTTTCACCTGTACTTTTACACTGCCGTATGCATTCGGTATCTGAAAATACATGAGAAGCAGGCTAAATTACAAGCTACCACTTAACCTATTTCTCGCAACATGCTTACAGAATATTTTAGAGAAAGTAGGTAATTGCTTTCTCATGCATGTCAAAGTAAACCAAGCTCATATCTAACCTTTAGAACTTGACGGGTGGATAACTGATCTGCATTGATACGGAATGTGGTGACAACGTCTGGAATGGCAACGGATTCGATTGTAACGGTCAAATCAGTAATATTTCTTATGTTCGATCTAATTGTGAATTCAACTAGAGCCTTCATTGCTGCCGCAGTATCCTACGTAAGTAAATTCGCATTTTATTACGTGAATGACCTCAAAATCTCAATAAATTGGAATACATACCTAAAACGAAATATGCTTTACTTATACTAACCTGTGTCGATGCCCAACCACCATCGTATAACCGTTGACTGTTAAGCCATCTCACAATACGTTGCATGAGCACCACTTCCTGTCGAACAACATATACCATCAGAGCATAAGATGTGGTCTCTATGTTTCCAGAGTCATACTTGTGCGGAAGACGTGGAAGCAAAAATGGTTTGTTGTTCTCTAGCTTGTAATCAGGCGTGGGAACCCTCTCCTTTCCCCAATATTCCAAATCATCTAAACAATTTATTATGATAATAAAATACAGATAAACAATTCCGACTTTCGGTTCGTTTTCGCACTCGCTTTTTCTTGTACATTCAGCACAATATATTATATGCTTATTGTACCTGACTGCTGTTTTGCTCCAGAGAGAATTATGAACGCTGCGTCAGCTTTCGGACTTTTTGTTAGCAGCAATGCATAAGCAACGAGAGCAATTTGATATGGATCTGCAGTATATTTTAGCTGGTCTACTTGGATTTCCAAATAGTTTATAGCTTTCTGACGTGCGACAGCAACTCTCGGACCAGAAACCTATGCATAAAGCATTCAATTAATTAAATTCATCAAAATTGCGTGCGTTTTGAGTACATGCAAAACGTGTTTTTTAATGCTGACGATTTTGGTTTATACTTACCCCAGGTATGTCTTTGACAGTGTGCAAAGCAATGAGTACATGTGCCGTCAGTGTAATGTTGGGACTGTAAATGTTGCCTAAATATTCTTCTGTATCGTTCAATCTTCTACTAATGTATGGTGAAACTTCGTAGAAAGACCCTTCTTCAGTTTGGTAGTCCAAAAGCCAATGAACTGCTTTTGTTATTACCTATAAGGTATAAATTGGTTAAAACTTTTAATAACACATTGACTGCATGAAAACAAGGTACCACATAAATGTACTTTCTTACGTTATGATCGATGTATAAAAAGTTTTCCCACTCATTGAAACTTGCTTCCGTAAAAACTTTTGCACAATACGAGGTTACCCAAACGCTAGGAGACGAGTTATTCCAGTCGCTCCTAAAGTGACTGAAGGAGCCGTCCTCATTTTGGAAACTTAATTGTCGCAGATACAGGATGTTGAGATGATGAAATGCATCTCGGTAGGTAGTTTTGTTTCTTTGATTCGTTAATCGTAGATAAAGTAGCGTGTAGAAATTAGCAGCAAAGCTAAACATATTCTGCTCCGCCGAATCCATTGGTTTTTTGATGAGAGAGGAAGCATTAACTGGCATTTGTGGGAATGCGGGTCCCACAACATCTCCAACAACCGAGATTTCAGCCAAATTGGAACTGTAGACGTAGTATCTGTCAAAGTCGTAAGGGATTATGGGAGATTCCGTTACATTAATATGCATGTATTGCAAAAAGAACGATCTGCTACTAAGATCCAGTAACACGGAAGTATGACGGTACTGTGGTACACCATCAGGTTCAATTCGTAGCTTTCTCGTTATTTCATCTCGTGCAATTTGTCCTATGAGCCTGATGTTCACTTCGATTTCTCCTAATACAGTAGCTACGATAGGAAGATGAACCTGCACACTATCTTGAGCACGTATCCATATTAAGTGCTGATGTTCACCCATTGATGTTCTAGGCCCGTAGGACTGAACTATGCCATATGATTCAACGTGGATAAACTTGTAATTTGGAGAATTTGCTAAAACCACCATAACTTCAATATCCTTCATCATGTAATTAAAAACGGTGACTCGAATTCCAACTTGTTCTCCTTGTCTGCAAACTTCGGGCATTTCCACATTCATGAACAACGGACGAACACCAGAATACTGCAAGATTAGAAATTTTTTTACTCAACATATAATTCCACTTGAAGAAAGTTTATTACTACATTAAAAGTTCTTACAATGATGGGTTTACGTAACAATCCAAAGCCTGATTTAGGGCTCACGCCAATGGAAGATACCATCCAAAGAGCAGGTCTTTGTGGAACGGGAAGACTAAAGATGCTGTACCCATGAGGTCCGATATTCAAATCTTTCCACAGCCACACGTTTTCATACAACCGTAGCATTCGGTTGATTCGATGAAGTTTAAATTCAATCAATTCCGTTGCATTGAACCAATTACCTATGTAAAATTTAAGACGCATGATAACTTTTTCCTATTATAAGAAAATCTGACTTGGAAAAGCATAAAAAACCGCGTACAGTTAGACTCATCCGTTCCGTCAGAACAGTCTTTGTTCCCGTCACATTTTCTCTCTATAAAGTAGCATCCCCCAGTGAGACAAGAATACTGCCCGGCTGTCTCATTGCAGTAATCCAAACGACGTGGAAGAGGAATATCGGAGAACACAACCAGTCCGGAATATCTATAAAAAAGTGAGATTTTATAACATTACCAGAATAAATATATGATCTTCTTTACAGGAAGGGTTTTATGGTAATTCTTTACTTACTCAAACGTTCTGTTTGCATCGATTCCAAAGGAATGTGTTGGAAAATATACAATATCATCAGGAAGGCCTTCTCGTGAGATCCATCTATGTATTAAGGTTCCATTGCTTTCTTCATCAAAAGTTATCATCTTGCTGAGTACCTAAAAAAGAGTTTATATTCCCTATACTTTCCTTTTTATCTTTTGTAATGTGGTAAATTGTGTGAAAAAAACTTAGAAACTCGTTATACCTCTCCGTAGGAAATATCATTTCCAGCTTGCATTGTATAAAAAGCTGCATCTATACCAGACAATCCTACGTATGCCCCGGGCTCTCCACGGATTATAACTTCTACGATATTGTTCGTCTTCTCTTTTTTGTTGTTTATTTGCACAGTGAACTGTTCATAAAACGTAAGTTTTTAAAGTAAGCACATATTGCAACAATCTTGGTATGCTAGAATCCAAGTTAAATGAAAAAAGTTGAAGCACTCACATTATTACGCGAGATTCCATTAACGGGGAACGTAAGTGCATCCGAAACTACATCTCCATACCGGGAAATATGATACACGACGATTGTGGCAGCAGGGGCCATCTCGGGTGCCACTGAGTAAAAGCATAGAAACCACAAATAAATAAAGCAAATATAATAAAGCGATAAATAAATTTATCTCCTTCCATATATCTAGTTCTAACCCGAAATTGCAAAGGTTCTAATGGTAGCATCCATAATCTCACTCCCGCTGAGGAGGATCACGCCCTTGCTCATAATGAGATAGGAAAAGCGATCCATGTAGAAATTTCCTCGCACGTGGAAGATAATATACTCTCCAACCTGCGTTAAGGGGCATATAAAGTAGATTGCATTTTATAAAGCCAGGTCATAGAAAATCTCATTTTAAAATGCATTATTCTAAAGCAAATGCAATAACCTTTGGTGCATCCGTAGAAGAGGTAACCCGAATGTGTCGATTCTTTGGGGAGAAGTGAGCTACAGCTACAATTTCTGCTGTTGCAGTCTCCTGATATTGATTGTTGTACACAGCATAAATTCTTAAAGAGTGTACATCGTTCATAAGCTGAGATGTCTGACGTGATCTCTCTGGTGCTATTATATATTCAAATGAAGTGAAAATAATAGCAATCAAATTGTAATCAAAGGGGGAATTTCAATTCAACAGTGCTTAATTTTGATTTTGCTTACCTCCTATCTCTTGCTTTAAATCAACTGTCACTTGCCACACCCCCGGTGAGTTACGCAGCATTTGAATATGTCTTGCACCTAGCTTTCTACGTCCTCCACCACGCATGATAATTTCCGGTTGTATTTCCAGATTGCTTGTCAGCAAGCGTTCAAATAATAGGGGTGAGCCATCGTGATAAGCGATAGTCAACTAGAGTAGAATGCATGCATTTCATCAAAGTTAAATCTAATTATCGACCCTAAATACTCCACTCTCCCGCGTCATAAATATCTCCTTCAGGATCAATGCATCTTTTATAACTTGACTTACGTAGCATGTAAACGGCATATTGGGCTTGAACACCTGAGGGGAGCCTCCGAGAAACTGAAGCGAAAGGCTAGAGTTATAAATCCTGGCTTTAGAAAATCCTACTTCCACTTCATTCCAGTAATGGTCCCCTACTTCTGCTCTCACTTCTACTTCCACGTTGTCTAGAACTGTTACACTCCGCTCAATCTCCCACATTGGAAAGTGAAACTCAAAGTGCCCCTTAAACTGAACGAGAAAATGAAAAGTTTTATTACGTTATATACTCATTCGTATTGATAAAGAGTGATAAAATTTTATTTCATAAGTAGTAATGAAGACTCACGTCAGGCTCATAAATATGAAGTCTTGGGTATTGGTCAAACAACGAAGTTCTCACTGCTGGAAGTGGTCTTCCAGCTATAATGATAGGCTTAATAATTGCTATGATAGACAGATTGCCCCGAACTGGACCACCGTGTGTAAAGTTTGCTACAACTTCACCCCTCAAATACTGGTCCGTGTCAAATGCAAAGGCAGGCATGGTCACGTTTACCTGAACAAAGAAAATTTATTATTGTCAAGTTACATTCAGACAATAAAACTAATTACAAAGTGCATAGCCATAAAACTATTATACCAACCTCGAATCTTGGCTGGTAGTATTCTTCCACTAAAAATTGCTTTTCTTCAATTTGTTGCAAAGCCTGAACTCTAATGGTGTAATTTCCGAAAATAGGCTGGTCTGCAAGTTGGTAGCTCAGACTGACGGCCCCAAAATTGGACTAGTACCAAAAAAGTGATAAGTTTGTGTTTGTAGTAAATGTTTTTTTAACATTTACCATCATTTTGAAAACACGTTAAAACATGAAACTTTTTCCCTTACCGTTCGGGATAACCACCTTCGCACAACATTTCCCTTGGGATCCAGCATATAAACATCCACGGCATCGTCAAATGCTTTTAATGCAGTGTTGATAGGAATGGCACGGAATCGCACTGGAAAAAAGAAAAACCGAGCCGTGAACATGTATGCGATAAAGCATATTTTAACGATAGAATTGCTAGGATTTCATGTGACATTTATGACTACTATTTCCCCTTTTAACCATTTTTCCATGAAAGGATTGTCATTAGATTGAATCAAATGCGTTTCCAGAAACTGAACGAAACCACATAAAAGTACAATATTTTCAATATTGTAAAATTGGGTAAAATTTCCCTAGTCACTAGTCGAGAGTGAGAAAAAACGTATGCTGTATGGGGTGAATTGTCTGTCTGGCATGCCCGAAACCATTATGCTGTTTCTTATCACAAAACAATTATCGAATACGTGTTGTAAATTGTAAACCGTTTAAAACGTCGTTTGCAATTAAAAATGTAGTTAAGTTGTCAGAGCTTACGACATGAAAGCATTGTAGTTATACAATGCACGATAAGCAAGTTCCAGCATTCAATGCACATACCCACAATAACGCATTAGTGAAATCAATGATTCGAAATGCTTACCAGTTTGGCCTTGCATGTAAATAGGTTTGTCAGTCTGTATAAAAATGGTCATAGAACGACCAGAGAAAGTAAGTTGGGTTTCATTAACAAAAGCAGTTCCTCCAACCAGGCCATTATCGTTCCCCTGAAAAGTGACAGAAAACTTGATTTAGAATTTTGAAAAATATTCTATGAATTGCCACAAGAATAGGAATTTGGTACTCCTTCAATACGTTAGAACAAGTACGCACACGTAGGTATGGACCATTGAAACAGAAAAGTGAAACAACTAAACGTGACCTAACGATTGAAGAACAAAGAAGAATTGACATACTAGTAAGATTGCAATCAACTTCTGTATTTCAATTTCAAGGGTCCATTTTGTGTACTTGACCTCTACATTAATACAAAAATAAATAATAATTTAGTTACGCACCTCCACTCTCAGTCTGTAATCGCCATCAATACTCGTTCGAGGCACCTAGTAAAGAAAAAAACAGAAAATATTATTGTACTTGCATAAAAACAATTACGTACGTAATGTCATAACTTTTCATTAGCAGCATGTCACATTTATACTTATTTTTAGAACTTTGTTCATTTTCATTCTTTTTTGTGTGACCCAGCACAACTTCAAAAACAAAGAAAAGTATCTTAGGTAAGATGGTACAGTGACACACCACAAAATGCTTACGCAAAACATTAAGGTTCACGTAAACCATGAGAGCAATGAAGATTACCCACGTTAATTATTATGTGATTTCGGAACGTATAGATGCATTCAACTAGTTTGCCGGGAATGTTTGAGTTCGCGATGTGGCTGTTCCTCAAATACTACACACATTTAGCTGGTCATGCTCTTGAAAAACAAACGGACACGTTTTCGTTTTTCATATTATGTGATGATGGTTTAAGGATGCGCAATTAAGGTTACCCTTGTGAAAAAAAAGGGCTACCCACATGCAATTAAGGTTACCCACTTGTAATTAAGGTTACCCACCAGCAATTAAGGTTACTCATATGCAATTAAGGTTACCCAGGCCCAACTAAGGTTACCCATGTGGAAATAAGATTACCCACTTGCAGTTAAGGTCACCCATGTGGAAATAAGGTTACCCACATGCAATTAAGGTTACCCACTTGTAATTAAGGTTACCCACTTGTAATTAAGGTTACCCACCAGCAATTAAGGTTACTCATATGCAATTAAGGTTACTCATATGAAATTAAGATTACCCATGTGCAATTAAGGTTACTCACATGCAATTAAGGTTACTCATATGCAATTATGGTTACTCATATGCAAGTAAGGTTACTCATATGCAATTAAGGTTACCCATGTGGAAATAAGATTACCCACTTGCAGTAAAGGTTACCCATGTGGAAATAAGGTTACACACAAGCAATTAAGGTTACCCACCAGTAATTAAGGTTACCCACATGCAATTAAGGTTACCCACTTGCAATAAAGGTTACTCATACGCAATTAAGGTTACTCATACGCAATTAAGGTTACTCATACGCAATTAAGGTTACCCATATGGAAATAAAGCTACCCATGAGCAATTAAGGTTACCCACATGCAATTAAGGTTACCCATGTGGAAATAAGATTACCCACTTGCAGTTAAGGTCACCCATGTGGAAATAAGGTTACCCACATGCAATTAAGGTTACCCACTTGTAATTAAGGTTACCCACTTGTAATTAAGGTTACCCACCAGCAATTAAGGTTACTCATATGCAATTAAGGTTACTCATATGAAATTAAGATTACCCATGTGCAACTAAGGTTACCCACATGCAATTAAGGTTACTCATATGCAATTATGGTTACTCATATGCAATTAAGGTTACTCATATGCAATTAAGGTTACCCATGTGGAAATAAGATCACCCACTTGCAGTAAAGGTTACCCATGTGGAAATAAGGTTACACACATGCAATTAAGGTTACTCATATGCAATTATGGTTACCCATGTGGAAATAAGGTTACACACATGCAATTAAGGTTACTCATATGCAATTATGGTTACTCATATGCAATTAAGGTTACTCATATGCAATTAAGGTTACCCATGTGGAAATAAGATTACCCACTTGCAATTAAGGTTACTCATATGAAATTAAGATTACCCATGTGCAATTAAGGTTACCCACATGCAATTAAGGTTACTCATATGCAATTATGGTTACTCATATGCAATTAAGGTTACTCATATTCAATTAAGGTTACTCATATGCAATTAAGGTTACTCATATGCAATTAAGGTTACTCATATGCAATTATGGTTACTCATATGCAATTAAAGTTACTCATATGCAATTAAGGTTACTCATATGCAATTAAAGTTACTCATATGCAATTAAGGTTACTCATATGCAATTAAGGTTACTCATATGCAATTAAGGTTACTCATATGCAATTAAGGTTACTCATACGCAATTAAGGTTACCCATGTGGAAATAAAGCTACCCATGAGCAATTAAGGTTACGCATGTTCAATTAAGCTTACCCATGGATAATTAAGGTTACTCATGTGTAATTAAGATAACCCATGTGTAATTAAGGTTACTCATGTGTAATTAAGGTTACCCATATGTAATTAAGGTTACCCATGTGTAATTAAGGTTACGCATGTGTAATTAAGGTTATTTATGTGCAATTATGGTTACTTATGTGCAATTAAGCCTACCCACTGGTAATTAAGGCTACATACGTTCAATTTTGGTTATCCATATGCATTTAAGGTTACATACTTTCAATTAAGGTTACCCATGTGTAATTAAGGTTACCAATATGCAATTAAGGTTACCCATGTGGAAATAAAGCTACACATGAGCAATTAAGGTTACCCATGAGCAATTGAGGTTACCCACGTGCAATTAAGTTTACACATTTGTAATTAAGGTTACCCATGTGTAATTAAGGTTACTCATGTGTAATTAAGGTTACTCATGTGTAATTAAGGTTACTCATGTGTAATTAAGGTTACCCATATGTAATTAAGGTTGCCCATGTGTAATTAAGGTTACGCATGTGTAATTAAGGTTATTTATGTGCAATTAAGGTTACGTATGTGCAATTAAGCTTACCCACTGGCAATTAAGGCTACATACGTTCAATTTTGGTTATCCATATGCATTTAAGGTTACATACTTTCAATTAAGGTTACCCATGTGTAATTAAGGTTACCAATATGCAATTAAGGTTACCCATGTGGAAATAAAGCTACACATGAGCAATTAAGGTTACCCATGAGCAATTGAGGTTACCCACGTGCAATTAAGTTTACACACGTGCAATTAAGGTTACGCATGTTCAATTAAGCTTACCCATGTGTAATTAAGTTTACTCATTTGTAATTAAGGTTACCCATGTGTAATTAAGGTTACTCATGTGTAATTAAGGTTACTCATGTGTAATTAAGGTTACTCATGTGTAATTAAGGTTACTCATGTGTAATTAAGGTTACCCATATGTAATTAAGGTTGCCCATGTGTAATTAAGGTTACGCATGTGTAATTAAGGTTATTTATGTGCAATTAAGGTTACGTATGTGCAATTAAGCTTACCCACTGGCAATTAAGGCTACATACGTTCAATTTTGGTTATCCATATGCATTTAAGGTTACCCATGTGTAATTTCGGTTACATACGTTCAATTAAGGTTACCAATATGCAATTAAGGTTACTCATGTGTAATTAAGGTCATCCATGTGCAATTAAGGTTAGGTAAGGTTATTTAATTGGATAGCCAGTTAGTTAATTAATTGGTTTGGATAGTAGGATTTAAGTGGATAACCTTAATTGCACCTGGGTAACCTTAATTGCACATGGGTAACCTTAATTCCGCATGGGTAACCTTAATTGCACATGGGTAACCTTAATTGCACATGGGTAACCTTAATTGCACATGGGTAGCCTTAATTGCACATGGGTAACCTTAATTGTACATGAGTAGCCTTAATTGCACATGGGTAACCTTAATTCCGCATGGGTAACCTTAATTGCACATGGGTAACCTTAATTGCACATGGGTAACCTTAATTGCACATGGGTAGCCTTAATTGCACATGGGTAACCTTAATTGTACATGAGTAGCCTTAATTGCACATGGGTAACCTTAACTGCACATGGGTAACCTTAATTGCAAGTGTGTAACCTTTGCATGCGTGTAACCTTAATTGCAAGTGTGTAACCTTTGCATGCATGTGGATAACCTTAATTTAACATGAATAACCTTAATTGCACGTGGGTAAAAGTTTTTGCAAATTATGATGCAGTTAAAGTATAGTGGGGAGTATCTAATTTACGTGAACCGTGCTGCTACCGACAGTCGGATTAGTTAAGATGGGATGCTCATAAATAAAAATGAAAAGTTCCAAAAGAATGCCATGAGGGCACGAAATCCTCTTACAACTGTGCAGTTTGTCTCATAAAAGAGTTGTGTCATAGTTGTTCTTGCAATAATTGGATTTCGAATGAACATATACCAATATTCCTCTTCATACAGTATTACATACAGCAAACTGACTTTCTTGAACATCATTTACTTACCCTGATCATGAGCGTCTCTGGAATATTAGGCTGACATATCTTCGTGTCTGATCCAATATCAACCCCATTTCTAAGAAGGGAAGCTCGCACTTCTATTTCTTGATGTTGTACTTGTCCTTGAAAGAGGGTGACAGCAACACGATAAACTTGTCCAGGACGAACCATTTTGCTCGCGACAACGAAATAGCGCCTAAATGACATAAACAGGAGTGCATCAGCATCATATTTTCACTTGGCTCAGTTATCGTTCAACAGTATGTCATTATTATGAAGGGGTGACAGTGAAAGACAGGCGGCTTCATTTAATTCCATTAACAAAGACAAAGTTAATGTAGCATAAGCATTAGCATTATCCAGGAAACTGAACTGAACATATTTTAAAAGGAGGACTTTTGCCCAAAGAATTGAAAATACGCCCACTATCTTAAAGCTTTAGCCAAAGAATGATAAAATTAGATTCAAAGCATGAAAAATAACAGATCTAACACCTACAGAAGAAACATCTTAAGGAAACCCAGCTGCCACAGCGGTTTTCAAAGACATCAATGTTTATCCTCATTTTTTATCGATTAGTGTTCAACCCGGTACCAAACCCCATCATCAACATGACAGAGTTAAAATGTACACACGCAATTCTGCCTGCCCGATTCGGAAAGCTAAAAAGGAGAATAATATTTTAAGGCTATGCTTCTTGTAAAACATGAAAGAAACACGAAAGATCACTTTGTGACTTCTCTCAGTTCTCTACTCGAACGGAGAGAACTTAAACTAGAACCGAGCAAATGAATGCTGGATCGATACAGAGGTAAAAATCTGTACTTGTCTATTTTCTTCTCTGAAAATCTGAGAAGTTTTCGAAATTCTCTGTCAAACAAAAATTGTATCTCAGCTATTTCATAATATAAAAATTACTATTATTTCCATTACCAAAGTTTTGTGATAATGAGAATGTTGGGAATGTTTCAAGAGCTATACTAGATAGGGAAAAATAAGAAAGATAAAGAAAATGCTAATCAAGCTAGCTACTACTCATATGTTACTTTAAGCATGTAAATATATTGCAATAAAGTAAAGACTTTGCAATAAAACCTGAGTGTGAAGTTTAGTTAAATAAAAGACGGAAGGAAAGCGATATATGCGAATTTGTTTTCTCCGTTTTCTTTTATGTATTTGAACTTATAGTAGCAGTAACCAATGTGGGAGGACCTAGAAACGTGTAAACATTTACATCCCAAATGTCAAGACCAACAAAACCACTTGCCACAGTAAAGCGAAAGAAAACTTTCACATGTCATATAGCGTACATACAACTCATACAACGGTAATAAACCTTTAACTTGAGAATACTCTGGGAATTTAGTGAGTTTTGTATTCAGATAATTTTATATAGAATATAATATCATCACATTTGAATCGTAAACAAGATGGAGATTACAAACTGTGTAACTACGCATGGCTGCAAATTATTGCGTTAGCAAACATTTTGGTCACGACTTTGCCTTTTCAAATGAAGAGATTTTCATGTTAGCACATATGCTAATATAGTATTTATCAGAAAAAATTGAAGACTGCACTGCAGACTTTCCTGTCTGAATTTAACCTAATAATTCTTATCGCCAGCCAGCCAGCAAAGCATATTTTTAGCTCATCAAAATGATATGGTATGATTGTTAGAACTACAAGTCCTTGCTTGATGTGATAAAATCTCATACATGTTCTCTTTTTCGTCATTTTCTTCTCTGCAGATTCTGAAGCCGAAAAGACTATGGTTGACTATGGTTCAATGCTTTGGGAGAATAAAACCACGACCTAGTTCCATGAAAACCAGCATAAGGAACTTTATGGCAAATGTAAACTTTTTGTTGAATTCAAAATGTTCTATCTAAGGTTGTTATATCGTTATATGTTAAGTGTAACATAAAAGTACACAGCACAATACAATGAGGAATGAAAAACGTACATGCATGGCAAAAACAAAAATAACACATCCACTTGGTTTGGTAGCAATTTAAAATGCCCAAATTGTAAATCACATTTTTGGCAGCTTTAATAAGATAATACCATACATCACGAATCATGAACAAAACCCAGCACCAGATGGGCAAACGCACAGTACGAGTAGGGTAAGAGTCAGCATTCAAGCATTACTAATTTACCCCAAATTGGAAAGGTTACATAGAAAGCAGCACAAGCATGAACAGAAGTGTTTACCGTGAAACGCAAAGATAAAACAAGACTTACGGTTCCTTGATAAGGGTATTCCGAGCGTTCTGATTGAAGTTGAAATTGGGCCCAGTCGCACTTCCCCCAAATGGAAAGTTTGGAGTTTGTCCCCGGCGGTTATTATTATTGTTGTTATTAAACGAAGTAAACCCTTGATCTGGTGTTCTCTGCCTGGTATCCTGATTATTGTTGATTCTATTCCTATTGGTCGTTGTGGGGCCAAAGCTGGAAAACGGATCTTGAGGTCTTGGGTTTCTTCCAAAGGGCAACTCGTCTCTCTCAGTACTACTACCAGGCTGAAAACGGTTATTATTAAATGTTCTACTGTCTTCTCGATCACCAGAACCCTGTTGTCCTCCACGTGTATTTCCTCTGTCTCTATTACTAAAGAAATCATCGTTTCCTTGTTGGTTTCTCGACCTTTCTCTGTCGTTTGATCTTTGTTCATCATCAATCGAGTTAAAATCAGAGAAAGGTGGTCTCCGTTGAACTTGTGCTTGTGGGGAAGGGACGGGATGCGGATCGTTGGAATCTTCCCTCTTTAGGGATCTTTGATTGTTTTGATTAATACTAGTAAGAAAATCGGGTACAAAAGAAGAAGTGGATGCGGGAGTAGTAGGGGACGCTTGTCTACTCCAAGGTAAGCTGCTATCACCAACGGCATTTTTAGTTTCTTCTCCTGATTGTACTAGCAGAGGTTTAGACGAGCTTCCTGGAACTTGGCCAGAACATCCTCCGACCCATACCAGGAATAAGACAAAAAGTCTTATTGACTGGCATTGGTCACTTTTTAAAATACTTAGCTTCATAGCTACTGCTTTATCTTCATCTGTACGTCCTTGCTAGAACAAGAAAGAAAACATGGAAAGATTTATTCAACAATATCTTCAAAGTCCGTACTTTTTATTTGTTTCCCTATATGTATTCCTTTAAAACGCTACTTTCTCTTCGTTATTTGTGAATGGATGCGAGTTGATGTGCCTTTAGGAATAGACAACGTTTACAACACAACTATATAACATGGTAGCATTAATCTTTTGAAGCGCATGGACTAAGTAGGTGTATGTAAGATATATATTAACTATATACTATACTTTAACGCAGTCAAGAAAATCATTTATGCCTTTAGTGTTGTTAAGCTAGCATAGGTACTTCCTTTCACATTTTTCATCTCTTTTCATTGCTGCCTCATGGGTTCCAAAATGCATGCATACAGTTTATACTCTACTGTAGTAAAGTAACATCTCGCCTTTTAAAGATTGTTTTACTTAATATTTCAGCCAAATGACACGTCATTTCTTATCATCCTCATTATTCAGTCCCTTCTCCTAAGCTATCCATCAATTCACAAATCAAACACAATTTCCTACTGAAGCCCCCTTCTCTTGTAATAAGTGAATGAAAGTTTAAGTAAAAGCGAGAAACCCATGATGAAACCTCATTTCTCTTATTATTACTTTCCTTCTTCTTACCGTTTATCATTTATGTCCAATGCTCAGTCTACATATATAAGAAACCATTTGGTGGAATGAAAAGAGATATTTTCCTCAGAGCTCCCCTTTCCCTAGAAGTGTGTATATCTAAAGCAGCGTAATATTGTCGTTTATAACATATGTCGCGGGGGAACGTGCTATGAATGACAATGTGGTTAAAGTTTTTGATTCTACTGATGATCCATCAAATATTTTATTACTACCAATTTCCAAGAAAGTTAAACATCCTAAAGTAAATGCACTTTTACTAGAAGCCTTTACAAAAACATTGTATAAGGGCAACAATAATCGATAATGAAAATCAACGAAATATGAGTGTCGTATTACAAGAAGTTATCATGTTCCTTTACTCCAAAATATGAAATCTCCCTTGCCTAGTACCAGAACTTGGTCTTGTGCATTTGGAAATCACTGAATGCCTTAATAATAATAGCCGATGAACACGAGAGGAATCATGAAGGGTGGCTTAGGAATTTGGATAAACGGAACAAGTTCGTGCAAAAAGAGAAAAAAGTAAACACATTTGTATGACATACGCGAACGCACGCATCACGCACTCTAGGCATAGTTAACATTCACTCCATTCGCCCATTAATGTACAATTCCTTTTTCTCTCCCCAAGACCAGAAAAAACTGTGCAGGGAGTAGCAAAAGGCACATAACTGTAATGTGTATGTACAATGGAGCAAAATGAATGGAAATGATTGTGAAACGATGATAGTGATTCCATTCTAACTCTGCCATGCCGAAGCTGTTTTTTTTTTCCTTTTCAGCGGACAAGGGAGTAGAGAGGAACATAAAAGAGAATGAAGAGAAGCGTAGAAATCATTATTATTACAGCTTGATTCACTTTCACGCTTGCCTAACAATCACAAAAATCCTAAAGAATACAAACAAACAACCTAGAAAACTCCCACTATATCCACTTGGGATGTTTTGGGATTATGTTGTGGCAAAAGCAAAGTGATACATGGTACATGGAGCATGTAAAAATGACAACGAATGCATAGTGTCGCGGTTGTTGCAGAAGCTTTTGTTTTTGTTATTTTTTCACTGAAGTTAAAGAATATGTATTTGTTCCTTTTGTTTTTATTGCATACATTTCCACAAATTCGTCTATTTTAGGATTTAAAGCGAAGTTTAAAGGATATGTTGGTTAGTATTGGTTTTGGTACATAAAAATGAATACAAAGGTTTCTCATGAATTTTTGCTCTAAACTTTTCAAGAATTCTACTCTGAATGCGTGTAACATGATTCCGGAATCTAGAATCGAGTTGTCGAGATATTGCACTTGATCCAAAGCTTCCTAGGATAGCCATATGCTATAGCATGTCTAGTACATTAACTGTGACCATTCGCAAAAACGTTTGTATATTTTATGCACAGATTTTATTCTTCAAGATGTCAATACCAGCTCAACAATACATATATTTTCATTATATCTAAAAGTGGGGTTTCCACCATCTCCCCTCTCTTATTTTTCTTTCTACAAACCCCTTCATTTATCTCTAAAAATTCATCATGTACTTTCTGTTGGGAGATCCCTTGTGTAAAGTCGACTTAAGGGATTAGGCGTTGTACTGAATGACGAATGGATGACGCGCTGAAGAGCGTATATGGTCCTACAAAATAACTCGCAATCGCTAAAGTTCATATGTATACAAAGATTGTACCATCCACATTTAGGTTACTTAAAGCACTACATATTTTGGGAAACCCAAAGGGGCAAAAGATATGGTTTTATTTACTGATATTTCTGTTTTGCTCTCTGCAATGATAAAGCAAGGACGACAAAAACCAGCTTCAAAATGGTAAAAAATTAAAATAAGGTTTACCCCGTTTATCTGTCACTTCTGCATTTAGTATCTGCAAAGCAAACAAGATTGGTGCATAGTAGTAATTGACAGTTACCGGTAGTGTATCTATCCTGGACTGCACGTTTGAATGAACCCGGAATTCTGCTCATCCGAAGTGAAACATAGTACATCTGCAGCCGACAACGAGCCCTAGCCCTATGGCTGCATGTACCAGATGCTAATGAAAATAGGCTAGTGCTCTTGTCAACATAAAACAATATCCCATGAGATATATGATGCGTACATAAAATAAAAGCAAAAAGTGTTTCATGTTTGGTGAGAAATATGCCGCAGTGCTACATTTACTAAGTAAAATATTTCCAATTTGAACATATGCATGGTCCCTTTTGAGTTTATTATTCACACTTGCAAGCTTTGTAAATTTGTAATTTAAAGCGTAAATGGTTATGTGTATCTCACTTACTTATTATCTCAGACTTACTGCAAAATAAACTTTACTGTCAATGCAAACAAAGTTTTTAAAGATGAAAAATATCGATTAATTCATAGTTTAACAAAAAATACAATCATAATAACAGATATTTGGTTTGTATTATACTTAATATATAAAAACTGCGCCCGTGCGTATAGTGAAAGTTGAAAGTTCTACACGCAGCCACGCGAATACGCCAACATTCTGTTTTATAAAACAGTTCAATGTTGTGTGTATTATGTACTTATGTACATGTTATGTCTGTAAATGACTAAAATTCAGAAACATATAACACGAGCAAATGGCTTATGTAACATTCCTTAGAAAATACTTTTCCCAAAATTATTTTGAAAAGTTCATCTTTTCACCCCCAATTGAGTAGCTAGCACGAATGAAATGATCATATTTTACGGTTTGCATCAGACCTTTAATGCGTGTTCTGTTTTGCCTTCAGTCAACATTCTTTTTTTTTGACTTACAGACAAACATTTCTAATATTATGCCTTACGCAAAAATAAGGGTGCAAAGGTGCATCTCTGTTCTGTTTGTACTTTTTGTGTTTTTTCATATTACCGCAAAAGACATTTTCACCAACCAGAAATCTAGAATTAACCATCTAAAAATAAAAAATCACATATACAATGACTTCCAGTGCTACGCATTGTGTAATGCACAATATCATATCAGCTTCATACCATCATATTCAGCGTCAGCTTTCGAAATGTGCACAGATAAAAAACGTATCTGAATATTGTATAAACAATAAAATAAAGATTACAAAAAGAAAATGTCTCTACTCTGTACCATCATGATTATAACATGAATACTGTTATGTATAGATGATTGACATGCTCAGAATACTGCAACAAAATAAGTTCCAGGTTCTACAATTTGGATTATTATTATTGGTTGAATTTAAAACTATACATGTCTTATAGATTATGAAACTTGATTATGTTATGATTATTAATCACTTTTATTTGAAGAATCTTCAACACTCATTTTATTCATTATGTTCAGATAGTTTTTTGGCATTTACTTTTCATTTTCATTTGTAAATTCACTAATTTCTTAAGACGTTTGAAGTGTTTTTTTATTTGTGCTAATCCTATTTAAATCTAAAATGTAATAACCCACGACGGTTTCCTTTCGTTTACATTCACACTTTTGTCTGTCTATCCTTATCTATAAACCGAATTATGAACATTTTGTTTTATCCCTGGCACATTCCTATGCTCTCTTAATTTTTTGCCAAAGACAAGTTTATGCCATTACAAGGCAACGAAATTTCCTCAAATTGGATTCCATCAGAGTGACAAGCCAATGGTAACAAGATAGTCATGGATAGTAGACATACGGTACATCTCACGTTAGTTTGGCTCTGTTTCATTTGAAAACCTACACGAAAGCTTAAACTCGGAGAACATGCTCAACAAAAGTGTAAAAAGAAAGAAGTTTCCAGTCGAGTCTAAGCAAATTCCCGTTATAGCGTATGATACGTTGTATATTTTGTTAAATAATCCCAATCCCAACTCTCACTACACAGCATGCAAGATTCATGTACAAGTTAAGATTTAATGCCTTAAAACATAAACATGTCAGTAAAGCGGCTCACTTTCACGGAGACATGGCTAATTTGCGCTAAACTACGTGAACTGACTGAAGTCTTTGATTCACACGCTTTCATCATGCAATACTGTTCGTAGGTAAGAAAGGGAAAACAAGTTTCATAAGCAAAAATCAATAAATAACAGAATCATTTCAGGAAATCGTGCTGCTGTCAATTCCAGCAAAAAAGAGAGATTTAAAGCAATGTGATCTTGATTTTTTCATGGTTTCTGGTTCCCTTCCCTTCTTTCATCTTGTTCTGTACTCCCAAATATTCTTAGAAAATCAAAGCTGATACACGACTCATTTAGAAATAGAGTGACAGATAGGTCAATCGGTTTGTTTAACTCCAAACATCTCGTGGAACGTCGGATGGAACTATACAATCTAATACATTTTGATAAGACTGCTAGTGCTACTTCAATGATCCTGTTTTATAAGCCTCACGGATCAAATTCATAACAAATGCATGAATGCACCGTGCCGTGGCGCGTTGCAATTCAATGCAATGCAATGTTCTGTAGTATGAACACGCGTGTCGTCTACTTGTATTACAACAAAACTACTTTGCTGGAAAGAATGGAAACGAAAACAACTTCCAAGTTCCAAATCAAAAATGAAACTTTCCACACTTACGAGTTCTTTTAGAAATTTGGAGATCTTGTGGCGTGGAAAAAAGAAAACCCTGACTAAAAGTGGAATTTAACTAATGCTCCCGTCACATAATTTACTTCTTTGTATGCAGTTCTTGTCGAAGAAAAGCCTTTATCCACAAAGGAAAACCTGACTAAAGAATTCATTGAACTTGAAAACTTTTTACAACGTCCCTATATTCTTGGTAATCTTTCTATCTTTTCTTTGATTTCTTATTTCTTAGCTATGCTTATCCTATCTTACTCTTTTAGTCGTCCATTCCTATCGTGATAATTTTTAAAAAATGGTTCTAAAACCTTCTCGGTTCCCGACTTATTTTCTGCGATAATGCATGCATATTAAGGCATATGAGAAAGTTTATAATGATGCAATGTCATTAAATGTGTGAAAGTCAAGGTGACAAATTCACAGGGATGATTCCAAACGATTTTGTGGTTTTAAAATATGTAATGCCAATAATAGTCTTATAAGTCCTTCTCCATACAACACTGCAAAAATAACTTGGGTGATGTTGCTGTTTGAGGATTTCGAAATTGTTTGCGAAAAACTGTTACGAAAATTGAAGAATTGAAAGATTTTGTATGCAATATTTACATAACAAAACTAAAAATTCCATTTCCAAGTTCTACCTCCCGATTCGATGACTTTATATTATCGGGCCAGTTTTTGTAATAGGTATTCAGAAACTTAGCTGAGTAATATAATATTACTCATATTACTAATATTTGCAAAAGCAAGATGTGAATGTGAGGAATAATGCATTGCGTGCTGTATGTCTAGTAAATCTTAAATTAGTACCCTGAATAAGGAATTTTTCATGTAATAATAAGGAATAAAATAGATAAATGGTCAAAGGTACTGGTTCAAAATCTACATTAGACTTATTTTAGGCATATTTAGGTATATTTGGAGTTTGGAGGCATATTTTTAGTACGTACGTAGATCATTAGTTAATTTTTTGTTATCTAAAGTTATCTATTTCCTAATTCCTATTTCCAAACGACAATGTACTTGAGAAACCTTCTTTCCAACAAACTATCTAAGTTTGTCATTTTCATTGTGATTTTGGAAAGTGTGCTAGAAAAATTGTTCTTTCTATTGCAGTGAGTCATTAGTCACCTTGGGCGATTAATGTAAGACACCCATGACAACTCAAACTATAGATTTTGGAACAGAAGTTGTGTATAAAAATCCATTCTTCAATTAAGCTTGTAGTGAATCTTTACAATGAATAAAGTGGTTTACAATTAGGTATTAAGTTAGACAGATATTTAAGTATAATTTGATTCGAATACACGAAACTCATGTAAACGATTAATAGCTTAAATAGCGACGACTAATACTGCTCTCATTATCATAGTTTTCCTTGACATTTAAGAGTTTTCATATTGCGAAGGCAATATGATTAGGCACTTCTATTTTAGTAAAAATAGGATGGATCATCATATCTATGCAAAATATCTATCAGTAGCTTATTTAGATGATATTCCTATTTAAACATTGACTTTCCCTGCTGTTAAATATCCGAGTATGGAGCAAGTTGTTGTGAATGCAATGCCTTAATTGAAATCAAAGCACTGCCTTTTTATAAATGGTGTACCTTTATGGTGTAAAGTACTTAGTCATTGGATGAATAAAATGTGAGTATTAAAACCAAGATTAAATTATGGAAATGATATGATTAACTTGTCATTTTCCATTTGTGTGAAACTTTGTTGACAATGAGCTTACCTTATACTTTAGTACTCCACTCCACGAAATGGTTAGCTGTAATGTGGGCTCTTGACATGAGTAAAATCAGAATAGTTTTCACTGTATATTTTCTCCTGTCTGCACTATTAAATCCTAGCTTTTACTTCCGGGTCTTCCGACTGAAGTTATAATTTTAATTTAATAGAGATCTTGCAAACTTAAATGCACAACATGTAAATATGCCAAGTGGTCATTGGAAATAATTTCCAGCTGATTTGTTCAAAGTGCAAAAATTGACAAAGCGAAAATGTTTCAGGTTTCAGTGTCATTGTCTGAAATGTGCCAAAACCATTCGTATGGTATTCTCATTATATCACTATCTGTTCGGTTCACTTTCATTGATAATACACTCGTGTCAGGCAATTTTTTAATTATATTCATTCATCTACGCACATTGACATTTACATTTTTACGTATTAACAACTTACACACATTATAGTTATTGTCTTTTCCAAATGCAAATATTATGTATCTTTAACACATTTTCACACCTACATAACTTATGTTATATACAAAGGTAACTGCTTTGGAATTCTGGAAGAAACCTTTTGTCTTGTAAAAAAGACGCACATTTTTATTTTTTCTTGAGTTCCATTGAACCCGGGTAGCTGTGTTCGTTCAAGACGACAGCAAAACGCCGACTGTGGTCTGGAACATGGAAAGGGACAAGAAAAGCTTTACAAACGGATGATGAGATTCGGTTCGGAGATGATTATTAACTAAAAACACCGAAAACGCGGAGGGAACCCCAGACATTTTAGAGTACATGGCATAAGTAAGTACTGATGTTGCTGCAAACATGAAATTGTCAATTCAATTCGTGTATGTGATAGTTCTAGCTTTAGTTCAAGTTACTATTATAGCAAGAGGAACTGGATACTGGATTACGTGTATACATTGAGGTATAATAAATGGCGTAGATGGAGAAGTGACGGTTTGCATTATATACGAATGAATATTTCCTACCTAAAACGTACCTACCAGTTCCAGTTCTATGTGCGGGATAGTGGGACCACCAAGGGACGCAAGCTTCACCTGACACGGTTTACACTCCTCAGCACACTACATCCCTTTTCTTTGTCCAACTTCAGGACTCAAACATGAGCCGAATGCTTTAAAAACCCATGAACAAATAAGGTTACCCATGAACAAATAAGGTTACCCATGAACAAATAAGGTTACCCATGAACAAATAAGGTTACCCATGAACAAATAAGGTTACCCATGAACAAATAAGGTTACCCATGAACAAATAAGGTTGCCCATGAACAAATAAGGTACCCATGGGCATGCCTATTTGAATTAAAGGGCAATGCTGGTTACCAATATGTCAAGTTTTAAACGTATAAGAAGATTAATGGTATTCACTGGCCACAGTGGCTACACAACAGGTTTAAAAAAGTTATCTATATCCAAAACGGTCACCCAGTGCAATTACGGGTACAAACGTTTATAAAAATATCTAACTAAGGTCACAACAAGGGAGTGAGAGGTAACTCAAATTGCCTGAGGATTGTACTTACAAGAACGAATGTTTATTATGAATGCAGAGATTTAAAAATTATGATGATGCCAAATTTTATTTTCAATCCAGTTTGCAATGAATTGCAAGTTCCCTGTTGACAATAAAAATGTGCTTTGAGAGTGTTCCATAACGAAACTTATATAGAGTATACAATAGTAATCACACTGTGATTTAAATTGTATCCTGGAGAGTTCACGTTGTGTCCTGGGAATTGGTAGAATGATGCTGAACTATTGTTGTACCTTTATGCATTGTAGTATTTCAAAGATCCCCTCACGTATTGAGCACTAGCCTGTTTCTTACGTAATGCACACACTCAACGCAACTTTCATGTATCACTAGGACTGGATTCCGTTTCCCGTATCCGCTTATTCTGTGTATATTTATATGTTGGTATGCTGGTTTTTATAAGGTGTGTAATATTTTTTGTGTAAGTTGCGTAACCGACCTATTAGATTTTTAAAAGTTGTCCTCCTACTCCCAAATTAACTGGGGGTTCAGCGTTAACTGCTCTGTTAAAAGTCGCCCGAATCTAAATTTCGGAATATCTTAATGCGAATGAATGAATTAAAAGTATGAATTCGAATTTTTCGAATACATCTTCTTATGTCATATTTTTCACATGTATATAACACTTGCATAGCTGGATTCACGTTCCACATTTCAGGAGAAGGGGGTTAATATCCATCGGATAGAAGAATTTTCAATTGCG
The DNA here is from genome assembly GCA_029691765.1 of Entomobrya proxima. Taxonomy (NCBI): domain Eukaryota; kingdom Metazoa; phylum Arthropoda; class Collembola; order Entomobryomorpha; family Entomobryidae; genus Entomobrya; species Entomobrya proxima. Next base: position 7,816,641 of record CM056170.1, on the reverse strand, counting down.
TTAACTGCCAATATTCACGTGTAGGTTACTACGGTAAAGGTATCGAAGCTTTTTTATTCATGTTTTATCATCATAGTCATCACAAACCAAAGCAGAATAGTGTGAGTAGTGTGTGAGTCAACAATGGATGAGTCAAACAAAGCTGTTGCACCTGTATCAGTCAGGCAAGCAGGCATGTTAAACTTTATGTAGGTATTTATTATCAATTCATAATATGCATAAAATATACAAAGCTAAATTAATATTATTTTTTTCTGTTTCTATTTTTTACATGAAAGCATTTTCAAGAAACTGGCCATAGGAATTGTAACCTCTATAATTTTTCCGTGAGAATAAACACATTGTTTGCTCTGTAACAGTCCATGATCTTATAATATGTGATATGCGACTGTATTTGCTCTTTTCTAACACAGTCTAACAATCCATTGCCATAGGTACATATAATATACATATGCAATACATGACATCATGCATATTATTATTTTACAATGGGAATTGCCTTAGTCCAATAATGTAGAGTCTAACTGACAATGCCAATGTGACACCCGCACCACACCTGCAAGCGTATTGCCACAAATAATTTGTAAACTCATAAATGGGTACAATCTGAAAAGTAGGCATAGCGATAAAAGTCATTCAAATTCAAGAAGTATTTTCACTAATCTATTATCATCAATGCGTTTATGTTAACTTTTACAAAGTTGTGTTGATAGTGAGTGTATGACATTACTACAATCGAAAGATTTAACAAGTCTATAAACTGTAAGCTTTGTCCGACCAACCAGCCAAACAACCAGCAATTAACTGTCCAACAAACTCGTTACCAACTTAGAAGTATCACGATAGGATAAAATATGTAAGATGCAAAAGATGTGTATCTGAGCTTGTATAGGAAGCGAAATTACTATGCAAAAAGTATCAGTTTGAAATGAAATGATGGTTCCAAAAGCCACAAATCATAATTGCAAAAGGACATTTATTTAACAAGTCGACAACAGAAATTTAACGAATGAATGATGTGAAAAATGAAAAGAATGGACTAGGTATGCCACAATGTCAAATCAATTGTTTCTTTATTTTCACGCATTTTTGCTTCCGACAATATTAGCGTGCTAAGCTGTACGCGTACCACAAACGTTTATAGCATAATTACAAATAATTTACAAAGGCACAATAACGGGCTAGTTTTCTCAAAGTAAACCATGTCTTATTTTGGGTTTTTTAATCTGTCAATTAGTAGTGTCTTTCCTGACTTGAGTTTACAAAGAACGGAAATCGTAATATGTATTCACAGTTAAGGAAACATTCCCCGAAAGCTTCTAATTGTACTGTTTCTAAGACAACAACAAAGGCACGGAATGTTTTTATTTTGTAAGGAGATAATACAATAAATGTATTAATGGTAACAATGTTAAAATCATGTAGGCCAAGAAATTTTTACTACTGGATATGAAATAATGGTTTTCAAACAATCAGTGTCGACATTTAATGTGTGTGAATATAATCAAAGAAACACTAACAACAATACATAATTCAGGATATGCTAATACAAACTATTTTTCAAAAATGGTTGTGAATACTTGATAACGTACATTAGTCACTTTTAGTCAATATTGAATTTTTTATAGCCAATATCCTCGCAGTAGCACGGGATGATTATAGAATGGTTTGTAGTGGGTTTGTATTGTTTTTTGCTTCTAATTTTCCATATACTTTTCAAAGTATATATATTGCACTCCCTCACATGAGAAAATAAGAAGAGTGACCTTGAAACTAATTACATAAAAGCCTGACTGTATTTGAACAATGACATGTTCACAATTTCCACAATTTCCAGGTAAGTACATCTGCATACAAGTTATGAACAAATGCGTCAAGGAGTTGGGTATAAAACTCTTGTCCGCTTCCTATAAAATGTCATAATTTTCCAGACCTTTCATGTGCAAACTTCAGTTCGCAAAAATCAGTGCAAACTTGATAACCTTCATATAGGCTGTTATCTGAATTTATTCAAATCTTTAGGGTTTGCAGAATGAAATCTGCATTTACTTGCACCGTGATAGCACTTGCTTTTGTGCTTACCCTTAGTACTTTTGTGCCACCCGCTAGTGCACAGGGCAGTGGTTGCTTCTGCACTTTTCAGTATGACCCGGTTTGTGGTTCCAACGGGCGAACCTACAGCAATAGCTGTCAACTGGATTGTGAGCGTCGTCGCTTACCATGTAAAATAAACATTGCACATTTTTTCATTTTCTAGTTTCAAGTGAAACTGGAAAAGGCCGAAGATTGTAATTTCCAAATTTCACGCATGTCATTATTCAATTTCAGACCTGAGAATGATTCGTCGTGGAGCATGCAGTAACGACCGACAAAACTTTGGACGTTAATGTCATCAGTAATCCCATCTGCAAGCATTATCTGTACTTTTCTAAATTAGCAGCATCAGTATACTGTAATATACAAGGATAAACTGTAAGCTTTTCCCAGTTCTTCTTCGACAAACCATTTTTCATAAAATGAAAGTCTTCTATTATGTATAATCCTAAGCTGTTCGTTCAAACTGAAACTCTTTGAGCGAATAGTTTGAAACTATTAGTTTCTGCGCTTTGTATTAATTGCTAATTGACTCTACATAAAACTATTTTGTCACAATGCAACTGCTTTATTATTGAGAAATTCTAATAAAAATTCAGGTATGATCCTTTGCATTGGGGTGTTTCTTATTCCGTAACTCATTCATTCATAAATCAGTATACTTGATTATTCCGTTTGTTTGATGATGGTGGTGATGATTAGGTTGAATCACAATTTATGATCAAGTGGATCCACTCGTGTGGATATTAACTTGACTGACACTGATATTTCATGACTTCATGAATCAAGAGTCATGACGCATTTTTCTTTGTTGCCATTTGCTTTTATTTGAACACTTCAGTCCGCTCATTGAAAACTGGAGCATGTTGAACTGAAATAAGGGGACGCGGTCTACAAGGAATAGATTCTATAATCCGACGCTTTAGAAAAAGTCATAATGTTATTCACTTTGTGTGCTACGAACAAACCCTCTACATTGTACGGTTACATCATAAACATAAAACCAAATTTTTTTCTTCAAATTTTGTAAGGTAAAGTTAATCAATTTACTTTCACTGAAACGCCATCAGCCAAAATTCCAGTTTAGATGTAAAATTAAATGGGAAACTATCTATAAAAAAAGAGCACACCTAAATTTTCCAGGATAATTTAATCAGCTGTCCAGTCTGTCAGTTGTGTTTAGTCAGTGTTTACTTGACTGATAATTTTACTACTGTCAAAACCACCAGGAAGGACATTCCGGAAGAACTGGTCTAAATTGTCGCTGATTGAGTGTGACCGGAAGGAGACATCTTTGGTGGCATCCGACCTTATTGTCACTAGCTTATTTGAGAACTAAGGTTAGTCCTACTTTCGGGGAATTTTTATTGTTTTGGCTGGTGGGGGAGTTCAGTAACTAAATTTAACGTTTAGACATGATAATGACGTGTTGTGATAACTTGTTGTTGTTGTTTGTTTTCCAGGTGTTCGGCATAGCCGCATTTTTTCAGCAAAATGCTCATCAAAGTAAAGGTACGAATGACTAAATTACTTGCATTATTAGCAATAATACCTTACGTTTTAATCATTTATTTGAAAGTTAAATGTTATGTTTTGTCTTTTTTCAGACACTAACGGGGAAAGAAGTAAGTAATCTTATGCAAATTTGAACTATTTCAAGTTGGATTGTTGAATTCTCAGGTTTTGTCGATCAATTGAAGGTAGATTGATGTACAGGGATTATTTCAACATTTTTTTACAGATAGAAATCGATATAGAGCCCACTGATAAAGTTGAACGGATTAAGGAGCGCGTGGAGGAAAAGGAAGGGATTCCGCCGCAGCAACAGAGACTGATTTTCTCCGGAAAGCAAATGTAAGAGATGTGATAGTGGCACATCATAAAATTAGTTGCATTGTTTACTTGCTTTAGTTCACCCTATTATATCAATTGGTTTATAGGAACGATGAAAAAACTGCGGCGGACTACAAAGTTCAAGGAGGGTCAGTACTTCATTTAGTTTTAGCTCTCCGAGGTGGATATTAATGGATGTGGATCGAAGCACGCGTGTACTAGATTTATACCTAGTTTACTTAATTTCTTAATTCGTTTTCTAACATCAAGTTGTCTGAACACCTGAGCTATGTAGTTACAGTATCTTAACATGACGTCCGTCTACCTAACATTTTTTGTAAGCGTTATGTTGTTAGTTGATACTTGACTGTCAATGTATATCTCATCTTCAATTTCATATTATATTACATTACATTAAATCCATAAGTGTGTGTATAGTGCGCATTAAACAATTCACAATTCAGTAATATGAAATATTATTATTTTACCCTTACAGATACAATATTATGCTAAATTTTCATGTGATATGAGAATAAAACATCTAAAGAAGTTTTAAATCGTTTCTTGTGTGAGATTTTTACTTAGCCAATGCGTACATCAGAGTAATATGAATTGATTAAAAAATACACATACTTAGATATAAACGCTGAAAACAATTTTTCAAGTGCTTTTATTTTTCTGGCATGGTTAAATGAGAGAGAAGACAAGATTTTAAAAGTTCTCCACAAAGTGTAGCGACCATTTTGTAGATCACTTGATTTGATGGTAATAAAACAACGTAATCGAAATTATGTAATAATCAAATGGATTGTAAAGAATCAATCAAAAATGATTTAGGAAACAGTGTAGTTTACGATAACAAATCATGCATGCTTTAATGGTACAATACCGGATAAAAATCACTGAAACATATTTGTTAGTACACTTAATGTACAAAGCTAATCACTTCTTCTTAGCAGTAGCTAATCCAGCGCCGGCATTAAATTTGAAGAAAATAATGTCACCGTCGTCTACAACGTAATTACGACCCTGCTGACGATACTTCCCAGCCGCCTGTAAAAAATCATTTAACATAATATTAATAATTAATACAAACATGAGATTGCAATTGGATGGGTGGCTTCGCGGAAGGTGTGTCTCTGTTTTAATTAGAAAACTGTATACCTTGCAAGCAGCTTCGCTTCCTTCTTCCTTGAAGTCATCAAACTTCATTACTTCCGCCATTATGAATCCCTTTTCAAAATCAGTGTGAATTTTTCCAGCTGCCTGGGGAGCCTTTGTTCCTTTCTGTTTATCAAGCAACACAAATCAATTACTTTCTATATCTTAAAAGTGTAAGCCTTACTTGATTTAGCTAGAAGTTACCTGAATAGTCCACGCTTTCACCTGTGTGATTTGAATTAATACAAATTTTAACTAATATTTGTGACATTTTAATAATTTACAAAAAACGCAATATCTGTAGCGCATACCTCATCAGGCCCAGCAGTGAAGAAATATTGCAGTTGTAACGCTTTGTATCCTTGTACAATGATCTTGTCCAGTGCACTGTAAAATAATTGAAATAAACAAAAATTAATGATTGTAAAAACATCCTGTGCCTTCTTGCCATTATAAAGTTTTCTTTCAGTGAATTGAGGTACTTTCGCTCTCCAGCTTTATGTACATGATAACACCATTCTTTTCATTTTACTTAATTAAACAGCTATTTAGAATTTTTTGACTGTGGAAACGGAAAGTACCACATGCTAATGCACTTGGCCATGGTATGTCTATTGCGTTCATTAAAATTAAACATGGGATTTACTATCTACTGAACCTAATTTTTAACTTTTAAAACCTGCAAACGACATTGAACGCGATTAAACGAATTTAATGTAAGACTTCACACTTTATAGCAGTGTATTCTCAGATTGCCCCACACACAACTTCATGTATTGTTGAAATCAGGTTTGCTTTCTAAGTTGTATAGTCTGCTCACTCTGCTTGAATTATATTTATACCGATTTAGAAAATAATAGCAATTCTGAGTTGATTTGCGGATTAATAGTAAATTAACAGGTAAATAGAATGTTTCAAGGATGCATCGTTCGTTGCACTAATATGATTCATGCCTACACAAATGATAACGTTTATAATTTATAAAAAGGCATTTAATCATATAGAATCAATCAGTATGAAAAATACTTAGTTACTTTTCACCATACTTAATACTTACACTATAAGAACGACAAATTATAATGTTACACATTATCTCAATTTACGTCGCGCCGTGCCGCTGCGATAGCCCCTACTCTGATTCCAAGAACGATATTCAAAACGATAAGTTGCCATAAATGATCGTTAATTATGTACATAATCTTGAGTAAAAGATTTTGTTTATTTGAAATTACTGGTCATGTTTTTGTGAAAATCATTTAATAAAATATACGTTTTGATTTCTGGAAAGAGAAAGATCTCCGCATGAACTCAATAACCCACCACCATAATATCGAGATTCTATATACTTTTGAAATTTAGATTGACCAGTGATAAGTAGGTACCCGAACTACTTGACTGTGTTAGAAGAAATGTTTATAAACCAATTAGATTAAATTCTCAGAGTCATTTTTCTCCAGATTCGCTCTTGGGACTCTGAATCTAATCGTACTGTTGAACATATCATTTCTGCTAAGCGTAAGCAACAAGCTTACAGGTTGATGGACTACTGACAGCAGATCCTCGGCCGATCCTCGCCTTACGGTTGTATCATTATCAAAAGGGATTACGATAATTGCAAAGAAAGTCTGATTGTTTAAAAAGGGTTCAAGATAGGGTAAAGAACAGCACTAAAGCAAACTAAATTCTCCATTGCCTTTCCTTACTATCTATCCACAAGTCCCTAAATGCGGTGAGTATGATTAGTTTGATGCATTTAGTGTTGACTCAGGTTATAATTTCACATTATTATAATAACATTAATGTATTCTTGAATGTGACTGCTGCATTAGGTGCACCTCATGTCTCACGCCTTTCTTATAATTGTACAAATTTTCATTGCCTATGTTGAATATAAGCAATAGGAAATAAATATTGGTTTAAACATTTATTACCTTGTAGCTCCAATTTCTTTTAGATATGCGGCTCGTTCATCTTCGGGCATATCCACAAGTTTGGTCTCAAGGGCACCAGAAAATGGAATCAGCATAGCTCCAGGATCATTTTTGTCTATCCATTCCTTAATTTTCAGTAACCATTTATTTTTCTTTCTGATATAGTCCTTTTCCGAGAGGTTCACGAGGTAGATGATAGGTTTCGCCGTGATGAAAAGATGTTTATTGAGAACTTCAATATCCACCGCACTCCAGTCGCACATCCGAATTTGCTTTTTTTCGTCAACTAGGTGAGTCTTGACTTTACAGAGTGTGTCATATTCAGGCTTCATCTTCTTGTCTCCTCCGCGCAGGACTGTCCGTTCCAGTTTCTCCAAGTTTGTCAACAGATATTCTTCGTCTTTCAACCGAAGCTCTTCACTTATTGTTTCCAAATCCCGCACCGGATTTATTTCACCATCCACATGAATAATATCATCATCTTCAAATGCCCGTGTCACGTGCATTATGGCATCACATGCTCTAATATGGGAAAGAAAGGCATTTCCCAGACCTTGGCCCTGCGACGCTCCTTTCACAAGACCAGCAATGTCCACAATATTTAGAAAAGCAGGGACCTTGCTGGCAGGCTTGTGATAGTCACACAGGAAGGTGAATCGTTCATCCGGAACCGCAACTCGACTTTCATTCGGATCAATCGTACAAAAGGGAAAATTTTCTGCAGGTATAGCGCTCTTGGTAATCACGTTAAAGAAGGTTGACTTCCCCACATTTGGCAAACCGACTATTCCCACTTTCAAGTTTGTCCCCACCCGACCTAGTAGTACAGGCTTTTCTGGTGCTTGATCCTTTTTGGGTGGCATGATGATCACAATCAACTGTCCTTGATAGTCTACCTCTACCCGATTAAGTTTGACAAACAGAGGAAAGCCGCTAGTTCCTGCTCACCGGAAGATACCCACTAAAATTCAAAACAAATTATTTATTATAAAACTGACACTAAGCATTCCTTCTAATCAATTACAAAGCAAACTGATTATACTACTGGTCAATGGTCAGAAAGATGTCGATTTAACAACTGAAAAATTCATGTACATTTTTTCTTTAAAATCGCAAAACACTCTGCGCTACTGCACATTTCTTTGTATTTTACAGCATTCGGTGTAGCTAAAAGTAATATATTTGTTAAATAATATAATTATTACCTGTACCGGATGTCAACTTTGACCCTCAAATTTGCCAACAACTGGACAAACAGGAAAGTGTTTTGAAAAATCCGAAAATCTGTAACTAACTCTAACACATTGCATATGTTTTGGAGCAACCGGTATTCAAACTCAAAATCTGTCAGATGAAATGCTGTAGCTGTGCTCCTACTTTGCGCTGACTTTGGGAGATGGCAGTAACAACTCTAAAATGAAACTGGTAGCACAGACTGCTGCGCCGTTGAAGTTAAGTGGTATGTATTTACTGCTGTATTCGGCTTTCTCTATTCCCGAAGCCAAAGCATCTGCATCCCAATCCCAAATCAAGTCTTTAATTTGCAGTTTGTTAAATGTTAATTCTAACATCTAATGTCATCATTTTGGTTATGTCTGTGCCAGAGATATGTGCAATTAGTAATCATGAAGTAAGCTGTACATAGCTTGTTTTTTTGTTTAATTTAATATTATATTATGATATTATATGATTTGAAGTTTTGAAGTTGAAATTGGTATCTGTATTATAAAACCCTTTTTTTCTCATTACAAATTAGAAATCAATTAGTATATAAAGAGATTAACTTCAACACTATGATAGTTATATGGTGACATGCATGTTGGGTTATATTCTTCCGTTTTTACAGTTTCCTTTACATTTTTTGTTTACATTTTAGATCTCGAAGTCTCACTTCACCCCGAATACATGATGTATGATATAACAACACCACAAGAAAACCTCTTCATACGATATTTGTATACCTAATTCAAATTGGGAAAAAGATGCATTTTGTCTGTTTAAAGCTAGTTTAAATAAAATAGATATGCACGTATGCAAGTTCATTTGGTTCGTTGTTTAATTATTCTCCTTGATCTTGCTTTATGTTCTGGGCAGATGGGCATCTTGTGCATCATTTAGTTTAAATAGAACGGTAAATTAGGATGCAGCGGTGGAAGGAAATTGTTTCTCGAAACACGATAAACTTTTACTCAAAGCTAGTACGTTTCTTAAGATATATCTTAGGGAAGGAAACCTTCTACAACGAGGAAACGCTACATCTTGAGTGGTATGCTATACTAAACTGTAACCTTGTTCCATAACTTGTACAGATTTTTTAGATCTGTAGTTTGTACATGTCACATGCATCCATACAATTAAAGCTGTATATTAGAAATTAGAATAATGAAAGATGCACTAGTGTGTGTTAAAAGTAAAAGTTACCCTAATATTGTATAGAACGGAGTCTTTGGTATTGAAATACATAATTTATAGATTTTTTAGCATGTGCATAAAACTTTTGCCCAAGTTTCAGTCATATAGTCATATGTAAGGGAATCCATCATTTTGAATGGAAATGGGCGTTAGCCTGTGTTTGTGATTCCACCTTTCACAACAACGATCTCATGAATGTTACATGTACCCAAAGGCACGTTTTCATGGGGTGTGACAATGAATTCAAATAAAAGTTTTTGAAAGTAGTAAACGGGAAATTTTATTTTTGGTTTCTGTACATATTTCATACAATTTCTAACGAGTCGAGACAATTCAAACTCGGACCATCTGCTACTTATCACTGATTTCAATAAGTATAAAAATATTACCGTTGTGCCTAAATAGTAAGCATGCTAAAATAAAATGGAACTGGTAGAATTCATTTTTAAATATTGAATTGCACAATGCCCACAATGTGGATGAATGTCGACAATATTTTATTTGTATCCATTCCATGAAGATATCCAGAAAACATTCCTTACATATTAGTTTATGTATTGTGTTCATCTCATTTATTCTGATTTTTTATTCGAGTAAAGTATTAAAAATAAAAACTCCCAGTGAAGTCCGTACTTTTTGTAGTTTGTAGGCAATAATACCTATATAATGGTTTGAAATCAAACACAATAATGTGTCTTGAAATTCGAGATATCGTTGTTAAAAGTATGTGTATGATGACATATGACAATGAGGTCCAGCAAAATGCCCAGTGTCATGAATGAATACAATACAATCTTGCACACGTTTGCTTTCTGTTGTATTTGATGTACCAGTATTAGTTAAGGAAACGCCTTGTCCTTAAAAATGATATCTTGCAAATGGAAGCATGACCACAAAAACTACAAAGTAACCTCTTTCGCCCGACTTGTTACGGCTTTATTCTTTTTAATTTGTACACATCCCGTATCCCATTTTTACACAAAAATACAATTTCTTGATTGTTAGGGCAAAATTATATAGCTAGTTACTTCATACAAATTATGTACCAAATAAATAGAAATACAATGAAATACCGCTGGGTTTTTAGCTTGCGACACATCTTTTCGGTCCTGAACTGAAAGCCGCCCTTGCATTGCATCCGTACCCTTAGTCCAATACTTTTAAAATAAAATATTGTTAAGCGAGGTGTACGTTTGTGTTTGTCATCACCGCTGTATTCACTTTGTAGCGTGCTTTCCGCCAAACATATACCTGGTGGTTTTGGCAAACATGAAAAATTTACTTCCGTTTTTATTGAACTGTAGCACAATAAGAGAATGAAGTGTCGCGTGACAGTCAAAAGAAATCACTGGAATTTGGTTGGACAGGCTTTGTGCGTTTAATAAAACTGTGTTCTACTGTTTGTTTGTCACGAATCCGTTTCTTTCTCTCAAATCTTGTGATACCGCATTGATTCTTGTCAAATCATTCAAAGAATTTCCAATTTGATGCAATCCCCGATATTATAATACACAAATCGATAATGCTTTATTATCTTGACTTTTATTGTAAATGACTAGCAATGACAGCTAACTGAAAGGATATATGAAATCCGTGATTCGCGTGATAAATGTCTTATGTTGGACATAAACTTTCATCTCTCATTTTAAAGTGTTTCTATTTTTTAATGAAAGGAACCGATGCATTTTAAAATCTACTTTGAGATGCTAGCTTATACCTATGAATGAACAATAATCATTTAAAACTAGATTAAAATTTACGATAAGAAAGAATAAGCCTTTTAAACTTGACAAACTATACTCATGTTAACAAAGTCTTGAGATACTAAGCCGTTGAAATTTCTTTCGTAAATCCAATGGATTCACTTACTGACAATAATATACCTTTCTAAAAGCAATCAGCCCAAGTCTCCAGAAGATCTTGTCTCGAAATTGATTTCTTAAGTTTTCTTTCATGATTCATTCTAACAATAACAATTGCAAACTAAAAATCAACACCTTTCATACGATTAAATCTCTGTAAAATCATTTCACTTTGACAGAAGCACAAAACAATTGCACTTTCAGCTTATCAAAAGATATATAGAAACTATATGGATAAAGGAAAACTTTCTCAATTCTTTTACTCATCATAAAACAGACTTACTTTAAGCAGTACAAACGTCTTGGTTATCTAAAACATTCAAAACATTGTACATACCTTATATACTACATATTCACTCTTTAGAAGAAGCTCACGAAAAGTGAACAAAAATTTAAATTAGGACAATTCTGCATACATAATCAAAAAGTCGACATAAAAGAGTTAATTAGCTTACATTTTTGCTTTTTTGATTTTGTCTTTTATTTTGGTTTGTATTTGCAAAATACAAATGCAAGCTAATTTTCCAAATACCGAAACAGTAGAAAGAAAGATTATAAAGAGATACCCTTCAAAATTAGTTTCATTTCATTCATTAATGTCATTGTCACAGAGTAAATAATTGTACCAATAATTCTTAGTAGGTATATTTTTCCCTTTTTTGAAGTACTGTCTCAAGTGCTATTGGATAGGTTTTGTGTTTTGTTGTCTTTGTAGAGTGTTTGTTTAACGGTAAAATTATACTAATATTTTACAAGTAACAGTGTAGCAAATCATCTAGAAAATTGGTTCGTCTCCATCAATTGATTCATTTTTCAGTTAAATGTACACAAAACTTTGTTTCTCTTTTTTTGTAGATCGGCTCTTTTTGTTACCGGCACATCGTGTCAAATGAAATCAAAGTCTTGAAGCTCTTGTCATCTGTCAGCTATTGTTTTCGATCTTTTCTCCCTGTTCCTTGGTTCTCTTTTGGTCTTGTTACCTTTCTTTTTAACTAAAGCAGCATCTTTTACGGTTCAATGTAAAACAAGAAATGCGTAGAGTGTTTCAAACGATCGATTCCGTCGGTATAGAACAACGGGCATATAAGACTCTCATCATGAGAGTTTTCCTAAATTCTAACCTCGCATATTACCATCATTTTCATGAAGCAAAATATCGGCTCAACTGTTCTTCTGTCGCCCCGTCATCCCATTTCAGTCGTTTTTAAAGCATACTAGACGATCTTATTGGGAAATTATCCACCACACCATATACTGACGCCGACTCTTTAGCTTTACCCCATTACATAATTAACAAAGTCAAAAGAACCTAAAAAGAGCAATTTGCTTTATATTATATTTGGGAATACTGCAAGCTCATCTTTTCCAGACCACAAAACAGCGATATAAGAGCACGTTCTTTGATTGTACAATGGATGATGAACAATATTGAGATCTTATGATGATGCTGTTATATACGAAATCAAAGGATTTCTTTCCCGTTTCCCCTGAGTTCAGAAAAAAGCGTGAGCGTGGAGATATATGTTCAAAAAGTGGCGACGGGAAAAAGAGATCCATAGTGCAGAGGAAAAATATAATGGCTACAAATACAGAGCGTAAAGATATATGCTGGGGTGACTCCACGGCCGGGTATTCTGTATAGTGTAGTGCGTATGGACGAGGTGCATTTATTTCTGAGAAAATTTCTTGACTTTTCTTTCTCTTTTTCATGTCCCTTGAAGCCTCAACCACGCCTACTTTTCCCTCATATTCTTCCACACAATTTCTTCCTGATTTTACTCTTATACGCAGTCACGATGATGATGATGATGGTGTTTTTCAGTGTGTGTATGACCGACCACAAACTTGCCACAGAGTATTGAAAGTGTTTATACAATGTACAATATTAGAGCATCAAGTGTTTTACTGCTTTTATTGTTTATTGGAACAATACTTTATTGGAATAATAATACTTATTTATACTTATATTCATGCCTATTTATACTTAATTAAACGAAGTGGGAATTTAAAACACTTTTCAATGCAAAAATACTAAACTATAAATGCAGTTCATTGTCACTTTTCTTATTATATATTATGAAACCTTGAATGCTATAGTTTATATGCAATTTGTAAGCACTGATAGTACCAAGTTCCAAGAGAATGAAACATGGAAATTGCAGTAACCTTTGATTTTACAAAATCAGGTTTCAGAAATAGAATGTTGGATAAAACCATTGTAGATATCTACAGTGAGTACATTTAAGTTCGGTTCACTTTCATTCAACTATGCTTTTAAGTTTACTATGCTATAATATATAGTTTGCAATATTAATTTTTTGTATTTACCTTTTTTCTCACTTAAGTACTCCATTAGTCGGAGTACAATAAATCGTTGAGACTGAGGCTCCATGAGTTGGATTGCTTATGCGTCTCCTCGTCTAAGACGTATCATTTTTTGTCAGGAATATCTGTGTATTTTGTAATTCTTCCACCGCCTTTTTATGACTGTAACGAATCATTGAGTTTTCATGAAACAATTCAATGGAGGGTATGAGATTTGTGGTGTTTGTCATCATATCATACATATATTTGATACGGCTCATAAAAAGTTATGCTGAATAGATTTGCACACAACACACCTCCTTTTATTTCTCTTCATTTTTATCACCTTCACGGCGCTATGCCACGTATCAATGAGGAGCTCGATTGGTGCCACCACGTCATGAAATCCTGAGAACTTACGTTAGTTATTTAAAAGCTAACCTGATTTTTTGTTTGCAATTAGTAGTTTCGTCTCATGGAATTAGAAAGTGGGAGGGTTTTTTCAGCATGTATATTTTCCGAAATGCAATCCACATCTAAAATAATCGTTTCGAATGACAGTTTCCTAATCATAAATCCTCTCTTGCAGACATACGGCTCCACAATGGTCGTATAATGCGGAGTATGTGGCGGACAAGAAAAGTTAAGAAGTGAAGCACAAACAGCCGCCGCAAAAAAGATGATGTCGTTACACAAGCAACTCTGCTCACTCGGCAAATAAGCTATTGTTTCAAGAACAACTTTGGTGCTAAGAATAGCCTCTTTACGAGAACCCCTGGGATCCTAAAAGCTCCTGAAAATGTGTTTACCTGCAATAATGTTCGTTTACCTTCAGAGTGTAAGTACCTGTGCGGTAACATCACTTTTAAAAAGAAAAGGATGCACCATTCAAATCCAAAAAGTGCAGCGCAAAGTCGGCTGACCATTTCCGTCTGAGTAAAACATTGTGCTCGACGAAGAGTAAATCACTCGTTTGACTTTCTTTACAAAATGTAAACCTTTTGCCCAATAGGTTAATCCATATATTACACCGATCCAACTCTCACAATGAATCGGCTATTTGGTTATATAAAGTTATTTTCTCGGAAACCCGAAACAACTCCGCCTACTAACTCTCATTGAAATGGATTTACTTCTGTGTGTTCTTTCTCTTTCTTTACTAATTAGGCAAAGAAACGGCGTTTAAGGCTCTTCTCTCGATCACAGCACGACGTTTTGCGATACTTGGGATCTAAAGCTACGGAATGATATCTTGTATTTTTTGTTATGTATTTACATAATATATTTTTCCACTATTAAATGTTAAAAAGTTTATCGCTGGCTGACTTTAAAAAATTGAAACTCGAGATTGAAACTTATGAAATATATGTCCATGTCAGCATTTGTAAATTGGTTTCTCACAATTATGTTGAAACATTTATAATAACAAAGCGTTATGATCATTCGTAAAGCTTATTATTTCTTGGTAATCAACTCCACCACCTTTTAATTGCCGTTTTAAATGTTAGAACCGAAAGGGTATAATTCTCAATCCTACATTAATGAAGTGAAGCGGTTTTCATTAACAGCACTCCAAAGTCAGTTTAGTAGTAAAACAAAAAGTTTCTAATTTTGAATTCGATACATATTCCTAGCTAAACAGTTTTTGTATTATGATTATTGGAAAAAAGCGAGTGAAACGGATTATAAAAAGTGCGAGGAAATTTATTTCATACGAGGTTCCGCCTCTTTCATTTCTTGTGGGAGGTTCCAGAACCATGTTAGTACAGATGATAAATAGGTAAATATTAGCTGGAAGCTCACAACTCGCAGCAGGAAACTAAAAACCCCCTTTGGTGCAGGTCAATTTTTCAAAATCTATAAGTAAGTCAAAATAATCTTGGTCTTTCAAGATTTTTGTCTATTTTGACCAGACATGGTAAGGAAAGGAGTATCAAACCGTTTTCTTTGTGGTCACATATTGACATGTGCATATGAGTAAAGCATCTTGACCTCTGGTACAGTAGTTATCTATAAAGGAAATAGCAGTGTCCACCCCTTTTTAAAAAACGAGCTACCTTTCTCTCGACTACTCATCTTTTTTTGTCTCTGTCTTTAGCCGACCAGCTTCCTCAATCAATGATTTTATGCGTTTGCTTTTTTTGGATTGAGTATCCATCTGCTAGTGAATTTTTTAGAAGACGCAGACGCCAGCAAGTCGGAGAAATAATCGATTCATTCATGATGATTTCGTGCGTCTATACGATAGTATTGCTGCTTTGAATTGGAGAAACACAGAAAGACATCACACATCTACCTCATGAAAACAGTACATTACATAGTGATATTTTACAATGTTAAAACCCACGTGTTTGAAAGTAAATAAAACCCACAGGAATCAACGGATTCTTGCTGTGCGACTTGAACATTTAATTTCACACAAAGAGCTTCCCTGTCCCAACAAAAAAAATCTTCAGATACGCTTTAATGGCAATTTTAATTCATTGCGTCGATTGTCAACGAGCGAGCAGAAAACTCTTTCTCACTTTTGTATACATTTTATATCCATTGTGCATATCAACGGATGAGCAAATTGAATAGCACGGATGAAAAGGATTTAAACGGAGAAATCACAATAATAAAAACACGCAGTCAGTCTGCACTGCCATTATTGTGCTCTTTACAGAAAAAAATGCCATGGCATAAAACGGATGAACCACCGCTGTGGAACAAGGTAATAATTGAACATGTTTGTGTGATACGAATAGTAACGTAAATTTACCAGCATGCAATAGGGGGAATGTGATGTAAAATTTTACTGGGGGTGATAACGATTGTAAGGATGATGACGAGTTTGTACATAACACTTTTATCGTCATCATCCTGCTCATAAACGAGACATACTAGTGAGATCTTCTTTCATAAATCTCACCTCCACCTTTGTATTGCTCAGATCAAATCCACAGAACGATCTCACTTTCCTCTTTCCTTATAAATAATATTATTATGGCTTTCTGGGATCCAACGACATGGAATCTCTGTGCATGCCACGGCACAACATAACCATACGCAACCCTTTTTCATTGTCATTTGTGCAATTGCGTGTGCTCAAAGAGTAAATATAGGTTACACCAATATTTTTCTTTCTTCTTCTCGCCCGGGATCACTACTACGGAAGCGCATATAGGAGGTGCTGCTACTGGATCCAATTCTATTTCATTTTTTTATTTGTTTGAATCCCTAATGTTGTCATCATTATTGAATGAGGATGTGGATTATTTGAATCATGTGTTAAAAAGCCTTTGAGATTTCTAATAAAAATGAATCTTACTCTTTTCAACTTTCAAAGTGAAAACGACAGAGTGTGCTTTGTATGGAGAATAATGAAACAGGAAGTTCAGAGAAAAGCGTTCTCTAGGAGGTATACATTTGGCATGTGCTTCTTTTATTGCTTTTATCTGGATTACTCTATAATTTAATTCCACATGCTTCTTTTTTGCACAATCCATGTGAGATGTGAAATTCAAGACACTACTTTTAGAAAAGTATATACAACCATTTGGCCCAAGCCAAGTCTTTGTAAATCAGATCAGTACCCGCTTATACTTCAATGTAATTGAGCAACCCATTGACATCTGCATGCATTGCGTAGTATGTGGTCATTTTCAGCATCCCGATTCAAGGGATCCAAAATCCAATCTGAAAAATGTTGCCCCGTTTGATACCAAATAATTATATATTTGTCGCTAGATACAAGTTTCCAATCAAAAATTTCGAAAAATAAGCATAAATCAAAAAAAAATTATGCCAGAATGAATGCATGCTTTGGAAAATTGAAATTTATGAACCTTTTATAATATTTAGCCAATCGTAGTCGATGTTGCACTATTCATGTAACGGATCAACTTAAAATGTCTAAAATGTATGCACACACTGTTTTGATATCTTGCTTTATGTACTCCTTTCCTTTCGTGAAGCTTCTGGTGTGGTCTTGTATTGCTTTGCCAAACCACTACTCTCCGTAATAAGGATAATTGTTGTCGTTATGTCTGAAGAGTAGGTGTACGACTAATCTTTAAAAGAATGTGAGAATATAAACGTCTGCTGTTGTTACAATAATGCAACAAATCCTAAAATCTCATTTCAGGGGGTGCTCAAAAATGACCCTAAATTGCTGTCATTGCGTTTACAAGAAAATTACGTCCATCCTCCTCATTATTCTGAACCTCTCTGAAATAACATTAAATTGAGATAAAATTTTCATCATTCAACCTAGATTTGTACAAGCATGTGTACATTATATAAACATTATATGTTCTACTACGCCACAGCTAAAACCAGCAGCTAATCAGTAATTGTTGTTGTATGTATATAATTCGTATAGATGCTATTTGTCTTACACCACCTTAAATCCGCTAATAATAATTGAACTTGCATCACATAGAATGATCTATTTTAACATTATATTAGCTGAATTTAGCTCACTGTTTCAGCAAGAGAGCTACTGCAGATATCGTTGCCTTGCGTGTGTGTGTGTTTGTCCGTCTGTCTATAGACTAGCAAATATAATCACTCTCTACCAAGCAAGCGGTGATAGAACCGTTTATGTAACCATATTTGCTTCCTTTGGACCAGGATTTTATGTACGACAATTTTGCATTCATGTAGTCTCGAGCATTTTTTATGATTAGCTTGTTGCTTTTGCAGGAGAGCTATTTAAGATTCTATCAATTGTCAGTTTATCTGCGTTTCTGTAGACTTTCTTTTTCTAAACCAATAAATATGAACCTTGCATGATGAACTATTCGGAATCTTACGTATATTAAGTAAGCTAATGGGGAAAATTTTGGTGACCATAGAGAATCTTACAATTTAAGATTTGAAGCTGAAAATATTTCTACAATTGAGGCCTGCTTGATTTACTTTTGGCACACCAATGTCAAAAGCTGTGGTCAGAAGTGTTTTAAGCAGCGAGCATCTTTTAATGGTGCACCATGGATGTTTTAATTTTATAGCTGGTTGGTTCGTTGGTTCAACCATTTTGACTTAGTTTTAGTGGTTAATTGTATTGTAATGACTTATATTTGTTCAACACATGTTCGCGCCAAATTATCAACTACATTGCTGCAAAGAAATCGTTCTTAAATTGTAGGATTTCTCCATAAAGTGTAAAAAGAACATTCAATAATTGAAATTGTACTTATTTCCTGTGAATGCTATTATTGAGTTTACCAAAACAAATTCGATTACATTTTGAGAATGTAATATTGTTAGGACTTAGTACGCATGGACATTCATTGTTGATGTAATGTTTAATGTAACCCATATATATAGCACAGGTAAAAAAACCACCACAATGCACATTATGGAAACGCCCTAAGTTGAGGGAGTATGTTCAATAAAAACATGTTATTGTCAATTTATAAACGAAGTTGGTTTAGTATTTCCACAATTGTCAACTAGAGATAAAAATACGTATAGCACGACAAACCTTTGAAATAAGTGTCTTTTAGATTACGACAATAATGTAAATTATGAATCTATCCTTTTGAAATTGTGGATGAACTCAATTGTAAATACTCAAATCCAGATATTTAGTAAAAAAGGACAGATTTTGGACAAGTTTTTCTTGGTTGCACATTTTCGTTAAAGAAAGTTTAGTGTGTTTATTTATTTAGAATGATTAATGTTCATTGTACTACAACATCTACGCCAAGTCCATTCTCCGCTATCATTGCTATTCGAGATTGTAAAAACGATTCGAGCAGTGAATGGATGAACATTTTTTGAAACTTTCCAAAAAAGGAACCTCCACATTTGTCATCTATTTTTGAACAGAAGATATTGTTAAAAACCAAGCAAGGGAAAACTTTATGGATCGTTGGCTTTCCCATGTCGTCTTCTCATATTGCAGCGTTTTCCACTCCAGCATCTTCAAGCAAAGTACAGAGTAAATGTGTCCCAAAATTTTATTCTTCCACAAATAAACTGTATTCTTAACTTCAAAGATGAGTATGGATGACTGTACAATATTTTGGGCTTTCAACCCAAGAGAGCATTTCGGGAAAAACAATTTTGGATCTGCGTGCTTACCTTGTCATCTAATGTAAAAGTTTACACTTTTTCCCGTTTTGTAGTTGATGCCGTATTTACACAGCTCTGGGAAAGTGCTAACTGTCAGTAAGTCTTTCTATCACGTTTGCTGATATAAAAGTGAAATTTCTTTTTCAGGAAGAATAAAGTACTAAAGAAAGATAAAAGTATATAAAGAACATACAGTGCACTTTGAAATATTCGCTTGTAGCGTGCAATGAAGCAAACATTCCGTTTCAAAAAACAACAAAAATATTCTAATTCATTTGCTTGTGTGCCTTTGTGGGGTTGTCGCCAGTTATCTTTGAAGCTGAAATTTAATACTAGGAAGCAACGAAAATAAACTTTTAGTTTGTTGTCTGCGCTCTTCTATTATTGACTTTCCGAGTTTTTGGAGATGATAAAAGGTTTAAAATGATAAAAGTTTATCGGGAACTTTTCGTGGAAAGTTGTACACTTTTACGAGACAGGTTCTTCTTTCCTTTCTTTGCTGAACTCGATATATTAGGGCTAAACTTTTGAAAATACATACACAAGTTTTATATAGTTAGTAGTTTAAAAATCATATATAATGTTTGTAGAAAGTAACATAAGATATTATAGGATGCGCGTGTAATTTCCAACTCAATGCTTTTCCGGCTCATTTCGGTCTCTTTACTTAGGTTCAGGAAAAGGGTTCAAAAAGTAGTATAATATTATGCTACTTTAACTTAGATATATTCATTATATGGAAGGAAGTAAAGAAGATAAACTGTGTGTGAACATGACAAATTCATATATATAGCATTATTTCAGGATACAAATTTGTCATCAACGGTTGCTATTTTGAATTTAGATGAGCCAAGCACACGAGCTCGTGTATTCCTTTGCCCTCCCTTTCTCGTTCGGTCTGTTTAACTTTTGTCCTTTTCCTTTTTCGGTTACTTTGTTGGTTAGGAGGACATTGAATGCGTATGCTTTGAAGAAATGTCTGTACATCTGAAACACACATCTACTGGTTTTTGTTTGGCAGTCTTGAATAAATCATCGTGTAGCACGCTTATCTTTACATTCACATGCATCTCATCTCATCTTAGCCTAGAATTGTTCTGAATGCATGTATCTATGGACAATGCTTTAGTTATTTCGAATGTCAAAGATAACTTTGTTTTTATTCTGTTATATATATTATGTATTATAAGGAATTTATAAAATTAATTACTGGGAAAATTATAACAAAATACATACATTCATACTCTGTTTATTTTTTACTTACTAAAGTGATGAAAACGACAGATAAATGTCACACAATACTCATAAATTCCCTTATCCCCATCACCAACACCAGAACTACAGAGAAAAATCTCCGCAAGAGAGACTGCTTCACAAGGTCACTCACGTTCAATATCCTCAGGATCAACAGAGTTATAGGACAAATTACCGGGAAGAGGAGAGTGAATCAGCAAAAGTTGTATCGTATCCAGTGCCACCGTCCAGAATTGCCGAAGATTTCAGTAACATTCCTGTGTCAGAATCATATGACGTTATTCATTACGAGGAGAAACCTGTAACGGTTACCGATCCGTACTATTTTCACGAATCCTATGGTCAAGAAGCAAATAATGTCCAATCATCAGAGAAATATGTAGGAAAAACAACTAGCCAACGTTCCCGATCACTACCGCCCGGTGGTACTAATTCTGAAGGGAAATCTAGACTAGGTGCAAGCTTTCCATATGAAGTACAAATAGAAAATGCTTACGCAAATAGTAACTCTCGTTTGGTCGAAAATGACAGTCCAGGCGATTATGTACGTAACGAGAATTCAGGGGAAAGACGGTCGCGTCAGCAAAATCCTTACGATGAGGATGTGCAATCCAGAGGTCGTAATCCATCCAAAAAGGTGTCTTATGCTCAAGGATCTAGAAATGACAAGCCTGTTCCTGGTGTTAGCAATCAAAGCACACCAGTACAATATCGCTTTCGTGCAGAATCTGTGGAAACTGATGACAGTGACATGAGCTGTACAGGTAGTATCAAGAAATTAATAAAGTCATTCATTATGTCTATAATTACCCCAAAAACTACAATCATCAATGAATCCACAGTTTCAGTCCCAGTGCCCGTTTCCCGTAAAAACAGTCGGTCTCATAGTACAGGCAGCAACAAAAACTCTCCACAAAGACAACCATCCCGTACAACGTCGGAAAGGAATTTTATGTTTGATGGTCAGTTACTGGAGGATTTTGTAAATAGGAATAACCCTCAACGAGTTTCCAATCAATATTCTCAAGAATCTATACTTAGCATGGGAGCAATGTCATCAAATGCATATTATGGTCAAGATGTGTTGCCCCTTCCTATCGAAATACCGGACAACGTGGCAGACGCGGAGGCATTTCGACGATATCTATCTGTAAGACGAGGAGCAATTACTCCAGTTCGACAACAGAATATCTCATTTGAAACACGAGTATGTATTCCTACCTCAATTTCATCTTGATATATGCACAACTTCTTACTTGTGTAGAACCAATCGTGTCCTTCTTACGAATCAATAGGAAGGAAATCTAGGAAGCCAACGATGGCTTTAACACCAAGCGGGCAACTCGGCCAAGAAGCTAGCAGACGAACTTCTTCTTTGTCACATGCAATAATGACGTTGGCTCTACTCTCAGCTTCCATTTGCCAATTAAGATTTTTAATTTCGTACTCCCATGCGCATTCCTATCCAATCTTGAATTATTTTCTTGTTTTCACCAGTATAATTCTTGAGGTAAGACAATACCTCAATAATATGTTATTTTTATTTTACGCATTTATTGATTGACTATTTGAGTGTGCATAAAAATGAAGAACTGGAAACTCAAGTTTTTTTTCTTCTTTCACTATTCTGATTGTTTTATACAGGTAGCAGCGGGTATAGGATATGTCTTGATATCCAGATGTAGTTATGATGATGTGCAGTCTGAAGCAATACATAATTATCTAATATTTGCGCTGTTTATTGTAGCAGTATCCAATGTAATTTTGGCTGCTTTTGCCTTTGATGATCATCTTTGTGATGAGATCAAAAGGATTAACAGTCACACTTCTGCTTCTGCAACTGCAACTCAAGATCAACAGTTTAACCAGCCTGTTTCGAGATCGGATAGAGTGATGGATTTAAGATACATGCCACTTGAATAAATACTAAGACTTTAACAGAATATACACTATGAGAACAATTGAACTCTGCATAAGTATATATTATGAGCATTGGCTTATGGCTTATATCATGTGAAAGTATCATTTTGATGGTTTTGCCACCACCGAGACTGTTTCTGATGAATGAGCTCGCCCAGCCTCCTTATCCACCCGTTCGTTATTTGGTTCATGTTGACTAGTCTGCAGAGATCTGCCTTCCAGATCAAGCTTTTTATTATACGCAACCCGCATTGCATTTACTACAAGCTGCCAAATAAATATCGCACATGCATTTCGCGAATTGCGAAACAACCCATCATAGCATGAATTAGGTGACATTTCAATCTGCCGTACACCATTGATGTTTGAGTAGTTTTACTTTGTTGGTGCTACTGCCAAGTGTGATGCACAAAAAAACTTTATTCTTCTGCATTTCTTCTTATTTGTAAAATAAGTAAATATTTTCATACTTTTGCATGTGTTTTTGTAAACATTAAATTGAATTCAATTTGAACAAATTGTAATTTTTCATACTGGTAAACTTTGTGGTCATCATCACGATGAAAATCTGGGTTTTCAGAATCCTTTTCTCATGTTGTTGTTACCAGTAAGTAACAAAGAGAGCTTCGACGAACAAGCTCCTAAAATTCGGGAAAATCAAGTTATGGTGGTATATGCATATCATGGATTATGGATGTACATATATGAAGGGGACCCAACCGTCATTCAGATTTCCCATTAATCTTCATCGCTGCCACATTTTCCAGTTGGATCATTACACACCACACATTCCGATTTGTGGAGCTCCTCTGAATCGAATTTCATGTTTACTGGTTGTTCATGAGAAGTATCTATGTATATAGATTCCAAAAACCTACAGTGGTACACACACACAGTTGCCAAAAACGCGCATTTATGTACATTTATAGTAAATGAATGGAACCACGATGTTGATGATAATGATGATATATGCAACGTAAATTACATTATATAGAGTCATTGTTGTAAACATCAGCCCGGGGGGTCTTACAATAAGTTGATGATCTGCGATCCGGTACCGATTCCCGAAAATTCAAAATACCATATAACCAACTCAAGTAGCTGTAACTAACCAATTCGCTCCCGTGCTTATATTCTTTTTCCCTTTGATGCTTTGTTCAAACAGCCAGATACATCTCTCCCTTTCTTTTTCTGATTTTGTGCTGATCATCTTTATCCCCATCCGTTGCGTAAACATTTGTCATCAATGATGTAAAAGACCTTTTTCCAACACTCATCCCATTAAACCATTTATGTCCTTGTAGTAGCCATAACCTTATAAACTTTTATGCAACCTTATACCAAACCTGCATGCTCTCCTTTCACCCGCAATTCATCGTCAATAAGTATCGATCTGCCTGCATATCTCTCCCTTTTTCCCACATGCATTCAAGACTCAATTCTGGTAATATGGTTTGTGGCATTATGACTTTCGGTTACAAATGATCAAAATGTTGTGATTTGCCTTTGGGTTAGTTTGTTATGAAATGATCATACAAAATGTTTTCTTTGTTGTAACATGTCACCATGTTGTACTATAATCTGTGAGAATTGAATAAACGGATTAGTAGCACTTTATGCACAATATCATGTTATTTTAAAAGTGATAAAACAATGAAAGTATTAAAGTTTTGTCGATTTTGCGGATATTTTCATGGAAAATAACACACAGTTAGTCACAAACTCATGGCATCTTAAATATTTTAATTCAAGAAGAGCATCTGAGTCATGAACGAGAGATGATTTTGCCATATCTTTAAAAACTTTATTTTATACACTGTCTGTCGACGACATTGAGCTACCTAAAAAATGTTTTAATCAGAAATGTTTCACTGCAAGTTTCCTAACAAGGTGAAATCTTGGATGAAAAGTTTAATCCCAAATACAAATTAACAAGCTTATTAAAAATAGATGTACAATTTTCTGAATATTATTATTTTAAATCGATAAAGCTTTGACTTAATGGAGTGAAATGGTGAAATGTTTCGTCATATGAAAGTCATATGATGTGAAAGAGGAATAACATCTCAGACAAAGAAAAATGTAATGTGAGTAATAAAAGGGCTCGTTGTAACTTTTCCTTCTTTAAAAACTTAACATAATACAAACATTCACATTTATGTTTAGTGTTTATGTAAGAGTTTCGGTGTAAAAACCTCAAAGTAATACATCTGTATTGTCATACTCCAGAATCATTGCTTGATGGTGAAAAGTCAGAATGCCAACAGCATAACCAAAGGGCACAAAAACTTTGATGTTGTTTGTCTAAATATTCGAAGATATAACTGTGCGTATAAGCATGCTAGATTAAAATGCCTTCCAACAAACATCCTAAAACGCAAAGCAAGTAATGAAAAAGGGAATAAAAAGTTTTCTGAACGAGAAAGGAATAAGCGACGGAAAAGAGGAAAGGAGATAAAAAGGCAGTGTATCACGGATGAAAAGAGTG
The DNA here is from genome assembly GCA_029691765.1 of Entomobrya proxima. NCBI lineage: Eukaryota > Metazoa > Arthropoda > Collembola > Entomobryomorpha > Entomobryidae > Entomobrya > Entomobrya proxima. Next base: position 7,791,319 of record CM056170.1, on the reverse strand, counting down.
GCAATGGTGGTTGGAAGACCGAGTAAAAACAAAGCAAAAGCATTATATATCTTTTTGGACCTTTTTAATGGGCCAAGAGTGGCGTCTGCGGGCTATATAAGACCAAGTGTGGGCGTGTCGCACCGAAATTTGTCAGCTTTCTGTTTCGCCCTTAAGGAAGGTATAGCACCACCACCAGAACCGAACCAAAACACATTCAACAACATGAAGCATCCCCATTTTACTGCTGCTTAATATAGCTTCTTCTCTTGCATCCTCTAAAAGGATTCAAGCAGTCAAAAAACACGATATAACGACTCCGAAAAAAGCTTGGTGATGGTGCGAGGCATTATATAAATACGCAATTCTAGTTTACTTTATATGATGGAATAATATATCGAACTAAATGCCTGCATGGTGTAGCTTTAGACAAGATTCACTATCATCAGTGCATTATAACATTTTGTGGCTCTACAAGAGAAAAAGTAAAACGTTATTTTTTATTTTTACTTTTCTCGTCCATTTGTTTCGTTTTCATCTACTTTTTGGCTCAGATCCCATAATCGCTAACGTAAGACACTCAGTGCAGTTAAGTTACTCTATGGAATAATAGTTTTCCGTAAACACACGCTAAAATGTTTTTGCTCGAGTCTAGTCAGTCACAAAACTTTTAAACTAAACTTTTCAGTTTGGAAGAAAATAAAGGCAAGTGTTCATCATTCACTGCACTGCAATTTTATAAGCGAAGAATGGTAGTATGAGTACAATTTTTAAAACTGAAAGAATTTAAACCGATTCTGAAAGCCGCAAATTTCTTTGTAAAAGCCATATGCATGCAGTAAAACAGCAGCATATGTAAGCCAATTATTAAATGAGGCATCGGCATCATTAAAGATATATTCAATATTATGCTGTAGCTGCATAAACAGATTTTCCTTGAACTCGGAAAGAAAATCGGCATTTGTAGATGGAGCAATCAAAAACTGCATCTTAAAAAGTAAACAAATAATATGAAAAACAAGTCAGCAGCAGCATAACAGATACCTGACTGTTTAAGTTGACGGTGCAAGTGGGTAACCCCTGAAACATTTAAACATATCATATTTGACAGGTAAGTCAGCTTCGTTAGCTCCCAAATGAGCTTCTGAGTTTTTCACTGCGTCAAGCCAAACAGCTACTTCTTTCACTCTCGCTCTCTCTCACTATTCAAAAGTCCAAGTACATCTATTACAACCCATACAGTAGTGATCTTCACTCCAGAAAAATGTTGAAAGTTGAAGTAATAAACTCGAATTGTGCTGGCAAGCTTAATGATCCCTAACAGTTCACAAAAAACTAGGAAAAGTCTGCAAAACTATATATTCCTTTTAGCGCGCTACCTAAAAGTTATTTCAGCTAGTGAGAAAAACGAGAAGTCCTCTGTGTTAACAAACAACTTAAAAGTAATGATGCGTCTTTTTAATATCTTTCCAAAGTAAATGTATTCATTTAAGGAGCTTATACGCAATTGGACTGATTGCTCTCATTAGCTATTCTTTGTTGATGAATTTTGATGTGCTTTTAAAAGCAATCATGCCTCAAACTCAAACAAAACTTTGTACATTCATAATACATGGTTAATAGAGAGAACAGAAATTGTATTTTATGCTCTTTCCTTCAGTAGAAGTAAATATTAGTATAGATAGCTTTGAGTCTTCATCATAGATCATAGTAAATTACAGCCAAGAACAAAAATTCTCTTTAATATTGCAATGTTGTATAAACTTTTTGACTTTCTTTCTTCTCAGGAAACAGGGCAACATGTGACTATTAAATCGGTATATTTCAAGAGACGGCAATCCCCACTGAGATAATTAATCCTTAGAAATTGTTCAAAGCCAAAACCAAGGAGATACTAGAGAAAAGTAAAACATAAAGTTTTTTAATAAAAGCTTTCACACCAATTTTGTGCTCTGCTGAATTGTAGTTAAAATGTAAATTTACTGACAAAGGCTCATATAATAACGAAAATGTTAAAAACTAATGAAAGTTCCAACAGATTCTGGCTAATAAACGTATGGATTGTAAATATATTATAAATAGTATTATTATGTACGTCATACGCAATCTTTTATACAACTCACACGTCGAAAATGAAAAGTTTCTACATGGCTTAAAACTCAGAGTAATGTGTGGTTTGTAGGTAACACTAACCTTTCATCGTCAAACGTAGAAAAGGTCAATCGGCGTTCGCTCCACGAATGCATGGATGCGAACAGCAAATTCTTAAAAGATGAAAGATTTCATGGTTGCCTAGTGGCCAGTAATAATAATCTTAGTGTGTCGTAATGTAATTGGGATAGATGATAACATGGAAAGGTAAAGAAGTGACTGCCTACTGGAACCTTTCAAAATAACTCAATTCAAGCGTTTGAATCGCAAAATTAGATGGTTTGAATAAATCCACACGAATTATTAAATGGGATGATCACTATGATGACGGCTAATGCACACACAAAGGGCCAATGTAATTGATGAACATATGCTTCAACAGAAGATGATCATTACTCATTCATGAAAGATGAGAGGAATAGGGAAAGAGATGAATCATATATTTCGGTGAGTGAATAATCATAATAATCTTGTGCTTTACGTGAAACCACAGAAAGGAAAATCAAAGCGTCATGATCTTGCTCTTATTTTGCATCCCATGTTCCATCAAAGTTTCAACAATGCACCAGGCACGCTTGCATACTGCTACTTAAAAAGACTTACACAAAATTAAACAAATCGGAGCAGGGGGAAATATATATGCATCATTGCCTAACAAAGAAAACATTGATGAAACAGAAAGTGCCGACTTATATTAAGAATTAGAAACTCATTCAATCTGTAAAAAACAAGGAATGAAACACAAAGGAATGATTGTTTTACGATTAGTATATAGTTTTTACGTTTAATATTAAACTAAATGGCAATTTATGGTATGTAGTACACTAAACCAGAAATTCGCAAAGTTTTTGTGATGTCATATTGATTGATATACTTGCTAAATAGACAAACGTCAAACACCAAATTTCTAAAGTGTAATAATAATAAGCTGCTTGTAAAGCATAGTTTTTCATTGATTTTAGGCTATTAACAGGGAACACCCAGATACAAAAAATTAACATGAAATTAATTTTGCACTTTTGATTAGTTAGTGTACTGGCCAGTATAATTTATTGACAGCATTTGGAGAAGGCGTCAGCATTCAATTAACAGATATTTGCGCATTAGAAAACAAATATGCGAAATGGTAATTTTTGCCTCAGGTATGTTACAAGAACTTTTAAGCCTATTGGCAACTGATAAATTGCATTATTAAAACGCAAAAGTTAATAGAGTAATTATGAAATCCGTGTTAGAAATGCTTAGCCGTATGTACAAATTTTACTATTTAGTTCATGTAATGTATACAAACCATGGAATTATAACATATTGTATATATATGTATCATGAAATGCATAATAGCTGAAGCTGAATCAAGTTTTCTAATTCAGGCCGAAAATTATTTGCACCTAATTGTTAATTAGTAGATATATGATATCTATAAAGTATAATATGATGATGGGAATATGTGTGTATTTTTATTATTTTCCCTTAGTACTTTGCCCAGGATTTTAGAAAACTTTATTTATGGTTCAAATACCTTGTTTAATTGCCTGCCTAATTTCAATTGGATATTCAGAGAAATTCCTCGCCGGAGAAAACACGGTTAATTTGAGTAATAACTCAGAAATTGCAGGAAAATGCTACTCGCAACAAGTTTAGCAAGCAGAGACATAAACTACTCTTTCAAACAGTTGTATAAAACAATATTATTTTGCTTTCTTAAGGACAAGCTCGTGTAATGTCCATCTTATGGAAATAAAAGTGGGTTCGTTCACAGGCATAGAACATCAAAGAAAGGAAGTAGGTATACTCCGTTGTAGTAAAACGAGAAAAGGAGTACACCAACACGTTTATTATAATAGACAAGGCTCATCAAAAATTCAAAGCACAAATCTTACATAAAAAATTCATTGCATATAACATCAAGACGGCAAATAAGCACATTTCATTTGTTAAATGATAACCAGGCTTGCAAAGTTATTGGTTGGCATTAAAGGAATATTACTTGTTTCATTTGACGACACATCAGCTTCAAAAAGCGATTAAATGCCTAACCAATATTTCCTTTTTCAAAAAGTCTTTTTGTCTGTAGAAACACACTATGACTCCAAATAATAGTGAGTAATCTTATTTAATTCAAGTTCACATGAAGGTACATTTGATTTAATATGATCAAATCACAATTTGTACTGATTTTTATTCAAAACGGTAGTGTGCCTGCTTCTGGGATGTCCTGTCTTATTAACGTTTTCATTTCCCCTCCCACCAAGATGTATCACATCACAAACGAATGTAAATATATATTGTGCAGCAAACATAAATTCTACGCGTGTTTATTTAGTTTCCTTGTGAAACACTATCTCAGACGCTTCATTCTTGTTGCATTTTTAAAAGTTGCAAATTATCTTAAAAGATAATTACAAAGAATGAAACAATTCCCTGCTGACTTTTTACTAGTAGCAGTCAGCACACTAAGAAACAATTATTTTTGTGGAAAGAAATAAAATAGAAAAGTAATAGGCGCTTTTGAAAATGCAGACATAACTTGAGAACGGTTGGTTGATCCGCAGAACCATCATACCAGAAGCTGTTACAACAGCAGGAGGAATCATGTTACCTTCGGCCATGTAAATGCTAATTAAGTATCATATCATAACAGTTTAAAGCACTATATATATGAATCGGATAGATGATATCGGTAAACTCCTAATAATATACCGCACTGGTCGCCTGAACTTTTATGCAATTTCAGTAATTTATATTGGATGGTTTCCTTATTCAAACCTTATGCACATATTATTGATAGTTGGAGTTGAAGTGATATGTCAGAATTGCTTGCAAACATTGTGCAAGAATGTTTTGACGTAATATATATATCATATGCATTATCATTTACACTAATCTCCACATTATCGCCTGCCTTGCTTCTACTAGTTTTACGCATTAATTACAATGGGGCATTTAAAGTGAACCCCTCATACAAAATAAAAAGTTTGGATCAAGCTGATATTGGCTTAAGACCTTGTCTATTCTAGGAATTCAAAACAAATAAGCTTAATATGTTGTCTGAAATACTGCATAATATCATAAAAAGGACGTTTCAGGCGAGGCTTTAGTAAAAATTGTAAAAATTACTTACAGAAAACGACATTTTTTACTTTTCAAAGCACACCAAAGAAATAATGCTAATACTATTGACTATTGTTAACATTTAAAGAAAATCTGCATCTAGAGTTTTACAGGCTTAGAATGCATGCAGTACATACAATTTGCATACATTTAAAATGGCTACAAGTGTCAGCAAAAAAATGTTAGGCTTATTTTAATGAGATTTATGATATTTTAATTTTGCCTGATCATACATATAGCGATTCTCACACTTTTATATAAAATGTTATATATACATGTCGGAATTAATTGCAAAGCAGTAATAAAGAGCATTTATTCAGAATTGCTTGTGAGTATTTACACTGAGAATATTTCTACAATCAACAATGGGATGGGAAGAAGGCATGCTTAAATAATTACAATTAATTACAGGGAAAACTTTGTGTGTTAAATGAATTGTGAATAATGTAAAAGGGATTGCATTATCCAATGAGTTTTTGACTGACAACTCAAGCTCTAAAGTGAGTGCTGCATACCACCTTTTCGTGATGATATTTTCCTCTAAATAAAATAATTATCATATTATTGTATGCTAAAGGAAGGCGAATATTGCACACTAGATGAACTGCATTCATATTTCGGTTCAGAACAAGCGTGCAGAATTCTGACAAGATTTTTAAGCTTTTAAGTAAAACAATGCATAACAGTATTTTACAAGAACAAGGGACTTGGTTAATTCATGTTACGAACGAAGAATGAAGATTGATTGCACGAGGTTTTTATAAAGAAAAAAAATGAACATGTTTTGCGATTGTCTGAAAAAACAAATATTGTTTCTATTTGTGTAAAAATAAGATAAAAAGATCTCATAATAGCATCATCGCCATCAGTCCATAACGCGTATAACTCTTCATGACTATCAACACATTCTTCTGCAATATTAGATCGCAACCATTAATTAATAGCATGCATTAAGCATCAAATAAAATTATTATAACAGTTTATCAGAAAGTATATAACGCATTATGGGAGGTACATATAAATTAATAAGACCTTAATAAAGCTTTCAGTTGCAAAAAAGTGCAATAATGATGAATGATTGAGGAAAAAGCAAAAAAAACGGAGTAAGTAAATTATGAGCGAATGATTACTTGAATCATATATATGTAGGTAAGTATATATACCTACCCAGACTTACTTGACTTAAAATTGAATCCATCTTGAAAAGAAAAGGGACTTTTATATTGCATGTATTTAGAAATGCGTGGTTCTCATTACAAGCAAAAATTAATACAAAAATGTATAAATTAATTTACACTGACAATAAAACGTCTGCTTATCAGGCGTGAAATCAAGGAAACTCTATATTAGAGTATAGGTAAAGCCACAGGCTTAACCCAAATGAGTGCATGATATTCAAAGTTTTTTATGAATGTTTTTGTCTTCAATGCGCGTAATCAGATAAAAGTGGCAAAAGGAACATTTATTTCCATGTTTCTCCTTAGCCCACCATTGACATAGAGCAAACATTCGGTGTAGCAAAGTGATGGAGTCTCACGCATTTTTTGCTCCTAAAAAGGGTTGTTGGCGACTGTCATACTGATGTCAAATTAGATGGTTGCATGCATTAAATGCTACTTTCTACCTGTTAACAATAATGAGCAAATGTACGGAAAACGTGCATTATATCTTTATCTCTAAATTTGAAAATTCATTCATTATAACATACTATTAAACTGCGTTTAAATTAATGTCCCTACCTATATTCACGTGATAATTGTTTGAGTGCTTCATTACATTTTATTATGAATGGTGTTCATCGTTAATCCTATGACCCTATACCAACTTCATGACTGGCTGCTCATATGTGCGCCCTCATATGTCAATCAGTTTGTCTATGTAATAGCTACAATTATAAATTTTGTATACACTCAAACTCAGTGAATTAATAACAATTTAAAGTGTTATAATTCTAGCGTGCGCGAACATACATCTCGATGCTTACTGCTCAAACCGTACTACTTAATTATATGACCGAGTAAAAATTTAAGTATAAAACCTTTATGCACGTCATTGTCGATTTAAATTTTTGAAAGGGATAATTATTCTAGTAAGAGAAAAGCATGAATAATAGTTTAAAAGTGAATCGCGAAAAGCGTTTAGTTGGATTCATTGTAAAATTAATTACTGTTCCTTATCCAGGTTTAACATGAGTATTTTAATAAACTTCCAAGGTTACAGAATAGAACGCGCGTTTAATAAACGTAGCATAACTCTGCCCAAGTGCTTAAATGTTCTTCCCAAATTAATTATTTTTTTGTAAACTGCATATAGTCTCTTTTCTACGCAGACAACACACGCTGTCATCTTAATGTGTTCAGGAATTCAAGCAAGCATCACAAACAAATGTCGCACAAGATAGCGGCAGCAATGAGCAGCCAACATTTTCTAATGTTTAAGCCTTCAAAGTTTAGTGCATCAGAACCTATATTCAGAAACCAAATTACTTTTACTTTATTTCTTTCTTGGAACATGACTATCTATCTCCCTGATTTTTTCGTTAGCTTAGATGACTGTGGAAAGAGAGATGAGTAATGGCACAACAAAAGCAGACAGGAGTAATGCAGGACGTACTTACTGTCATTACATAAATGTTAGATACAAGTACATTTATTTTTGTGTGATTGACATGCACGCATATATATGCTTATGCACCATGCTAGTTGAAAAAAGGGCTATCCCTGCTTTTATATTGTTCAGATGCCAAAATTTGTACTGCACTGAAACTTGCTACTCATGTTGCTGACGATCATCGTACGTTTGTAGACTGACTGTTAATAAGTAATGACATAGGAGTCATCATCACCACCATCAACGTATTTATATGAATGTGCTTGAATGAATGTATTATGCATTTACAATAACGTTAGGGAAAAATTATTCTCGTTTGGTCATTTTATATTCACTTCAGAATGTAGATCTCAGAGAGATTTATGTGTTTGTCATCAGCAGTTAACAGCCTAGCCGCTCAGGAACCATTTGTGGTGTCGTATAAAAAGAAGCTCATTGTGTGTTTTAATGCATGCATATTTCTGTTTGAAATGAAACTGCAAATTGTCGTTCGTTACCCCTTCTTTTGCATTCTTCGTTTTGTCGACAAATGTAGCTTCATCTTGGCTTCGCTGGTCGTGTGTCAGACTTGTGTCGACTGTTTTTTGTATTCACGGAACAATCATTATGTATACATCTTTCGATTTCAAACATTTTTAGCAAATGACTTAGTGGTTGGGTTGAGCAAAGTCGTTTACCAAATTTTTCCCACAGATGAAAAATTATGGATGTACGATTCCGAAACAAGACGCTGCTAAATAAAAGTTAGCATACATTATATTGCATTGGTTAATATATTACACTAAATTTGAACGACGACAGTTAGGTTAGGCATTATGTATAAAGCGAAACTGAAAAAGCTCACAAAATCCATGGTTTTTAGCTCGATCGTAAAACAATATTTCTCTTTTTGATAGTGTCATAAAACTTACGGAACGGGAACCCAATATGCTTTATTAAGCATGTCGTATTTTGGTTTGTAAAGCTAAACCCATGGCGTAGAAAATAAGTGTCTCATCCCATCACAAAACAAAGATATAAAAGCAACCGACAACGTAACACCTCTTTTGTCATGGGCTTACACGCTTCAATTGCGGAAGAGTGCAACTGGGAGAAATAAATATAGTATTCTCTTTTGGTAAAAGCGCTCAATAATAAATAACTGCTTCTGTTGTCTTAGTTTACTTTGACTTGAAATCACGTTGCTGTTATAGCCGGAGCAAGACGCTGGAAATCCACAGTCGGAGTACTGAGGGGAGCATGTATAATGAAGATGTAGGCTATGCCATATGTGGGCATTGAGAGATTCGGCTTTGGTTTTTTAGTATGCATGTGAATGGTACTGAGAGAAGAATCAAATGCATTCCTATTGTAAAATTTTGACATGAATAGGTATATGATATGCACAATGCTTGAAAAATTTTGCCGATTCCAAAAATGTATTAATTTATGCAATGTACAGTATTTATTACACAAAAGCTACATTTCAATGTAGTAACACAATAATAACATTAATTTAATAATTAACAATAATATTTAATAATAATTATGCAGGTGATATCTATATTCTATATTATTTATATATATTATATGTTGATATTGTATATATGTTATAGACAAGGTAGATATTAATTAGTAGTCGTACACAGTTAAGAATTTTATTTTTGCATTATTTACACACTTCTATTCACACATACATTTAAACTATTTTGATTTGATTTTTCTAGATCGATCTTCTACCGAATTCAGCATGGTAGCGCTAAAACTGTAATGATAGTTTATATTAAATATTTAAGACTACAGCCTAATTATACTATGGATTAAAACTTTTCTGTGTATTTTACTAAAGCAATAATATATAGCTATGTATAACATATATATTATGATATTGTTAATATAATAGCTTTACGTGTAAAACTCTTTAGATTTGAGGTTTGATATCTTGCGTCATTCCTAAACCAACACCAACAGCAGGAGACATGGCGTGGGGTGGCAAGGGTGGAGTTGTCACAGATGACGCTGGACTGTTGGCTGAATTAGCCTCTGACTGACTATTGTCATCCTCATCCTCTTCACTTCCACTTCGTTTCGTTCCATTCGTGTTGTTATTGTTCCCACTGGAGTTGTGGGTCTTGACGTGTTTTGACAAGTGGTCACTCCTCATAAACCTGCACAAAAAGGAGAAATGAAGGATTTAGGACAAAAAGAACAGAGAACCGAGAATAAAAATGTTAAAGTCATCATGACAGTCATATGCTATGTAACAATTTCCTTGATATTTTGAGCATGCCATTTTCATGTACCAAAACAATGTTTTTAGAATCGTCATCCTTAAAACAGTTTACACACAAAAATCTTATGCATCAAAATATTAACTGAACTTCCAACCAAACACCAAAAGTACACATGTTTTCGGGATTTGGTTCATTTCGTGAAATTCATAGTCCTGTTTGCAATAAATATAACCAAACTCTATACTTTTGAGGACACATGCACATGCATGCAAAAATTCAATTTAGTTTAATAACTTGCCTAATATCATGTACTAGGGCGCCACTCTTTCAGTGACTAATACAGGCTACAGCCAATTTTCAAAGAAACTATCAACTATAAAAGTATTTTGCAGCTATTTATAGAACTATATTATACTCAGGTAACTTGCAAATGTCTAAAAGAAATGGCTAGGTGAATTCTTTGAAATAAAAAAAGTATACGCAGAATTACTGCAAAATTTACCTCTTATTGCAGACAGGACATGCGAAACGCTTTTCACCCGTATGTGTCCTGAGATGTCGCTGGAGCTCATCCGACCGAGTAAACCTTTTTCCACAAAACAGCCAGTTGCAAACGAAGGGACGCTCTCCAGTGTGCCACCTGAGGTGGGCTTTTAAATGAGACGTCTTCCCGTACACCTGTGCAAAAAATTGCAAACATTTAGAACAAATTTTTAGCGTAAGAGCAACACGCACTATTTCCATCCAAGCTAATTGCTTTTTAAGCAGTTTTAAAGGGAGTTATTATTTACTCACTTAATCTCTATAATTATGGCAGATCGTATGAAATTAATTATTATCTTAAAACCCAACTACTGCTTTACGCAAACACTTCCAAAAAAATCTTATCAATTCTTTCTAAATACATTTATCATTGTATTACTGTGCTATACATGTATGATGATTCTTCATATTTGAGAGACTATATGTTTCATATAAGAGTTTCACCAAATTACACTTTCTCATAATAATACAGTTTCCCAGAATAAAATTCCAAGGGGGTATTTTTCAAAAATCGACACACTGTTTTGGCATTGCTACATACAATTTATAGAGAGGGGCGTAATGAAAAAACTATCATTTTCAGAAAGTATAATTTTGCATTAATTGCATAGACATATGTATACTTGTAACATTTTTGTACAAGACTGAGGTCAATGCGTTTAGCATATATTATTGGTCGCGGCAGCACTCTTCGGTGCAATGCAGTAAATTGTGTTTATCCAATGTTGTATAGGCCACACACATTCAATTCAAAGGTTTTAGAGACTGGCTTATAAAGCGGGCTTGTCGACTTTCGAGCAATTTTCTACTGATTACAAAACTAAATACAGAGCCATTTACTGAAACAGGTAGGGGGTTTAATTTTACAAACCCTTCGATAAATGTATGACTTTGAAGTATAAATTTCACCGTTGGATTTCCTATCCGTTTTTGACTCATTCCAATAGTTAAGCTTGCATAGTTTGTTGTGTGTCATCAACTGACACTACTTGAAAATTCTCATAATCATTTTCAGAGTTTCTTCGAATTATGAAAGTACCACCAGTTTGGTGAGCGGTAAGCTTGGCTGACTTTCTATCACTTTAAATTCTCTGTTTAAAATGCTGAATTGTGTGTACAATATCAGAATCTGGTCATTTCTGTACATACACATTATGCACAGTAAATTAAAAAGACAGGCAGCCAGCAACAAGCCAAGAAAATGAAATTTGAAACAGAAAAAAGAAGATATTTCTACTTCATGATGACTTTTCTTAATATCAGTCATTCACATATCCATCCACCAAGACAGACATATCTTCAGTTCAAATCCGCTGAGAGTGTTGTAGAAATAAGAATTTATCTATGTTCTTTATATTATATGACCAGAAACGCGCATCTATTTTACATAAGTTTCAAACTGAAAACATATTAAACATAAAAATTCTATGAAGTTTGTGTAAAAACTTTGTATATATGAGAAATTGTAATATTAATAGTTTATGCACTGCTGTAAAGGACGAAGGCAACTCACAGCAAATAAATGTGATATCTAAATACGCTTCATTTTTATTTCATTTTCCCTACATCTCTACTTTAGTCTCTCTGACTGAAAATTAATTAAAGCGAGACAAGAAAAACTCAGGTAAACGAAGAAAAAACCAGTTATCCTGTTACCTATCTCCAATTTAATTGCTTTTCGTTCGTTTCACATTACGTATTTACTAGCGTTTTTCTAAACACAAAAATCTCAACCTCACTTGTATAAAATAAGAAATAGTTACCATCAAATAGTTTGCGTTTGTTCTTTGTGAGGCACATCATTGAACGATTTATTTAAGGTTTTATTTTTACACAACTTAATGCAAACTCAAGCTATTCAACATTCGTGAATGAGTTTACAAATTAACTTTGTTTATTTTATGATATTATAGTTCAGTTAGGTACTTGTAAGGAAGATCAAAAAAGAAAAATCCCTCTTAGTGAAGAGTACAGCTTTTTATTTTTTTTATATTCTCAATTCTAAGCCATGTCAAAATGTGCAAGTAGTATACGCGTCTCTGTAATACATGTGAATACAAAATGATAAACAGAATATATTGCACACTCATGTCTTTTTTATTATAGCGATATTAGGTTTTATATTAATTCTAGCCATTTCAGCTAATAACAATTTTAATGAAAGCGATGAGAGATATGATTACTTGAACTACTTATTGCTAAAGCAACTAAACAATTATACCGACCCTTTATTTAGCAAGCATCCAAAGTTTCGTATTTTTAAACTTAAATATTTCCGCTATAGACATGGTTATGATTCATGATGGGCAACCTCACTGTTGAAAGCATAAGAAGAAGCAATTAAATATCATTTTCTTAGACTATTTACGTGTTTTCCTTAATGCATACTCTTTAATACATAGCTATATTTGTATAATATTTAATTACTAAATTAAAATCAAGCCGAGCGAGAGGCAGCCGCCGATTTTTGATACGACAGTGTCTGATCTCTAGGCATTGCCTCACTAGGTTGTCTTGGTTAGGCAAAATACCTTCATCATCAGCACTTGGGTGGCAGGGGAGAATCAATTTCAATGCATACATATATGTTACATACATATGTTACATGAATGCAATTTCATATGGCAAACTTATGACTAACAAACTTGCTTTATTTTTCATGTTCATCAAAAACTTTGGTTCATTCAGAAAAGATGATCATGTTGTACCAGTCAACCTAACGAAATGAACAAAAATATGCAAGGATTTTTTTGTTTCTCACAATAATCTGGACATGGCCAAATCATCATTTTCAACTCAACAAAATCTATGCATGATGATACTGATTCTGCAAATTTCATGTTATACGCATGACTTATGAGAATATTGTATGCAAAATTTCTCTAACTGACATATTGTAGCGACTATACAATAAGAGTTGTCGATGTAAACTAATAATATTATGCAAATCAAAATGCAAAAAATTAAAAACAATGAATGTACTTTTAGCTGAACATACATAAGAACTTCAACTTTACTTTTCACAAGAATGAGCCCCTTTGCAAGTTTTGGTGCATCGTGTTATTCCACCTCTTTTTAACAGATTGACAGTCTGATTTCTGATACAATCTTTCTAGACATTACGTTGTCAAAATTGCTGTGTATATCATTTAATACGCAAACCATTCCATAAAGAGTCTGGCAAGGACTGTTGAGTAGAATTTTATTAATGTATAATAAAATTGCATACTGAAATAACGATCAAAGTCATTCAGGATATTTCTGTACGCAGAAACATGCTTTTGATAGACTACCCGACAAGCGAGCCATCACAAACTTTTTGTTTTGATCTAGACAGTGATCTTCCTTGATCAACTATATATATTCACAACTTTGTGATAGTTTTATGCAGTTGGTATCTGCCGGTTTTAAACAAAAAAAGAAAGCATGCATGCAAAACAGGCAAGAGTTGCCTTGCTTGGTTAGACTTCATTAATTTTACATGTATTAAGGGTGGTCTAAAGCTGCCATAATTTTTTCGTCGCATCACTTTGATTTTACCTAATGTAGGCGAATATTTCTAAAGGAAATCTTTTGATCTGCATAAACGAACTCTTTTTAAAACTACCAGTTAAAAGGACGGTTTGACATATTTACAGGAAAAACAACCAGCCCTCTAATCTACAAAAGCACAAAGAAAGTTACATATTACTACGAGATGTAGTAAATGACTGACCTTTCCACAACCAGGGATGTGACATGAGTGAATGTTCTTCTTCCTTAAGTGGGCCCCTGCGGGTCCAAGTCGCTCAGCTTCTTGACAGTTCGGACAATCACAGGTTGCTCGACCAGTGTATCTTCTCTGTGAGCGAGGTGAAGGCACCTGCTGTAAGTTGTAAAATCATAAAAAACGGAATAAATTTCGTGGTTAAATCTTTACACACATGAACAGTCATATCCAATAATCTTTACTTAAGGTTTAAGGTCATCATGATGACATTCACATGTATTGCCAAAGTCTTGAAAGACCCGATAATGAAAAATCTACCATGAACGTTTAATATGCTATTTCCTATATTTATATACAGGCAAAACGTAGATAGCTAAATTGAATTGATAGGCTACGCGATTTAAAAGTTTGAAACTGGTGACTATGATTAATATTATGTATTATATATAGTAGCGCTGTTATTGGTATGTTGGCTATTTGATATGTGAAGAAGTGTGCCATTATTTCCTTGCCCAAGGCATGGATTTCTTGAATGAAGAAAAAAATGAGATTTTTTATCTAGCGTACTACAAATAAATTGTGTTCGTGTCAATCCTTTTTTCTTCAAAAAATAAAATGGTTATTGTAGTCGATCTGTGTTTGGATGATATCATCCATATTCATTCAAGTTGGCAATGACTGTATACGCACAACAAGGCTGTGTTACCAGTCTGTAGAAGTGAATCAGTAAATCATGTGCTTCTATCCAACAAAAAAGATAATCAATGATAAAAGTTATTACTAGTGAAGTATGTAAATCTGTAAGGATTGATAATAATAAAACATAAATCATTCACAATGGAAATCAAGTCCTGCCCATTTTCTTTTCTCATACTTTTTAGCGAAAACATTAGACCATGATCACATAAATATATAAAAGGTAAAAAAAGGATACATGGATATACAAAAAAAACAATTGAGAAATTTCGTATGATAAAGTCACGAATTTTTTAAGACTTCTTCATTGCGACCATGTTAAGGTTTTTTGGGAGAATTTTCATTCTTGAGCACACATTTTAATGAATTTATGAATATTGCACACAAGCTCACATGGGACGCAAAATCGATTCCTGTTTCCAATCCTTGATTTCTGTCTGCTCTCGTGAATAACTGAAGATACATAACATACAATAATTCATCATGCCCGTACAAGCCTTTTTGCGCGTCTTGGTATTCGTAAAGTCGAATAGCTTTTGTTTTGGGAACACACCAAAAGCTTGTACACTTTGTTACCTGACTCTTTTGAATAGAGTGTAAGGGCACGCACAGTATCATTTCTTTCTGTGAAATATTGGCTCTGTAGATTATTATCAGCAAAAAAGGAGTAAAAGAACCAGAAAGAGAGAGAGGGTAGCAGTTAGAAAAGAAAACGATCTGCAACGAAGCAGATTAAATTGAGATGCCGAGAAACTTGAGAGTATGCATGACATTTGCTCTTCCTACTTTACGTGCCTACGCTGCTTCTTACAAGCTACTACTACTTGTTGTCAGCTCTGTACGTGTACGAGTCTCGATTCCCATGTGGCCAAAATTTGAGCTCGTAGTTGTTGTGTAAATGGAGAAAACAAGATTTTACCCTGCAAGAGTTTAAGCAACAAATCTACCCCTTCTTTAAAAAGGAGTTGTGAAGTAAAAATGAATGAGAAACGTGCATTCACGAATGAGGAATGAGCCTATATTATTTTACGATGCAATAAGGTGTCTAATTCTGTGAAATACGATGTCGATGTCGGACCAAAAACCAATATATATACTCGTGTGAGAATACAAAAAAAATGAGCAAAATACGAAAATAATTTGTCTACTTACCTGTGGCAGGGATGCTTGACCTAAACCAAAAGGAGACGTTACACTTGAGCCCACGCCTTGTGTTGGCAGCATTGACTTGTATGTATCCTGTTTAAATATTGAGTTACAAAATGAGAAAATAAATCGTTTATTATTACTTTGCCATTTTCATTGCAATCAGCCAGGGCTCGAATTCATTTGCATACAAAGCAATAAAAAATTAAGGCGATGCTGATAACAAACCTGAAGCAGATGTTGACCGGAGGTCAAGATATGAGGATTGGAAAGGGTGTGGGTAAGGGTGGAATAGTCATTGTAGTTTGACATTTGATGATGCGCATGATGAGGATGATGCATTCCCGCCGTGACAGATGCGGGTGTGATTGCACTTCCAGCTCCAACGTCAAGCCAGCCACTGCCGGCTGCTCCATGAACTGCATCCCACCAGGATGACCCATTCATTCCTGACACCTACAAGAGTCACAAAAAGTATGCGCTTGTGATTTTTACGCACATTTACAAACAATGCTCACTGTTATTAGAGTGCTCGGAGCAGTTTTAACACATATGCAAACAATATCTGCACTGTGAACAAGCACCCGACACGAGAAAACCGTAAAATTAGTTCATATTCCTTTTATCTCTTTGTCTCGAGGGTGAAGGCAACAACGCCACACTTCATGACCAATTTTTTTACGCTCTTTTGAAAATTCAAGAGTGAAAAAAGATCGTTTTGAGACACCCCGAAAGGCATAACACCACACACAACTCACCCATATCACATAAACTTTTCTTCTTTGTACACAATATTCGACTCATTTTGCACCGGGACAAAAATAACTACATTTTTCACGAAAGTATCATTTAAATCACATGCTCCCTTTGCTACAGAAGCAGCAGCATAGAGAGGAAATGCATTCTTTCCAAGTGTCATTTTTTGTATTATTTCGAGCATTTTGGATGAGGTTCAAAGAGCACCCAATTTTTAGAAAATGATCTCACAAATTGATAAAAAACCGTGACGAGATGAGTCGACTACGTGTGCCTTTATTAATATAATATATACAAAAACGAATGAAAAAAGGAATAGTGACGATAATAATAACTATGAATTTTATAAAAAGACAGGAAGTCAGTTGAATGGTTCATATTATATTAGAGAGAAAAAAAACAAAACACGAAAGAGAAAACTTACATCTGGTTTAATTCCTGTGTGAGCCCCGGACATGGCATTGAAGGGCCACGAGTCGTACGGAACCCGAGAATATACCCCAGCAACTCCTACACCACTTTCCACCTTTCCAATGAACCCAGGTGGACTCTGATCTCCACACGATGTTGCATTGGTCGACCTAAATATTAAAAAACGAACCAAATTGAGAAAACGTTGCAGTGAATAAAGAAATTCTTGGGTTGAGTAAGGTCGCTTTTTTATTTAGCGTGCATGCATACACCCTACTACGGCCAAAAAAGTGGTAAGGAAGGACATTATTTTTTAAAGTTTGAAGAATATTTTTCATTTTTATCATTTTGAATTCGTTTCTACTGCTGCATCCGTACAGCAACCTTTAATGTAATCCGAATTAACTATATCAACAGCATGATTTAACATGAACATGCATGTCTCATTACTCCCGTATAAAAATACTCTGCCTCCCAGTGCCCATTTTTTATTTATTAAATCTATTATTCTGGAGGCGAAAATACAAAATAACAAAATAATGTTTTGCAGACAGATAGATACATTTCATTCGTTTTATTCGTAGATAGAGAATTCGTTAATCCATTTCGTATAGTATGTAATTATTTGATATGAGCAAACATACCTGTATTGTCAGTTTAAAAATAAATATCTCTTATATTGTATGTATTTCACACGCATTATACATTCTATATAAAATACCTGCTAGCATACATTTCAATATCCAAATTATGAAAGCTCGTCCTGTTGAATTCAACCGCGAGAGTCGTCGAAAAAATCTCTGTTAATTATAGTAATCTATAGCCACGAAATACCGGAAGAGGCAGGAAAGTAGATACTTTTATCATTTTTATAATTTCGCCTGTCATCAACTTTTGCGATAATGTGAAATATTATTGCGGTATAATAGTGCAATCTTTTATTGGCGTAATATTCATTACATGTATCACATGATGACACTGAAACTATTCGTTGTATATTCTGTTTAGCAAGATTATTTAGGGAAAGACGACATTCTCTAGTTTCAAAAGATTGCGTATACTTTGAGCATAGTTATATATGCTTGAGATGGATTGGATTCAAGTTTGCATTCAATAATGAAAGCTAACATGTCTGTAGCAAAGCTCGTTACTTTCCTAAAATTACTTACATATATTTTTTACCATCACTTGACTTTTCTCAGACTAAAATGTACATTTGAGCCAGTAATGAAAAATGTTATTATTGTTAAACTCTAACTGTATGCACTGGTGTTTAATGCAGCTTTACAAACCCTACTTGTGAGATTCTTTTAAATGCCCTATTATGATTAAGTCTTAATCATTAAGACCATGGTCTTTTCCAGGGAATGCGAGTGGTTTAAACCACGATAATTAATAAAATGCTGGTAAAATTATAATTACCCGTGGAAATAGAGATCAGCTCCATAGCCGGGCGTAGCAGCACACGAGGAAGAGACCGGGGTTCTGTTGTAGGTGTTATGATTGGCGGATGTGACACAGACTGAGTTTGCGAGACTTCGTTGAGCAGCGCTGAGAATAGAGACACCTCCGTGCGGAAGGGACGCAGAGTTTGCATTTCCATTTCCAGCACCATGTGCTGTAGTTCCTGAAGTCGGAATGGAGGCTGAGGTTACATTTGGGTGATTCATAGCTGATGTTGGGGGACCTAGCCCCATAGAGGGGGATTTTTTCCACGGATGGAAACCCTTACCCACTGCAGCGTCGGCCAGAGGTGGCGGGCTCTTCGAACTCAGTTTATTGCACTGAGCAGCAAGCATGGCGAGGGGTGTTCCACGAAGTCCGGGATGCTCCTGTAACATTCAAAAACAAAAGTTATTAGTTATGCATTACGGGAAAAGAAACAAATAATTTTAAATTTATCAAAGCACACGTATTTTGAATGCAAGAATGCATATATTCTTGCACCATGAAATGTTAAAAAGAGATTTCTACTCATTGTTGAAAATATATTCATATAAGAAATTTATTTGTTGTTTCAATTTAATTTAATTGCTGGAGTGTTGCTGGACATGAACATTAAAATCACATAAGCAGCATTTTGTTGGGTCGGACATAAATTTATAACACCTTTCAACCATGTTCATGCTCATGTTCAAGCACTGCGTTTGTACTATACAGTACAACGCCTAAGAGTCAGTATATCGTGTTCGTTGGAGGCACTTCAATTAAAGCATTAGATAAAGTTTGGAATTTCACGCTTCCATGAAATATGCAACTTGTCGTCTGACCACTTGTTAATTTTGTTCCTCGCTCGCACACAGCGAACGTTGACAAGTTTATATTAGTGGTGTGCCAGCAAACGTATACATTTTACAAATAGGTCCAGCATTATTACTGGTTATTTGTGCAATCGAAATGCATGAATGATTATTTCAGAAACGCTCTTCCTCTTCTGTTTACATTCTTTGCTCATGAATAAATTGGACTCATAAAATTGATGGGAAGCTCTTCGATTCTCCAGTATGAAGAAAACGAAAATGCGTTGTTGTTGTTGTTGTTAACAATACATCGACATGCGTTATAACTCCAACTGCGAACGGAAAACGCTACAGCAAATGTGCAATTTGGTGACTCGGCGGTAGCTGTAAATAAACAGAACATACATTTCGGATTATATGTTCTTCTGTATACCTGTGCATTTGCAATGTTTGCAGTGACTCAGAATATTCTCTTGGCATGAAATGCCATTATGCCATCATCACTCAATTATGTAGAAGGTACATTGCATTTCAGTTTTCCATGTAGCTGCCTGTAACTCCTCCATTTTCGTAAACAAGCTACTGGTAGTATGATGGTGATGACTGATTCTATTGTATATTTCCAACATATAAAACGGCTCCCAAACAACATAAATAAGTCTTTTCATGGAAAAGTAAGCTTCATGATGATGGGTATTTTGAATAATACGAACCGCACATTATTTCACACGTCAAAATGTTCCTCTGTATATCATTCGTATTTTTTGTGGAGGCTACGCGTAAGTAGAAAGCATACATGGGCGCACACATGCAGTCATTATGAGTGTCAGTAAACCTAAGCTGAAGCAACATTTTTGTTTCTTTTAAAGCCTTTCTTGCTTATACCACAAACATTTTCTCTGCAAGAACGCCATCCACGTGCTTACTTTTCGTTCAATATTTTCGATTTTGTGGTCAAACAAAACGAACCAAGTGCATCCAAACGTGAAGTCGAGCAAAATGACAGCTTTGTCTACAACGAAGAAGTGTGAAGACACAAGTTTACTGATTACAGTCACTTAAACTATTGAGAAAAGAAGTCACCCTTATGACATAAAAGACTGGAAATCGAAATTATAGAATAAAAATAAAATCTGTCAGTTCTACTGAAAGAGATGTATACTTTGAAAAGAAATTCTGAGTCAACTAATGAAGACGTCTTGAAAGAAACCCTTTAAATGTCCCTTTTACAGAACAAAATGTCAACAAATATGTACAATGATAGACAATGGTCCAAGTCCACGATAATTAATACAAAATGCCTTAACTTTTCAGTTTAAATGTAATTTTATATTCATTCAGTAGCGAAATTACCGAAACTAGATAGAACGACCTTCACCTATACATATTATATTATTATATTTTTCCATAGAAGAAGCGAAGCAAGTAGTATGTTCTTCTCAATAGCTGACAACACCACAGTGCTCCGCCTTGAAGGTTGCAAGACTTTTCGAAAGAAACTTTGTAGCAGAAAAAATTGAGTGCAGTGCACCATGTAGTAAGCTAAATTGGTGGCTTCTGTATTTGTAACCTTTTCTCTCTTCTTCTTCTTGTTCATCTGACTGATGCAATAATGCTGTGTGTACACCACACTTTTTCTCTTCTTATGTAACCGTAACCCAAAACTCTAGAGGAAGCAGTCAAGTCTTGATACTAAAAAGAGGTGGAGCCAACACGTGACAGGTCAACGAGAAATGACTTCTTTGAATGCAAATACATACGTTGGTAAACCTAATGCTCCTACCCCCACGTATTTGATTTCAAACAAGCAAAAAGGAAAGTTTTATAGAAATATTCTTCGACTTGTTCCCTCGTATCGCCAATCTGTATGGTTGGATGGTAAAGACAGCACAATGTTATTCTACACTGCAACAAGACCAAGCTCATTTTTTTGGCTTGACATCTCCACTTTCAATTTGCATTTGCTCGTGTGTCACTTTGGGGTGATATATGTTATACACGTATGCTCCAACTTACGTGTTTTTTCATAGCTTCGGATATGCCTCTTTTTTCGTAGAACGTAGAAGGGAAAAATGTAAATGTCACAGTCAGAAGACCAGAACAGAAATCAAAATGCAATAGGATCCTGCACTTCTTCATCACGAATGGAATTCTCCGACTGGAAA
Organism: Entomobrya proxima; assembly: GCA_029691765.1. Classification (NCBI taxonomy): domain Eukaryota; kingdom Metazoa; phylum Arthropoda; class Collembola; order Entomobryomorpha; family Entomobryidae; genus Entomobrya; species Entomobrya proxima. The sequence continues at coordinate 7,769,589 of CM056170.1, read as the reverse complement.
GAACTTGTAGTATTTTAACGAATGGGAACTTGGAAACTTTCATGCATAATAATAACCTTTTATGTTGGCAAAAAAACTAAAGCAAACTTTTTTATACTGAGATGCCAGCATGCATAGGGACATTCAACATCTCATACATCTCTAGCAGATATAAGTTAAAAATCCACCTCTGCTGAATCTATTACTAACTAGTACCATTACCACCACTATAGAACATTCCGATGCAGGTTTCTGGTTTGGCGTGTTGTGTGTACTTAACTAAATGCCATGTTGCTTATGTACACAGTAAAAATGAGTTGAAAGAATACAAATGTCGAAGTGAGAAACTTGGCATGTCTATTTTTTGTTTAATCTAACTGGTATGTATACATTGTGCGTAATCAAGAATCCTTTTTCCCTCTAGCTAGACAACAGTGAGATAGAAAGAGAGGCACGTCAAACGGTCTCATTTATCGCCAAATCGCCTATCAATTAATTGGAATTCCATTGGAAATGCACGCCCACTTTACGGAATTGATCACATAAAAAGCACTCTTTTATTCTCTCTGTTGCTTTATTACCATTCCAGGTTTTTACACTCAACTAACCCCTCTATCGCCATCACAAAAGCAATGTTGAACTGACTTTCATGGCGCTCTTTAGAAAAGTTCAGTCTGGATGCATCTTTTTCATTCTCACCACCACAGACGTTTTAATTTTAGTATGACTCTCCGAGTTTTTTATTCGGATCAGAACTTTCAAGTTTTTTATACGTTGATGATTAAGCAAGCTAGTCCAGCGGGTCAAAATTAACTATCATTAGTTTGTCTCTTTCATTTCTAACACAAGGGAACCGTTATAAAGCAAAATATATTTGTATACATTTGTTTTGTATATTGTTTTCTACCTACCATTTGTTTTTGCTTACTATGTGCTATGCTCTCATTGTAGATGGTACACTTTGTAACAATTAGAACGCAGCGCCATGTAAGAAAGAAAAGGAATGCAGATATCTCCTCCGCGGTCATATTGAAATACCTAATCAGAGAGAGAGAAAAAAAAAATACGAGCCAACTTCAAGTCCATTAAAAGCTCTCCCTTTCCCCCATATTGTCTCTTTTAGTTACGGCTAATAAGGCTAATAATCAACGAGCGCTGCTCGTTATTCGTTAACCCTATCTCACTTTTTCTCTCCTTTTATTTTGTTTTTTTGTAGCTGCTACATGCATACCTTATTTTATACGGACATTGCGCATTATAAGATCATATACTCAAACGCTCCTAATCATCATGGGTCTCTATCTCTCGTGTCTTTTTTGCTATTCTGTAACTTCTTGAATTTCAAAGGAAGAGATTGTGTGGAAGATACAGTGATAAAAAGTAATAGAAGGAGCTATCCAAATACATCGTATAAGTTGTAAAATTCTTTTTACTTCCAGTCCCACGATATCATGCTTTTATTGTGAATAAGCCGTTGTTGTAGCAGAGATTCGTTAACGAAGTATCATCATTATCATCACACCATGAGCATGTTTAGTAGGAAAGAAGCCAAAAAGTTGCCTTTCTGCTAAAAATGAGGGAGCCTCCTAATCAAAAGTAGTTTTTTCAACCCTGCTCTGGAGGAGTGGGGTAGTTTTATAAAATATATTATGTACACCCTTAATATACACCAACTTTTGTCCAGAATTGTTTTAAACTGCTTTACTGGTAGACCTTGAATAGGTAAAAGAAACAAAGTGGCAAAGTAAATAATCATCTTTAGACGCACAACAATGTATGTTTAGAAAACTGACGACAACAATGAAGATCGTGTGTACTATAAATGTGAAATGCGACGTATGTAGAAGGCTTCTTGTATTTGCGATTGAGTAAATTTACAATTATAAGCAATGTTTTCGAAACGTCAGATCAAGCTAGTACAAAAAACCATCCAATGAGAATGATTTTGTAAAAGAGAAAAAGGTTAAATATCAGAGTACACTGGAAGTCTTCATAGAGTCGTTAGTGTTGAGTTCTCGGCGAGGAAAGTCATTAGCCGTTTGCCTTTCTCATCAGGAGTAATCTGTGCGAACAAATTCCTTCCAATTAGACATATGACCCCCTTTGCCATTTCCCATTTCAATTTTCTGGATACGTACACGTTGCATGAGTTTGTACATAGATAATGCACATCCTTTCCTTCCATTTTCTCTTTCCTTTCATTTTCCTGTTCTAATTCAAGTGAAACCGTGATGGTCTTTGCTCCGATAATGATAACGCTTGGAAGATGGATGATAGCATGCTTATTTAACGCATACTGAAAATATATCTCATGTGCCCGAATAACTACCAATAGTTTCCATACGACAAAATAACTGTAAAACGCCGACCCCTGTTGGGTTTATGTTGAATAGGAGCAAACTGATGTAGGTCCAACTTGCAAAGCGTGGTGTATACTGCGATGACTTAATGGAAGTAAGGAAAAGTACACTTTGATATTACTATCCTGATTTAATGACATTATTACTCAGTAGCATTATGTATTTATGACTTCTTGTGCACACATTTTTATTTCGCCTAAACATGTCCTTCAAAGAGAGTCAAATGTCCGGTAATGAATAGAGTTTGTGTTACGCTAACAAATCCTCGGGATTAAATAAATATCCAGTGCGTGGTTACAAGTTACTTATTTGATCACTCCAACAAAACCTCTCGGAGTTTGTGGTAGGGGATACGAAATAATCATGATCTCACTAAAATAATCATCCTCTCGGTGGTGAGCAACAATGACACAAAATCTCTCTGATGAAGCTATATTTGGAATTTGCTTCTTTTACCAAACTGGCAATGATCATGATGATGACGAAAACGAGTAAGTTGGCAAGCTAAAAAAGAGCGTACGTAATATTCAGCACAGAAGCAGAGACCCCGAACAACCCTCAACACATCCTTGAAGGAGCAGACAATTGATGTCGAACTCCTGCTGGGTTACAGACCGACCGACCGCCAAAAGAACACAAATCATCCTCAAAGTACCTTACTGTCAACCCCATAAAACCCAAGCTCATGTTCAGTGTAATTCGAGAGAAAGAGGGAAGAACATTATGATATGCTCAACCACTTCTACTCTCGCCTTTACTTCTGCACTCTTCCTGTCATATATATACTCACAAATAGGTTCAAAAAGTGCCATTGTGCAGTAAAAAGAGATGAAAAGGAAAACGATCCAGTACCAAAAGTGTGTACATATACATTTGCATCGTATCCTACAACAACATCACCACCACCACCACTACAAGATTTTTGCACTAAACCCCTCCAGCTCAACGGATCGAAACAGTCATCATCATCACTCGGCTTTTAAAGCTTTTTACGGAGCACTGACTGAATGAGTGCAAGAGGGTTCTAAGAGCCGCATCGAATTGTAGGAAAAGGACAACAAAAAGTCAAGAATGGTTGTAAAATGTGAGTAAAGTAACTGTGAACATAAGAAAAGCAAATACACTACGAATGTCGGAAAGTCATATTTATTATACAGCAAAAGTAAAAAACTAGCAATATTCGACAAAACATTTGAGATAATATGAACCCCGCAAAAATATTTTTTTACAGTGTTACTCGACTATGTCTTCATTTTTCGGCAATATTTATCGTTTCCTGCCTGTATGCCAACTTTTAAATTCAACTTTCCAAACTAATATGTCGTATACCTACACACTCTTTTATAAATGTTTGGTGTGTATATATTTTAAAGAGGATTGAATTGTACGTTTTTTATTTGCAAATGTGCTATTGTAATATTGCTATGAACTCTGTTCATTCACAATTCAAGACTCATTTTTTGCTTTACCCCTCCCGTACACACACCATCTGTAAACAACCATAAAACTTAATGAATGCACCGGATTCCCTCAATTTGCATCCTCATTCCAATTATTACGAGAATATTATGGTAAGTAATGTTGGGAGGGCTCTCATAACAGTATATACAGTTCTTCCAGTACAATCATTTAACCCTTTTTTTATAAATATGTATGTGACCTATGTACATTTTTAAGTCATTCCAAAACTACCCTGTTAGACCCCACAATTCTTTTCATGCTTTTTCACGTCCCGATACCAAGCGACAAGAAAAGAAATAAGGCTTCCTGTTTTACTATCTCATAGCGGACAAATTATGCGACTTTGAAAGATTTAATGAAAAATATAGACTATTATGCAAACATTATTTCCTTGCCGCGCACGTATCAAAGAAATACATGCAGCACCATAACGATGCAATAAAAGTACGGCATAATGTGGATAAATGATAGTAATAGTAATGTCATTAGCTAGTATGATGATATTATTATCTTAAGGCATTTTTCGCTTTCCTTTGATCAAACTCCATGACTGTGACAATGAAATCTATTGTGCCAACACTTTGTCTAAGCCTCGCTTACCATAACATATTGTAGAAGGAAGGGAATGCAGGTCTTGACGCAAGCAGATCTTAAGCATATCATGATTTGTAATGTGATAATAACGATGATGATCAGGCAATATTTACTGTATAAAAATGAGACAATTCATACAATTACCATCGGAAAAACTGACTGCTGCTTTAAATAAAAGATGATCATTATAGAACACTATTGAGCTACCTTTATGGGCTTTTTGATGCTCAGGATAAGATATGATTTTGAACTGATGATAAAATTATTAAAACGACCGTGTGAAAAAGACGTATCACATTTCAAAGCAGACAAATGCTCAGTGATGTGAATAGAGCGGAACTTTTACAGACAACAGTATCTATTCACATGGTCATCGCAACTAAACTGAAAACAGACGTATAATGTAGCTAATATACATATCGAATTTCACTTGCGACATCCACCTACTGGCGACGCACAGCACGCTGATATAAGATTTTTAAAATAAAGATTTTCCTAAACAAACATGGCAAACGACAAAAATTGTTGCATTTTGTTTTTCAGTTCTTTTATCTAAAATGGTGTAGATTATAGTGTTTTTGTTATATCAGATTCAAAACTCTGGGAAAGCAAAAAAAATTCATGCCACACAAAAAATTCCATAAACTCCAGTGACGACTTGTATAAGTCCACCACTACTCATGTTGGTACGAAGAAAAGACCATGATATCACCAATAAAACAAACCAACGCACGACTTAAAGACTCATGCCTCACGTCCACGCAAAAGATACAATACTCAATTTTATGCACACTTACCGCCATTATCATTACAATCATCTTATTCTTGCGTTACACAATGAAATTTTTACATACCTACACAGTGTGGACAGTGTGGCGTGGTGAATACAAAATAGCTCTATAATAATATGACTAATATGCTAAAACTTTGTATCATGCAACTATGGAGTAAAAATGTATACCATCAACCATGTGACAACTCTAGATGACATACGAATTATGTGTGTTTCTGTTTCTCAACTATTTTCGTTGTAATTAAGGTGAGAACTTTTCACTGAGAACCATTTGTTCTATCAATGAATTTGTTCACTTCCAAACGAAAAAAGATCCTTTAGAGGAGTAGTTGTAAGAAAAACTCCTTGCACAAACAATGTTAAGAAACCAGAATGTTTGGTTGCTGCTCACCCACCCTATGCAGTTATTATTGGCAAGGCATCAGGTGGGTAACAAGGTAAACAGAAAACCTGACGTAGTTATTGGAAAAATACCGAAAATGTTAATAAACGATGGTCAGCAGTGGTCTAAACAACACCTCATGTTTGATAGCTTGCACATATCAAAATATTTCAATCCGTTTCTATTGAATTTGATTGCAATTCAGATTATCCACAAGTTTTTTTTTATTAAATCGGTGGTTATAATGAAATAAAACGAGAAAGTCATCTTCACTTTTCAGTTCATTATTATTACACAAGCCGGTTGAGTATGCTGAGTGTATATGCTTCCATGAAATTCTGGTAGCTTCATGTAGGTTAGCATGATCTAGTCATCCACTGCACTGGCATCATTACTTGTAAAGCCATATTATCTATCTATCGATCTTCTCCTTTTACTCTCTTCTTTTCTCGTCGTCACAAATAATTTATTACCTCTTCACGCGCAAATCTTGTACAGAATATATATGTCTAATTATTATTATAAACCATCCTCTCCTTTTATATATTCAGCCTTTTTTATTATCATTATGATTACAATAATTATTTTGAAAATTACAAGAATTTGGTCGAGGAAATTATCTGTTTTAACCCCTGTTAAAAAGCTGAGCCAACCCTTTCTTAGCATAACTGAATGGAATAATAGTAATCATAAAGAAAAATAATCCACTTAATAATAATATTATATGGATATAACTAATAGGAATAATGATTGTAAGTTATAATAAAAAAGTGAATAAACGAGATGAGCGAACGAGCGACGATGATTTAGATGCAGGTTACATTATACCTGCATTTGGCTTGCTGCTTGACGCTATAAGTTTGCTCTTAAATATCTGTGATTTGTATATATATAACGCTTTGGCTTGTGTTAAATAACACTTCTATGACTTGTGCCTATTAATATACTATTCTTTCCTATAAGTTTTACGTATGCATTCCTTCATGTAACTCTGGTCTGGTTTCGTTTGTTCGTGTGTTGTTGGTTCGTACAAAAAATATTAATGAATATTTTTATAATGTGCCTCTTCATGATATTACACATATTTATGATACAATCTCTCCCTTCTCGTTCTACTCAGAAAGTCATTCCTATAGACTTGCTTTGCAGTTTTTCACAGTTTGCTCACACTACCGACTATATTCCCCTGGTTTGTTTTTACTTGGAGCATCGTCAACTTCAACATCATGTTTCAACCTTCGTCGGTTCACGGTATGTGCGATAAAAGTAAAAAGATGATGCAGCATCAGCAATAACATGCATCGTGGTTTGAAGACTCTGTGAGTTTCTATTGTTCGTGTCTCATCCTATTAAAACAATCTGATTAAGAGAAAAGTTGCACTAGATTCAATAAAAAATAGATAATGTTCTTTTATTAAGTATCGGCCAAGATACTTGATAATATTGTGCTCCGGCCGTCCGGCCGTCCGGCCGGCCGTCCGCCCGTATGCAATTTACTCAGTAACGGCTGGACCGATCACAACCAAACTTGGTATACAGATAGTTACATGAACCTCAGCCCAGACCCTATGAATTTCAGGTCAATAGTCACTCTAGGTCAGAGGTCACCAGCAAATTTCACAACATTTCATAATAAGAACCTATACATGCGACACATGATTTTAGGCAGTTATTTAACCAGCATTACGAATATACAACAAAAGGAAACAGTTTGTAACAATCTGCATTAAAGGGCCTGATTCAGACCTTAATTGCAAATATAGCAGTTTTACAGCGTACATTCCTGTGCGACAGTTAATATTACAGCCAAAACTTGTTGTACAGACACAATAGCACTCATTAACAACCCTATTGAACTTGAGGTCAATAGTCAACTCAAGGTCATAGGTCACAGCCGTTTCAAAACAATTCAAGAATAGAACCTATAGCATGCGACACATGATTTTAGGTCAGTTTTTTGACCAGAATTACGAATTCACAACCAGTTAGTTAAAATTCGTGGCATTAAGGCCTGATTCAGGACCTTAATTGCAAGATATGGCAGTTTTACAGCGTACATGCTGTGCGACACATAATTTTACAGCCAACTGGTGTAGTACACCACAATGGCACCTCGGTAACAACCATTGAACTTGGAGGTCAAAAGAGGTCAACTCTAGTCATAGGTCACAGCGATTCAAAACAAATCATAAATAAAACCCTATAGCATGCGACACATGATTTTAGGTCAGTTTTTAACAACATTACCGATTTCAACCAGTTTGTTAACATTCGTGCATTAATGGTCTGATTCAGGACCTTAATTCCAACATAATGGCAGGTTTTACGCGTACATGCTTGCAACACATAATTTTTACAGCCAAACTTGGTTACAGACACAATAGCTCCTCGATAACAACCCTACATGAACTTCAGGTCAATAGACAACTCTAGGTCAGAGTCACAGCGATGTCATAAACTTTTTCATACTAGAACCTATTGCATGCGACAACAGTGATTTTAGGTCAGTTTTTAACCAGCATTACAAATTAACAACTGTTTGTTAAAATTCGTGTCATTAAGGGCCGTTTCAGGACTTAATTGCAAGGTATAGCAGTTTTACAGCGTACATGCTGTGCGACACGTAATTTTAGGTCAGTTTTTTTACCAGCATTAAACCTGGTTGTTAAAATTCGGATTTTACGGCCAGGACGATACTTAACTATGTGCATGCTTTTGCAATTTATTATTATTTCAATCTCAATTGAATCTCAATTCTAGACAAACATGACACCTGTTGTAGAGGCTGTTATTTTGCACACAGCCATTGTACTACTGAGCCAAAAAGTTAAATCCCAAAAGACCAGCTACAAGGAAGAAACGTATGGAAATAATTTAAACAAGGTGTAACGTTTGCCGGTTAAAATGGTAACGTTAATGGCTAACAAACACCATCGACGGAATGCTTAGGTACAACATTTATAGCAGCAACAGCAGGGCATCGCTCGATCCAGTCCAACCCACCTGAACTTACCTACACGAACAAATCATAACTCATTGATTCGCCATGCATCAAAACTGCACCAACACATTCGTGGTAGTAGAAAGAAAGAATACATTTTAGTAGCCATGCTTCTTTTAATGGCCCTCTCTTGAGTGTAATATGTTGTGTTTCGGTCGTGCAATATTTTTGTAGCTTAATATAAAGAATATCATGCGATGCAGTAAAATTTTGTAAAGCAACCATACCAGTTCCACACACGTAATAGAATAATCTTGTTTTTTACAGAAAATACATGACAAAAAATTTAATATCCATCCGTCCAAGTTTTATTATTTTTATTGTTTGTCAAATTTTGTCTTGTGATTGTTCATCTTTGTAAGGTAATTTAATTCAAGGTTAAGGTATAGATTATTCGTCTGTGGTGCAGTATTGTGTCCAACGTTTTTCTTTCCATCACTGCTCATTTGGTAAAGCATAAAACTAATCTACTTAGAGAATCGTATTATCGTTTTACACGAATGTTATATACCAATTACATACAAAACTAGATAGATGCAATGTAAATGAATGCATGCCGGTTGGCATCTTTAGTAATGTTGGAGAAGACTAATCAACCTTGTCTGATCGACAAAAAATCTTTTCGTGTTTAGTTGTATCATTCATTGTCATTATGTACAGATTTTGTGATCTGAACATGGAGCAAATGAAAAATGCACCCAAACGCCTACATAAAATACTTTTGGATAATACTGATCATGTGAGGCACAAAAAACTCTTTTCAAGATTATCCATGGTCCTCGTATTCCAAAAATAAAAATCCTCTTAGAGGTAAACGGAGACGTACGCAAGATTAAGCACAAGTGTACTAAACGAATGGCTTAGAAAAGAAGAGAACACTTTACAAAATGCATTGAATAGCTTTTGCTTCATGTATCGTACTTTTACCACTAATCAAATAATTTTATGTCACATGATCCAATGAAGCAACTTTTTGCATAGTAAGAAGACTTGGCAGTACAACCAGAAAAAAATACAACATAAAATACTTTGCTTCTTCTTGAACCTACCAAATACAAGTTTGTGCTTTATCTTACCTCTGGGAACCGTGAATAGTGTGATATCTTTTTTATTTATTAAATGATCCTGTTACTTCTGAGATACAAAGATTGTACAAGAAGAGCTCCCACGCAGAAAGTATAAGCGGATTTAGGAAGGATTACAAGTTTACACAAAGAAAGCGTATACACTTACATGGGCTATTGACAATGAGTTATAAATGTAATTCTAGTGCTTTTTCTTCTTCAATTGTCCCGAAGAAACAGCACCTTCATTCATGCAACTTTGTATAATGTACTTCTTTTACTCGAACCAAAAGTGGAGAGTGTTTACGTTTCCTTTAGGCACAGCATGATGTATAAGATTTAAATGTGCTTGTAGTAAATGTACCTTTACTGCAAACACAAACACATTAAGTATACTTTAAAGAAGTAACAACTCCATCTCAAGATAAAATTGGAGGATAATCCATTTTAGCTTATGTTATCGATGAACAAAATCTCCTCAAGAAAGTCTAGTGGACAAAAAAGGACAAGTACCTACTACACTTAATGCGTTGTAGCAAGATTGTTAATCGTTATTGAAAGTGAAATTTGACACGGGAGGGCAATACATCCTTTATTTTGTTTTGGCGAGATGTGCCTCACAAAACCGAACCCAAGCTGCGTTTTATATTGAGCGAGAAAAGGAAATTTCACACCTGAATGAATCTACAAATCTAGTGTAAACTTTGTACGAAACATAAAGTGGCATAATATACCTCCTCTACAGTGCACATCATGTGTATGCTACTGTAATAAGCTCAATGCAGGAAACCCGAACATTAGAGGGGATGAGTAATAAGTTTATTTTTAAACGGAAGATAATCGTAAGCAATTGCACTCCCCTTAAAATTAGTGTTTCCCGTAATGATGCCAATCTAGATTAGCAATTCTTGAAAATCTTTATGAATCTTCTTGAGATCTACTGACTACATTTTATTACAGTATAACTTGCAAAGTTGCAAGTTTTACGCGAGTAATTTCTAACGAATTTTGATATTGATTCTCTAATTCTCTATATATGCTCATCCTTATAAAGCCTATAATATAATAACACCACTTTACCAGTTACCACCAGGGAAGCAATTAACTTTTATATAGCAATAATTACAAGCATAATATTTCTCACAAGAATCTTCATAGAATTTCATCTCTTAATCCTGACGTTATGGTGTTACCGCTTTGCTGTATATCTTGATGAAAATCATTTTCTGTGAAATCCCTAATAATTCCGGCGCTCCATCATCATATCGTGTTGCATTTTGTGCTCATGTATGTGAGTTGCTTTTGAACACAGAGTTTGTAGTTTTTGCCAATGATCAAAATATTCAATACTACCTAGCATAACAACAATTCCATTATTTTTGCATGCCACGCAGTTTTATGATTTTTGTACGTAGGTACCATAAAACCGTAAAGGTCTTCTTGGTTTTATTATAATATAATCGCTTTTCTCCATAACTTGTAGTAAAATTTAGCATGAATTTTACCTTCTGCTACCTTGCATTGTTGATACTTTATGTACAAATATATGAATGCAGTTTGTACATATTTTGTGAGTGTGCTAATTGTTCGCTCGTTCATTATTGTCTAGACTAGCGACGTTCGATTCCGATTTGACTGTCTTGACTCTTTCCTGCCTCCATCACGCAAGCAAACAGTATAAGTTTGCAGTGAGGAAAGATCGCGTTATCGCGTATTTCTTCCAAGCTGCATTCCCTTGAAAGTTGGAGAAAAAGGTTTGTACATTTCTGTGGAAGCAAAGCTGTCGTTTCGCCTGGTTGCTGAAACAGAAGAGCTGAAAACTTTTAGTTTTATTTTGCTATATACGTAATGTACAATGCTAGATGATTCAAATTTATATTTCTACCCTTAGCCTAGCCCATGGACTCGTTTATCGGCTCTCTATTTATGTTTTTCTAGCTCACAACAATTTTCTGCACAAAACAAACTGATCAGAGAAAACGATATCGTTCCTTAAATAAGCTTCTGGTGTGTTTTATGTGTGGAGTGAACGTAACCCATATTCATAAACTTGTAGATAGAGTGACTGAGCACACGCTCATAGTTTTTCACCTCATGTAACATTTTTTATGCATCGTGCCGTGCACCCACACACATGGTATTTACAGCAGCTTAATTTTTCTATGATGTGCTGATGCTCACCCAAAAGCTTGCTCTGTACTCTGAAGCTTTTACAGTATCGTGTTTTTCCATTTTGCTCTCCTTTCTGTTTTTCCAAGAAGGGGTATCATGAAATAATGAGCTGAAATGTACTAGTATGCTAACGAAATTTGCAATGGTATATTTTATACTTACTGAGGAACTCCACGCGAAATCGATAGGCTCCAAAATTCAATTTTGAGGTCGGATTCGAAAATTACACCATTTGTAGGGACACCCAAGACATACCCAGGCATTACCCCTTTTCGACCCCTAGCCCCCTACCCCTTGGGTGTCAGGGTCAAAATTTTGGGTCAACCACGGTTTTTCGTTAAATAACTTCTACAAATCTTCACCGATTTTAGTAACCAAGGTATCATTCGATAGCTAATAAGATAAGCTAAGCTAAAGAATTTTTATTTGGCAAAATTTGAATTTATACAGAAGTTATGGACAAAAAACTACCAAAAAAATCAGTTTTTTGCGGTTTATTTATTATGCATAAAGGCTACTTTTTTTCTGGAAAACAAAAGTCGCCATTGAAAAGACCGTCAAAAAATACGATAATACCTAGTCCTCCATGACAACGAGTGTAATTTTGCTATATGGAGTTTATACTCGATTTTGATGAAATTTTATGGTTTTCGTTAAATAACTTCCACGAATCTTATCCGATTTTGATAACCAAGGTATCATTCGATAGCTAATTTAAAAAGCTGCGCTAAAGATTTTTTGTGTAAAAAAATTCCAATTTGTACAAAAGTTATAGGCAAAAAACTGTCAAAAAATTAGTTTTTTCTAGTTTACACACTAAAAATTGAAAAACTGTTATCACCATTAAATTTGCCGTCAAAAATTACGTAAGTTTCAGTCACCATGGAAACAAGTGTTTATCTACAATGTTATAGGGAGTTTAAATGAATTATTCTTATTTTTGAAAAGTTTCTTTAACAAAAACTCCATATAGCATCATAACACTTGTTATCAAGTGACTGAAACTAGTAATTTTTTTACGGCAAATTTTAATGTTACAACAGTTTTCGATATATAATGCTAAACCTGAAAAAACTAATTTTTTTGACAGTTTTTATGCTTATAATTTTTGTACAAACTGGAATTTTTTTACACAAAAAATCATTAGAGCGCAGCATTTTAATTAGCTATCGAATGATACCATGATATACAAATCGGTTATGAATTAGGAGGGCTGTTATTTAACGAAAACCATAAAATTGTCATCAAAATCGAGATATAAACTCCATGTAGCAACATTACACTCGTTGTTATGGAGACTGGGTTTTATGTATTTTTTAACGGCCTTTTTAATGGCGACTTTTGTTTTCCAGAAAAAAGTAGCCTTTAATGCATAAACCGCAAAAAACTGATTTTTTTGGTAGTTTTTTGCCCATAACTTTTGTACAAATCAAAATTTTGTCAAATAAAAATTCTTTAGCTTAGCTTATCTTATTAGCTATCGAATGATACCTTGGTTACTAAAATCGGTGAAGATTTGTAGAAGTTATTTAACGAAAACCGTGGTGACCCCAAATTTTGACCCTGCACCCAAGGGGTAGGAGGTAGGGTCATAAACGGGTCATGTCTGTGTATGTCTTGGGGGTCCCTACAAATGGTGTAATTTTCGAATCCGACCTCAAAATTGAATTTTGGAGCCTATCGATTTCGCGTGGAGTTCCTCACTAAGTTTTACGTTTATCAGCCGGCAAATCACTGTTGCAATTGTCTTGTGCATATAATCTTCCTAACAGGCTTGCTTAAAGAGATCACGATCAAGGCATCTCTCTCCATGACTTTCATCATTACACCCGCAAACTGATGAGTGAGTTCCATTACATATTGTAAAAGTACATAATATTGCACGTTACGTCAGTATAAGTATCGAAAAATATTAGAAGAGGTAGTTATAGAACGTATTGGTGGTGGCGGTGCTATTATATAAAACTCCTTGAAAAATGTAAGATTTCTGTAGCCACTGTACATTTATACTTTGCATTTTCTAATATTTCTTGGTCCATTGCACTGACGCCAGGACTGTGTCCGTAAAAAGACTGAATGTCCGTGGCTATGTGCTTAACTCATGGACTCTAGAAACCAAGAAGCGATTTGACACATCACTTTGCAAGTTTCACGAGTTAAAGCGATAAATCATATGAAATGTACATTTGCACGTCGACTTTATGTGTCCATTTTTCTTTTTGAGCTGATTTTGTTGCTGTTGCTAGTTGACTATAACTGCTTGTGCTGTTTCAGTGTTTTTGGGTAGGAAGGGAAGGCACACGGCAACAGTTCATCAGAACCATTACCTTTGTATGCCATTTTCCTTACACGGACTACGGACTTTTTTGAATTTATGACTAATAGTTCCCACAGTTGAAAACTTCTGCGAATAATCAGAAACAGGATTTTTTGGCTAAGCAGCGACAAGAGTTTGAAAAGGATCTTGGCTAAAGAATGTAATGATATTTACAAAGTGGAAGAATGGAGTGAGTGAACAAACCATTACCATTTTATAAGATTTTTATGATCAAAATTTATACTGTACATAGTATGCGGTGTACCTTTTAGAATCGAGGGAAAAGTATGTATTGTCTCTTATGAGGTCATTGGAGGAGGCATCATACCTAAAAGTCATCTTCTAATTCATCAAGGTTCGTAATATGTTGTACACTGGTGTACTGGTCTTCACGATCATCTTTTGAGTCGCATTCCTGATTCTTTGTTTTCGTACAGAATACAAAAAATATATATACATAAATGCATGCGCCAAGAAACAATGGCTTTCCCAAAATTTGAGAGGAATGAGCAAAGAAATATGGGAACCATATTATAGCAAACTGGTCCCATGCCCGAAGCTTATTTACCCATTTTATACAACCCTTCTCTCTGCACATTCTAGCCGCATTTCAGCTCGTTCAATATTGCTTTCATTGTTGTTCATTTAGGATCACGATTACATTTTACAGATTTTCATGTTTCGGGGGAGAGAGTGATATACACCACTTTAGTTGATGCTTCAAATGATGAGAAAGAAAAAGGGTCTTTTTATAACGTCAGAAAATTTTACATATTAAATATTATGGAAAAACAACAGACCTTCACCTTCATGATATCAAGCCCACCAATCTATAAAACATTTTTTATCATGGAGTAAAGATACTAGCTCTTGAATCGAGTTGAGTTCCAAGGAAGATTATGAAAACCACAGGAATGAAACAACTTTAGAATATTTCAGTCAGCCTGCCAGTTGAGGCAACAATTCAATGGTACCTTTGGAGGTAATAACCCTCACAACCGGCACAATCTGTGGAATAGATTTTGTTGTGTGTATGATAATAGCGAGCAACAGAAGTCGAGCTAAAAATTGTCTACTACCACGTTACAAAAATATTTTCAACTTGATGGATAATAGGTACGTGGTAGTTATCGCAAGAATTAGGTTCAGTTATATCTGTCAAGTCAGAGTAAAAAGTGGAAGGTCCAAATACATACGTTTGTAGGGAAAACAAAGTTCTTACTTCTATCCGCTATTACCTCGAGACCACTTCATAACCTTAAAAGAAATTATGTAACTTTTTGTCTTATGATTACACCGAATTACCTTCGTATAGACAGCAACCGGTAACCGGCACCATAATGTCCATTTGAAAGCATCAGACATTTCCGCGTACGGGTGTGTGTATTTACACACATGAGCTTACCTTAAAACTCATCATATACGTTTCATAAACATAAACAAAACCTTGAGGTACAAGCAATAGACCAAACAACATGGCAGAAGTCATCAAGTGAATGACTGAATGTTACCGACCAAAAAAACTTTCCAAAAGTACAGAAAATAGTGCGTTAATAATCTTCATTCTCAGAACAGTTACGAGAAGTCAGGTATTCTGCGAGGAAAAAAGAAACAACAGTTCACAGAGGTTTCCGACAACTAATGGAACAGTCGACTGTGAGCAACTACTAGCAGTACCGTACCCGGCCAACGTAAATGTGCGTAATTTCCGCTCATTCCCTTGCTTCCCCTATATTCTTTCTTTACCTTCATCGAACGTTATTATTTTACTCTCTTGCTTAGTGATGATGATGACCATAATATTACGGATTGGGGCTACACACTTGAAATAACTTTTTCCAGCCCTTTTTCTGCCTGCACAACTTCCCGACACAAGCCAATTCAGATAATCAACCTTATCCAACAAATATTTGAATTGGCTTCTGCTGATTTTCTCTTCCACCACTTTGTTTTGAAAAAAAAAATGGGATGACGGACAGGAAAACGACGAAATATACATACAGTCAAAGTCAAGAACTCTATTTCTTTTCGCATTGATCTTTTTTTGGGTAAACGGTGTTGCTGGGATAACCTGGTTGCTGGAAGTATTTAATCATCCAGGACTTTGGAGCAAAAATGCTTCAATGGATGAGTAAAATGGAGAAGCGGACAAGAAGATGTATGATGATGATGTGTTATTTGTATTTGTGCATTGCTTATTGTGTGTGCACATTATTTAGGAAATACAAATAATGAGCTTTATGTCAGAGTTATGGAGAAACCTACAAAACTGACCCTTGGATCACTCACTTAAAACCCTCTCTCTTCTTCCATCACCAATACCACTTAGACCGTTTTCAGTCATTCACAACCAGAAACAATTGTACGGCAGTCAGTCAAAAAGTCGGCAGACAGAACAGAGAGATTTAATGGCTAGTCGCCACCACAAGTTATTCTCTGCGACTACTGCATCATCCATTGAGTCGTGGAGGAAAAATAATAATATTACGCATAACTCGACAAGTTGCTAAAGTGCTTTACTTGACGAAAATGGAATTGTTTTTTCAATGTGCAATTTGGCAAGTGGGCTTATGGGACTGACTTGACTGAGGGGAAGAAGGAAAAGATGAAAAATTAAACGATCGTTTCTCTTTTGTTTTTTCGTTTAAGAGGTTGAACTATGCTTAGAGTAATTTTTACAAATGCTCATCACGATTGTCGTCTCGGCGGACGGCAGACATAAAAATTAAAAATGGGTCCTTAAGAGTTGATACATGTATCATTTCTGCCTATATGAGTTTTTTGAATGAATTTTCACGAGCACCGAATGCGTTAGAGATTTTGTTCATTTACTATCCGTTTTGTATGGTGAATAACATGAATGTTTTTGTGATAATCACATAATATCGCATGTATCAATGGTTTTTTTTCTTTTCTTTATTCTTGGGAGTAGTTGTAGATTCAGTTCTGTAGAAGATAATTTAGGAACCATGTGATATAGAGAAAGGTAAATGTGTAAAGCATAGCAGACAGCAATAAACTCACGAAATGAGGCAAAACAGCAGACAGACGCTGAAAAGTCAGCCAAGACAAGTTGGATTGACTTTGTTCTCGACAACATTTCAAAATGTTCTCTCACAGTCTTGACAGCAGTCATTTCTTAAGAATCTGTTTTACTCTCAAAACTTCTTCTTTATTCGTAATGAAAATTTTCCCTCTGCTGCTGAATAAAAATGAATTGTTAACTTACAAAGATACGTAACGAGAATTCACAAAAAGCTGAAAATGGTTAACACTTTTAGCAATGTGGAATATAGCTATAAAAATCTAATAATTATTAAACTCAACCTACATCAGTTTTCGCTTATCTATATCACTTCAAATTCCCAATCCAAACGTGTTCTCATGGACACCAACGCTTTATTAGATTACACCAATCTGTCTATTGGATCAAGAGGTGTACATTGCGAATATTTAGTATAAATCTTCTTTGACATGATTATCAAATAGAGGTCATGAAGCCTCACCACGATTCCCTTGAACAACACAGCCTTAAGGGTTAATAGCTATGCAGGTTCCTTGAATTGTCACCCACTGCCGCTCACATCAGCGTTGATCCAATTTACAATGTGTTTGTCAGCAGTCACAGTTTGGTATAAAAAACTACTATACAATAGTCTGAGTTAAACAGAAAAATGATAATATTTTATGTAGTCATTTCGTGTTCATCGAAAACTCAACATGATCGAGCAGCTTTTTCTTTTAGCTGTCTCATTGAATACATATTAGGAGAGTCATCCACGTAACAAGCAAGCCATTCAGCTTTAACATTTATTAGCCAATTAACAAGCCATACGTCGGCTTTACTTTGAATATTAGCTGATCAGTCATGTGGATGTGCGCATGTGAAAAGACTACAATAGCAATAACATAATAACAACAAATTACCTATGTGTGTAAATCTTCATACTTCTAGCATGTACTTTGACTATTTGCCTGTTTGTTACATAGATAATTTGCCGGCACCAAATCAATATTCATATTTATGCACCCATACAATTTCAGTGCGATATTCTAATGTATAACTCAAGCGCAATTGAATGGACAAGAATATTTTGCTTGCTTAATATTATGTGTGCATTAAAGATATTGTATTCAATATTATTATGAAAATACTAAGAATAATATATTACACACATTCATCCTGCCTTAAAGCATTTGCGGTTAACTTTATTTTTTGTAAGATATGGTGGCAGACAAGTAAGGGAGCAGCCATGCTTGACTCATTGTATCAAGTAAGAAGATAAAAACTTAAAGAAGCGTTTGGTGATGATGTATCATATTGTGTAAAGTAAAATGCAGACAGAGGCGATCAGATCCGACTTCATAAAACATACTTTTATAGAATCACGATATGATCATATTCACTTCACTTCATCAGAGTCACTTCATCTTTTACGGAGTTACCAGGGGTAAAGATGGTGAGACTGAAATAGAAAAGAACCTACGAAAAGCCAAGCCCATCATCACATTACATTGGATTGACTCTTTCTTTCTCTTTCTCGACATTTTTTCATGATTGTATTCCTCATAATCACGGTCATCATTGTGTTATCGGCCAGCATTATCATATTATGAGTTTTGATCCTCTTTGTCTGTTGCGGAGTCACCAGGTATTGAAAAGGCTTCACAAAGTTTCAATAATAGTTACACATATAAGTACAAGTCTTCTTTGGTGGCGGCAACACATCAAAGGCTTTTCTCCATTTATTTTTCAGTCGTGTTTGCAAGTCAGCATTGGAAACCATCTCATCGGTAGAGACACAAATATAATATTTCTATTATTGCAGGTGGGAACATTATGTTGGCTTCTCGGTTATCACCTGAATTAATTTCTTCATAGCTACCTGTCTAAATATCCGTTTATAAAGGCTCGTCAAAAATTCTGTCGCCGCTTGTGTCACTTATTTCTTATTGCCGCCCCATGTAATGGGGAGCTTACACAAGTACTCTTATCAATGCATGCAGACAAGAAATGTTGTGCCTTCATAAGCAACTTTTAAAGGATTATCATGACAAATCTAAGCAAGCATGCATGCGTGTTCGTTCGATAATACGCTAATGTGTAAAATAGAAAGAGATGATGAGACATGTAGCCTTCTTTCTCCGATAGAGACGGAAAAGACAATGACAAGTCATGAAATATTACATATGCAATGTCCACACGAGTATAAACACGCAGTTAGCATATATGTATCGGTTGATCGAGTCTGTAATGTTGTTGTACTTGCCGTCGAATATGGCATATGATGAAAGGACAAGACGCACAAAATGGGTGAATTAATACTGCTTGAATGGACACACGACAACGACAAGAGAGTGCCGCTTGTGATGTAATGAATATCACTTGAACATTGATAATGCTGATAAGGATTAGATGGAGTGGAACTCGAAAGGGTTTTACTAGTTACCAACCTTTTTAGTAGTGGAGAATGCTAGCTTAAAATGTCAATCGGGCCAACAAAGGCCTTTTAAATTATGCTGAACACAATCTGATAAACGGACTTTAGCTCAGAAAAGTTATTCATATAATATACTCTTTACTTCAACTAAAGAGTTCAAAGTGTAAGCCAAAGAATTGTATGTAATAACATATCTAATAAACTTAGCAAAGTTTACACCTCGTAAATGTTTAAAGATTTATTCAATAATTTACTTATCCGAAATCTGGAATGTCTGGATCATCGAAAATATGACAATTTTTAATAAAAATGTTACTTTTAATTTTCATTTTTAATTCAGGTAAATTCATTTAGTATATCTCCTTCTTATATTATGTATTTCCATTACTCATCCCACCATGTTAAGGTAGTATTTCCCTTTGCTTCCTCCATCTCCATACTTCCTCTTTAAAATATCGGCCACAATGATGTGAGCGTCAGCAGAAATGCACTGGGTACTGAGTACTGACATAGGAATACGAACAACCAACATGAGGCACCTTGCTTTGGGCTGTGGATGATGAGGGAGCTTACTCACTACAAGTTCGTCTTCTCCGTTGTCCGTGCATCAACCAGCCAAGTTTTATTTTGTTTTCATTTACCACAGGCGTAAAAAGACAGACAAGTACGTCCTGCGTACCCAGCTAGCCTGTACAGTTAAGCGTAATGTAGTATTACCACTTTGTTACATTCTGTGTGTGGCTCTTGGATAATGATTTGATAAAAGTTATGAACGCATGCAAAGTGTAAAAATAAACCATAATTATTGCATGTTAAGTTACTAAAGTAATTTCGACAAGATATAGCAGACGCTGCTGCGTTGCCTGATACATTCAATTTGAAACAGTTATTACCTTTGTTTGCAATACTTAAATATAAATTAAAATTGAATGCTTTGGCAAATCATTTTCAGTAGTATTAAAGCTAATGTATTCCTTTTGATAACCGCGTAGTTATTTTTTTCTCTCAAAACAAATAAATAAGCATGGTAGCCTATCAAACTTTTAGTTTATTGAAAACAGTTTAAACAACACTACCAAAAACCATTGGATAAACAACAAATTTGTATTAAAATGCATGCCTACTATAACTATATCAATATCTGTGTAGCGTAAGTAGAAACTTTTATTTGTGCAAGCCCAGTAGCGGAGAAATACTACGTTGGTTTGTTACCAAGTAATTATGGTAAACACGAACAATAAATAATATTAATAGCAATACATATGAATTGTATTATGAATAGCTAATCTCTTTTTATTTGGAAATAAAATAGAGATACCCTCTTTTCATAATATTTACACTTGGGTTATCACCACTCACCACACTATTCAAATGGAACTTTGTGCTATAAAAAAGAGTACCAAAATTTTCTACAGCTTTTGCACATTATCTATATTATTTTCTTCTGGTTGTGTCTATATACACTTTGACCATGTTACAACAGCTAGCAGGCAGCGCGTGTAAAAAGGTTTTTATTTATTTATTTTTAATTTTGTACGATGTCTTTGGAAGAAATCATAATTTCAAAATTATCCTACCCAACATAAAATAGTATTTGAAGCAACATAATATTGTCAGCAAAAGGACCCTTCCCCTGCACAAAATACTTTTTGCAGTCTGCCTATTTACATAAAATCATCCATACTTATTTTTTTATGTCTGCTGCATATTATCCTGTACCGCATGCCATATTGTACATTTCACCTGCCACGACGCCATTATTGTTGTCATTGCAGGAAAAGTAGCCTTAGTGCTGCCTGTCATGTCATGTCCAGGCTCTTCGAGTTTGTCATATTAGGAACGTATTGGTTGTATTGTGCTTGGCTACGAGTATCAAGAAATTGTTAGCTAATGTGGCATATGAATATTTCATTAGTAGGTTTTCCCATTGAAAGGTAAACTACCCTACTATATATTTGCATTGAAAAAAAATTCTACGCGGGTTCCAAGTTTCTGACGATAAGAAACGTACCACTTGCACTGAGAGAACATTTATGATAAAATAACTACATGATGTTATCGAGTCTATTTTTAATATTTTTGTGAGCGCTGAGTACACGATTTCATTCTTAGAACTGAATGAGAATGAAAAACTTTTGATTAATTTTTAAAACCATTTCGCAATATAATCTAGATGCTCATGAACTTTAAGCCCTCCATCACAAATCGATGAATTGTAAACTAACTTGATAAGAACATATGATACACTCGAAGAAGTACACATATGAACTTGCTCTGCTAAAAGTTTGAACAAATTTTAAATATTGTTGCATTACTTTTAAGTAAAACTTATTATGTCGTTAATTAAAAAGCAGAAATTTTGGAAACCGTTCTGCTTACCAAAATTTCTTTGTCTGTCGGAGCGGACCATAGTTTCGTTCCTTTGTTGGATATGAAACCCAGACCATTCTGAGACGACACATCATTTGATTCACCCACCTGCGTGAACAAAATTGTTTTGTGGGTCATTATTAGTATGATAATTATTTAACACACAGGACATTTTATAAAGCAAGATCTTTGAAAATGAAACAGTTCAAAAATGTTGTTTACAAAAATGATGCAGTGTTGTATATATATCAAACTAAAAATGTTAACGTGTGAGTATATCAATGCAATACTCATAATTGAAAACGTCTCTTTGAAGTCAATCAAACAATGAAAGCTTTCCACATGAAAATAAACCGACGCGATTATGAGTAATCGTGTACTGCAGTCATAATAAACACAATCTTACAAAGTCAGCAAAGGAAAGGTAAACGAATTCTAAAGGAGCTCAAACTTTTTGTAACAATAACAAAAAATAACAATATTTTAAAATGTTCCACCAGAGATGAAATAGAGCCAGAAAAGCTTCTGCTGCTTCCAATTTCTTTTCTTTCATGATCACGTCAACCTCCCGTAGCTCTGCTGTTCTTTTTCAGGTTCCTCTCGACATTTGACCTCACCACTGTCAGCAACACAAGAAATGACAATGACAAGGGCAGCAATGCAACCTCCAGAGCTAATTGTACCGGTTTTACTATCTTTTACGCATTCATCAGTTTTCAAATTTGTTGCTGCTGCATATTCTGCATCTCTATCTCTTTTGTAGCCTCTATCTTATTCTCCACGAGATTTCTACTACATTTACTTTCGTGTGTTGAAAGCTGATGTGTAAGTATACAAGTAAAGTGTAATGTTCTGTTGAAGTGTAGACACTTCTTAAGAGAAATACCATGCTAGCATGTGATTTTAATTTTTTCATCCCTAAAAAACGCATCTTTTTTACCGATGCAATGCCATACTAAACTTAAACATGTGCTAGGCCGCCAAGTGTTTTACCAGCACCCCTTTTACTCGACAAACTGAACAGGAAAAAATTAAATTTGAGCAATCTTAACATATTTTTAGTTTTACCTATCGCTCACGAAATACAGAAGCATTATATTGTACGCATTCCTTTATTCCTTATTATCTTCATATTATTAGGAAAGAGACGAAGGGTGAACAAGGGCTACCATAACTCTTAATTAAAGAGCTGTGCTTTTTAAAAAATATCAAACTTTGCGCACAAGCATTCTGGACTATTTAGTTGACTTACAAATTGAAATGAATGGCATTTTAAACATCTGGGGTTAGTAATACGCATAAATTATCGGGTAATGATGATTTTTATTTTTTAAAGTTACATCTGTGTTTGCATACCATAACAGCGTAGAAAGCTAAAAGTTATTGCACTTTCAAGAGTGAAACCGTGCGCAAGTGAGTAATATGGCACAAGCTAAAGTCACTTATATCTCATTCATTTATGTTTTTAGATTAGGACTCTGAGCAATATTTAAAATGGTTATAACTCTTTAACCCTGAAATTTTGAATAAATCTCGAGTGAAAGTATTGATTTGATCGAAAGCATTTTAATAAATAAATTTGGCATTATCTATCATTGCATAACTCTTGTTTTATTTGATTTTATTAATATTTGTCAAATTATCCAGATCGTCTAAATTTGCAATGCAGTTATTTTGCTTGAGTTTTCTAATGAATTATCCAAAGAAAGTATAACTTACCCAGTTAGAATGGACCGTGCTTAAAATTATTGAATGAACGAAAATCTTTTATGAATCATGATGTAAGAATTGGCAAAAGTAGGTATGCAGCTTGTTATTGTAGGTTGTTTGTAGGTGTGGCATACGCAAATATGTTTTATGAGTCGAGCAAAACATACCAGGCACAATAGCCGCCTTGAGCAAATTTAAGAAATATTTTACTGCCCATGATTGTGAAAAAATCACCACGCCAGAAGATTTCAATCGCTAGTACTACTTTAGGAGACTGGTAGAAGCCGTCAATAGTCAATGAATTATAATATAATATCTCGTAGAGTTTTTTAACATCAAAAGTAAAATTTTGACCAGAAGCACTTGAATTGGACATAACAGCAGAATTGGCCTAGTCAGAAAACAGAAGAAATCATTGTAACGCATGTTAATTGCTAAAAAAACGTCTTTATTGTCTGCTAAAGCAGTTTTGCGAATTTTAACGAGACAAGAAGAGAATAAATTGCACAGACAATCGTAATACATACAACTTGCAATATTCAGACAAGAAGGGTTAGTAGTGCGTTGCTTGGTTAGTGCTACCTTAATTTCTGTGAGGTAAGCAATAATGAAAATGCTACAGGACCACCTTTAAGAAATACCAATAAAACCAAAGATCGAAACCCTTGAAAAATAACACTGTATATTCAGCGAGATATTTTACAAACTCATCATATTCATTCTTTATGTCAAGAGTATCATATTATTGAAACGCGATACTGGTGTAGCTCGTTTCTTTTAACGTCATTCATTGCCTTTCAATGAATGAATACCTACTAATAAAATATATTAAATTAAAGACATTTTATAGGCACAAGTTTTCTATCACAAATGATATGTAGGATAAAAAGGAACTGCATTGTGAATACATTATTTATTGCAATTTCATGGCGTACTGGTGGTAGACGTACATACCTATAAGCCAATTTTAAGTGTTTATTTTTTGACAAAATAAATGTTCAAAAAATGACATTGAGTTATTTTCTACAATAAATTAATAAAGCGGTTAAAGTTTAGTACGCTACTATACATAGCACGATGATGATGGAATTGTTAGCACTAAATGCATTCCGAAACTAATATTTACAAGAATAATTGACAATTATTGTAATAACTGTATGGGTACTATAACAAGCGCATGTACTTTGCAAAGAGAAATTGTGCTTGTGTGGAGCAATAGAGAGTACGAGACGAGATAAATGTCAAATAATAGGAATTTAGTATGCATTATTGAATAAATAGACTAATAGAAGACTTGAATGGCTACCACCACCAATGAAGTTTTTATTATGGCAGGTATACATAACTACATACTCTCACCAGTCTATATAAGAATTCAAATAGCTTGCAGTTTATCAACTCTGAGTGGAAACAAAAGCTATAAGTCGACAAATGAAATAAATAAAAACGAAGCAAACAACTTCTTATTCAATTCCATTTTTTACATTCCATTTTATATAATATTCTGCAGAGACAAAAGGTCTAACAAGCAATGACTTTTTGATGATCTAGTTTGAATTTTAATGAAATACGTACTCTCTTGGTTTCTTGTGTTGTAAATAAAAATATTGGGAATTTAGAATCAAGTTTAGTTTTTATACATGAAATGCATGGACATAAACAACATAGAAAATACATACCAACAAACTTTGACGTGCTTACATGGGTAAACAAGTAAAGACTTGTGTAAGAAGAGGAATGAAAATGTAGAGTCAACTTGTTCGTTTCTTTTTTTCTACTGAAAGGATGAAGCCCATGAAACTTCACAGTGGTCGCATTTAAAACAGAGGAAACCATCTGTGCAGCAGGATCCTCCATTTTTATATGATCATGATATTCATGATGATGCTTCTGATCAGTCCACTTGTTATATTACGCTGTATATTGTAGTCGTCGTGTCTTGGTCGTTATACAAAAAATTGCATCATAGTTGTACCTACACTGCCTGTTTTCCAGCAGAGAAAAAATATCTAAAAAACCTGACCAATGTCGATGCAGTTATCCTGTCGAGGAATACAGCTCTTTGTACTATTATGTCTGCTTGTTTGATCATAGTTGCATACCTTTTGTGTGTGTACCTATATGTATATATCATAGTTACACGTTCATTTCATTCAGCATTCTATAAGCATCAAACATTTCTTATTTATTTGACGAATATATTTTATATATAATGTAGCTGTAGCTATACGAAGTTTTTTATAATTCATTAGCTTAGCTTACCTGAAGAATGGCTGCTACATCTTCAACTAAGACTAAAGTGATAATTATGCTGATCGGATTCACAGTGAATAAGAAAAATTGTTCTGTGCAATATAAGAAATATCCTTTGTAGAAAATACAAATTAACAAAAAGACTATTTATCAAAACTATGTAAGATTTTTCCAGTGAAAAAATTGTTTAAAAATAAGATATACACTTACTATGTAATTTTAAAAGAAATTTATTGTAATTTTTTCACTCATTTAAAATTGAGATGAAACAATCAGGATAACGGATGGTAAAAATATTGGAACATGTAAATAATGTCGCTGTAATATAATAAGTGGATTTCATTCAGTTTTTTACAAATCCTAAATTTATTAAACAGTAAATACGAAAACATGAATTACTATAGCCATTCTTGAACGACATGAGTGACTGTGTGGTATATTGGTGCAGCAATAATGGCTGCTAGAGAAAATGGTCAATCAAAAACCTGTCACTTCAAAAATTAAGTACACACGAAGGTGCCTCCCATTAATTCGTTTTGTACTCTTATACCACCACCATGCAATTTATGATGTATATTATACGATTACTCAACAACATGCCCATGTCTTTAAAATGTAAGGACGTTTGTATGAAATAAGAACAATGTTAAGTCTCAACAACAGCTCATTTTTCTTTAGAAAATAGCGGTAGGCAAATGAAAAAGAATAATTTGAAATTTTGATAAATTGTCCATTCTAATACTTTGTGTCAAATTTGAAATTGTAAAAAATTATTCTACTCACATATTTCGTACCATTTATTTTACAAAAACTAAAATCATAAACAAAATAGCGCTTCTTTCTTCAGTATTTTCCTACAAAATCGGTTTAGGCCTTCATCTTCCATTAAACTCCATGGCTTTTGTACTTTGTTTGGTCATTGAGATTGCATGCATGAAAATCATTATTTTTCGTCGTGTTTTTTATTTTACCAAAATCGTCTCTTACTCGACACTCGACTGTCGACTCGCTTTCTCAGCTCACTTCACTTTACTACTGATATTGCCGCAGTTTAGAATGAACTCGCTTGTTTGTGTCAGTTGATATTTGTGAAGTGCAGGACAGAGGAGAAGAGTGTTGGTGTGTTGAATATGATGATCATGATGACTTTGCTAACCCTCCAAAAAGTGACTGATGCCTTATGTCTATATTCTGTGTGTCTGTGGATAATAAAGAGGATACAATTTTTTGTTCAAATCAAATTCAGTATTCAACCGTTCTCCCCCACGCATTCACTACTTCCTATCAGTGATCATGTCGATCCAGTTCGTATGTCATCCAACCAAAACTCAAGTGAAGCAACATGCATACCTAAACCTAACTGAATAAAACTAAATAAAAACATAATTGTATGCATGTATTCAAAATATTGTGACCATATGCTTGATAATCCAGTAGCCAGGACTGAACTTTTAAAATGTTCAGTAATTTAGTAACAACGCAGATCATGGGAGGTTTTGGAATGGCTATCATTCACATTGCATATACTTGAATATAACACAATAGTTAGTTAATAGGCAAGAGGTGATGTTTGAAATATTAATCCAAATTTTACTGATCTAAGCAACATAACTTACATGCTATTGCCATAGTCTATTTAATTTACTCTATTACGTTATAAATGACGAGAGAATGATAAATTTAGTAAAACACAAACAAAAGCACAATAAGCTTCTTTCATTGTTTCCAAAAATATGTTTGTAATAATTTTTTATCTACAAGAGTTTAGCACGCACTTATTTCGATGATAAAGAGCGAACGGAAGAGCCACAATATGATTTTTATCGTTGCTACTATGCTCGAAATGACATGCTAGGCATGCTACAATTTGAATGAGTGTAGGAGTAGTAGCTGTTTTGGATGTGTCTTTTTGTCATCATTGCATTCGTTACGTACATAAAGTACACAAGCTTTCATAAGTGTGTGCTTTGTGTGGTGTGTATGGACATGGTCGTACGATCAGACTATAATGGGAGCTCCATTGTTGATATTTCGAACCCCTCTTCGACAGCAACTCTCACTCAACTGTGTGAACTCAAAAATGCGATGATTTTTTAAAACCTGAAAACGCAAAGGAGGGAAATGTAATCTCACGGAAGTTTTCACATTTTTGCTGTTCACTATATCTGGCGCATATGTTTAATATTAATGCATGCAATTCTATAGAAATAGCTTTTTAAAGGAGCTAATAATAGCTTTTATAGATTATGAATGCATGCTAAAATCAAACACAGGAATTGACTGGTGTTATATTAGAAATGTAACTGCTGGATCGACAACACAAATGGATAAAGAGATAGTGCCTGCTATCGACAATGATGAGTTTCGGTCGACAAAAGAACTGACATTTTTGGCTTAAGTACATATTTGAAGGGCATATCTAATTTCATCTGTTCTCCAGAAAACATTATTTGCGCTATTTATAAAAGTTTATGCTCTTGTTATGGACTTTACCCTTACTAAGGGAAACAAAAGCAACAATATTGCACACTTTATCGAAGCTAGGCTAAAGCTGTGGTCTCAAAATAACCGTTTATGAATAAAAATTCCCAGAATCAACAGAAAAAGTAAACATGCGTGCTTACAAAGAGCCAAGTAATCTTCGTTTTCTTGACCAAATGAGGAAAATCGCATTTATCAGATAAATGACACCAATTATATTTGCATACTAAAAAATCTGGATAAAATCACATAATTACATTTAATTGCTTGCAAGGAAATTGCTCAAAGTCACTTTTCTCACGAACTAACTGCTGCACACCTGTGTTTACGCTTCTTACGTTTGTGCTGCTACAATAAATACCTAGCACCATTTTTCATCAACAGCGCCATCATATTCAATTAAGTAATTTATTTATTAGCAAAAGTTCTATTCAATTACTTGGGTCATTTTTCTTAGATTTGTGGCCATCTACCTACCAATAAACGGTTATGTATATTACGTGTAAAGAAACTTGCAGTTCATTATCTTGGGAATCAAAATAGTTTCATGCAGTAACATAATAAATGAAAAGTACGTGGTAATGCAATTGCGAAACGGAAAAAGTGTGTGTATAGCATCCGAAATATTGCATGACTGAATCATGATGATGACGATAAAAAAACCTCTCTCCATTTACGTTCCGTAAAGTAATTAAATGGGTCGGTAAGTGCAAAATACAATTCAATTACGTGCTTCAAAAATTAATCAGAGAGCTGAACGAAATGGTCTCATAGAATCCAAAATATATGTGACTGCAAATCTAAAAGTTCGAAACCTAGTTTTGACGTTGATTATTCGGTTTTCCTGGTAAAAACCAAAAGCGCTACACCAATATGGTATAATATGGTCACTTCTAGCTGATGGAATTGAATTGACATCCCTCATCACTCCATATTAATTTTTCGTATTCTCTCCAGGTCTTCGTCCATTGCACAATATTCAATTTGACAGCTTCATTAAACAAACATCTCATCGGGCGGGTGTGTAGTAACAGTAACAGTAAGTAAGTAGTGACTTTCTACCTATTTTAATATTCCTTTCTACGCTATATTCCTCCTGTATGCAGTGGTTTTACTCAAAAGAACAAAATCTTTGCTGTTGCATTTTGCATAGTCGTTCTTCTTTCTTTCTCGCCTTTTCTCTCATTTTTGTCGCATGCAAGTCATTTTGAAGCCATATAGTACCCATACCACGCAGTTTTTGCCACTCAATTTTTCATTAAAGCTGCTAATGAATTATTCTCCATTACACCTGGCTCCCCACTTGTAATTGCTCTCGTAGTTGGTGTCGGTGGTGCTAGAAACGCAGTATGAGATATGATGTGTGCGGCTTTATTTTAGGAAATAAATCGCTTCATAATTTTATATTATGAGCACCTCTACCACCATGCTACTACCACCAATACTACTGATTAACATGCGACAGGATTTTTTGGTTTATTGAGAAGTGGGATTGAATTACAAACTTAAAGCAAATGCTTGATACCCTCCTTCTTTCCATACTTTTGCAATATAACGAGCTCTTAATTTTTTACGCACCATATGCGAGCAATAAATAAAAATCGTATTACGCTTTGTTCGTGCTTGTGTTTTTCCATTGTGTTGGAATTTTTCATGAGCACAGAATAATGTAACGTACTGTTTTGAGAATGTGAGTGAAGGTTGACGACAATGGCACAATGAAACCAAAAAATAGAGAGCTGTATAGAATTGGAGTCCTTCGTGTTTATTTTTGTGTAAAACTGAGCCAGAAATTATGTCCTTTCTAAAAAACTAAATGTTCCAAATATGAACCTATTATCCATGTTTAGATTCACTACAGTGTAAAAATTGTCGATGCTTAAATAATGCTGTTTGGCCACACGAATTTACTGGATTATTATGGACACGTTAGATTTTTTAAAAAGTCTTGCTTCAACTTAAAACTTGCATCACATGACACTCATACCCATATGACTGCAATATACTGCATCCATACACAAATAATACGAAGACAGGTTAAAAGATAGTTTTTAGCTTCGTATTAGTTG
This sequence comes from Entomobrya proxima, assembly GCA_029691765.1. NCBI lineage: Eukaryota > Metazoa > Arthropoda > Collembola > Entomobryomorpha > Entomobryidae > Entomobrya > Entomobrya proxima. Next base: position 7,739,142 of record CM056170.1, on the reverse strand, counting down.
CCTACGCAATTTTAAAAAATCTTTTGCATGAGAGCAGTTCAAAACAACGCCTGAAGCAACTGACAATAATGTGTACATACACACATGGGATGGTTACTTGGGCCGAGTTTTTCATAAATGCTGGAATGTAAACCAAAGCAACAGCAGCATCTTGTTTTTGTCTTTATTATTACATTTTATTCCAGAGTTTTTGGCTCGTTTTTCACGTATTGGGAAATTTTTATTACCTCCAGCAATGCTGGACCAGCACACTACAATGCTTGCACCATGCACATTATGTAGACATATTTTCTTCAATAATATGAAACTTTTTTCTCACCTACACACAAAGTGGAAATAGTAAAATATTCGCATGAAAGTAACCTTTCCTATCTCCATGTGCATGGTCAATTCTGAACTGAACATTTCGGTGTGTGTCCAAGCACCAAACAAACAGTTGAAATTGTTATTTTTCATTTTCATGCATGTAATATACCAGCATAGTTGTGTGTAGGAGTAGCAAAGCTAGTAAAATGAAAGTAATATTGTATATGTAGTGTATATATGCTACATTTTATACTTTTCTTGATGATGTGTAGAATTCATAGCGTGACACGCGTTGCAAAAGCTTTCCTCTCTTTCTTTTCCCTTCGTTCAACATACATTTCCGTCGCAATTGCATGCAAAGAAAATATGCATTTTTACAAAAAACGTGCTGCTGCTTGCCACCTCGATGCCTTTGCTTTGAAGATGGAAGAAAGGAGCTCCATAAAAGGAGCAAATGAGATAAGTGGAAATAATACAATAATAGGGCAACATTGATAAAACAGAAACGCAATAATATTATAACAAAGCAGAACACGACTGTGCATGGCTAAAAATTTATGCAGCCTTGAATGCGCATTCTGGGAAACAGTTTTGTTCTCCTTCAGTCATCCAAAAAGTGAGCTCATTATCGATACTAACCCGCCGTAATTTTATGCAACAAAGCTTCAACATATATATGTATATTCAGACACTCGGTTAACCGTCACACTATAACTAACCCAAACATCGAATAATTTTCTATCTCATTTAATTTTTATTGTATTATGGTAGTCCTATTCCGCAATACCATATTAAAATCACGGCATTTATTGGTATTTTACGCCATTTATTGTGACTGAAACAGTTTTTATTATGTTTGGGAACAAAAGGTGTGAAATATGAGTGTTAAACTTCGACTTTGCTTAAGCGTTTTCCCATTAATAGAGGTCTCCATGACCATGTATATTCAACTGATCTTGACGGGTTTTCTACTAATAATAAATATGATTTTAATCTTGCTGCTTTCTTTGTGTAGATTTTAGCTTTTTGAACAAACGGTGGCGATGAAACCATTGGTCATTTTAATGGGCATGAGGTGGTGAAGCACCCACACCAGGGAGTCAAATAAGGCACCCAGCAGGAGATGCCCAATTTCCATTTTTCATGAAAAGGGGTCTGTTTGAAAAATTTATATATATAAAAGTATGCGTACGCTTTAAACTTCCTATTACTACTTTCCAGAAAAATGTTAGTAATATAGTTTTCCTCCAGTTCATCCTAATTCGTAACAGAAATCTTAAACTTTAAGATTTAAAGTCAAATCAAAAAAGTTTGAGACCGAAGGCATTTATTACAACTACTCTTTATCTTTATTCGTTTACCTCATTCCAACAATAATATAAATACAGAAGTGAGGAGAAGATCGTAAAACTGTATGTAACTTGGTAAGTTAAGTGCGTGTAATGTTTGTGTAAAAGGAAAAAGAAGTCATCTATTCAAATACTATTCTCCCAAAAGTACACTACAAGATTTGTAGACAACGATGGTATAAGGTAATGTATTGCCACGATTACTTTTTTTCGACAAAAGAAGTTACAAGAAGCAAACTCAAGTACCGGCCGACACAAGAAGAGCCAAAGGGACCGGTGGTTCGTTTTGCTTACCTTGTCTTGTATACGAATTTTATCTATAGCTAAACTGAAAGCCGGCACGTTTTTACATCATATCGGACAGAGAGAGAAAAAAAGTTTTACACACAAACTTCCAAATAATACCTACATTACATTACTCACAGTCACACCAGTTTACTCAAAAACTTTGTCCCATTATTGGTCTCTCCTCCTTATATGAGCTACATGCCCGGCCACAATAGCAATAGCGGTTTGAAAAAAATGAACCAAAGAAGAATAAAAACCCACAAGAAGTAAGAATACAATAGAAAGGAACATGTGCATATGGAAGCACTATATATCTTTGTTAACGTTGTGTATAGTTTCTGTTATATTATGAATACATAAATATATTACCATTATTACGGTGTATGATGTAGCAACATTATTTGTCCAGAGAACAACAAGACGATAAGAATAAGAAGAAAGACGACAAAGAAAGTGTACAAAAGGAAAGGTTGTATCCGATCACTATTTTCCTGTTTGATACCTTTCTACAAAAACAACATTCACCCGCAACGCAATCATCGCTACTGCCAAAGTAATGTTTTTCATTGTAAAACTTTTTGCCAGCATTTTTCATCGACGCGGACATGGAGAAAAAATGAATTCAGAACGGAACTATTCATTGGATTCAGCTACGAAAAGATTGCTTAAGATACGTGTGAATGGAACAACTTTGAGCATTCTCAACTTTTTCTTATCCAGTATGGGCTAGCCTTCTTATTTAACATGATTATCAAATAATATAGTTCTCAATACTTTTTCTACGGTGCACGTTGTTTTCTATGAATCATGAGAATGTAATCAACAATGTGTATGTAGTCATATTACGGCAAACTGGTTGGCCTCGTATGTGCAGATGAAAAGTAGCAATAAAATTTCAAAGCATATAAGATGGGTGAAGCGATGATGATGAAATTATGTATTCTAGTTTGACTGGATACTTTTAGAATCAACCGCATTTTTCTCTTTACTTTTTCTCGTACAATAAATAATTCTCCAAAAAGTAACAATAAATAATGATAGAAAAATGCGAATGAATACTTCTCGAGACAATCTCGCAGAATGGCATGTGATGATGATGAAAACGAGAAAAGGAAAGGCTTACTGGAGAATAAATGTCGGAAGGAAATCTTAAGCATAAAAGCTACCTATTTCTCTAGACATGGAATAGTACCTACTTGTAACTGTCAGAAAACAGCAGAGAATACGAAGAAATAAAATTGGATTTTCACCGATTTCTTACCGTTTTGTCCAGAAGAGTAGTTTGTGAATGGGAATAAAGGTCAGGCCGGATGGCCGGATTTATATCTGTAGTCAGCATGATGGCGATATTTTCAATTGCGTTGTGGAAAACCTCGTTGTCTTCCTTAACCCGACTTGATAATGATATAGTTTTTAAAATCTCAGAGTAGTGCGCTCTCAGTATAGAAGCGCAAACAAAAGTTTTTGCTATTCTTATTTAATTTGGCACAAGTCTTCCTGTTAGAGTTAATTAGGAAGATGCACTGAAACATTTGTGTATGCATTAAATAAAACAGTCACGTTGGTCAAAACTAACATTTGCGAAATATATAAACCCGTATAAACATGTACTCTGCGTGTAATGAACAAAGAAAGTCTCAAGAGATCGATAAGTTTCTACAGTTTTTCAAGTAGTGTGAAACATGCAACCAGGGTAAACCGCACAGCTATTTGGAATAAAAAAAAGTGAAAACAGATTTTTATTATTAGCTTTACTAATTTAACTATATTATTTACTCTTTCTCTCCCGTTCCCCGTTGCGTTTGATATAACCAATTCAGTATAATGTATGCTCTAACAGGTTAGTCTGAATAGTAATTGTATGTTCTTGAATAGGGCAAAAAATTATATTAATATTGTTTCTTTTCTATAATAAAACCAAAAAGTCTTATTTAACCTGTCGGATTTTACTCATTAGCAAATGACTACAGGATTTTTAGGGGTTTGCCTGTTGGATGGAGGAACGTCCCATTGAATGTTTATTAAATTAATTTTTGCACCATTGGGGGTACCCTCTGATCATTCAGTCATTCATACACCGACTACAATATTATGATCATGCTGATGAAGAAAAATGATGAATTGCTCTTTCTTCAGGCAAACTGGAGCAATGTGTACAAAAAGCAGGTATTGTTGTGCGGTGTGTGCTTGCTAATAGGTAGTAATAATATAGGGGGCTGGACTTAAGACAACAGCTCTCTGCTTGACATTGACTTCTTGGGCACACATGCACACACCTCCATACAAGGACTTAATTGAAGGCAATTACTCAGCAGATTCAACTTCAATTTATACTTTTTTTTTACAAATAGTATGGTATAAAAATGTTTTGGGACCTTGTTTGTTTTTTCATGAGCTGTAAAATTGTTTTCTCTTTTGAATCATTTGGAAATCTATGAATGCAACAATGTCTTAATTTTTTCGCATTGCCCCTTCAACACAATAAAGCGTTGGGGAAGGAGAGAGAAAGGTTTAATGATAAGGATATATGTATGTAATCCAGATGCTATAAAGTATTATGCTGTTAATACTACTTTTGAGTGACTGAATAATTATAATTTACGCAGTAAACTGCTACTTACTGAAAGTACACATGATACTCCTACAACTCAAGTTTTGGTGTTGTTTTCATAGCTAAAGTGTTATGTACTTATGCCCATTTCGTGTCTTATTCTTCTTTCTTCCTTGCAAGTCTTTTTTCTTCACTGGCTTGCGTTGCTGTTGTTGTGTGTGTAACGCGAGAGTCTATAATGATAGGTCTTGGTGGTGCTGTTGGCTGCTTGATGTTGTTTCGCTATATTATTTCTCCTTTTCCTCGCTGCTGCTGGTTAGCAAACTGATAGTTTGATTACACATTGGGATGAAAATGATGATGAAGCGTTTGAAGGAGTAGAGAAGTGGTGGTTGTTTCTGACTTGTACATGTGCATATAGTACACAAAGAGCTGTTGTTTCTCGCTATTGATGACGATGATTATTTCGATTATGTATATTATGCTGCTGACTACATATTATCATTATTATTATTACATATTATTACAACGTGTCTTGAGAAGAATGCACGACTTGGTTATAAGTAAAGAGTATTTCATTCGTTTAATCCTATCTTCATCATATCGTGTAAAAAGGGATGATAATGATGATGTGGTTTACCAGAAACTATTGATTTTTTTGCACACAACTTTATTATTACATCTGTTGTTTTTTACACTGCGGCTTCTGTGATGATAGTAAATGGTAATTGTTACATTACACGGTAACTGAAACAAATAAGTACATGTAGTCCCTCAGCAGGAGGGAAATTGATTGATTTCCTGATTAACAAGAGTCACATACATGCCTTTCGAACAGGTAAACCAAACATTCGAGTTCTTTCAGTTTGACGAGCCTGAGTGATATAAAGAGTTCTGTCGGCAGCTCAAAAAATTCTTTATTTTTTTTCAACTATTATGATTATTATAATATTCAAGTGTCAAAACACGATCAGGCGGTGCTCATGATTATTACTATTATTTCGCGCTATTTAATGGTCTGATAGTAGCAGTCAATGTGCTAATTGATTCCATGAGTTTTCACTATTAGGCTTGTAACTGTCATATTGAATCTCACGACAACCCTTCACAAACCAAACCACAAAGAATGTCTTTATTCAACCAAGGCAGCTTCTCGCTTTTTATTCTTTGCGTGAGCTTTAATAGATATCAGAGTACTTTACACACGACATCTCACACTTCCAGCATATATTTCGTTTACTAGCCTTTTTTCTCATTTGTTTGCACGATTTCCTTCAAAAGACAAAAACGAACTTTGGAAAAACGATTGTAATAATTGTTCCTTTTATCTTTTCAGTCTTTAAAAGTTACTTTGCCTTTGATCATTACAAAGCAAGCAAATTCAACTCTTCGTCTTCTCAATTACATAATGTGAGTTTACACGATATAGTATTAGTGAGCACACACTCAAGAGTCAGAATGGGGCGAGATGATATACTATGCTAATAAGCTGGATTTTTTATATTCCTGACTGATAGATTTAATTGAGACTTTGAAAACTTTGCCTTTACGTTTTCTCTTAGCATTGCTTTAAAAAATGTTGGGATTCTTGATATTATTAAGACGATTACCACAAATAATAACGAATGCAATAAAATGCAACTGCTACTGCAATTGTGGAAATTATAAGGATTGAAGAAGATTGTTGTAATACGAATTACAATATAATCACCGGTTGTTGTTCTCCGTACTCTTCTTCCCTCCGATATAATCTCACAAAATGTTTCTTCTTCCTTTTCTTTTATTTCTTGTTGAATTTAATGGTATGGTTGTGTCGTCAAAAAATTTGTAGGTAACCACACAAGATAACAGCCTTTCGTTATAGAAGATTGCTGTTTCTGTGTAGTAGAACTTCTTGCAACTCTGCTGATGATGAGACTGGATTGACTGTAGCTGCAAAAGTGCAGCTCTCTTAATGATGATGATAAGTATTAGGGGGCTTGGAGAAGAATGATCAAAAAATGATCTGTTGTCTCTGTGCTTGTCAGACGGAGCGATAGTGATAAAGAGAGACTCGGTGCAAAGCAGAGCTTATTTTTTAAGTCGGCTATTCCAGGATCTTCAGGCTTTGCTGCTCAGATTAGTAAATGCGGTGTTGTTGTTGGCGGTGGTGGTGGCTTTATGGAGAGATAGGATAGAGCACGTTGAGATTCTCCAAATAATCACCCTCATGTGCTTTTTTGCTCACAGGGAGAGAAGAACTAGGAACGAGTGAGCTAGCCACACTACGCGACTCAAGTACATAATAATAATGATTGCTTTCTTGCGTTCCATGTGTTCATGTTGTTGATGTGAGAGTTGCGTTGTAGCTCATGTACTAGCGAAGTAGAAAAGTGTGTGGTAATTGCTAGACAGACGAATGAACAAGCATACTACAATGCATCCCCTCGCTTGCCTTTCTGATAAAGAAGAGCTCAACTAGCCACCAAGTGCCGAACAGCTAAAAGAGGAACCAAGGCGAGCAGGCTTTTATCAGTACAATAATATTATGTACTTTGTGTGTTATATTGTTGCTAGAAAGGTGCGATGTGAGACTTTTTTACACGGTACCACATTACACAGGTATGAGCTCTCTACTACAAGTCTTGCCATCTAATGCAACACAAAAATGATTCTTCGCTATTTTACTGAACAAAATAGTGGGTAGTTCAGTCCTCTAGTAGGGATCAGCATGAAACCCGACGCAACGTTTCTTTTTTCATGAACAAAGCTTAAAAAAGTATGCAAGTTTATGTGAACCTTTCGTTTTCCATAAACTCATTTTGCAATAAGTAAGTGTATCAACAGCTAAAGTAGCCAAAAAGCTGGATTTTGTGGTTGACGTTGCTTTGGGGAAAAGAAAAACGACGAAAGTTTGCTTTGTCGTGGCTAGTTTGCTGGTTGCCGTGAACGTGAGAGGTTCTGGATGTTACTATATACATGTGTGTAAAATGTTCAGCATATTATGATATATTATTATATAGAATGTGTTGTTATGTAAGCATATCATACATATCATGGAGAAAACGTGCAAGCCGTTGTGTGTTTTATAGCCACCGTACGTTTTACACATTGCACGCTGATATTATTGCCTGCTGCTATTGGAAGGCTTCCTCACAGTTGGGTCCCTTGTTCAAGAAAGGAGATACACACACACGATAAGCTTGTATGGTCTTGTGTGGCTGCTTTAGTTAACTTGTTAGGAAACTGCTTGTTGAGAGAGTGAACAATGGAGCAAGTGCCACTGGCTTAACAGTGTGCATTATACGTACAAACAACGTAACAAGCAAAGAGAGATTTTGTGTTCTGTAAGGAGCAAAAAAGCATTTTTACACCAGCAACATCACAGAAACTCCTTAAGTTGCGATAACATTCAGTTGTAACTGTGGAGAAGTTTGGCGGAGTATCCTGCCATGTTACAATTGGGCACGGTAGGTTTTCAAACGTGGTAACATGTCCATGTTTTTGTTTCAAACAACAGAGAGTATAGAGAAGTGTATACTGCGCCATAAAATGGTAAAGGGGTGGATAGGCGGTCAAAATGATGGGGTGGCTAAAGAAGTATTGATGTAGGTGTATCAGTTGGCACGCCTTTCCCAGCCCCGAAATGTCACGCCCAACAAAAGTAGGCTCCGACCCCAGTATTCTTTTCTAGAGTGGGCCTCGTCGACGAAATATCATGGTCCTGGACCCTCCCCACTATCCCAAAGGTGGAGTAGAACACCCACCTCTACACCCATTTCCCCAGATTTTTTGCCCAGAGATCCGATATCAAATTCATCATGTTCATTCTACTCGTATGTAAGCTCAAGATAAGATATGGTTCTCTCATATATTCTGAACTTCTCCAGGAGAAATTAATGTGTTTGGAGTGAATAAGCTCTGTTGCTGCTGTTGTTGTTGTTCTTGCAAGCTGTGGTGCTACCACCACAGTTTTTCAGAGAGAAGACTTGGCTCCTTTGTACAGAAAAACGTTACATTCTCAGGTAGAGTAGGTATAATAACAAGCGCCTTACATATGTGTTTGCATGCAAACTCCATGTTATTTAAACGGGGTTTTATATCAAGTTATATCAAAAGTATGTGTGATGTGTGCAAGAACACGTTGTTTGATATGCTTTTTGTACATTTTGTATTATTCGAATGTACATTTTATGGTGTTCTTTGCTTCTTCGTTTACCCACCAACTTGTACTGTTTTGTAGTGGATTAAAAAAGACGCTTGCCTGAGCAACAAAGAACAAGCGAGCAAGGCTCTTCTGAATCGCATGAAAAGAAGTTGAGAAGAAGAGAATGCATTGCAAGTTTTATGCCGTCTTACTACCACCAAGCTACAAAACTCAACAAGCGTTGGTTGGTAAAGATGCCGGAGAAATACGAAGTAGTTCTTTATTCTCATAAAAGCGGATCTAAATCGTTGAACGCGTTGCGTCCTCTAACATTTGATATAACAACATCTTCTCACCCTACACTCGGCCACACGTTTACAATGTTTGCCAGAAATAACTCACTTATGTTGACTTATTTCAGCCGAAATAATCATTTACAAAAATATACATACCAGCAAAGCAGGGTTTCGTTCGGTGTCTTACAGGCAATTATAATGACTATGTTTAAAGTCTTTAATTATGAAGCCATTTTACGTTTGTTAATGATAATAGCATTATTAAGGAGATTTCGTGAATGCTAACAAGGTTGCGAAATAAATAACAGTAAATATCCTGTTCAATTTTACCAATATTTTTCACACTACATTCCAATTAAGTTTCTTCAATACTGCACAATACTTAATGAGCCAAATACTTACCACCATTCAAACGTATATTTACGAGCGTTACAAATAACTTCCTTTTTTCTGGTTTTATGATAATTGTCAATATTTTCTCAAAGACAACCACTTTTTCAGTTCTACCAAGAACGCTTATAATTTGCAACAACGATACCTAGGCTTCTTAAACTACTTTTAAGTATTATCTCAATTGGTAAATGTTAGGAAACAACCAGCAACCGTATAACTTTTTACTACTAAAGAAGGAATATTATGCAGTATCATATATCATATCTAAAGGTGAAACATAAAGCTAAGTAAGTGTAGCGGTAGTTATTATGATTATTACTTTTACTTACAAACAAAACATGCGGATTCATTATCACCACAATCATCATCATTAGAGCCATCAACGTAATCATCGTCATTAACATCATCACATCTCACATCACCCATTGCCTCGTCGACGCTTATGATCGAGGCGAGTTAACCAAATAGAATCCAGCAGGTATTAAAGTCCACAGCACGTCAGTAACATTACATTTTAGTGGGAAAACTTATGCTATCGACAGGTATTGCTTATGCATTTGTATACATTAATCTTTACAGTGTACCTATATTAAGCAGGTCTGGCATGGCATGTAGCATCTAAGAGGCCTTTCTTGTATGTAATAACGTTTATGCAAAAAGCGTGAATTCTCCGTGAGTCAGACGACTTGCTGTGGTTTTCCAAAGCAAACGGATAAAAAGGCAGCGTTACAGTATACCTGTATTATATGCGTTACAAATGCGTTAACTTTGCATTGTTGCTAGATACATTACATAACTATAGCATAATTACTATATTCTATTGCAGTTTGTTTTACTATGCATCTTTATAATCACAGCTTTAATATCAACAACCCAAACAGATATAACTATACGCATCTGGCCAGGCTACTTACTATCGGCTCCAAAGCATCATTCACCATTTCACTCGTCATCATTATTCTCCTCGTTCACCCAACACTGTCAGCCAAAAGAACCAACAAACTATCACTTAAGAGTATTCAGAAGCACGTAAGCTGAAGCCAAAGCTAATCAAACTGTGTATAATAATCGTTCACAACGAACGTTAATCACCTTACCATGATGATAATGGCTATTTCTTTTAGAAAGCATGTTGATTTCGTACACACTTATTCACTTCTCCAAAAGTTACAACAAAATCAGAAGATAAATCAATGAGATATACAATAACATAGGAGACAATGTCAAGTTTAAAGATGAGAGCATGGATTTATGTTGACGAAATAAATTCCAAAACTCCTATCCATGAAGAAATGGCAAATGTGCAATGAGCACATTACAAAGCATGAGCAGTTTGATGCAACGTGCAACACACGTCGCCAAGGCAAATTGTTGATTAAACACGAAAAATACACTAAAACCTGAGCTTGAGCATGCTTGAACATACATATTTATTTCTCCCCAAAACTTATTAACCCCTCCATTATTTCTTATTTTGTCAGGGTTTACATGAGAGTCTTGCGGGATTGTTAGACTGAGTGAGTCGGCGGGCTCTTTACACCGATAACAATATATAGTGTATATAGTGATTAATACTCGCATTATTTGTAGTAAAAAAGGTAACATGCTGATTAGAAGGAACTCATACTCTTTAAACTTGTACAGAACATGAACTTTGTACGAAATAAACTAGAAATATCAAATAAATAAATCCTGGAGTATGCATGGATGGATAAAATGCCACTTTTCTCCGCCTAAAGCCCAAGTACTCGTACAAAAAATGCAAAACGATTTGCACCAAACTTAGAGTAGCAAAAGAAGTATGACATGGAGAGACAGATACCTCATGTTTCAAGTTTTAATTACTCGGTTCCTCTAATCAACCTATAATTAAGGTGGAATGAGTAATTATTGCATTCTTCGAATTGATTCCTACTTGCATCAGCAGCACATCAAGACGCAGACGGAAGGGTTCTCTAAAGAAACGTTTTATATAGAAACAATGCACCCAAATGCATTCAACTGAATGGGTACATGTATAATGTATGTTAGTTAATTTGCGTTGGTTCACCCTTTTCACCATTACTCCAATTTCGATGGATTAATTAGATGTTGTGAAATTTATGAATTTTAGTGTACCATATCGAAAAAAAAACGTTAAGACATGCGTCCGAAATGATATATTAATCGAAAGAAAGACGATAAAATGAATAAAATCTTAATTCACTTTTATTAAAGAATTATTTGCTTTGGTTTTCACATCATAGTTTCTAACGCATCCGCAAAAACAGACTTCTTATGTATTAAACCACACGTTTCAAGCGCTAAAAACAGTATGGGAAGTCATTCGGTAGCATCAAATTTTAATATAATTTTATTCCTTATACTTCTAGTGACAATAACAACATTCGGTCAATCTTGATTTCATAATTGTTATGGAAACAAAAAAACTTATGCATTACATTTTTATTCCATGAATCACATTATAAGTACAACCCATGTACAAAACTTTGCAAGATTTGGGAAAAGCTTCAGACATTTGAACCCAATAATATATTGAATAGGTATAATAATAAAAAAGGAAAGTTTCTTGCATTATGTTAAGTGTTATGCTCATTAAAATCAATGTCATATTTGGCCAGATTCAAATGAATTGTTGTTTTTTAAAAATATGAATCCCTTTTACTCTGCTAAGAATATAAATTCGTGTATATATATGTAGGTTGAGAATTTATACCTGATGTAGTTTTGGCTTGAATTGGTAACGGTTAGGTGGAATGTTTTACAAAATTTCAAGAAACAAAATCTCCAAAAATGTTTATGTAAATGCCCTTTGGTAGAATTTAAAGTAAAAGTTGAAGCAAGTGGTTCTTGAATTATCATATTTTTACAGGGGCCCAAACTGATCTGATAAGACAAAAAGGAATAGCCAGAAAACAGAACAACTTCAGCATGCACATTAAAAATGAAGATTAAGAGTGACCCTCTTCCAACTTTATCCATCCATTTACGAAATGGTAAACACCATCGACCTCAAACATGCATAGGGCGGTGACTTCTCATTCACAATTCATTTCATAAATGGCAATAATAAATGCCAAACTGTGGGAAGCCACTATACTATTTACATTTTACAAAACAATATTTTCCCTGTTTGAATCTAAGCAGCATGCTTCATGTTGCATTTGTATCTCGTTTGGATACTTGAAAATCCAACCACACCACTCAAGAATATCATATACATAATATTTTGCTCCCACTAATATATATATTATATTACTGTAGTAAGTCTGTTGAAAGTACTTAGAAAATCATAGTTGTTTCCGTTGTGAGCCCAAAAAAGAGTAAGCAAATGAGCACACAAAAATTATGTACAATAACTCATATAGGTATTATTATCATCTTTCAAGTATGTGTTTTATGAAGGGTTCATTTTATTTCTGGGCAGTTTAGTTAAAATTGGAATATAGTAACAAAGTAAAACCACGAAGATTATAAAAATTAAAATAAGCAATGCAAAACACACACATTGCGATCTACCTCGTGAAATATTACAGACTCCGTTAGAAATACGCATAATATTGAAACACTAAAATTGATGCAAGTTTCCAATCACAGTTTTTAGCTTCTTCCTATAAGTACAGTTGTAGAAAATTTTGCATAATATGCACTGGAAATAAATCAATTCGTTACTTTTCTTAGGTTTTTACTAAAATAAGTAAAACGGCTTTTTAAAGTAAATGAATCCAGAAGTTTGATAGTTTGATCATATTTCTTTATTGATTGGTGATGGTGATTATTTCAGATTATCTAAAATTTCCGAGTGTTACTTTTTTGTTTTAATATTGACTTCTTCTGAATCTCAATCTATGAACGCGTTGGCTGTGTTCTTTACCCTTCCATGCTACAAATCCGTGTGGGCATTCTACATTTTCTACATGTTAACTAAACTGCCTCGAATTTCCTAGATGTGAACAGTTCACAGTGCGATAAGTTTATTTGTCCATCATTAATTAAAAATCTTATTAATTATTATAATTAAATAATCTTCGTGTAATTTTACAAATGATGTGACAAGGTAGGTGGTGCCCTAAATATAACACATTATTGCTATGCAAGATATTAGATGATTCTTACAAGAACCTGCATCCAGCATTGTAAGTTGTAAAGCATTGATCGCTCTATAAAGCAACTATGAAGTTTTATGTAAAGCTTTTGTGAGTTAATTATTAGAATTTGGGCGCAATCCTGTAATTTAAACGCAGTCCCAGTGATGATTATTATTGATATTAAGGGTGCAGATGAATAGTTACTGAATGAACAATTGGTATCTCAGCGAAAAAAAATGCCAGCTCAGATGTCGAAAAATGTGCAGTGTGTTGCATTCTAATGTTACACGTAGTTGTAAAGTATATTATTATCCCCGCCACCGCTAAACTGACGCAAAGCACTGCATTTAAGCATTCAAATGGTAGCACTTTTAGACATGACATCGTACCAAATATTCCAAATAAAATACAGTGCATAACATGGTATAATATCACTCTGTAAGTTATTACAATTTGATAAGTGCAATATCACATGTCCATCGGCAAGAGGCGAGTACGTAGAAATGTTAACGACGATGAATGCGATTGCTTTCAGCAACTAAGCAGTAACCGTGAACAAAAAGTGTTTCCATTTCCACAAATTGTGCTTTTACTTTATTGCCCAGCACGATATACGGAAAAGCTCGTAAAGTAAGAGAGTAAATGGTTGATGGTAGATGGTGAAATAGATTAGCATTGGTTCTTGCTGCATTAAGCTTTTAAGTAAATACTCACACCCAACCAAATTCATCCTGAGCTCGACTTGTAATGGGCATTGAGTACTTTTTTTTATACTTCCATACACATATATCAGGAACTGGGAAGTGGAACCTTCTTCAAAAGACACGATCTAAAACATAATAGGAAATACTCACATGCTTAATCATTTGGTTCAAAACAATCAAACATAAAAATCTACTTTTAACCGTATGCATGTTACTTATAACGAAACGCTAAACAAAAGGTAGGGAAATATATAACTATACTTTACACATTTTCAGTCTGCTTATATAATTTGATTCCTGAGATATTTCATAAAAATGTATGCTCAATAAATCGAAATAAAACATTGGCATATTTTTTCTTTAATGTAAGTGTGTAAGCTAAAGACATAATAATATATTTATATAGGCACATTTGATATTTTCCGCACATTCGATATCGTTTATCCATTTTGAAAGATTTCGAAACTATTTTGCTGAAGACCCTGGTTATGGAGAAGCATAGTAGTTATGTACCAAACGTGGAGTAAAAGAAAAAGAGTATGTCGTGTGTTCACATTAATCTATTCCGATCATTTCTGACCACGCCTGTTCGTACAGGCTGGGTTGCTACAACATAAAAAGCTTCCTTGCTTGCGCCTCTATTTATTTTCACTCTTTCATTTTATCGCTTTTCTGTGCTTTTATTTTTATCCAAATATAGAAAAAAATCGTATAAAAAGCGTAAAATCCAATGAAAATTTTGAGACTCATTGTTGTTACACACGTAGAAAGCTTTTTGCTGCGTTACCGTTACAGATTGCAGGAGAAGGTAGCACCAGTAAACAGTAGCCGCAATAATGGGATTTTTCTCTTGATCGCTATTTGTATTGTACAAGGTGAAGAGAGAATAAAAAAGTAATCAAAAATTCTTCACACAAAAGTACATAATACAGACACATACGCATGCTACTACGACTCTAACCCGAGATAGTACATCCCATATATTCACGCCACATTCCTTTCATCTAGTCCTGAATTGAACTTTTTCAAAATGGCCACTTTTTTTCTCTTTCTTTCTTTTCTTTCTCTTTCATTCTTTATTATTCTTCGCCTTTTTCTATTCTCTCTTTTTATTCTTTCTTCCACTGAATTTGATTTATCTTTCTGAATTCTTTTCTCTCTACCAGCCACAGCTCGATCAACTTGTTTCTACGTACATGCATAGAATCATAAAAATAAAAGACAAAAAAGTTACCATGTGTGGTAGCATTTCTTTAGCAGCCAAAAAATGGGAGAACCGACACAATACAAATTATGGAAACGTACATATGGATGTTTTCCATGTCTGCTAATGTGTACTCGTGAAACGAATAAAAGGAACGTACAACAGCGTTTTTTGCTTTCTACATCCATTTTCCCTTCGTTTTAACCCTTTTCAATTTTCGAGATGTATTTTCCTCGATTTACTTCGTCGTCATCATAATCAGCATTATCATGTGGAATCGTGAACGAATTATAAATATATAGCCTCCAGGAAAAATGAAAAATGGATAAAGTATGGAGAAAAAGGAATGCATTTCCACCATTTTTCCAAGGTTCTACTGCTTCTTGCTTTGTTGTGGTCTTTCAGGATAGAATTTTACAATGAATTAGATAAAAATATCCAATTTTGTTACAAGGCACATGAAGCCTACACAACTGCATGCATTCGAACCAGCCAGCCTTTTTACAGTTTGCTTACTGAGCAGAAAATATAATAGGTATATCATAATTATATTATATCTCTCTGTGTATTACAATGTACAATATTATCACAATTGTATCATTGTACTGCATATAATACGTAATAATGCGGACATCATCATAGCACATCACAACATATAACATAATGTGTGCTACGTGTTCATGTTCAGAGTATGACAATGTGAATGCCTCCAAATGATTTTTCCACCCTAATGGAGTAAGAGTGTGAATCATTTTTGGATGTAATGAATTTTGGTCACGCACACACTCGTACAAATCCCTTATTCGTTCATCTTGATTTGAGACGAATGAAGAAGATTCACCATGCATCATGATGATGACGATGAAAATACTCACTCAATGTGCTACTACGGATGCGCTCATGTACTACTGGATATAAAATCATTAGAACTAGCGAATGAAACTAAAAACCTGAGTTTTCAGCCATCATAAAATTTCTGTGAGTCGAATCGACTAGCATAGAATTGAATGATTCAGAAATTATCGTGGGTCATTATGTCGATATGCTGCCATATACAATGTACTAAATATTCGTTTATGACAAGAACACTGCAAACATTCTTCTAGTTCTCCGTAAAAAATGAGTTTTAGTCTTTTAACTAAATATTACTTGTACATATCAGCAAAAATAGTACTTCGAGAATACTGGAACAAATGTAAATTTTTCACTTCCCGGACCTTGAAATTCTTGAGACAGTCATGTCTTTTGAAATAAATTGGAAAACCTAGTAAATCACTTGCATTCTAAAGTATAAATGGAGTTGCAAAATGTACTGAGCGTAATTCCACCAATACCTACAGGCGTTTCTGCTGACTGACTGGCTCTGAGGGTGAGTGAATAAAATGAATGAATGAACTTGATGGTTGAAATAATCATATTGAACCATGAAAAGGAGCACTCTTGCGTTATAAGTATGCACGACAGCTCAACCACCACAAAATGCCTTTCATAGCAAATTCATATATCATATATGCCCATTTTTAAAGTTTGACTTTATGATCGGAACGAGTAAGGTTTGGTTTGCCTTTCCATATTCTGAAGCCAGTTTTGGCAAAAGTTTACGACGTGTCATTGCTGGCAATTATCCCTGTCCACCAACCACCCGACATGCAGAACACAGTCAAAGAATGCGACGAATGAATCGACTAACTCCGCTCCTTTGGCTGTAAAAATATGAAATAATAGTGCGATTGCAAATCCTCATTTTGTAAAATTTTTACCGTGATACATCAGTAAGAAAATTCATGATCCTCGTTTTTTCTGTTTTGCGTGGGGTGCACTCTTGAGTAAGCATGAATAATGATTCATAAAAAAGTTGTTTTCTTTATTCTTAGGATCAAGTAATTATTTCTAATGTTTAATAAATGATAAAATCGTGTCTTGGAGGGTATTACGTTCAAAAACTTTTCCGTTCGGTTGGCTGTTTTTTATGGACCTACGTCCAACCAAAGAAGACTTTCGACAGTTAAATGCTTAAGAAACATTTTACAGGTTGCTTTGCGCTTACAACGACTTAACGGCTGAAACAAGTCGACAGCTTGTGGCATGTAGTATTATAATGGATTACTTGAATATCGAATGTTTGCATTTTCTTTTCCCTCATATACCCTTCATGCAACAATCAACATGTTCTTATAGTGTAAACAAGAGGAATTTTCAGAAATACGACATCATAAAACCTTGCCCAGTCACATTATTAAAAACAAGGGAGCAAAAAGACTGTGTAAACGTTTCTAGTAGTAGCCTTACAAATAAATATATGGTAAAATATTATGACTTGACTTGATGGAACAGGTACTCGTAAACACACAGAACATACGACATGTTTTAATGTATTCATCATCATTTGCCGTGCAACAAAGATACAAAGTCTGATAGAATACGACACGGAAACTTTATAAAAAGACCAAATGCAAATACGAAAAAGAATGTTGACAAAACCTAATGTGTCTTTGTCAATGTTTATGTTACAATTTCTTGATATAGAATGAATAATGCGTTTCAAACGAACAAAGCAAAACCATATGCTGAAAGGGAGGTGAAAACTCTTTGCTTTGTCTAAAACTAGAGTAGTAGACTTAAAATATGCATGCGCCTGTCTGAAAGAAAACTGTAAATGCTTTGTATGTTATTTTACAACAGGAGACAGTTGGAGTGTAAAAAGTTTTTCTTCAACTTATCAGGAAAGAGACCAACCAAACCGCATAACCAAGGTACACAATATTGATAAATTTTCTTTCATTAAAAATTCAAAAAGGGCTGTACCTCTATGGGTAGTTTTCATTTTGAAAACTTGAGTTTTTGGGAGGAATCGTGTTTTCCGATTATACAGAATGATTATTCTCTCATATAAAACTTATTACTTAACATTATAATTGTTATAGTGCGATGTTTAGATACTGTGGCCCCACTCATTCGACATTGGCAGTCAAGTCGTTTAAAACCACTGTTGCTCCTTCATGTTTAATGTAAAGTAATATTCATAAAACATTAGGTTTGTTCCACTGACAAACTGACTTGTCGACTACACATGTAAAATGAAGCGATATACATATGAAACGTTCTTTTTAACTTATATTCATAGCTTCTCTGTTTATATATTTGCTCTACCTGTTCTTACAATGTGAATCACACAAAGACTAAAGTGGTCATGCATAATTAAATATATTCCATTGGAGAAAGTCATATACGCACGTGAAATGTCAAATCCTTTAGCTTTCGACATGCATAAGCTAAATCTTAATGTTCACCGTCATATTTTGAAATATCATAAAAAATTAAGCGTACGTGTTGCTACAATGACTTCTCCATCTCGTCGGAAAATGGTTTTCAAAAAAGCTTCATCTTTTACTTGTTGCATTAAACTCTACAATGGCAGAGAGAGCAATTTCACATTAAAAGAAATTACTTATACATGTATGCGTCTTGGTCTCCATAAAGTTGATTCTCATAATGATGAGCAGAGTATTTTGTAGTAGAGTCCTTGGCCAGCAGTATTTAAATCCTGCGCCTAGAACGCCTTTTTGCCCAAACCTGTAATTATTAGTTTGTAAATCAAAAAATTTATATTTTTTCATACCCGCCTACTCAATCGGGCAGCGGCGACTTTACCTTATTCTCCGTTGTATGAAGATGAAAAGTTCCCTTACGACGAAAAAAGTATTCTCTTTGACTAATGTCGGGATACATATTGCATACGTATGATCAATATGCTGCACACACACAGACAGAGTTCAGTCGGGTCTTTACCTTTGGCTTCATTTTTTAAGACGTTAATCGCACCAAAACAAAGTAAGTCCCTTATACCAACCTTTTCCAGAGACCTTTTGAACTTTATGTAGCCAAATTCTGAATAGGCGAGTAAACGAACCTTTTTGTTCTCCCAGTTCCATCATCATCATCACGCTAACCGTGATCAGCTCAACAAATTCTAAAGCATCAAACCGAAAGGTCATATTAAAACAAAACAATAAAGCTCGAAAGAATAACGTACTGACTTCTTCCGTGTTTACAGATAAAAAACGGAGCAAAATCATAATTACAATAAATTGGGTGAAGAGAATTATCCTCCTTCTTGCTGTTATTGTATTGTGTGTCAGAGTGAAAGAGATTTGTGCAGACACCGGCGTCTGCAAGCCTCTCACACACTGCAAGGGTCTTACTGTTCGGGTAGGTAAAGTACAGATTTACCACCTTTCAAAAGGGTAAATGTAGTAGATCATGCAACTACAAACTCATCATCTTTTCTAGCTTGACATTTTCTCGAGCCAAACAAAGTTTCAATAAAAAATATTGGAAACTTAGCAGGAACAGGAGGATCTCTATAACCCCATGCGTCATTACCACAAAACACCAATACGTTGGTAGTCAGTCGATTCATTGAGCCCCTATTGCACTATATATTGTATAGACCAAATCTAAAAATGCCAACTGAATTATAATGCGATCACTTTGCTCATCATCCATCCAGCATTTCGGAGTTTTCTGCAGATAGAAGAAACTTTTCCAGGCTAATGACGGGATCGTGTACAAGTTTGTTGCGCACGCATGTTCATCCCTGGGAATATTCAATCATAGATGTTCTACCAGAGATTCCAGTGAATTAACACGGAAAACAAGAAACGACAACATCAACTGTAGGTAGTAATTAAGAGTTTGCTGCGTACAAAAACAGGGATGAAAAGAAAGATTAAAGTGAAGAAAACGAAAACGCTAGAAAGTAAATCTTGGTTCGTGCCCGCCTATCTCTCCTTCTAATGAACTGTAATATGCTAAATAAGATCATCATGGTTGATTACCTTTTGGTCCATTTTTCATTGTTAGTATATATATACTAGCTAAGGAAGGCCAACTAAGAAAGCATAATAACTTTGAGCTTTTGCCTCACAAAACGGAAAAAGGTACATGTATGTTGATGTCATACAGTGTAAAAAGTCTTCATAAAATATCAAACAACTGAAACAATGCCAGGATCTTATCATGTAAACATATTTCAGGGAAATATATTATGTAAGAAAGATTCATTTTATCAACCAAGGTCGTCTTATGGATACGCTGATTCCCTGAATATCAAACTTAGGACTACAACAACGTACGGATTTCTAAGGTCGGAATAAATAATTGTAAAGGAAAACTCAAACCAGGAACTATAAATATCTCGAGTGGGCGGACTTTTTAAACTGATACAAAGTATTCTAAAAACAAAAAATGTTTATATAGATAATAGATAATTTTCTTGCATGCATTTAAATGGCTTTCCATCTTCACGTTCGAATTATGCAGTGTACGGAGGTGAACTTAAAGATATAACTAAACTAATCAAAGATTCAAATTAAAAAGTCAGAAACAGCGTCGTTACTGTTATTTATAACATTTGAGTAAACTCAGAAAATCATGTTTTACATTGACTCACACTCCAGATTAAACTGCATTGGGCTTCATCGATAATTTGACCAAGTGTACATTTTTCAGTTGGTTTTAAAATTGATATTATACATTTGCAGAATTTTGCAGCAAATGATGCTCACGAGTGCTTAACATTAGTTTATAATGCTTTTAAACAACAAATGAAGCTTTGTGGTTGTTGTACTCAAAAAACACAAATACAAAATAGAACTGAAGACAACAACTCATCAAAATGGTTGTTATTGATAGCTTGATGACAAGCAATACAAGCAATACTCCATGAAAAATACTGTGGAGTGAATGGCTTTTTGGAAGTTGGTCGTGTGTGCCTAATGGAACCACGCCTGAGAGTCAACCCCTGCTGAGAGGCAGCGGTCGTAACTTCTAACTTTTAACCGCTGCATTACCAGAAAACAATCGAAATGTCCAGTTTCATCACGTACCTTTCTGTTTGATGTGTTCATAAGCCACTTTGACACACACAGAGTTATCCTTCCTTTTCTACATACAAACAAGTAAACATATAGGATTTGATAACATCTAATAAAAGTACGGTAAGTGCTGTATGAATAGTTTTGACTTGGATTCGGTTTTCTCAATAAGTTTCATTTAATCTATTGAGAAAACATACAACAAATTTTATTGCAAAGTAACAATATTCCTTTCATTTTGAAAATCAAAAAATAGTTTGCAATAAATGCATTTCTGTACTTTCCCTTTATTCGTTTCTTCTATTGAAGAGATGAAATCAATGTAGTCCCTTATCTTTAATATTATCATCTTTTCAAGCAATTCATTATTACTTTCAGCCCTTTGACTTGGCCCAATAAGTTGTCATTATGAAAATAATGGCACATGTGTCCATGTGTGTCACTCTGTGAAATAAAGCATTTTAAATCTTATCTTTTTGACAATCTAAATGAACTCTATTATGAATGAAGAACAGCGCAGAAATACCACGTACATTTTTTGACATGCACACACTGTCGAGCCTTCGTACTTAACAATCCACCCTTCATTTGCCAACATGACATATTACCATTTGACGCTTGTTTGCGCCTCGTACTTTGTACATAAAAGATGAACACGTTCTATTTTAAATTGACTCGTTTCAACAAAATATGAGTCTTTTGATCAGGTAAATTATTTGCAAGAAGAATACGCGAGCTCACACCTCTTCTCCTCTTGTGTTAAAGACCAGCTGCAATTTTCCTATTAGAAAAAGTGTGATGCATGGGAGTTGAGAGTTAATAAGAGGACTCCGCCTACTTCACTCATTGCGTCTTTCTTTTGCTGATTTTATCAAATTGAATCTTATTAGATATTCACCATTCACAAACTAGTTCACAAAAAAAGGAGAAAGACAGACACATGCAGAGAACAACATTCTTCCTAATTCAAAGGCTTTTAGCACACACACGTTTCTTTGCAACCATTCACCTCTTTGACGATACCTAATTAGGTACACTACCTTCTGTTGCCACAATTTTCTTGCTGAAAACTGTACTTTGCGTTGTTTAGTTTTGTCTACTTTACTTCTACAACTTGGTATAGTCATGCGTTAAGTGTGTACATGTTTGATTGTGATGAGTGTGTGCGTATTTTTTATTACGGAATTTTACAGATGAATATCAGCAGAGGGTTTGCTCAGTTTGCTGCTGTCGGATGGTCAGTGTAGGTATGTCTACAAAATTGCCGTCATAGTCTATCTTTTGTGTGAGTCCTGATGCACATATAGGTAAGTATCTAAGATATTATGTGTTAGACGTTTATTTCTAAAGCATTTCCGAAACTCATAACTCATGCGTGTTGCCATTTTTATCTGATGTTTTTTCTAAACGAAAAAATGGGACAAAAGAAATATGAAAAACCGCAAGCTCTTTAGTCCATGGACTCCTTTCTATATGCTTTCAACTTAAGTATAGGTATATAACAATGATCAAATCAAAACTACTATAAGCTAACTAGTTGCTTATTATTTATATTGCCATTATTATTTTGTTAAAATATTCAAATTCAAACAGCCAGTTTTATTTATTTATTCTTGTGCACTAGTGGATTTTTAAATTCACCAATTTCATATATGTTCAACATTTTAAACTCATTATACTTGGCGCTAGTTTGGCATGCATGTGCTAATATTATTAAGCCCTTTTTTCAATCCAGAAGAATCATTGGCACATTACATGAAGATTCAAATGCAAATGTAAAACCATAAATGTCTCAATCCGCAAATGTGTGGCGATAATTCATTCTTTTTTATGCAATGCAGTACACAAAAAAGTGCTCTTGATTCACAACTAAGAGGAACGTGACAATGATGAACAGCTTTACTTTGCGAAAAGTTGTATGCTAGTCGTAAAAGTAATATAAACTTGAGTATGCAGTCATAATATAATGATCATTATCTAATTTAAATTTTACAGGTGGCGAAGGATACGTTTTTATGCTGAATACGTCACGTACATTTTCTATTATCAGCTGCAGAATAATAGTCTCCTAATACTGTGTGGTGTGCATGTGTGTTCTTTCCACTTCTGCCAAGATTTGCATATCTAAGGAATCCGACACCGCGTTCACAATTTTTCTATTGCATTGTGGCGTACATCCAAAAAAGGTTCACCTACGCACAATCATTCAGAACATATCATAATAATTTGCTCACTCTGACTTCAATAGTGAAACCAATAAAATAAATTATCATAATGGAACACTGGTAAACGTTTCAGTGCGAATGCTGATTTGATTTAACGGATATGCTTTGATTTGAACTTTGATCACACAGATTGATTGAACTTACTAGATCATTTATTGATTTTCCAATTCGAATACAAGGTGGAGTAGATGTACTGGAAGCGTCTTTTTCTGTTCGAATAAAGTGAGCAATATTTTGAGCGTTCGTTAAAGGCGAATTATGGATATTATGATATATATAGATATAATGTAGTCTAACATCGCTTATGCTTTGTTCCATGTAGTGTACTCTGAACCTGAAACTTTATCAAACAGAAAATTGAATAAGTGTCAAGTTTCGCTTTTATATAAAGCTTATTATAATATGAAGAAATATACCTATGTTACATACCTATGCTGTTTTCTTTTTAAAAAGATGGAATAAAAAGGCTAACTAGTTTAAATGCTTGCAACGAGAAATGTCTGCTGCAATATGTCCTGTCGCCCGAAGGAAATTTGTCGAATACCATCAAGTATATTTAAATACCCAGCACCACCATATTAGTCGGCAAAGATGTACTCACTTGAGCAAGTTAGACGCTTTATAAATAAACGCAAGTAAAATGATATATGCCGCATGTAATATGCGTAATGTGTCTCGTTTTCTTTGCATTTATAACAGTCTACAGTCTGAAAAAATGTTTTCAGTTGTCATGTGTGTCCATGTCCATGTACGAAAAAATAAATTACTATTTAATACAACTGATAATACTTTTTCTTCGTTTGACCAAAATTCCTGCTGCATTTCATTTATATTTTAGTACAAAGAAATCCATAATACATAATAATCAAAACATAAACCTTTTTATGATTTCAAGCACATAACAATAAAATGTGTGTTTGGGTCAACCTTGTATACAAATGTGGG
This sequence comes from Entomobrya proxima, assembly GCA_029691765.1. Classification (NCBI taxonomy): domain Eukaryota; kingdom Metazoa; phylum Arthropoda; class Collembola; order Entomobryomorpha; family Entomobryidae; genus Entomobrya; species Entomobrya proxima. The sequence goes on along the minus strand of CM056170.1, from coordinate 7,714,791 downwards.
CGGAAACTCCCCATCTTTACAATCATGATCATCAACCAATCCGGCATAATCCCACGTGAAAAATTATCATCTCTTGATCTCTCGTTATATGTTCCCTAGTTTGCTGCTGCCTTGGTCACATTGAACTTCAACAAGTAAAAGTGGCCAGCATGATTATGTGAATGAACACACAGAATCTCAAGAAAAACATAAACGTATATGTATACACTTATAGGTACACTTGTGTTCATTTCACCAGATTTTCTCCCTTTTGAAAATATTTCATTTCGTTATGAGACACAAAGAAGTAGTAACCTGCTGGCCAGATGTTGCCCGAGGTACTATATACAAACGACTTGCCACATTAGCTATGTATATATGCAAGGGTCTTTTACAAAAGTTCGTTTTACTTTTCCAATGACTATTGTATAACTACAATCCACTTGACGCTCCTCCTGAATAAAAAATCAAGAATGGAATGTGGATCCTTGCTGGAATAGGCTCAAGGGGTTCATGCTGTTTACCCGTCCAGAAAAATACTATACTTGCACCTATACACATCAAGAGTACAATTTGTATTGGGGACTTTTAAGTTAGAAGGGTTGACGTGACGGGCTATTCAATTTTTATTTTTCGTAAAAAACGTCTACCAAAAGTTTCGTGTTTAAAAATGCCCAAACAAGGCATTACGTATATATAGTGCTTTTTATCCCTACAAGCGGTTTCTAATGAATTGCAAATTTTACAAACCTAGTAATTAAGCAATAGTATATTTTACATATGATGTATTAGATGAAAGTAAAAAGAAGAAATTCGTGTTTGAATATTTCGTATTTTCAATTTTCAGTCCGTATTTTTTGCATGTGCTAAATCTCGAAGAATTCGTTACAATTTTCCGTTTTCCCATTTTGATAGCTTTCCAAACTGCAAAAAGGTTAAAAGATACATAAATTGATATCTTAAAGTTTGTGTACATAATTTTCCTGTTAAAAACTGAAATTTCACAATTTGCAGAAGTTTCCCCGAACATACTGACATCAGATCATATAATTTTTGAGTGTCACAGAAATTTGTTGGTTTAGTCGATTATTTGGGTTTCTTTTGTATTATTTTATCGTTTTATTTTTAAAAAATATTTGTTAATACGCTAATTTGCTAACACCAAATATGTAAACCTGCAGAATCAGCAATTCTGTAGTTAACTCCGAATTGTAAACTTCCAAACTGCGACAACTGCGTCGTTCCAACGTGACCAATTTGTTGGAAATGATTTAGGATTCGTTTCAATTTTCTTTAATAAAATATTAGCATATTTGTGCGACCGAAATTGCACCTTTCATATTCATTTCTAACCTTAACTGCCACTCATACTAGAGACTAGAGATGTTGATTTACTAACACGTGACGATATCAGCTATACACGTTGGTCGATCGGATACACAGAAAATGTTGTGCACGCTTGCTGCTGAAATGAATGCTCAACAAAAGGATGAAAAGAAGATCAGCAGGAGTTGGTTCTCTTTTTACATCACAGCTCATTTACAGTGGACTGTGGTTCGGTGAAGCGACCCATTTAATCTACTCATCGAGACGGAAAAAGCAGCAAAAACAGTGGCAACCAGGCGAGCGGCATCATCGCATCATCATTATCCGCATCAGCTCGTTCACAGTATGACACGCATTGGGATATTTGGTGGTGTAATAAGTTCTTGACTCAGTGAGTAAGGACAAAGGGAGTAATCAGTTAAACATCCAAATGGAACACAATATCTTACTAATTTGGGACCGATTCCGAGTTTTGCTCTTCTTTTTTCTTTTATCATTTTAATATCGTTCCCCTCCAGGGACAAACCGAACCGTGAGATACAATAACAACAATGTAGAAATTAATTCCATTCCTACTCACTGATCTCGCTCCCTCTCTATTTACTCCTTTCCTTGACTAGTTTAATCGCGGTGGTCGCTTTTTTTCATCATCACCATCTTCACTCCATTTAAATATATATGCATACTTTTCACGATAAACTGATTCTGCAGGGTATGCTGCTGCGTGCTGTCGTGATGCTGCTTCCTTGTTCTGAATATTGAATCAGAGTAATTTTCAAAATGACACAATATATTTACTATAGAATGTAACAGAGGGCTATGGTTAAATAGATACAATCTCTTTGTGTGGCTTTAGTTTTCATATGACTTTCTAGGTATTGCTTCATCATATGTAAATAACAAGTGGAAACGTTTCGCCTGTGAAATTTTCACTGAAAACAGCTATATGTACAGACAGACACACTTCTGCTTGTGCAATTAACCTCATGCTGTGATGTGGAAAGTGAGGAGAGAAAATGAAACAAGAGACAGCAATTTTCTCTTTGTATCTCTCTGTCCTTTCGTTCGCTGTAAAAAGTGAAAAGTATACAATTTTCATGGTATTGCAGCTTTCAAAAGCTGGACTTTTATTTCATGTGCTCCAGTGTTCAGGCACAACATGTGATTTGAGAAAAATTTAATCACATCTTTGATCAGTTAGATAACGTACATGTTCACATTTCAAAAGAAACCTGATCATCATTAGAAATGGTCGTTTTTATTTTAATATAGATTGCTTAGACTTTCGTTTCGAACTGAAAAAATGAAAAATTATGTTTGAATGTAATCTATTAAAGATTATTTCTATCTTATACATCTCCACACGGGAATAATGTAACAACTTTGTACATAACTTTACGATAATTATACACACAACGCTTTGTAAGACTGTTAACAACAAGTAGCACTTGACTTCAAGTGGCCCTCGATGGTTGGGAGAACTTTGGTCAGACAATGAAAATAAATGTGCTTCATAAAGACATGTTTGAAATCTGAAAACAACGGGACAATATAACAACACAAACCCAAAACGTTCTAATGATACACCAAGACCATCAAATGAACAGGAAAATTATTAGTTCCCGCAATTTGTAAGCGTGACATTTGGGAATCCTAAAATATAATCACAAAAGAAAGGATAATAAAGCGCAGTGTAAGGCTGATTGCAAGTTACTGCTGCTGCTTTCTTTTAATTTGGTATCTTGTTTGGTATCGCTGCGAAAAGAAAACTACATCTAATTAAGTGATGCACAGTAGGATTTTTACTATATGACTTATTACGTATAGTAATAATTTTTCCGGAAACATCTTTTGTGTAAACTTTTCATATATATTCCAGAAATTACTTTCGAATGCTAGTATTTTAACAGCGCATACGGTTTTTAAATATCATTAGAATTACTGTTTTCAGAGATTTTTATCGATTCGTGTCATCAACGAATGCACTCAGCCACGTCTAACACCTTCCTTGTGTCGATTCCAAATATAAAGTCTTTCTGATATCGTATGGCTCCAGCACCATCAAATTTTATAAGATCTGACATGAACTAATGCCGCCTTTTGTACTGCATGTCGCAGTATTGTGTTGATGACGTCAGGTAACAAGGGAAGAAATCGAAGGCAAACATCAAACAAAAAGGGGTTCCACAATGCCATTCTCAACTGATGAAAGGCAAGGCAATGACTCGAAAAAGTCTCTCATGAAGGAAAGACATGAAAGGTTTTACCAAAGCACGTAACGTACATGTGCCTAAATGTACACATATACAAGTTAATGATGACATGTGTGAGTAGTATACTTGGGATTTTAACACGCTTGTATATATTACAAGCTAACATAGTTACACCGTAACTTTTTGAAGCAAACAATAATTCTTTCGGAAAGATGACTCTTACAAAAATGAATTTGAACATTATCACCCAATTACATCAACTTCAATTTCCAAGTCATCAGCAACTACACAAAGGAAGTACAAGACATTAATGAAGCAAGGAGTCATATCGACGACTAGTCGACTCTCATTCAACTCACCTTTTTCGGCACACATTAACTGTTTCACACGTACTTGTCTGCCATGTTCCCTTTGGTACATTACGCTCTTTTTTACAAATCAAGAACAAGTGTTACTTGAGACCACTACAGACAACAAAACACAACAATCCTTTTATTTATTTGAAATGACAAGGCAAAAAGATTTTGCCGCAATAGCTAACTGGAGTGATGATAAATGGTTTTAAACAGGATCATTACTGGGAGAGACGTGTCTGCTTACATGTTTTAGTATTATGCTTTATAACAACGAATAAAATAAATTCCGAGGACACTTGCTTCCTTGTTTGCAAAAAAATCTTGATTCTAAAAACAACTACGATTTGTCACGGTCTATCATGCTTTTCTATCCATCTTGCTTTTAATACAACATATTGTTAAAACAGTCATTACATACGTTTGCGTCTAGATACGTGATCTTCTTATATCATTAGTGTTTTCCTTACAAAAATTAAAGGTATGTTATCCGCAACTCTAACGTTTCGTCGATACCCATGTTCCGTGCAAATTACTTCATTATCATCACCGTTTTTCCCAATTCATAATATGCAAAAGTGCAATGTACAAGTTTTAGACTGTTTAATGTGAGGTTTTCCCTCGTTCGACACGCATGCTTTTGCATTACATAGTGGTGTACACACTATACTATCTAATGCAATTGAATTCACGTACTTCAGTAGTCAGAACAGTCGGAAACGCAAGTGTCCTATCTGACTGATTATTTCTTACCAAAGTTTTCAGTAATACACATAATTGATATGAGCATTAGTATGCTAAAATATGTTCCTGTCGAGTCGACTGTTTTATACTCGTTTCAAGTTGATTACAATCAAAGAAAACTGATGTAGTTATTTTCCATAAGTATAAACCTTATTGTACATAGCTGTTAATGTATTTATTCATGTATATCATCTTATCGGTTTACCGAAAGTACAACATAATAGTCCAGCAAATGTAAAGAAAATTAGGAGTGGAGTAGGTGAAAGAAAGCAAAGGATAATAAATAAAAAATGAAGAGAATAGCATAATATGAAATGAGGAAAGCCATGTGAATGCAACTTGTCCAATTTTATTCTTAGTTAAAGGACAGCGCGGGCCCACCTCCTTCATCAAATTATATTATTCTTTCATGGTACAATGTCTCCATAAAAGAATAATAAAATAATATAATGTACGTATGGATGAATCCTTCATCATACGACTCATCATCATGCCTGGTTGATTTTTTGGCTTTGACTGCTACCTTGCTTACCTTTCACACATGAGCATATTATATTGTAACAAACGTGCTGTGTGTATATTCATCAAATTCTTCAGTCCATTTCCCTCTTTTTGTCATCATGTCAAGTCATTTGTTTGTCTATTCTGTAGCTGCTCCTACCTGCTTTCAGGTTTGACGATGATGTGATGTACGTTCAACTGAATGCAATGCAGCTATGCTGACAATGATGATGATATGAAGATAATGATGATGAGAGTTAGATAATGGTCGGCATCATTAGAACAAGCTCAGCTCGATATTCATATAATATCCGACATAAACATAAAGTTGTTTATAAATTTTCTCCTACACTTACATTACAATACGAAGAAACCCTATAAAAGTATGAAGCTCCAAGAAAATTGGCAAAAATATTTTCGTGTTGTTTTTATCAAGTAGTGCATATATTTATATATTTCTAAACTTTGTGTACTGTCCACTGAATCACCGCCTTTGTCTAGTTCCTCTATTGGTAATTTTATCTTGATGATTATAAAACGAACGATACATAACAGGATTTAATGAAAGAGCAAGCTAAAAGCAATACGTAATTTATATGATCAAAGGAATTTAGAAAAATTTCAGGGAAAGTTAAACATTCTGGCAATGACTTTTTCTCTAATATAGCACGCAGAAGCTTTCCTAAATATTAAATTCCATGTTTTCTTCAACCTTTCCAGGGTCCACGTTCAAGCACCGCCTTCTTTTGGGCCAAAATAATTATTAAAATGTTCATCAAAAGTATGTCAAAACCAAGAACTACTTTATTTTTGGTGTTATTCCATGATGTCATCATGATTTTGTTTTAATACTACACTCTATCGAAATATCAGTAAGTACATACGTAGTAGTACTTTCATTGGATTGCTGTATAATTATTATTATATGCGCATAAATAGCCTTTCAGAGGAATAAACTACTTAAATACGTTTCAGCAATTCAAATTCAAAACTGTAATTGTCTAGTAAATAACTTGTTGTATTTTTCTGTAAGTATCTCATTTGAAGTTTTTTTTAGGAAACTCGGCATATTTTTAAGCAACGGTTCATTATAGAAATTACTAGTTAACAAAGTAGTTTACATTAAACCATACACCTGTCATCAGTTAAGTGAAACAGGTAGGCAGAAAAAGAAAAATGGCGTATTTCAGTAAAATACTACTTTGTAACGGTTTGTTTGGGCTACTAAGATTATAGGTATGGAACCCTTATACATTTTATATAAAGTTATGACCGTAAAAAGACTGAAAAAGACGGTTGTGTTCAATTTCACCAAAAGCATTGTTCCCGTGTGCGGTAGCATTTAAATAATGATAACTTGCTGTTGCTTTGCGCAGCAAAAATAGTTATAAAAGTTATGTAGAAGGCAAAATCAAATAATAATAAAATTTATTGGTTCCAATGTGGTGGTCTCTTCTTCCATCCAGCTAACTCTGACCTAATAATAACAATAATACCGGGCATGTGCATGTTTCAAAAGTTTATTTCTAATCCACAACTTTGGTGGCCAAAAGGAGCAATAATGTTTGCTTGCATGAGTATTATATGTGGTTGAAACACAACTAATATATTATGAAAGCACGAAATGCGTTTCCAGAACCAACATTGCCATAATATATACCATCAGCTATCAACATCAACCAGCAAAATGGTTGCAATACGCATATTATCCAGTCATAAAGACACTGAAGTGCTCTGTTAAACTACCAGATAGACCACAAACACCTAGGTATAATGATATGAGCGAAGAAGGGTGTCAAACCAGACACCCGTAAGTGTAGAAATAGCGAGAAAAAGGGAATCGATTTTCTCGGAGTTTTCTCCGCTTCTCATCATGTATTTGTGTTTCCGTTTACAGAATGGACACCTTCCCCGTAACTCTGCACAGTTTGGACTAGGCAACCTCTGTTGCTATTGCTGACACATCAAAGTTCGTCTGACCAAGTCGAACACTTCGTGTGGGTCTTTCAGAGTAGTTAAAAGCCTTATTACCCCTCTCTCCGTAAAATGTTCACCACACCGGAGAACGGGAGAATAGTGAGTATACACGATATGACATGAGTAATATAACTGGTACTGCTACTGCTGCTGGGTTTTGTCACGCAATTCCCCGGATTCCGTCTATGAGGCTCCACACGATACATATAATACCAGACAGGAAACTTGTGGACATTTAGGATAACAAATAGTGAAGAATGAACAAACGCATTTACATGACAAAAAACAAGTTCTGTTTTTAGTTAATATAAAAACGGAGAAAGAAAAAAGCATGCTCATACAAATACTCTGGCCAAACTTTATAAACACTTATTATATATTCGTTAGGTTATTCAGTCGGGTATAAGCTTGAGTTATCAGACATGCTAGGTAGTGAACCTATTTTAGTTAACGTATTTTTGCTGTAGCAGGGCATCTTAAGAATTCTGAAAATAAATACTTTTATAACTGGTTTCTATTGCTAAAGTATCAAAATTGAATTCATTCTGATGTGGGGTCACACTAGGGGTAGACTTGCTTTTACCATTGAGAGAAAATTTGATGGTTTTTGGCTATAAAATGTACCGTATGTCTGAAATCTTTATTCTTTTGATCAATGTTTTCAAACTTCTTACACAACCATGACGCAAATTAAGTTTTACATTTGAGATATGAGATGAAAGTTGTTGCAGTTTCTTACATGCATTACAGACATATGAGTTCAATGTGTCTTCACAACGTTCTCACGGGTTTCTCATAGAATGACGGTGCATAATATTCACTGGAATTCCTGCAGACAGACAGAAGTAATGCTTCTCAACGATAGAAAATACCAACAGTTATCCTAACACCAAATACTTTGTTGAAGATAACCCTCCTTATGTATTAATCGATTTCAGATGACTCTGTATTAAATGATTCACAAGAAAATGAGCATAATTGTTCTTTGGAATTTGCTATTGCAGAGCTCATCGAATTAAATAATGGTCATAATTTGCTTCATGGTTTCCTTCTCCAGATGAAATATCCTCAAAAAGTTGCGATAAAAGCTGAACCGGGGCAAGGTGCAAAGTATGTGTTTTTCCTGAAACTTGTTATCCACTTGTTAAAACATGATTTAAATTCACTACATACAGAGTAAATTGTTACATGTCATTCACTCATTCATATTACATAGTATCCAGCCAACTAGAATCTACAAGCAACTGAGGTTAAGTATAGTAGCCAAATAAATAGAGTGTGCCATTTCTATCATTACATAACGTACACACGGCTAGTGATGATGATAAGATGATTATTATCATAAACATGAAACCACGAAACAAATTCCTGTTATTGGGAGGACAATCACTTTACCAAAATTACTAGGTTTTACAAGAAAGGTAGGTGTGAGAAGACTGCCGTACAATTCTCAAGGAAATAACTGGAGCACTAGCAAAATGAATAGGTAGTACTGCTTGCTTGTGTAGAGGTATGTTACTGTTGCTTCTGATGTTGATCATCATCAACAAATGCTCTCCATTCTACGGCAACATTACTATTCTCCGTTTATTTACTCAGATCTAACAAAATTCACATAAAAGAGAGAAAATCATAGCAAAGCATGTTATTTTTCCAAGAAACGAAACGCCTTCCCTCTTGAGTCAAAGGAGAGATGAGAGTAAAGAGGAAAGAATGCTTAAAGACATGCAATGATTATAATGCTAGCTTTTTCTCCTTTTCTACAAACTTGTCGTCCCGTTTCATTCCTTTGCAATAAAATTTGTGATGTAACGTAGTTTGTAAATATTATATAGTACAACAGCGTTTCACCAAAACGAATTCGTGTAAGGCAGTTGCAATATCAACCAAGTCGCTTGTTGTTGCATATCTGTAGACTTTTTTATTTCTGAGCTTGGTTCGTTGCAAGCATCAGTCAAAGTGAAATGAGATGAAAATTATATAGTGCAGCAGACACCGTGGTATCATTATTATCCAAAAACGAGGATGTTTTTCCAAGTTAGAAACTTTGAGTTTGTGTGCGGAGGAGCAAAGAGTAACGCACTGCTTACGGCTTTTAAACGCAGTCTGATGCACGGAGTATGGATGAAATGAGGCAAGTTAAGGCGGAGGCAGAAATGAACAAAGTAAAAGCGTAAGTCGACTGATGTTGGGCAATGTCAGGGCCAAACCCTGTGGTTTTCCTTACACACACACCACGCCATCATTATCAAAAAGATGCATGCATACATAAGAGAAGAGTATATTTTTGTATGCATAATATTTTATAATAATATTATTACACTTTATTGTGTTATTGCTGGTATTACTATTATTTTACGATTGTGGCTTACTTTCTTCAGGTAATGGTGGTATATGGGTTAGCGGGATATTGGAAAATTGCTATTTATGCGGATACTCTCATCTGAACAATTGCTATCTGATAGTCATCATCACGAGAACATCATGATGGTTTTTTAACCACAAATAATCATCATGCTGCACATCAGCATGATGCTTCTTCTATAGCTGATGGCAAAAATACACGATTTTGTGCGCGCTTTAATCAGTATTCTGTACTCTCATTTTTCATGAGTAATAGTTACACTGAACTGCTTTTAAAACATTGCAGTATAATATCGTACTCGTAGTACACATTCCGCTGTAGAAAACCATCAACAAAATACACGTTACACGACATCCCAACGGAACTGCTCAACAACATAATAGAGTAAAGAAATGTAAAGGCAGGTCAGGTCATCATCATCGGATTTTTCCAAAACAGATAGACGCAATTCATCATGTATAGTTGACACTAATAACGATAAAATAACAATATGTTTAGGAGCATTTTCAGTAATGACATCAATTTTTACGAGTCAAGTGGCTACCATAAATGACCTGGTAATCATGATGATCAGACAGAATTTCGTGGTTTCCAGACATACCCCTTACAGGGAATGTATACCTAGAAAATTATCTTCCAGTTTACGTTTCGTGTGTCTTTTTGTTCTTACTTTAAGTATCGACTGGGTTGTATGGAACAAAAAAACTCTTTGAACGTGTACCTTATTATAAATAGCGTCATTAGATCGTCGTCGTTGTTATCATTATCATCATAAAAGACCATTAAGACAAACACGACCAATTGGATTCAATGAGGTCTAGGTCTCTCACCATAAAACAGAAACAAATTTCCCCCTTTGTACTTTTTACCTCTGATTTCATCCGGCAAATTTTTCAAGAGACGGCTCATGAGGACGACGACGGGGTTACGCCATGCAACTAAAGAATATTCTTGTCTCCCTGGATGATTTTAAAGAAAGTTTTATTCGAAAAAGGGTTTCACGGCTCTCATATATATATGTACTAGGATATGGATGTACACATTAGTCTGTTTCTTTCTCTGACTTGTCAGACATCCAAGCTTGACTTTTGACTTTGAAGAATTTAGGAAGATTTTTTGTTCGTAACAACTTGTAATTTTTTAGTCTTTATACATTTTACAATTTAAACGAGATCTAACTGGGATATATCTCTATTGTTCTACCATTATATTTTATGTTGCTCGGTTTGTTAAATAGAAGTTTAAGCGACTATTTGTGTGATCCTGTTACGGTGGATTATTTTTAGAAATTTTTCAACGTGATGCTTTGTTGCATGCCGGAATGATGACGAGCGACTGCTGCTGTCGTCTATTTGTTCCAGTGCAGTTGCTTCATTAAGAAAAGGTACAACCCTAAAATTTTTTATTACCACTAAGAAAAATACTCAAAATAGCTCTTCAAACGCTGTAACATGAATAACATGAACATGACATACACTACAAATAAAAAAGGAAAGATAAGAAACTTTTAAAAGTTTAGCTAGGAGAACGATGAAAAAAGGTATAAAGATGGAGTAAAATACAGAAATCATAATGCAAACACGGGGAGACATGCATAATACGTAAAACTAACGAATAAAATAATGTGCTTTAGTGTAACACTTTAGATACGCTTTAGTCCTTTTAGCTATGCTTCATCCTGGACGAAACGACTGGGACTGCCTCAACGAAAATGGATGAACCCCTTTTTATGCATGCACGATTTTAAAATTAAAACAAGATTCAAAGATGATCTCATATACAGGCACCACGAATAAACACAGAGACTGAAAAGAGCAATAAAAAGTCAGCCAGAGAGTAATGTGGCATATGACTCCCTGTATAATGGAGGTAAATTAACGATATTTTAAAATTAACTCTATGGAGAAAATGCGCATAAATTTCAATTTAGCATTACTCCATCAATAGTGGATTACTAGAGACGTATTATACGGTAAAAGTACCCTATATATGTCCATGTTCAGTTGATTGCTGTACGTGGTCGGTCGCTACGAAGGGGATTTCCTTCTTTGGTCCCGAAAAATAAAGGCATAAAAATAGTCCACCTTGCGTTGACGATGTTAAGCCCATTTAATACATGTACATTATCTAATGCCTACATCAATGCAAAATAAAAAAAGAGTCTTTGCGCTTGCTGACAATGATTCTTATGTGTACAAAGAGCAATGCAGATAGACATGTGTATAAAAATCATGTGAGCTTTTTAGTTCTTATTCTTATTACATATGTGGGACAAAAAGAATAAGAAAAGGAGCGAACGAGGAATTGAAGACGAACGTATATTAAGTTGAGACAGAACCCACAAAAATCCATTGTCTTACATCTGTACCCTATAATTTTCTCCAAAAAACTCAATAATTTAATGGTTCATCGGAAATATTCTTGAGAGAATGAGAAGACAGGCACAGAAGAGGGAGACAGAACATTATCGTGGAATGGAAAAGGGGGAAACAATACCAAACAGACTTTTAAGTTATTCTTTCAGGGTTTTGTTTCATAATGCATACTCAAATGGCAAATAAATATGTTTCTTTATAGCAAGATAATATTCAAGTCACAACAACAGTCGTAAGGTGTTGTTATAATATATGCTTATAGTAAAAAAACATGATATTTATATGAACGTATGAACTTTGATGATTCAAGAGAATTCCAGAAGGGAAAAAGGCAGCCCAGAATGTAAAAGTATTGAGCATAGTAAAATTAAATATTTGTACATTTCATATGGCAGATACTGAAGCGACTTTGTCACCCATCTTATGTTTTACCAGTAAAAACAAAGCAAGCAATGATGATTGTTCAAAAATTAACCCAAGTGGTACAGCGGATAAAAGGTAAAAAAACAAGGGTACAGAAAAACATTTTTTGTGTATCAAAAAATGGAAAGATAAAACCGTTCTGCGTTCCATTGTTTGTAAAATGCCTCCTGCTTTTATTATGTTTAGCAGCATTAATCATTTTCACCATGTCTGCTACACACATTATTTGCAATGTAACCCTTAAATTAACAAAATTGCACTATTATACACCATTCAAGTCATCAACAGCCATTCTTTTTGTCATCATATCACGGACGGAGTATCTTTCTTTTTAGCTGCATCATTCACGGCGCTTCCACGAAATAATGTGCTACATGGCTACACGACTAACACGACTGGGTTTAAGATGAAGACAATGATTTGATTTGAGCAATGAAAATTACCAAAAAATGTCGTTGCTTCTCGATCCGTTCCTAAACTTGTGCGTAAATAATATTAGGTGAATTTCTTTTGCACATTGTGCGAGCGGTAACAGAGAGGAGACATTCCAACAAAACTCAATGCGTTTTCCCCTTTTTGTTATTTATTGTATCGTATGCTTCTGCATCAGGTAACATACCATCATTCTTGATACATACATGCATTTTATTTCTCCTAACCCTTCTTCTCGTGAATGACTCCCATTTTTCAGGTTTGCTGGTCATGATGACGACGACGTATTAAATTACACGAGAATGATAATTTCAACAATTTTTTATGAACCAGCTTGGCAAACGTGATTTTGGCTAGTGTATGATGACTGATGACCGGAGAAAACGAAAAACCTGAAACAAGCTGGGTATGTATATACCTATGTCTTTGGTGAAGTGAAATGCAATATCACTACGCAAAGAATGTAATGAGAGAGATCACAATCCACAACTATAAAACATTCTTTTTTGCTTTGCATTAAAAATGACCAAGTTAGTGACGATGACTTTGGAATAGATATTACTGTAAATTACTGCAAATATGGTGTTGTTTGCTTTTTATTGTGGTGAATGAAGATCTCCTTATTTTATTGTTGTTGTAAAGATTTCTGTAAGACTTAAGTACTGCAGTTGACATTTCGCATTTTTCAGATACAAAGTATGTCTAAAAATCTACAAAGTATACAAATTATTCTGGTCAACAGAGTTTCGTCATTTATAAGTATATTGGTCATTGGCTCTGCTTTTTTTGCTGTATTTGTTTGAGTTAGTTTGGTTTAATGTGGCACAGCCCAGCATAGATTTTAAAAAATTTAATGCATTATTTTATCTTTATACACGAGCATATCTTAAACCCGACAACTATATAAATATAAAGCTAAGCATGATACAAATAAATTCACACCCTGAGGACTAGTTTTTAATATGATTTTGGTTAGGGTTTTTATGTAATTCTAATTCATGCCATAAATAAAGCACTATACCTGCCTGACTGATTTACCCCTCCAGAATACTGCTGTTGACGGCCTTTACTGTGTGTAGAATTGAACCAGTACTAATAAACGTGTTCATTTTACAGCCCTATGACTGAATGCATGGAATTTTTATACCCCTTCCAGCGAAACAACATGGCCGGAAACATCAGCTTATCTTTAAAATATCATTATGCCCACAATGCGTTCATAATAGTATACAAATGGCCCAGCTTACAACAATCAACATCTAAACAAGCCGAATGCAATAATAATAATTCTTTAAAATCCTACATTTGTCATATACACTCTATTTACACACCTACTATATCACCATGAGTCTTTAGCCTTTCATGTAAATATAGCATCTGGGTATCTGTAGTATGTCCGAATAATTTTATAAATCTGAAGGAAACGTGATAGAGACTAATTAAAAATATATTTATGTGTAATTAATTAATGCTTGAGGTGGGGTTGATAAAAATTGATGCGGTGTGCAATGAGATAATTGCAGAAAATTGTTTTTTCTCTCCCTATTTCGTACTCATAAAAACATTTCATGCTGCTTCTCCGTCATGCTATAAATATTTTTCCATCTTCTCCTATCTCATTGAGGTTGTACCTCACAGTTTTCTGAAACAGGAAAAACGTAATATAGATATGAAACTTGTAAAAAATTATGAATTCGCTAGAACAAGAAGCATCCTTTCTTGGTAACTTTGTTGTAAAACATGTAATAATATTATTGCATTCATACGTAACATTAGCATTTTATTGGATCAGGTTGTTGATGTTGCACTGGTTAAAATTTCCTCATCGTCATTCAGTCAGTCAGAGAAATTATTGCATTGCTGTACCGTCATAATAAAATACATATAAAGCGATGAGAATTCTAAACTATCGACAGACAGGATCAAAGAAATTATACAAGCATTATCATTTTCGGTCGTGTGAAGCACATGCAAAATTTTTTCTCCTCTCTGCTCTAACATTTTTTTCTCTTTTTCTTGCTTATCTCTGAAACGATCACTGTAATAATAATAACAGGAGCCGGAGCTATTATAACAACCATTTTATACAAAATAATATCAATAACAACTCATCATACCAATTTTTCTTGATATATTAGATGCAATAAACTAAAAGGATTCATAAATGAGCGTAAAACTGTGTGGTGGCTGGTTAAAGGCAGAATATGGAATGGAGATGTGAGCGTAATGCTAAAAATGGTTGTTATATCTCTTCTGTTGAGAGCTGGTTGGTGATGCAGCTTTTTTCCAACAATCCATGTTTGTACACACACAGTAGTAGGACGCAAGGTATTTTAAGTTCATGCACAACTGCTGTTTGCGCACACACCACCTTAGATTTTTTAGAAGATTGGAGAAGCATAGAACAAAGCCTCTAAACTGTATCTATCTATATTGATTAGCATGACGTACGCTGCAATTGCCGGGCTGGGTTTGTGTGGTGCTGAGAATATGGTGCATTAAATGGTATTAAAAGAGAGCAAAGGGAAACTCCATCATCAATTATTCCCCTATTTTCATCACATTTTCCTTTAAAAGATACAATTAAAACCAGTTGAGAACCGTACATTTCCATCTTGTTCTTGTCCGCTTCTTCTGATTTAATTAGTGGTTTATGAATGTGTGTGGGGAAGTGTACGTGTAAAAATTGTAGGATCATGTTGATATTTTAAAAGACGGGTGTTTGGCTAAGTATTAGTATGCGCAATCTAAAGACATGAAACAATCATATGTTTTAAAGAAAGATAAGCATCCTTGAATGCTAGATGCATGAACTATCAAGTGAATAAGAGGGAAACACCAGCAATAAAATGGAACTCACATGATGATGACCAATTAACTGAAGAGTCATTGCTGCAATTACGCTTTCAGTTTCAATATAGGGATAGAATTCATCTTTAAAGTACTAAATTTATTTGCCAATATATTAAGTGTAACAGAGCGGAAAAATAAATGAGAATCCAATCATATCCATTATTATCTTTGTAATAAATACCAACGGAAATTATATGAATGCTTAATAAGGAAAATGAAAAAAATCACTGGTAAAGAATTTGCGTTTTTGTTACGAGGTTATTTTTCAAAGAATTTTTATAGAATTTGATAAATTGCCAAAAATATAACTAGATCCATATTGTTATGTATTGTTCCAAATTACTAGTTACCAAAACACTTTTTTTACTTTCATGTATGTACAGCCAGTTTCATTTATAAAACATTTTCTTTTAAAAAACTGATGATTGTGGTTACATCAATCATTATACGAATTAATTTACAACCAACTACAAAACTTTGAAACAATACTTTTGTGTACAGTCCCGTACAGGTAAAAATAAAAAATGCAATACCTAAAATTATTGAACTCCGTTTAAAATCGGCGTAACAAAGTTTGTGATGGTGATAAAGATTATACTGCAACAATTTTCTGAATTTAAAAGCGTTTAGTTTAGTCAACCGTAACGCTTTTCTCCATCCCACATGTTTTTTCAGAGTCTTATTGTAAGAGTTGAAACTGTTTTTTCAATAAATATATTCGCAAAATTATTACTAGCTTTCAAAATTCCTATAGTTTTTTGTTTCTTCCCGATTTTTTCTTCTTTTAAACAGTACATCATTTTACTTTTGCTAAGTGTTAAAGCAATTTTTCATCACTATTTTATAAATAACATGCTCATTTCAAATAACTACATTTATATTCGCATATATTCGCTTTTTAGGCATAGTGGCCAAATAGTGGATATGTAAATTTACATTTATAATTATACATGCATTTAATTTTTTCTACAAAATAACAAGCAGTTTAGCCAATGTAGTAGGCGAAACGTTCATGCATGTTAAGTCCATGTCTTTTAATAAAAAACTTTATCTTGTTTCTTTGAAACTTTTATATCAAATGTTAGCATCTTTCCTGCTGCCCCTCACGAACTACAAAAGTTGAATATTATATTTTTCCGCTAATTCGCCAATCCAATTTTCTGCACGCGAGACTACAGCCACTAAATACAACGATGGGTTATAATAGTTACACATTTAACAACTTTCAATAGATATTCAAGTAATAATAGTAGTTACTACTGCTAGCTCACATGTGTAGTTCGTATTTCTATATATTTCTTTTCATTTGCATTTGAAACTTTAAACGATCTAGGTTGCGGGTGCATTTGTCGACAACGAAATAAAAAGCGGCAGATAAAGTTCGGATAAGCGGGCGAGTATTTTTGAGTTTGTCTGCTGAATGTGTTGTCCATACAATAAACCCTGCATTCAATATCAAGATCTAGAAACGGACAGTAAAAATGACTACTAGAATATTTTTCTCACTATTCTCCATGCTCCCATTTTCGTTTCAGGTAGTAGTAGTAGTAGCTGGCTATGAGTTGCCTTGAAACCAAACTGCCCTCAGGAACCGACAGTCTACACAGCATAAAATAATAAGAGCAGCAACGAGAAAAATAATGTCTTTAGGGTGGCTAGATATGATGACGATGACGAAGCAATGCCAGCATAACAGTCATAATGATTGTGTGTATGTTGTATGTATGTGTTCATACCACAAGTATTTATCTTGAGGCTGTCCCCGCTCGGCTCTTTATTACAAAATTACAACAACGGTAATAATAGCAAGGTAAGAAATGCTGAATTCCCTTGCAAAACTGAGGAAAGAGCTAAAAACAATAAAACTCGCTTTCTTGATAGCCAAAATGGATTTGGCTCTGTACTACAGTGTATAAGGAATTTCCTGGAATAATTATAATAATAGTCTTATCATATTACTGTGATGTGTTAAAAAGAAAGGGTATATTTTGCATTAAAAACGAGCAAACAATCTGAAATTTAGGTCTTCTAAATATCTTAAATGGGGGACGAAGAAGAAAATCATTTCATCAGAAATCTGCCAATATAGTATACACATGATAATTTCGAATCCATCATCGTCTACATTCTATGCATGTTAACTAACGCAACTTAAGTCGTTGCATACATTTATTTCTTAAATCGTTTGTGACCCGGAGGTTACGTGAGAAAACCTTTCTCCGTAGTGTCAGCCCTGTAACATCCTACATAAAATTCTTAGCAAAATGTTTGCGCGAACACCTTCCAGCATTTTGCGAAGAAAAAAATGTGTAGGCTAAAATTTCATGAAAACGATCTTTGCCATTTTTTGTAATAAAAAGATAAACACTTTTGATGTCAGTCCAAAAATGCACTTGAATGAACACCTTCATTTTCATGCACGTTCTGACCTATCCTTATACACAAATAAAAAAGTGTTTGTATCACTTTGGCGCATTGCAAAATACCCTTTTTGTTCCGGTAATTGATATTTTGTAGAGCTTTGAGCTAGAGTCGGTTTTTAGGGTATATGAAGACTTGAAGGATGTTTTTGTATGGTGAGAAATCAACTTTTTTGTGCGTAACAAACCAACCCATGATACTGCATGGCGTGCCATTTCCCTATTATCTTATCATGTCTAAACTGTACACTTTAAATAAGTAACGTCCTCGACTGGTTGACAAGCTAATTGCTAATCCGCAAAATGCATACACACTTTCAACCCACCATCATCACCACGCCAGTGGAGAACCTTTTAAATTTTTGCTATATCATGAAAAATATAGTACACAATACAACAGAACTATTCCATGCAGCGGATAACCTGTATGTATATTTATGAGACTACTTTTCCTATCATGAAACATGGATCTTTAAAAAATAATAATAAAAGGGATACATTATGGCTGGTTATAAAAGTTGCATTTTTAGCACTTGCTACTCATGTAACTATTGTACTAACTACATACACACGCGTGCAATAAAAAGGTGAGAAAAATTTACTAACTATAATGCAGGCATTGTGAAGACTATTAAATTTGTTAAAATCGCCACAAATTGTTCATTTTACATGATTGTGTGCAACGTTATTATTATTACATCACCACCACCTTGTTCAGTCAAATTTACAATTTTTCCGACACAACCAACAATACAGACAAACATGCAACTCGATATATATTTTTAGAAAACATGAAGATGAATTGGGAGTTACAATAGCTTATGAGCAAAGCAAAAATATTAGTAAATTATCTAAACGCTATTTTTGAGTGACCATCATCACTCACAAACATAAAAGTCAATATTCAAGTATTCAACAATAATTGATAATGATAAGATATTGCATAAGGCTATTAAGTCATTTAGGCAATCATAAAAGGTCTGTGCAACGTTGTTGTTTTTTCCTTAGGACTCCCTCTGCCCACTTGAAGTTATAAGTGAGTTACAAAGGACCGTGTTGTACAGGGGATTATGTATCATATGGGTTATACTATTTAGCATTATGCGCATACTTATATCGACAAATGTGATCCTATTTCAAATAATTGCCGTGAATCACGACCATTTTTCCATTTAAAGCAAGATGACACCAGCAATTATCTCATTTACTTCCAAAATATTGGGCTTTAAACTGTCTAAATTTATTCAAATGCAGAAACACCCGCACATGCCTAATCAGTAGGCAATATAAGGCAGCTATCAAGGTAGATAAAATGTTCTCTCAAAGCTGTACTACACGAGGAGCGAATTAGATGCGATAATAATCTAAGAAGAGATGCTTTATAATAATTTTATGCAGATGATGCTGAAATGCTGCAAGATGCATGCGTGCAAGCTGCTGCGGGACAAACGACGTGTATCTATACTGCAAAATCTTGTAAGTGATGTATTTTTTTCAAGTAAAAAGTACCATGTGAGATGATGAGAGATATTTGTTAGTAGAACTATAACTACTTGTTTGTATGTCCGTCCGACTCCATTAAAAATCTTGAACTGGACTAAACAACAATCTATTCACAAATTTAAAAAGTAATAATATTAATTTGTCAATATCATTAACATCGAGCGAGCATTACTGATTATAAGATTAAATTCATGAATACAACATGCGCATCGAGTTGTGTTATCTTAATCACATGCATTTTTAATAACGTCTTTGTACGTACAAATTTATTTTTGGTAGCGCTCGCGCTCCTTTTCTATCCAGTTTTGCATAAAGAATTTTTAAAATTGAAAACAACAAGATGAAGACTCCAACGCTTGAGTTTTTGTTTTGTAATATAGCAATATTTCGACCTTTCTTTCTTTAAAATATTTTACATTGTTGGCCATCAAACCACAATAATCCAAAAAGACCATTTGCTGTTCGTCTTCTTCTGTAAACTAACCAATAAACATTCTCTTAAGAGACTAAAATAATGCAAGTATTACCGAGAATAATGTCCATACCGGAGTGCACACAGCCGCAAATGTTGTCAGTCAGACAATTCAATGAGGGCTGACAGTAAAAAGGATGACATGTTGACTCATGACGTGTCTGCCTTGTCAAGTCAATTTTCCTTAAGAAAAAGCTAATGCACGAATTCATAATGCAAGTTTTATTTATGCCAGGCTTTACGCATTTATTATGCACGCATATAACAAGCCAGTCGAAAGAAAATGGAGTGGGGTAGTCGGCAGTGTGTCTTGATAGATTATCATGAAAAATTAATCGTAGAGATACATTTGGGGAACCCTCAATCAATTCATTCTCTGCAATGATTAAGACAAACATCAAGAAGTAAAACATGCAAGCTTTTATAAAAAGCAGAGAGCGCATAATGTATATGCATGCATTTGAGACGAAAAGGTTGAGGAAGCAAACCCTTTTCTTTGCCAACCGTACCAATCCATTTAAAAGAGAAATGACATCTTTTGGAAGTAGAGAGAAAGCTTAAAAGTCAAGTACATCGTGACAAGGTGGTACAGTGGGGCAGAAAAGAATTACATTTCTTAACACCACTAGTTTTCTATACGTTTGCACCATTCTATGGCAAAGTTGACAATGTAAATTTGCAAACAATATTTGGGGACGAGATAATGTGCTTTATGTCGTTGGTATTCATTGATCACGTTATAAAATTGAGGAACATGATTAAAGATTACATTTCTACAAAACAGCTTATCCTCTTAACATCATTATTACCATAAAACATTCAACTCCATCAAAATGAATTACAACGGCCTAATTGAAAACGACAATTGCAAACAACGGTAAACTGTGCATTACTCTGCTTGCAAACTCTCAGGGAAACGAAGATTTAAAGATTGAAGGTAAGCCAATATCCTTGCATACCTCCAACGCGTAATAGGTTGCCCATAAATAATAATTTCATGATTGTTTATTCATTCATAAAGAACAATACATGGATATTAGATTGAAATCCGTGATATTAGTTAAATTGTACGCGCATTATAATAAGCCCAACAAATATAATGGTACGAATGAAAAGTAGCAAACTGATCATCGCATGCATTTGCAAGCTTCTTTAGTTTTCATATGCAAAAAGCTTGTGCAGGTTGTCTTGAATTTAATAAAAAACGTGTTATTTTTCGATGGTTTTGTCTGTCTTGTTTTTTATGCTGGCTCATGCCCGTTTGTAAGCGGATTTTTGAAACCTGCAATTAACGTTATAATATTCATATTGATTTATAGATTAAATTCTCATATGTCCTATAAAATTAGTAATGCGATTCTTTCACAGTCTTTCCTTTTCGTATGCTCCGTAGAGCATTTTCCATATTTTATAACAATGTAAATGCAAATGATTATGGTTAATTTACACATTCTTCGAGACGTTACGACAACATGCAAAAACCCTCCGCGCACAAGTATGCTTGTGAAAAATTGAGTTGATGAATGCGATCATTGTTTTTCTTTTGAAATAGCGACACTTGTCATAATTTAAGAGTATTTTCACGTGTATTAGCATACTTGATATATTTGCACGATAGGGAATAAGAACACTCCTTAGACTTAAGCATGTTTACTTTTGTTTTAGTAAGTTTTTCACTCGCGTCCAACCAATAATATAGACAAGAGCATCAAGAGTATCATTCCTTTACGGAATACAATTTGATGATATTTTATAAAGTAGATGCAGATGTAACCTGGCTAAATTCGACATGTTTTCTATAAAACTGTTGTCTTAAATATTTGAAATAAATAAATATTAGTTTTAATTTGCAAGGAAAGCCGTTTAATAGAAAATTGTTATATTTGTCCGTTTTCAATATTATGTCAATGTTTAGCTGAACAAAAGAGTGCATTATGAAAAGTGGATTTGAAAAAAATTTAAAAGAAAGTACTTACATTCATTTCCGATGCCGTAACTTGTATGATTTTGATTAAGAAATCTTTTTATAAACACGGACGAATGCAGATGAAAGATCCAATGTTGAGTTTTCTTTTTGAATTTTTTATATCGATAATATTGTCATTATTGTTTCTTTTGTAATGTTACACCAAATTTGATGACTTTGCGTAGATACTTTTTCACCAACTGGTGGTAGGGGTTAGATGAATAAATTTAAAGAAGTCAGTAGTAGATTACAGTAAATATTTCTTAAAGTTACACTTCAAACTTTATGCAGACTTTGGAAACTTTGAAAACTCTAAAAGTTTACAATGACATGACAATAGTATGGTTTTTCTCTTAAGGGTTTAAGTTAAAATGACATTTTGCAAATTATTGCTAGAGATACTTTTCAATATTTGTAGTTTATAACGAGACCAATTTTCGAATACACTGACACAACATGAAGAATTTATTTTCTTATGAATAAACAACGTAATTTATATCCCAGAACACAACGGTGAGGGAGAAATAAAACGTGTAAACCTACCAACACAAGAAATTTTGTTTTATATTCACCCTTAGTGCCAAATCCTCACTCTAGTGATATTTATCTGTTTTAGTAAAATAAAATATTCATGAACTTTAATTTCTATGTTTTATGTTTTAATCAAGATGGGAAGATATACAGCTGCGGCGACAGGTTCTATGGTCCTTTACTGGAAAGGGGAGTGAAGTTTTCTGGAACACACATGAAGCCAAACACAAACCCAATGTTTCGGATTGGAGCACAACAAAGACGCAACGTAATGGTGTCTAGAAAGACAGGCTATTGCATTTGCAACACGCTCACAAAACACTCTCTTTGTCTCTACTTAGGTATTTCACATTCATTTGCACCTTTGTCACCACACAAATGAAAATTGTTCACATGCATGTTCTCAATCCAGTAGTATATTGTCATATAATTATCCAGTTTTTCATGCTGTCTTTCCACTTTCAATATATTATTGAACTTTTAACTCACCCCGTGTGATGCGTAATTTTAAATGAAATGCTTCTACTTTATACTAGCTGGGAAAAGTGGGAAGAGAAATGTCACTGTCTATGTCGTTTGTACAGGTAAATCCTGAATGATTTAATTTGCACATGAGAAACCCTAGCATCCATGCATTTAAGTTTAAATGTTTTAACGTGTCCTGTTTTTTACCACACGACTTTTACAAATACACGTATTAATGTGCTTGCGATTATGGTAGGTGGTAGGTTGGTAATGTATCCAACAGTTTTGCCAACAAGACGCGCCGAGTCGTGCGAAACGTGGGGTAGCCTAAACACATTTGAAGTAAAAGTCTAGCGTAGTTTGTTTGCTGGCAGCAGGAGTAGCAGCTGCCTTTTAAAAATGAGAAACAAAAAGGTTCACGTACGTCCTCGTGATGATGATATGATGATGATGGTGTTGATGCGCTGAGCGCTGGTGCCTGTTCTTGTGAAGGCAATCCGCACAATTGATAAAACAAATGACTCAGAAAGTGCATCCAGAAATTATCGTCTATTTCTATTTATTAATCTGTGTGCTATAACTCATTTCTTTGTTGTTTACGCATTATGTATTCCAGTCAAACATGTACACTTCTCAGCTATCATATTATACTGTGATCATTGTAATTATATGCAAGTCCGATCCCAGTAATTTGCTAAACTTGATGTAGTTAAAATGTGGAATAATCACAAAATTGCACATCAGTAGCTACTTTTTTCACTGAAACGTGTATGATGACGGAACAAAGTCAATGCGTAGAAATGTCCACTACTATAGTACTACTTGCTGCATTGCATATTATGCATGCAGAATGCAGAGACACTCAAAAAATACCTGTATATGCAGATTAGAGCAAAATAATAATTGGATACAAAGTTGAATTGTAATATTTGTAATATTCGTTTGAAAGAAAAAAAACTGATTGTGTGCTATTAAATTTTTATATCATTCAGCAATTTGCTTGAGACAAAAGATCTTGGCAAGGTATTTGATGATCAAAAGACCTTTACATGTACTCAGTCGTAAAGTTCTAGTGCGTCTTTTTATTTCATGTAATGGGCCATGCTGGTGTAGTGGTAGTAAGGAATGGAACGGCACCAATTCAGAAACGCGCTTGCTCTCCTGACAAAATGACTGTAAAAGAAAATGCAAAAACGTTGTTTTGTGTCTTTCTAAATGTATCGTCAGAAGGTGAGCAACAACAAGCGAAACAACAACACGATCAACAAACTGTATGTATTTACGAGACGATGATGAGGAGATGAATGAGAACAGTTCGAGAGGAATTGAGTGTGGAGGTGCTCATGGCGAAAAGAACAATGCAAGACTGTAATCGAATAGGACAGCTGATATTAAATTTATTTTTTAGGCATGGAGACCAAATTATAGGCTTTGGTCAACCAGGGGAGCGAGTCGGCAGGTTCTTGTGGCTTCATTTTCTCTCTTATTTTTATTCCCACTTTGCTTCACTTACCGTCATCGTTTTCTTTTCTGGCCATCTCCGTCATCACCATCATCATCAACTGCAGTCTGCAACCATATTGTTACCGCTGTTATTATTCTTCTGTATTTACTACTACACACATAATAATGCACCTGCACACACAATGTTTGATGATATATGCAAGAAATACACTGATGCTAACTACTACTACTATGTACCGTGAAAGAAAACAATAATAAAATCTTCTCTTTATACATTTTAGGATGAAAACGAGCTTTTTAAGAAAGAAAAGTATTTTTAGGTAAAGAAGGAGAGAAAAGTTTAAAAGTGGTACGTATGTGTACATTGTATGTAAAGCAATTTGTTCATTTAGCTTCATTTCAATCAATTTCGAAACCAACCAGAAGATTAATATTATTTGGTGCAAAGATGTGGACAGATTACAAGTGTTATTCCGATGATGCTGTTTCATAAACTTTTTAATACTCTTTATTTTTTCAAAACATTTTCTGATGATCGATTGATTGACTCACAAAATATATTATTTCAATTGTAGTAACTTGAACAATAGTAATTATTGCATTTGTTTTAAGAAACTTAATGACTACAGAAACTACAGTATTGACAGTTTTTACATCATGAGTACAGTAAATTAATTCCTATACATTATTTACATTAAAGACGACGTATTTGTTTGTAATTGCAAATGCCTTTTAGCATCAATGGGGTACGTACCATCATATATCATGTTTTACGTGTCCAAGTTTTAAATGAAGGAGTTTTCATACGCGTGACTTGAGCGTTCACATTGATTGATGATATAGTACACATGAGTTTATTACAAACTACAGATAGTTTTTATAACACATCTGAAACGATAAAATCTTGCTAATACAAGTCGTAAACTTTATATTAAAGTATGTTTGTCGATTGTCCGTCATTTGTAATGACTTGAGCTGACACTAATTTGAAACTATACAGTAGTACTTAGCGAAAGATCCGTGAGGCAATATTTGAAGAAATAAGTTACATACCCATCATTTACAAGAAGAATGAACATATTAGACTTTTGATATATTAAAGATATATCTTTTGGCTCTATATATGATACATAACATTTAGCTTAGTCTTGTTTTTAAAGGTCATCACATCAATATAATAAGGCTCTATGTACAAGCTATTGACAATGTCACCGGGTTGATCTTGAACTCTGGGCAGTTACAATGAAAAGAATGATAATAATCAATGATCTTTTGGATACACAATGATATAATAACAAAATTAACATTAAATTGCAGAAATTGTTAAGAAGAGATCATGATTAAGACAGAACACGAGCATGGGTATTATGTATCTCATTGTTATTCCTTATCCACTTTACCAAAATGTAACGTTGCCTTTGTTGTGGCCAGCGCTGACGGAAAAATGAGTTGTTTCTGATGCATTGGTAGAAGTGCTGTGATAGAATGGAAAGTGAGAATGGTGCACTTGATATGATGACGGAGATGTCGAGGATGGGCTATTGTTAAAATGGGCATCAGGAAAGCTACTGCCCAAAGTTGGGGCATTGTGAGTCTCGCGACCAATGGTTCTTGTGCCACTGCTTATTTTGCTGTCAGGAGTGCTTGGGCTTGGAGTGCTAGTGCTTGCACGTCGATACTGATGATAATCATGATGGGGATTGTGAAACGAAAACTGATTTGGATAGAAAGAAGACGGTGACACAGGTTTGACAGAAGTCATTGAGCTTGATTGCATCACAATAGGTGAGCCTGACATGCTCATACTCTCGCCCGAGATTGAATTTGAAGATGCTGCTGATTCCCTGCTAACACTCCTGGAATATGGTGATCCTGCAGATGCAGATGAGCTGGAAGAAGGAGCTGGTGACAAAATGGAATATTGACTGCTGTCAATGCTGTCAATTTTCTTGATATTGCTACTGGTCTTGCTGGTGACACTTGTATTGTTATTATTACTACTATTATCGATATTGCTTTTGCTTATGTTCATAATACTGAAAGAATTCATATTTTTATTATCCTGCAGATTATTATTGTAAAACCTGTTGTTCTTATTGTTATCAATATTGCTTCTGCCATTTTGTTTGTTATTACTGCTGCTGTCAGCATTATTGTTGAGGTCGAAGTTTGGAAAAGGTGAAATGTTGTTCATAATGCCGTTGTCACGAGATGAAAAGACTGTTGCTGATGCTGACTCTACTTTTGTCAATAAGCTAGAGTTTGAACTTTTCTGTTGTTTTTGCTCATCTCTAGTATAGTTCCTGGAAGTTGGGATCTCAGCATCCCTTGTTGGGTAAAGGGTCGTAGGGACTGTTGCAATGGAGTCTGGTTCAGGTGTGCTTGTTGTTGAAGTCACTTCTCCAGAAGTTCCATTTAGGTATGACTTTGTAATAACTTCTGATGAACCAGGGAGCATTGGCTTATCTACTGCAGATACATTTGAGACAGTTTTTTCTCCACTTTCCAGTATTTTTTGGGCTTTGTTTCGTGCTGATGGGTTGGTATGAGTTTTTACATGCTTTGACAGGTGATCACTGAAAAATAAAAATATGTCAGCATAAAAGATTCCTATTCTTTATGAATCATAAATTCGTGATGCACAGCATAATATTCTATACATGGATTAATGTGACTTGCTATTATGTAGTAATTGTAAACTATAATTCAAATTAAGATTAGATATATACCTTCGCATAAATCTCTTGCTACAGATTGAGCAAGCGAAGCGTTTCTCTCCTGTGTGTGTTCTGAGGTGTCGCTGCAGTTCATCGGAGCGGGTAAAACGTTTCCCGCAAAATAGCCAATTACATACAAATGGTCGCTCTCCGGTGTGCCACCTGAGGTGGGCTTTTAAATGACTCGTCTTTCCGTACACCTGTAATCACATCAGTCAGTCGTAATAAGCTTAACTTGATAAGTGCAAAAAGTTGACAATGCTGAATAATTTGCGCAGAATGTACTGTTCTCAGAGCACTTTATGCTCATCATGAGCAGCTCATGCATGTTCGGCTTTTGATCATTATCGGGATAATAATGTGACAACAATAGTAAGTGGACATGAAAGATAAATTCATTCGCTACTGATTTTCATCTCGCGTGAACCTAAATATGCATAATAATTTCAATGATTTGACAAGAGCATTGTTCGTTTACACAGGAGCTCTGCTAGTAAAGAACATGTCTGAAACTGTATGAGCTATATTTAGCCATTGGAAAATTATAAAGTGGCTACATTTTAACGAGTATGTCTATTATCATCACACCAGCGCGTCACATTATCTACGCAAGTCGTAAACCAGTAAGCCAAGCATGGGTAATTTTAAGGTGAGCGCAAAAAGCGGCGCGTATGATCGTATGGAGTGATTTTAATGCGGTTCCTCTTCCTTTCCGCCGTGCTCGAAAAACCGTATGAAAATATCTTTCCAATTATTTTCCATTATGTTTTTCATCATGTGTGAATGCATGTGTGCAAAGCTCGTTTTGCTGAAAAAAAGCATGTGTGCGTGGTCATATTATGCTTATAAAAAGGAACTAATATAGCGAAAATCATAAGCAGTAAAGTGGCAACCGTTTTATCATCAAACCGTGTAAACTTAACCACTAACCACTGCAAGTGGACCATGGAGGTTTGTCACGTCTTTCAAAAAAGCATCATGATCTACCAAAATTCTTATACAATATATTTATGCAATGAAAACATAAGCTACAAAATAATGATAGCTCAGCTCTAGATTTGTATGAACACGAGAAGTATTGGAAAACCCCTTTTATCACTAAAACCAGCAGTCTGGCTTGGTGAACATGAAAGGTGAACTACCCTTTTTTGCAAATGGGATGAGAGAGAAAATACCACCATCAAAGTTACAACTTGCAACATATATTTTAAGAGAGTAGTACGGGACGGGAGAGACAAACACAAGATTTTTCAGCTTACTCATGTACAATTTCCTTCCGCATAAGTAATATCAATGCATTATTATACAACTGTGTGCGATATCATGAAATTTTGAAAAGGCTCCCATGTGTAGGTACAGTAATTGGGAAAATTACAGTAATCAAAAATTATTATTACTAGCTTCATTGCCATTTTTATTCAGATAAGTGCTAAAATTTTCAAAGCCCCCAATGACTGCTCCTGAATATATTATTATACATATTTTGGTGGCTTGTTTATGTCACGATGATATTTACTGGATCTGAAAACTATCATTTTTCTAACCAAAAACTATATCTTGGGCGACTCCCTGCGTCACTTAATGTCTATCGTTATCGAGTTTGTTGAAAGAGAGGCTTTATTTTTCCCCTTTTTGCGATTTTCTCCCTTGATATAAACATAAACATTCCGCAGTGTGTGTATATAATAATATCCATGTAGAACAACATCGATAGACACACACACGAGACATAAGACAAGCATAAAAATATACCCTTTGAAAATAGCGAACAACATGCAGTAGAGTACCAGGGGTCTATATAGACACCCTGGGGGCCTATATAGACCCCTTCGGAAGGGGTCTATTTAGACACCCTGGGGGTCTATATAGACCCCCACCAAAAATAATTATTTTTACAATGCTCATTTTATAGTCTACATTAACTCAAAAAATTAAGTAAAATGCGGCTTTTGTTCAGAAAATTATGCTTGATTTTATAAAAATAAGCTTTAAAAAGTAATATTTTACTAAAATTTTCAGTGCATACGCTAGAATTGACAAAATAGACAAATTGTTATTTCAAAAACCTCGAGGGAAAGTTGCCCTCAAAAATTCACAGAAAATAGCAAATTCAATGAAGATTAAGAAAACAAAGTCCAAAATTTGCGCTCTTGCACCATGTGACCGATAGACATTAATCTTTCCAATTTAACGTACATTTAGCATATAATTAAATTATGTTTCATTAGCAGCTTTCGAGCGCAAACTCTGGACTTTGTTTTCTTAATCTTCATTGAATTTGCTATTTTCTGTGAATTTTTGAGGGCAACTTTCCCTCGAGGTTTTTGAAATAACAATTTGTCTATTTTGTCAATTTTAGCGTATGCACTGAAAATTTTAGTAAAATATTACTTTTTAAAGCTTAATTTTATAAAATCAAGCATAATTTTCTGAACAAAAGCCGCATTTTACTTAATTTTTTGAGTTAATGTAGACTATAAAATGAGCATTGTAAAAATAATTATTTTTGATGGGGGTCTATATAGACCCCCAGGGTGTCTAAATAGACCCCTTCCGAAGGTGTCTATATAGGCCCCCAGGGTGTCTATATAGACCCCCTGGTACTCTACTGACATGAAGAAAGAAGGAATAAAGTATAAAACGTAATGTTGGGTGTTTCATTATAACGACCACTATGTCTCAACTCAAGACGATTTTGTTATATGGCATAGAGAAAGCAACCTCTAAAAGTAAGCAGATTAATTATCCAAATTATAGTTATTGAAATGATCGTAACCCTTAAAATGTTAGCTGAAAAGATAGTAGCACACATTATATTTAAGTTGTACAATGAGCGTAAGGGACTTTCATTCAACACAACAAGGCAAAAAAAGAAGAGAAAAAACAATTTTCGATGCTCATGATGATAATGATGACAGCCGCAAAATAACTAGCATAACTGCAAACTTGTTGTTAAGTTTACTCAATAGGAGTATTTTCCTCCTTTTAAGCTGCCTACCAGTGTTTGAACAAAATTTTACAAACATGCAACAGTTACACTTTGACGCATTTCTTTTGTACTACAAGAAAATCAGTATCTTGTAAACTCAATAAAATAAATAACACATATGTACGCTAATTAATTTCCTGTGTTTTTACCTTTCCGCATCCAGGAATATGGCAAATATGTTGGCGTTTCTTCTTTTTCTCTCCGGGAACTGCAAGAGAAGCAACAACAAAAAGAATTTGGTTACAAATAATTCAGGTGCAAAAAATTCATGGTTGCAGATTGCCCAGCAGCAAGGTAACATGAAAAAATACTATGAACTCAAGTATACAATTACAATTTTATTTTATCCACATACTTATACATGTTCGAGTATCTGTGAATGAGAATAGGTACGCATTGTATGTCATTCAAACCTAAATCAAAAGGTTTCTACATATGTACTTGTGCGGATAAGCAAAAGGAGGGAAAGCGAGAAAGGGCGAAACTGGTGTAACGTTAAACCATGCATTTCCCACGCCAGTAGCAAATGGAAGAGAAAGATTTCCTGAGTAAGCACATTATTTTCAGGACATTAGTCCTGTTTGTACACGCCTCATTTTTACATAAAAATGAACTATTTCTGGTATCAGCAATCCTCACAAATATGATGTGATATTGTGTACAAAACTCCTGCCCACAAAATGACCATTAACCATCATCATGCCATTTTATGAAGTAGAAATCCATTCAAGGAAGTAGAAAAGGCTACTACTGTTGTTATTATTGCTGTGTGTAGAGTGTTGCACTAAGACAATTTTGTCCAACTTTAAGTTGTCGACAATATCAACATTCTACAATGAAAAAGAAAAAAAAAGAAAAATGAGCAAAACTCGCAAAAAGCGATAGAGAAAGGAAAATCTAAAATTGCCTACAATCATGCATTTATGCTACCTTTATGTGTTTTTATGAGAAATATGCAGGAAAAGAGAAACTAAATAAAAAGCCTGATTTTTCATGGTGTTGACTGCCAAGCAATTGTATACTTACGTACCTATATAGAATGTCAATAATATTGCTGGCGAGTGTGTTTTATCGTTTTATCATAAAAAGAGATCGGAAATGAAAATAATACAATAATAATTAATAAGTACCCGAAGCGGGTTGTATTCCTGCTAGGCAGTTTGGGCATCGACATCGTCTAGATTTCCTTTGTTGGGCCACTACACTGGCTGGTATCATACCAGCAGCCATGGCCATTGCTGCAGCGGCAGCCATGGACAAAGAATTTTGCGGAGTGGCATTGCTATTACGACTGTTGATTAGGTTGGCACTGACCACTGAGTTGGGATTCGTCGTCGGGAAAAACGCAACACTGACATTAGGGCCCGAAGCTGGAGCCGGTATGGGCGGTGGAGACGACTGTAAATGAGACGGAGGGGGATGTGGAGGAGTTGGTGGCATGTGCCACCACTGGAAATGGTCTTTTGTTGTTCCTGCTGCGGATGATGAGATTGCGGCTGCTACTGCTTGTTGTTGTTGATGATGGTGGTGTTGGTGTTGTTGGTTGATTGACATGAAGGATCCTCCTGAAGTCAAACCTCCAGGAGACGTTGAAGAAATGGAGTTTGTAGCGGCATGGGGAGTACTTGGGCTGCTGGTGCAAATTGTTGATGCACCACCATAACTGTTGCTACCGACAGACGAGCCATTGTTTCTGACAGACATATTTCCATGATGGGCAGCCGCCGCTGCAGCATGATATGGAAGGGTTGACATTGTCATGTTCATACCTCCAAATGAGGAATAGTGATGATATGGCAGTTGTGCCATCTAAAAATAAAAAAATGCAATAAAGAGGTGAATCGATTGCAAGAACCGAACCGAGCGTATTCATCTTTGATTTTCTCTTCGAAGATAAAAGGTAATAAATTATAAATTTATAGACGCAAGTGACGGCGTACGACTATAAATGACTAAATATGTAAATTTAAAATGCGTTCTTCATTCTCATTCGATGAATATCAAATATGATGATGGCCGGTTGTTCGGTTAGTTTTCTCGCAGTGAGGAGAGAGAGCCGTAAAAATAATGCATAAAAATTTCCTGTGAGGTACAATTTGAATGGCAGTGGTCCATCGTAGTGGTAATAGTTGCCTCATAAAAGGGTAAGCATAAAGAAAATTATCTTGATCATCTTGACTACTGGATTACCTTTTATAGCCCTCATTCTATCTTGTCGGCAATTTAATGAAATTAAACCGGCAACTATAATATAACAAAACTACTACCACTCCTGCTGCTCCTGATCTGATGTTGTTTTGCTGACTACTTTTTCTCTTCTACCATATTTGTTGGCCATCCACTACCACTCGTTATTCTACTTTACTTCTTATAGCTAGAGCGCCACATCACATCTATAAAAAAGAGTTGAAGTGGGGGTAATAATATTTGATTTTTAATAGGCTTTTCATTCTCTTGTGCATGAGAAAAAAAGTGGTTAGTTATGCATACGATATTGCAATACATTGCTTTTGACGTATGCACTTAAGTACGTATCTAAATACGAATGTATGTATATACAATTTTTAATATGCACAAAGTATGTTTCCTTCTACAATTGTTCAAATCTAAAAAGGCACTTTTTTCTTGATACGATCATAGAAATATAATTTCATCATCATTCATATCATGATACTCAGGTGATGATTATTTGAATGAGAATCGACGGGTACATAATATTTTTCTCATTTTCTATCGCAGCTTTATATCGACGATTGAAATTACAAAGTCCATTATTCTAAACATACTCATATGAGTATACAAAATACTTTTGGTACTGCCGAATAAGACTTCTGGGCAAGAAAAATACTTTAAAAGTATATAAGAAGTTCGTGGTGAAAAGAATTCATTTTAAAATATGCCGACTTGATCATTACTGCCTGGTTGAAAATAAACGTTTGAATGTTTTCACTGTGTCTCTTTGTCAGACTGAAGCAATAAGGGACGGAGTCAGTATCATAAGCTTGGAGCAGTTGCAGTAAAAACAGAAAAGGAATCAAGACTGCCGCGAGATCGTTTTCGTAAAAAAAAGTATGTGTGCACATTCTTAACAAATCTACAAAAGATATTTCTCTACAAACTACCACTTCGAACGAATGTACATATTAAGCGCTTAAGTATGCAACTCTCGTGGTTTAAGTTACATTACTGAAGTAGAAGTTGTGCCAAAGCCTATAATTTTCTCTTTCCCTTTTGCACCAGCAATAAACCTTGGATCCGAAAAGAGGTACATGGGTAATAATAACAACAACCCGAACTAGAATAGTTGGATATTCGTAAAATGTATTGTATATTCATTATTATTATTGTTGGATTGAATGCCTACATGAGTTAACTTATTATTATTGTTATTATTGCTAAGAAAGAAAAGAAAAATAATATTGATAACGATAAAAAAACCATTCCTGCCTTCAGAATTTTTATGTCTGGTATAATTCAAATCCGGCTTGTTGAAGGTAATAAATGCACAACAACGGGTAAAACTCAATAGTTGGATTTAACAATTCGTGAAATTAATATGACTATTTTTACAGCTGTAATTGCTGGATGATAAAGCTTGAAAGGGAAGATTGTATGTATTTGTACATAAAGAGCAAATTGCCCAGTTGAATAAATTCTTACCTGATGAGACTGCATATGTCCATATTGATGATGATGCGAATTGAAAGTGTTCATAAAAAGACCTTCCATCATAATACCATGAATTTGAGTTCTCTCAGATACAGAAAGCTTTTTCCGGTTAGTTGACTTGGTAATTTCAACACTGTCAATTTGACTCCCACTATAACTGCAGCAACCAGTTAAGTCCGTACACTAGCTCGTTCATTCACTCAGTCCACTGTATTACTACAAAAATAGCACGTTTGGCTGAATAATTTAATTTAAATGATACAAAGGTAGTAATCTTTTCAAAAACAGTGTCCGGATTAAGTATACAAAACACATTTAGCGTTAACGTCAACACTCAAGTATGCTGGGAATGTACAGGCATTTCCAGAAAATCATCACTAGGGGCAACGTGAGATTTTCTTTTCCTTTTTTCTGGAAGAAACAGAATCAACTGACCTAACAATCTTTTCAAGAGGAGGAGACCCACTAGAGATGTGACTGTGTCCAGCTCAAGTCGGTAATTGAAAATCAATTTCCAAGTCCCCGTGACTTTTGGGTGTAGCAAGGAGCAAAACATCATTAGGTAAAAGGAATGGGACACAACAACAATAGGAGCAGAAAAAGGAGAAGGAAGAAAATAAATAAAGTAAGTGAGTGTGAGTTAAGTAAGTACCTTGAGGTCCCTTCTTCAGTTTTTAAATACTATATGGGATGATGGGTACTCGCACACAAAATGTTTCAACAGTTATAAGAATTAGGAGATTTCTCGATATGTACACACATATTTGAGCACATTTCGGATCTCGTTCAAAGGAAAGTGTCCCATAAGTCTCAGCAGGCATGCTGACTTACAAGTTAGATGAAACGACTTTTTTCTAAGAAAACATAAGATTTAGGGAGAGCTAGGAAAAAGAGAATATGAAAAGGAGTCTTGGTCGTTCCAGGTTAGCAACAAACTAAGCCTTATACAGTGACAAAAAGAAGTGATTGAAAAAGCAGATATATGAGCAGAGTGTATAAATATGAAATATAAGCTGGAGCTGGTGAACTTGACCAAGAAACAAGGGGTTTGTTTAGGTTACACCCTTTGTGACATTAGGGCAGGCTCAGGCGGTGCAGGGAGGTACACGTATACTTCGGTCCTTTGTATTTGTAAAAAAGAAGAAAATATTATAAAAAGCTTATCCTCACATGATGGGGTATCATTTTCCCTTGTTTAAGGATTAGAGTTTCTGCTCTGTCAATTGCAATTTTAAAAATTTAGCTTTATAGCTATATATGCATTCATTTTTCGGTGAAGATGAGCCTCAACAGTTCATGTGATTTTCTTGACACCACAACTACTGACTGACTGATGAACATACACACATACATTAAATGAACTTGTTAGTAGCAAAATAATATATATTATTATGTATGTCAAATTAAACTTGACTGCTGCTCGAAACGGCAGCGGAAAACAACCCCAATAACAAGTAAAAACGCTAATCCGATTAACTTAATGCTTTTATTTTCATAAAGTATTGACATTTTTAAGCTTATGATTGGATCAAGGGGTTGGAATTTCTATATTCATACAACATTAACATCCTTTATGTATCCATGTACAGTGTGTGTGGTAAATATTTAAATTTTTCTTATTTGGCAGACATTGTGGTGGGCCACTATTGTGGATCACTTATCGGAAATAAGTAGTGCTTCATACGTGTGCAGTCATTTTTAATTAGAACATTCTCGTGAAGTCGAAAATTACTATAATCGGTACAGTTTAAAATCACTATACATTAATGATAAAATCAAATCAAAAGATGTGAGCTAGATAAACGAGCTTGTCGGTAAACCATATTTTTCATCAAGCAGTGCGTACTGCTCACCAAGTCTATACAAACAATGATAATGATAAACAAGCCGCTCATCATGGTTGCTTTTCATCAGCTCCCAAGGAAGATGACGCTGTGGGAGACTTAAGGATCATTCCGATTCTGAAATGATTAATTACTTCCCATCCGTTACCTTACGGTGTCTTTATTGAAACAAAAGAGCCATATCGTATCCAATTCCTGTTTTATACTGATGCACTTATACCTTTCATAAACTCATCACCAGTGTAGACACACACCCTTGCCGGTATTTAGCAGTTTTAAGCACTGGTAACAGAACGGATGGTCAGATCCAGATGTGTTTTAATTTTGTTCAGTAACAGAGACTTTGACTGAAACAAACCGATAACTCGAAATGAACAGCAGCATAGAAAAGTTTAAGAGCATCTCGTTCCGTAAATGATGATGGTGTTCTTCTGTTTCGCTTGATGAAATGATGAAACTAATCTACGTCGTGTGTCAGAGGGAGTGAAAAACAAAATTGATGATGAGTCTTAATAGAGTCCGATGCTGTTTTTCGCTTATTTTTTGACAGCAACGTTTGTTTTACCTGACAGAAGGGAATTTACCATCAAGAGATTTTACGCTTGTACGTGCGTCATGCTTTCAAGAAAAATGTGGGTAGCTAGTAGTTGTAATTAATTATTGAGTCATGTGAGAATGAAATGAATAAAAGGCAGACACGCATATCTATCGTGTCATGGTCAGCCAGCCAGGATCTGTTTGTTTGAAAAGTACTGTAGTTCGCTACCATTCCAGTTAGTTCATTCAACCACTTCTGAATCCAAAGTTCTGATGATATGTGCAGAGAGAAGAATTGCAATAGGTGTGAGCTTAAAGTAACACAATCAAATGTCAATAATGTATATTTTTGTGTTATTACAATATTTCTAATATATGTTTGAAAACATTTTAAAGGTTTCAATACAAAAATAAGATCTTTTCAACGCCCATGTTTTCAAAACATTTTTCTAGAAATTTTTACTTCTTTAATGATATTCCCAAATGTTTCCATTACTCATAGATTCAAGAGATTGCATACCTCACATATCCATACAAAGGCAGATAAAAATCGACTAATTCAATTAAGTTATCCGACTGGAAGGTAGATACTTTAAGAAATTCAAGTTTCAATGGAGAAGTAAATGTTGCTGTACTTGAATAATAAAAGATATATGAGGATTGTCTTTTATCAAAACTTCAATTGAACTGAATAGAAATTCATAGATTCACATGAATTCAGTGAATATTTTGAACAATATAAAGTAAACTACAAAATACTATTTTTCATCAAATAACTGGAAGTAATAAAATGTAAATACGAGAAATCGTTGGGAGTAAACTGTTGACTGTGCGTTTTTATAAGAATGTAATGTTACATTTCTCCCATCAGGCAAAGAAATCATATTATTTCTCACCTTTTTCACTTGAAGGAGCATTGGGTGACAATATACGCACAGCAGTAGGTCTATTGTACATATTCACTCAAGAAGAAGGTAAAAGGAATGGCAGAAGCACCTTCTTTGGCTTCTCTTTTCATTGCTTTTTTAAGCTTCACATTGTACCAGTCCGCACAGTGGCAGAAACACAAACAACACATAAGGAGCGATGATAGCAGGTTCCCCACTGATAAGGCAAGATCTTTTCTTTTGCCATGTGAATAAAGCAGCTCTGCCTGAGAACTTCTTACCATTACCAGCGATTCTACTAAAATTATATTACGTGCATCAAAAAGAACGTCAAGTCA
Organism: Entomobrya proxima; assembly: GCA_029691765.1. Lineage (NCBI taxonomy): Eukaryota > Metazoa > Arthropoda > Collembola > Entomobryomorpha > Entomobryidae > Entomobrya > Entomobrya proxima. The sequence goes on along the minus strand of CM056170.1, from coordinate 7,677,448 downwards.
TTGTCACCTATTTCTCTTGTTGCCTCAATAATGGAACTTGACCAGACCAGAGGATCCCTTTTGCATTTGTGTTGTTGCTGTAAATAAAAAGGGTCCAAGATATACAGGAGCAGGAATCATGGGAATCAGTCGGACAGACGAGCAGAATGCATACAAAACGTACTCATAAAAACGCAAAAAATGACGTTGACTTTATTGTTGGTGCTGCATCTTGAAAGGAAAGGTAAGATGCTGACTGTGAACCATGTGAATGCGTATTGCGTACTAATCGACATTTATTCAAAAGGTGGGCATCACACCTAAAGTCAACAGCAGGAAATTCTCCAAATAATGTGTCATGTTAGTCACACTCACTCACTTTTGTTGCCCTTTTTGCTGGGAGAAACGATGAGAAAAACGCCTTTGAAATTAGACCGAGAGAATAGGAGACAAGTCATTACTATTGCATACAAATGATGTAATATACGGCAAAGATTTGCGCAACGAATGGATATGATTTCCTTCCCTTTGTCCAGACAAACCATAATGTAATGACAGTTACTTATAGGTTTCTGGACTACTAGAAATTATTATATTTCTTATTCCTTTTCTTGGTACGAAATACAGTAAATAGTTAGGCTTAAGATGTGGTATGTTCCTGTCGGTACTATGCATCTAATCGTAGTGAACATTATTAGTACATTTAATACAAGTATCAGTGAACACAAACACACACAAATATACAAAAATCAAAATACAGCAAATTCTGTTGTATAATGAATCCTTAAATAAATTCTCTGATCAGTTTCAAGAAATGTAAATTTTAAGAAAAAAATTCTTGCATGCTAAATTTCTACAATTATTTGTACCGTTGATCCTTTTAAAAATTGATTTGGTTCATGAACAGGAGAAAAATAAGACCAAAATAGCAAGACGGGACCCTTCTCAAATTACCCACTTTACATAAACTAGTACGATAACGTTACGTTGTAAGGTATGTAAAAAATTTAACCGAAGTAAAAAGGAGGTTACGGTTACATATAATATTCAGAATAGGAAATGCTACGGCTCTAAATGACGCACGTGCAGTACAAACATCCCCACCCTGTCATGGACGTGGCGAGACTTATTAAACGAAATCTTCTTAATTGCAGAAGTGTGTGTCTACGTCTTCATACTTCAAGTTTTCTTTTGCTGAAACACTGTTGGTGTGATGGTTTGAATTTGAATGTACAAAATACGAAAGAAAACTCATTTCCTGCGTTTGATGACTGCATTTGCGCACACTGTATTTCTCATGCATCTACTAAACATAATGACTTACATCTGGACAATTGATATAACAAATGTCTACGTTTTTAGCATCAATTAGGCCATTATTCAATCTTACCATGAGCTATCGTCAAGTTTTATGTTTGTCCATGCTGATAACATGAAATTATGACACAAAACAAGAATAAGTTTAGTTAGATAATGATAGAAAGCATTTTACAAAGATTTATAATACAAATAATTAATATGTATATCAAAAATCGGTCATATAATTCCAGTGCAATTTCAACAAGTGGAGAAATGAACCATAATATATACTAATTTTGTTGTGATGTGATAAAGCACATCCCTTCTAACCTCATTTATCTAAAACAATAGCACTTGATATTAGCACATGTTTATTTCCTTATTTATTTACCAAGTTAATAAAATGGTCAAAAAAGTAAAAAAGCCAAATTAACTAAAACTGAAAAAGTGCATAGGGAAGAAAGAAAAAACTGTTTCCTATCTTATACGTTTTGTCACTAATGATAGAGCAAATTATCAATCAATCAATTAATAGATTATCATAATCCATTTGCTTTCATTTTTAATTATTGCCGTACAAGAGTAAGCAACACGTTTGGTACTTTTTTATTCAAGAAGCATCAATCTGCAAAAATGTATTATCAGACCGTCTCAAAAGCACAATTTGCACAAAAAGCATAATGCTATTGTGGGATATGGGTTGCCACTAAATTAGGATGCTGTTTGCTAAGAAAACCTATTTCCGAAATTTTTGTCGATTTTAAAAAGCATAAAACGCACAAAACGCATAATTTAGCCTCGTGAGCATAATTCCATCGGAGAGGCTAGATTCGCATAAATACGCAATTTTTTCTATTTTACCGAAAATTTTCTGTTTTCTGTACTTTAGTTTCCCAAAAAATATGGAAAATTCCCACAAGTGTCTTCCTAACATCCAAAATATTTTAGGCTTATAAAACTATGAATTTTCGCTGAGCCAGCAGGAACTCGTGTTCGTCCTGATCTTGTTCGAGTGCATTGGCAATTATTTTGGCGTTCATTTCCACTCAGCGTTTGTGCTGAAAGCAGTAAAATTACCATATAGAACCCATGTTCCTCAATTAGCAGCATCAAATTAAGTCATTGTTGAACTACAGGAATATTAATCTAATTTACGTTAGTCAACTAGTGTGCATAGAGAGATAGATATGGATCTATATTTCCAATGTTAACTTTATCCAAATTTTACAGCAAATTGCTTCTCTTCCAATGTACGTCCTGTTTATTATTAGTTGGACTAACACACTAACAGAAGGATAATCTATTAGATGGAAAATTCAGTATTTTTACAGCTTAAACCGAGCTTTAAAACATCCAGCGTAGTTAGTTAATATATTTTGTATGTAATTTTTGGTTTCTGGAACCCTTGGACGTAAATTTTAGTAAACGCATAAAAAGCATAATTTTCGAATTCCCAGGGCACAATTTTTGTGCAAAAAAACGCATAATTTGAGACGGTGTGTGTATTATATTAAAGGAAACAAGCTATCACAACCAGACAAAGTAGTAAGTATGAACAGCAGTATGTGCTATGAATGGAATTAATGTAAATGTGCATAATTTATTGCTAGTATGTTTTATTGCTATTGATTTGACAATCTAACTGCTATAATAAGTAGTTTTAATGCATTTGCCGTTTTAAAAATTGATCTTTTGTTCCTATTTGATTTTTGTCTTGTTTGTCGATTTGTAATAATTCTTTCCGTTTTGTCTTCTTTTACCTTTCACCTTATTTCCTTCTACCCTTTGTCTTTCTTTCCTGGTGTGAATAAAATAGCAAATCTATTTACTGTATCACCATGGTAAACAGTAAACATCAAAGATCAAACACAGATTAAATATTACACATTCTTATTGAATTTCGTACTACCCCGATTAAACATGATTCTTAAGAAATAATTTTGTACATTTTCTCGCTGCAAAATTCTGGCCTAGTCAGTAATGGGTATCTTTCTGTGTACCAAACCAACTTTAGTATGAAACACATATATACCCAACATAGTAGAGTTCAAAGTAAACCGTATAGCTAGCTTGTAGCTGCTGAATTTTGCAGAGGAAAAAACTGTCCTTTTCCAGCATAAAACATATAACAAAGAAACAATTTAAACTGAAAACCGACTTTTTGTTTGTTAATGCCGACGTATTCATCGCATAAAAGGCTTCCTTCTTCCATTTTTTACAAGAAAATGGGGACTTTTTCTAACAAGTAGTTTTTTAAAATGCTCGTTTTTGCCTGTGAAAAAGTCATTCATCAACTCCTTATGAACACGATTTTTACTTACAACGTACCGAATCAGGCACAAATGGGACAATAGTTTTGAACTCTTGTTAAAACTCAAAAATCTTATTGCTTTTCATAAGAAATCCTGTGTATTTGCCGGCACTTATTGGTTTGAAAGCTCCATCCTTCAAATAGAGCTTCCGCTGGAATTCGTTTTGTATCCACTTTGTGTTTTACTTCGTCAAATCTGAAAATATTTCTTGGGCAAAAGTGATATTCCCTAATCTATTTTACAAAGTGCAAAAAATTGCGTGCTGTTTCCAGTTTGTTGGTCTTGTAAAGGTTGTCATTCTCGCAAAATCCAAATCAGGTTTCCCATGACGTGTCGTGACAATATAAGATGTGGACAAACAATCAGCTTCAATCGTAACCTGTTAAATCTTTTTAAACAGATTTATTGCACTAATTATTACCTATATAATCGACAGGTATTGAATTAAGAATACGCTCATAAATTCAGGAAGACCTCCTGGGCCACGCATTATAATATTTGGCTACTTACTATCATTCAGTAGCAATGCAATGACCAAAGCGTAGGGGTAGATCATTATATTATACCTGCTTGGTTTCCGCCGGGCAATGTAATTTTCCCAGGCTAGGCTTGAACTGTTCACACCTGAAGAATCACAAAAAACAACCTTTCCTCATAAATAATATTATAAATACACATTGATGATCGAAATCTCATTTCTGTGTATTTTATTTGGCCTACCATGGTTCTTGTTTCATTATCTCGCCTAATGCTTGTGAATGAGCAAGTCATAAAAGTTTTACAGCGGGGTAATAAAAACTTGAACCATTCTGCGACGAAACCAAAGGAATAACGATTGTAATTATTGACTGCTCTTGCCCTTTTGCTCGAAGGCGATGATTGGCATGTTGTATATTATCCGCTGTCGGCTAATACAATGAATCTAGTATGTCTTCGCATCGATGATATGCTGTCAATTGTTTCAAAATACACAAAAAACCTAGCAAACAACAGTGGCTTCCCTGCCAGGATTACGGACAGTTGAACAGAACGCTGTGTGAATGCTAAGTGAAAACAAGGTTTCCAGATTCATTGACACAGGGCAAATAAGAGAGTTGGAGAAAATACGATACCGTGAGAACATGAAGCTAACCGTAGTGACTTCCGTAATGTTTTTGTATTTGCATTAATTGTCCATTTTACTATTAAGTTTTGATGGATTAAAATAATGTATTTGTATAGTTTTATATTATCTCATCATCGTATGAATACGATGATATTATTCAAACATAATATGGATACTATAAAAATGGACTCCTGTTAATATGTCTATAATCATTTGTTACGGTTTCGGAAGAATAGTTGAAATATTGTACTAGCAGTATTGAGTTTGAAACTACATAAATTCTTGCTACAAAGGCACGAGCTCCTGTGTGCTTTTGTAGACAAAAAGCTCCACTGTTCCCAGAAATTTAAGTCTGCATGTTTCAAAGTTGGACACATGCACACATGGTAAAATTAATCGTGACAAAAATTTCTTGTGAAGTTGGGTAGGTCATTAATATTAATATGAGCTGCAGCACAAGTACTGCATGCGCGTTACGCTACAACGCTTTTAAGAAAGTGAGTTTCGAATTACGTTTTCTCTTTGACTTGGGTCCGAGGAAATTTCCACGAAACGTATTTTTTCAGAAAAAACATAATACACAATATGCGTAGAGAACAGCACAACTTTGTTCTTAACAACAGAGATCTTCATTCTACAATATAAAGGACATAAATATGTTCAGTCAACATAAAAATTTCTTAAAAGTAAAAAATGGAAAATGAGAAGCAGTATCACAATGCCCCGTGTAGTTGTAGAGTGAAAGTGAGGAACCAAAAATGGCTTGTCCAAATTCATCGTAACTCGTAGCACGTTCCGTACGTTTACACATTTTTTATCTGGCGTTCTTAACACTTGCCTCTACCCTCTACTCATATATTTTTAATTTGTCTCAGATTCAAACAAATTTTTATCTGAATTTTTAGAAGCATTAAGGCTTTGTCCGACACTCTGTTTTTGAGTTCAGTTAGCCTGCATTCCTCCATCGGTAAAAACTAGCATTTAGAACATAGTTAATCGATACAATAGTCTGTATCTTTTTCATAAGTTAGATTAGGGTTAGGTTTTCCATAAACTGTTGTGATCTCGAATAAATAGGTAACCTAACGCCAATCCAATGAATGCAATTCATCTTTAGAAGTATATGGTATGCATTAATATATTAATACTGCAAGTTTTCTAGATTTATTTTCTTGTAGGATTCCAACTTTTTGCAGTTTTAAATTTAACGGACATAAATTTCACGTTAATTTCTTTCTTTCTGTGTCGATAGAAAATGGTTTTAACCCAGGATAATGGCGCAGATGAAATGAAAATGAAACAACGATAATAATTTCAATTGCGCTTTCTTTTTCAGCAATTTCTTTTAGCATTACTCCTTCATCTAATATTCATAGTTCGTACTTATGTTTAATAGCAGTAGCATTGCTTGTACTCATTGCTGCAGTAGTAAAATGTTCTTTAGGTTAGTCACATCGTGCGTGGTCTTCATTTCGTAATGTATATAAGAAACGCAAATTGACCTGCGTACTTAACTGTTCGTGAACATGATCAAGATCATGGATGGCCTACCTAGTACTATTATATAGTGCTACTGAACAACGAGTATCATATCACATCGTGTGTGGCCAAAAATCTGGGGCTAATATGTTTGCAGGATAATATAGTGTCCTCATCAGCCATCATTATTAGTGTGGTCAATACTCACTTTTTTGGTGTTTGGAATCCTGCTGTGAAGGAAAGGTGTCCCTTTGGTAGTTACCAAATGCATCCTTTACCTGAAACTTTGAGCTTGTAAGTTACAAAAACGTAGTTACACAAAGTGCTTTTTAATAGCTAGTTTCTTGTTCGTGCTCTTCAGTTTCCTTGATCCCACTAAGGTAGGTATAATACTAGGTACATTCTTATTTCACCGAGAGCAAAGTTTTCCACATTTTATTTTATCTCACACGTAAAACGCATGCGCTACTGGGCTTTTAAGTAACTGAAAAAACAGCATCTTTGGTTGTTTCAAAAACTCGCAAACTTTCCTTTTCATCTACTATCCACCACGTTGTAGTCTTCTTGTTATAAGCAACTTAAAGCAACTTGGCAATTGCTAGTTACAAATTGTATAATAAACTAATAGCGCATACGTAATATATTAAATTGGAGGGCAAAGACTTCATATTATTCCTGATTTTTGTTCCTGCTTAGGTAATTGTATTTTTATTTACTTCTTGCAACAAATTCAATTTGATTCAATATCAATGGTAAGCTATGTTGGTCATACAGGTAGCTAATGTAAAAGTGCTAAACATACTTGAAATTATTACAACAAAACTTTGCGGTATTCAGGGATTTTAATTTGAATATTTGAAGTTATTCTAAATATTTCTGCTATTCAAAAGTTCTTTTAGATGAACGAACAAGTCAATTCTACAAGACAATAAGGAACAATTACATTTTCATATATGTAAGAAATGCAAAAGAATTTTTCCATGTGCGTGTTCAAACCGTCTTTATGTCACAGTAGCGGAGTGTCACTGTCAACCATCAACTTAGTACGAACATAAGAAATTCAATTGATCTATTGACTCTACTAATACACTCACAATGGGCACAACTCATGCCACCCAACGTATCTATTTACATATTCTCGTAATAATGCCCTTGCCCTTTACACCAAGGAATAATGGAATGCATTGTTAGCAATGAGGACCCACATGAGAGTAAAAAGCAGAAAAGGCGTGTCCCTTTTTACTGACCATTCACTCATTCACCATTTGACCAAATGTCCTGTGGACTGTTACGATTGCATTTTTGCAATTACATACAGTTATACTGGTATGTGTATAATGAAAACCTTTCATTCTTAGGAATTGTATACGTTCGTGTTATTTCCGACAGGCATTACATTTTTATAGAAACGAGCAGTTGTAGACCTCCCAGTACAATGTCCAACCTACCATCACTCACCAGTCATCGAGGTGTCGTGTGCACCTCGTCTTCTTATATCAACAGCACCAAACCTCCGTTACTGCGTTTACTTTCATGTGTTGCAGTATCTGCCACATTCTTATCTGACGAAAATTACAAATATGTACAACCAGCAATCATCGTTTTAGACAAACTTCATCTTTGATATCTTATCTTATGTCCATCAATACAATATGAAATATGATCACAAGAAAAATGCCATAATGACATAGCTATCCACATATTCTCATGCAAATCATTGTTGTAAAATCCCCAAAATTACCGCAAAAGTAAAAGTCAAGTGTGAGTCGCAAAAAGCAGCAGATCAGTATTTACGAAAGAATGAAAAATTTATGCCACAACAAAAGGATGAGCAATATTTGTGGTGTTGTGGTTGCGGCTCAATGAGTTGGACCTCACGAGTTGATACCTGGCAGCCTGGCGTGCTTGGAATTTGATTCAACCGTGCACACTGGTGATATAATCACCGTACACAAAGCAGAATAAAGTGGAAAAAAGAATTTAAATCTTTAGTTTAGATAATACATTGTCCATTGTCCTTCGTTGGCTGCATTCTCTACATATTATGCATGACTGAAATGCGACATTTTATGAATTCATAATAGTATTATGCAAATACCTAACCTATTTCCTATACACATATATTTCGTATGCCACACTATATTATAAAAATCAAATCAAATCTTTCACATACAGTAAAAAGTGATTTTTAAAAATTCAAACGAAATCGGATCGGACCAAACCAAAAGGGGCCATTCTTTTACAATTTCACTGTAAAATTTCCACGAAAACATGCAAGTTTGCATTTTCTGCACTGACCTTTGTTTATAGCCGGATCTTATGAAATTTTGCCCCAGAGTATAAATAAACCAAATAATTCCGGCACGTCTATAAAATTAAGATTAAAAATTCGTTAAAAGTAGTTCACAATAACAAATGAAATCCAGCATGTTAGAATAAAGAGACATTTCATTACTACTTTATTTTGAATAGTAACAACTTAACAACACAATCCTCCAATTTTTGCTTTAGCTGTCTGCAATAGAATGCCTAATCAACATCTCGGTTACCGCATCAATACAAAACAGATCCAGTAACTGGATTCCAGTTACATTTAATCTCGAAAAAAAATGCACTATACTATGGATTTAAAATAAAGATTACAATTCCCGAGACTTGAAACACATTATGTAAATGGTATACTAATAATCATTATCAGCACAGCACCTTGAAAATAATATTTACTAATAGTATACTGTAAGAAAAATAAATTCCATCCTATTGTGTTATGTTGTACTAGGCTGTTGGTGAAATTTTAGTAGACATGTACTCTTTTTACTGTTACTTGTATGAGCTGGCAAATGTCTCGTTATTTAAATACAAAGTTATACTATATATAATGTATTATTCTGCCGCTTAAAATTAAACTAGCATTGTATTTATCTGCTTCTTATACAGCTCTTGATACGTTCAACATGGGATTACTAAGTATAGACAGTAGACAGACCGCTACCAATCAATTAGTTTCGTTGTTACCATATTATATTACCACATACATGGTAAAAGAAAATAGTCGTTAACTTATAGAGTAGAAAATTCTAGGTGCAAAAATCTTTTATAAGCTACCTTAGAATACTTGAATATTAATGATTGTAATTTACGTTACCGAAGTTAACCATTCATAAGAATATATTGTATCAAACTAAACTATGATACCCCTGCTTCTTTGATGTTTGTATGTATCAATTACCTATTACTAATGAGTTTCGCGTACAAACTTACTTTAAGCCATGGAAGGTTGTACTATACTATAAAGAAAACACAATATTATCCTGCTATAGGGAATCATCCATATTGATATTATTATATTCACATTTTATTCTTTGCATTCGAAGTGACAAGTACATTTTTGGTAACTTATTCTGACTGGATTTTATTGTGTTTACTGTTATTATTATTGACTAAAAATTATTAGAATCACATTTGATATTATAGAATTTTGAATGCAACTAATATAAATATAAGATCATGGGTAACAACTAAGACAAAAACAGAATATTGCACTGAGAATTTGTCGTTGGATATGAAGACTATTATTTAGCAAACCGTAAACACTCGTACTCAACGAAAACCTCACCTACTAAAGCGTTATATAAACTATCCTTTAAACGTCAATTGATCGCTGGAATGTGCGAAATTCGCACTGCGAATTGGAAATGCGTGATTAATGAGACTAACTAACTAGTGAGAATTCGAATGAATAATTGACTTGACTCTTCCCGATTTTGTTACAGAGTTTGTAGTCGGAACCGGTAAACTTGGAATGGGTGGAGGAATCGAGACAGAGTACGGCGGGGTTGCGTTGGCAATTTTTACACATTCGTCTAGCGTCTTTATAAATGTATCACACGTGGCAGATAGCAGACTAGTGCTTTCGTCCAATTTCTGCAACATTAGAAAAATAATCATAAACAACCATTTTGTTAGAAGAATGCTACACTGCTTGTTACAGGTATTTTGACCATAGGTCTCCCAAACTTGACTTACGGTTATATCTGGTTGATGAGGATCTGTAGTGGCAGCTTCCTTGATAGAATGAACTTGTTGCATTAGTAAATCACAATATAAGCGCAATTCCGACTTTTTTGCTTTTACATCGTCTGGCGTGGTAGCAGGTTCTAATTTGGTAAAAATTAAACAAAGCAGATTATTTGATGAACTTGTAACTTATCGGATCTACCTTGTATTAAAATGTTATGTTCCTACCAGGAGCCCGTTTTGACCTAGCCACCAATCCTTGAGCTTTGGCACTCCCTAACGCAACCAGCCATTGCTGCCGTTCTGTGGGACTTGCCGTACGTACATGCATATGTTGCTCTCCTTGAATTACTATGTCTAGTCTTAAAAGGTCCGTAGAATGAACTGAAAATTTGAAATGACAAAATGTTAAACAATCAAAAAGGATTAGTAATCACAAGCACCCGCATCAACATTTCAGCAAGTCGCAGAAAAAAGTTTACTATTGGAAACTTACCATTTATATCACATGCAGCCACGCAGACAGATCCTTTACAACCTTGTTTCACCTCCTCTTCAGAACTATAATAAGAGAGTATGCCATCCTCCAAAATGAACCATCTAGGCTGCCATCCGTTCCAGTAGTTTGTCCACTTCCATAAAACGCCTTTCATCCCTCCTTTACTGCTCATGTCTCTGTTTTTCAGAAATCCTACATGTTTAGCTCAAATATGAGTAATATATAGCTAGCGTTTAAAAGTATGTTTCAGTATCGTCACTCGCCAACATCACCCGGAGACATTTTGCCATCAACTTAGAACTTACCATAAAGAAGAGAAGAAAAGTGCTCACAGAACATTCCTGTAAGGGTCCTGTAACGTGAATCTGTAAGGGTCCTGATGAACCAGCATTTTTTGGAATATGGAGATAGTAACAAAGTAGACGCTCACACAACTACTGATAAACTTTCAAAGGATCGGGCATAACGGAACATTGCCAATCGAACAAAAGTTTTCTCACACTTCGTGCCATTTTTCCCGTTAGTTTTAGAACACTATCGTGTCTTAGGAAATTTTCTGATGAAAATATATTCATTGAATAGCTGACAGGAACACTTTCGGGTCAGGGACAAGTTCACAAAAGTTGGTGGTCAATCTTTATAAACATTAAATCTTAGATTTAATCTTTAAAAAATCTGACAACAAAAATTGTGATGTTTTGTTGGGTTTATGTTTACATTTTGCATACAATGTACATCTGCTTTTTCAGAAAGAATCAAACCTTTACCCTTCGCGGCATTTCAACCTGGGCAAGTTAAGAGAGCAAGTTGTGCAGGACAAGAAAAGAATATTTGCGCAACTAGCTAGCTGCCTCTTCTCGGGAGACGGGAGTCATTGGAGTCATCATGTAGCTTCATGAAAATGCCAAGAGGTTCCAGCAGCAGGAGAAGTTCCAACTTTTTGGAAGAATCCACCAAGTCATGTCTATTGCCAGCTTGAAGTACAAAAATTTGGCCCTCATTCGGTCCCCAATAAGTGTAGCCCACATTTCAGGGCAATATAAAATGGCTATTATGTGTACGGAGTTTTGTTTGGGGCATTCTGAACTGCCTTGCGAAATATTTTGCATTGCATGATAGTATGAGAATGCTGAATTTCGTTAGATAGTACAGGGAAAGGTTGTCCAAACTTTTTTTTGGCATTAAATGACAATTTTTATTAAATTTTCCATGTTTTACGGATTCAGAAAAGTAAAATGTTAGAATAGAGCAAAATTATATAATGCATATATATTGGTACTTGTAATAATGTTGTTTTTACAAGTATTAATGTAGATAAATTATGAGTAAGACCAATTATTGCTTCTAGTAATTACATGTTTGCTTATCTTCATTGTAATTAAGTGCAGTAGTAAAGAGCTGTATTTAATGTAAGAGGCAGTAAAGGTTTTTTGGTTGAAACAATATATATCTAAATTTGATTACAACTTTTTATCTAGCATTATTAGTTAAGTTTATTTAATTAATTTATTGTACAATACTTTTTGCAGGAATATCATTTTGATTTTTCTTGCTCGAGCTCGGATCAATCTCAAATGGTTTTCAAAGTTGGATGAACTCGCGTATTAAGAAGAAAAATGAGAATGCTGAATGCACACATATAATATTATAAGTTTCTTGGACCGTCTTGAGATTTGAAATTTTTAAACAGTGCAATATTGTGCATTTTTGCAACAGTGGTTAGATTTTGGCTTAGCCTGTCATCATCTCCATGAATTCTGCACAGGAATTAACACAAGAGAGGAAGAAATCATTTTTATTTGATACGGTGAAAAGGAAATAAATGAGTTGTAATGAGCTATGGCTTTGGGTGTAATAGTTTAATGCTTTTTATGATGATCTCACCGTTGAAATCAACCGTTCCAGAGCCATCTTCATCAATTTCATTAATGATGCCTTCCAAGTCCTCGTTGGTAAGTTGGTCATCCAACTCGTGTAAGATCTCTTTCAGACAAGATGTTGGGATGTATCCATTTCCTATTTGCCAATATTGAAGAGAAAAGAAAACTCACATCATACACAGCAATTACATCATGTTCTTTTTAATATGGGGAACAAAATCTACATTGACATCTGCATCGGGAAGAGCTTGCAAGCAATTTATCTCAATTTACTTCATTTCATGAAAATATAAACAATCAAGTCTTGGTAGAAACTTGCAAAATCAAATCATTTCATGTCTGCTGTTTTGAAGTGTTCATTGCAGATTGCAGCCGATAAAGCGCATAGCATGCATGGATAAATTTTTCATAGGAAATGGGAAAATGTACAAAAAATGAAGCTAAAACATGACTGTAAATTGTAAAAGTACGCTTCTGACTATGACGCGATTTTTTACTGCTGCTTCTCCTCCTACACATGCCCAAAAAGCCAACATAACCGACTTTTATGCATGTACGTTATTTTCGTTTTTAAATCAACACGCTAGTAATACCACATTTATGTACGTATATAAGTCGTGAGTTAGTTTGAAAAATGGACTTTTTCAAAATGTAAATGAGTTTTACATGCTTTACAGGGCATGATTTTATGTGAAATAGGTATATAATGTGGGTATGTTCGTTAGTTCGTTCTGCTACTACGCGTACGTAAGTAATTTGCATAAAAATTGATGACATGGGCCATCTGATAGTCATAAACGGCTGCTAAATATAAATATCCTGAAAATTACTCGATATATTAGTTACTTGCCTTCAGCTTTTCTGGCATAAACTTGATTCATTTTGCTAAGAAAATCTGTGTTGGTGGTTTAACTACAACTCTCGCGTTTCCCGTGTTTTCCCTAAAAGTTTTGTGACACGCTGCCTACCAGCACTAGTGGCTGTCTACCACGAAAGTATATTTGGGGAAATGTGGAGCTAGCTGTAGAGTGCAGACTGCGAGAACTAGATTCATAGAGACATATAACGGCAACATCATATTTTGACACTTGAAAGTTTTATGACAGATAGTGAGCTTCTGCAGGAGTTCGCACTTGTATGGATCTTCAGTAAAAACCAGAAAATGTGTTCGTTTCCTTCCTGGGTGTATTTGTTTATGTTTTCTTAAACCAATGCTTATTTTATGTTATGAAAGGAAGAAGGATGATTCATCCAACCACTGAATTTTCAGACTAAATAACGTTAGCATGCAATGTATACACATAAATATACATTTATCGGTTCCCCTTATATTACTAGATAAAAGCGATAAAGCATTTGCATAGTTCATTTTACAATTTTGGTATGTATCCCGATCGTCCAACTTCTCTTGTACCACACGACGCTGAATAAAATGTTCACAATCTTTATGGGTACAATATTATATTTTCTTCCATAACCCCGGAATCGAATTTTTAGAAGGTTTTATAAGAACTTTATTATTGACTTTGACAATAAACTATCGTTGAATTTTCTTTTTGTAACCAGTTTTTCTTAAAGTCTTAAATTAATTTAGATTTCTGCATCACTTTGTCAAAATTATAAAAACGGACATAAACCAGTCTAATGATACTTTGATGCGTTTGGTCATTTCAATAGGTTTCATGGTTTGATATAATATTATAGAAGTCTGTCCTGCTAGACCACTTTGTCTTCATTTACGTAGTTATGAGCATGTATATTGAATTTAAATTAAAGACATATGTAATGAAATAAATCCGTCATTAACATGTTTTAAAAATCAACTTCAAAGTGAACTTTCCACTATAATTATTATAGGTCCTCATAATCAATTTAGATGTGAAATGTCAAATGTATGCTGCTGCAATAATTATTTTGTATCCTGACAGATGAGATTCCTTATGCACCATATTTGGTGAAATATTTAACTAGGTAACTTCATTGCCTACCAGGATTACCTATTTGCCAATAATTATTGGACTAGTAAAAGGAGAAGCAGTCTTACATGGAAAACAAGTCAGAGTAAATAACAACTGATCTTACTATTATTGACATATTTTCTATACCTGAATATTGTATGCTTTGTCACGTCACAAATATTTTTAAAAAATTACGAATTCAAATATCTTTGCAAAATTTTGGAGAAGTGACTCTTGAACGAATGCAAACGAATAAAGAAACATGCCACGGACTTCAATAGCCCGTATGGATCTTCAGCTATCGAAACATAAAAAATTCACTTGCTGCTGCTTACCTTCTTTATCGTATAAACGGAAAGCCTCTTTCAGCTCCTTGTGCAACGCTTCCTCGTCTTCCTCTACGATGAACTTGGAAGCAAGAATGACAAACTCGGCAAATTCAATTTGTCCAGACCCTGTCAAATTACCAGACGCAATTGGCATCAGAACAAGCTTTTTCAGATGATTTTTCCTTTACCTTCCCACGATAAATGTCATGTTCATGTTCAATTTGACAGAAGAAGGCCCATGATTTCCAATAAAAATCAAAATACTTACCGTCTTGGTCTACTTCTGCTATAAGCTCTTTCAGCGTTTGTTCATTGAAGGCTTGCCCCATAACCCGTAGAATTGTTCCAACCATTTCTGGTGTGATGTAACCTTTTCCCTGTGCAAAGCTGTCGAAAGCTTTCTGCAAAACTGAAACAATCAACAAGTTAATAAGCTTTGCGCGTCTACCCAGCTTTCCGGAACAGTACTGAGTTCATAATTTGTGTTTATTGCGATTATTCAAAATTAATCTTACTGGCAATTTGCTGCTTGTCCAACTCATCCTGGAATAATTAAATAGGAAATATATCAACCACTTTTTCCCGTTAACAAATAAATAGCTATCTGTCAAAAGGAATGTGGAAAGCAATCAAATTCACATTAACTAGTAACAGCACAATTCAACGCAGTCGATTACCTTACCATGGCTAATTAAGGTTTTTACACGTTTGATTCCGACACGATAACGCCAACACTGATACTCACGCCACACACACTACTACACAACTTAATCACTGGCATACGCCGTGTGAAATGCGTGTGGAGCAGAACAAATGTTACTTTGCACGTAATTTCGGTTTACTTTCTTCTAACAACGGTGGTGGTGGTAAGTTGGCTTCTTGATTTTCCCAACAGCTCTAACTTGACTTGATCGTTTCTTTTCAAAGCTATCTTCATAACATAAATACTTATGAATAACCGTCTTTCATCAATTTCCTTAGAACACGAAACAGTTGGTGAGATGTTTTTATAGTGCAAATTCTCATGCTGTGCTGGTTTTGGGGATTTTAAACTTACGCCAGATTCATGAAAGCCGTAGACGTAGCATGAACTTAACATAATCATGAGCGATGAGCTCAGATACTTCGAGTATGATTTGCTCCAATGAAGTCATATCAGTTTAGAACAGACACAACAGTGACGTTCTCCCAGATTTCAGTTTACATTTCCTAGCAAAAAGCATAAAATTCTCTGTAAAAGTATAACATGATGCACTATATTGGTTTGATTTCTATGTAATACAGCGTTTTCGAAATAAGATCCTTTACTATATATGCAGTGTGCATTACATCCAGCGTTAGTGCTTTTGACCGAATAACGGAAATTCTGAGTTGTGCAAACAGCACTTTTTCAGTCATATCATATCAGTAAACGGAAGATTTTTTCAAAAAGGCTGAATATTCACCGTAAATTTTTCGCCATTCCATGTAGTTTTGAAAAACATGACTTAAATGTCTTTTCCGCTGGCATATAGCTATTTTTAGCAAACTCGTAAACTATAAACTGTAATAAAATGAACATGTAAATGGAACGTTGCAAAGGCCGTCTTTTGGGGGAACATTTTCATGCGCTGCAAATACATTTTTTAAAAATCGGAACAAATATGACATGGAATACGATGGAGAACCATAGATGCAATATCTATATAATAATTGCCAAGAGTGTGTCGCTTCTTGGGCGCTTTTACTCTAGAGTGCTTTTAGTTTCCATGTGCTTTTACTATAGAGAGCTGTTAGTTTCCAGGTGCTTTTACTATAGAGAGCTTTAGTTTCCAGGTGCTTTTACTATAGAGAGCTTTTAGTTTCCAGGTGCTTTTAAATGTTGCACTGATTTAAATTTAAATGCACTGGCTACTAAAATCAGGTGCACATAGTAATTTGTAATAATAACAAACAATGACACGGCACCAAGCAGAATCTTTCTATCATAGCACTTGCATTTTCATGTACCAGGCCTATGATAGTCAATGAACAATAATATTTATATTAACGGAGTGGTGGATTGTGTCGCGGCAGCAGTTAATTTTTCTAAAATAACCACAGTTGACATAATTAATTATCAAAGTTCTTCATGACAAGCCAATTAGTTTCGTAAGTATAACAGTAATCACAGCCATGAAATTGGTATTTTCTGATGTAAACGGCAACATTCAGGGTAACAAGTTCGTTCTAAATTAACTATAAGTCCTAGCAACGATAGGTTTTGTCGTAGTGACCATGGTTTTTATTAAGTATCCCTAATATATACTTGATAATATTGGTGCACCGGCCGTCCCCCGTACGGGATTTTTAACACCAATGCTTGAACCGATCACAACCAAACTTGTATAACATATATACATGACCCAGCCAACAAACCCCTATTGAATTTCAGGTCAATAGGTCAACTCTAGATCAAGGCACAGCAATTTCACACTTTCATAATAGAGCCTATACATGCTACACATGATTTTAGTCAGTTTTTAACCAGCATTACAAATAACAACCGGGTTGTTAAAATTCGTGCATTGTAGCCTGATGCAGACCTTATGCAGCAGTTTTTTACAGCGTACAGCTGTGCGACACGTAATGTTAACAGTCAAACTTGTGACAGACACAAATAGCGACCTCACCACAACCCTATTGTAATCTTCAGGTCAATAGGTCAAATCTAGGTCAAGTCACACGATGTCACAACTTTTATAAATAGGACTATGGCATGACATAATTTTTAGGTCAAATTTTGACAGCATTACAATTTACAACCGAGTTTGTAAATTTTGAATGTTAATGGGCCAGGTTAAGTGCATTTAAGGGATACTTAACTATGTGCTTTTGCAATTTATTTTATCAGAAAAGTTCATTACAGTACAACATCAAGTTCTTTATAATGGGCTTATCCAAATTAAACTACTAACTATGGACTATATTTCCATATAACCTGGAATGTTGGTGTACAACTTATTCCTTAGCAAGAATTTTCACATGGTGATCGGGTTTTTCATTTCTATCTATTTTTGTGGGACTATCAGAACCTTTACAGTTGGTGCCAACTAACTTCTAACCAGGAATTTCACTTAATAAAAAGCTCCCTGGAAATAAAAAAGGGAGTATAAAAATAAATGAATTTATCGTCCGGGCAAGTTTAAATTGTCAATTTACCAATCCGCTTATTGTGGTGACCATCATTTTCATCGTAAGCTAAGAATTTGAGTTACTACATATTTATTTAAAAATAGAATCAGATGGTGAAAAGGGAATTACTGATGCTAAAAAACTTTTTCTCTTTAATGCTAAGAATCGTATTTTTTATAATTGACAGATTTTATAACAGAAATATGAAATCATAAATGGAATATTGTGAAGGAAGTAAATATTTACTTGCATTTTTTATTAACGTAATGTTCTAAAGTAATTGCAAGAAATTTTTAACTTAAAAACGGGTACGGTCATGACATTAGATTGTTGTGATGACAAATTAAACTTTAGCTTTTTAATATTTTACAATCTTTCTAGCAATGCACAGTCTGCGTGCACTAATGGCCTTCTATTATACAATTTTATTGGAAATATAAATTAGCCAAATAGCAAACATGTCTACGATAAGCATGGCAGAGGTCAGAGGACAGAGGTATAGGCACTTGCACCTTGCAAATAGCCACCAAACATTGATTAAAAATATTAACTTAAAATAAAAATATGAAACATGAATGAACATGAAGACAATAGATCCATGGTCTTCAATGCAGACTTTTTGCTATAATTTACCACGAAAACTACATAAATACTAAAATTTTATAGCTTGAAATTGTAAGATGAGTCCAGTCTGTAGACAGTCAATTTGAGTCAATAGATATCCTGAAAATTGAAAACTAATGTTGTTATTTTGACTGAGCAAATGCAATGCGTTAGGAGTTAGGATGCAAATAGAATGGTTGTTGTGTGTTGTGTATAAATTATATGGAATCCATATTATGGACACTTCTTTGCCAAGGAGTCTGGAGTCAACAACGTAGGTTACAAACCTTTTATTCATAAAGGGAGGATGGTGTAGGATTCAGAATATTATAGTATATAATATATTATACAATGCATTATGAACTTATATAATTTTTCCCAATATAACTTCATTATTATTACATTTGATTGATAATACTTTCATTTAGCAATAAGGCTGATGCAAGTAGGTATGTAAGTATGCTGATGTACGGGTTTTTAGGTTGTAGGTAAAGAAAATAGTACTAAAATGAATACTAATTCATTCACTCATCTTAGAGTTTCATCAATAATATATTTGTATAATATGTACAATTAAAATGTTTGGAGAAAATCGTACAAGTTTGAAAACGATATTACACACTAGGCCATTGGAGAACTGTTTTTCTGGGTAAAAATGATCACCAAAACAGCTAAATATGATTTTTGACCATTTTCCCTTGCAATGACATTGCCGACTTCAGCAAGTTTGGTATCAGACATCAGAAAAAATTCATTTGTCGCCAGTTAAATTATAATACATTTGGGGTTTTCCCGGTTTCTTAGAAACAGCCAATATTTTAGAATATAATCCAAACAAAGCTTACGTTTGGCTGATTTTTGCTAAAAAATTGCATCGTCTCCATAGAGGTAGACAGATTTAAAAAGGCTTATAAACCATTTTTGACTGAAAAAATTACATTATTGTAAACCCCAATTTATATAAAAGGGTGTGTACTTGTATGGATACTTCGATGCCAAATAGAAGAAAGTATGCAAATGAAGGCAACATATAAAAAATCTATGCACCATACGATAGCTCATCTTTCGGGGGGTTACATGATGCATTTTTCGTTTTCCAAAATAATGCATCGTCATGAAATTCCCGGGAGAATGAAGCGTTTGCGAAACGGTTATATCCTACTTCGAAATTTCGTCTAATAGGTCAAAGATTAAAACCGTTACCACATTTGTAGAAGGAAGGTAAGCGCCTCACAGGTCTATACAAAATAATTCAGGGATAAAAAGCACAAAATCACCAGGTGCAAGTTCACTGAAGGACGTATTGTAACGGTGGCTTCTTAGGAGCTTGAAGACGAATTTTCAAGTTCTTCGACGAAGAAGCCTTCCACCTCAATTAATGCTGCAGCCAACAAACTCAACTTAGTCTACAAACGCTAGTCAAATTTAAGCCCAGAACTTGGGCAACAAAGCTGCACAAAGCCGGAAGTACCAATCATCAGTCAAGGATCAGGAGCAGCCAAGCAAAATCTAGACCCCAAATTTGTTTACAAAATAGCTTTCTAAGATCTAGACCAAAATCAAAACATGCTCCAAATATTCTACTGGCAAGAGCCATCGAAACCTTTTGGGATTCATGTGAGGCAGCTAGTCCAATGTCTACAAAACCCACACAGCTTACCCCAAGGTTTCAATAGTTTTTTGGAAAAATAATCACCACTAAAGGGGAGCATGATCGGGAAAATCGGATATGGGGGTTCTAGCATAAGCCGAACAAGAACTTTACAGCACTGCATACAAAGGCACCAATAAATCTTAGTTTATGTGAATAGTGTTAACTATTAGTTGTACTAAATGTTAAAAAATACTGTAGTTCAATAAAGCTTAAATGTTCCGAGATATCAGAATCTCAAAAATGTCTCCATAACAAGTACACGCCCTTTAATTGCCGATTTCGGCTGTTTTTTGGATATTAAATAACATGGAAACATGTTAAGGTTTTTCATTAGATTTAATGTTGCTTTGTAACAGCACAAGTTTTGTTATACACTTAATCAAATATGTGGTCTTGGTTTAATAAAAGTAACTTTTACAATAATTATATACTATCAGCGATAAAATCCGCTAGAGTCATGAAATCAACTAGGCGTATTTTTTATCCATTCCAATTTTGAAACACTTGTAACAATATACATATGGGCTTAATCGATGTATGTAGTCTTACTTTGTCTTATAGCGCGTGTTGTGGTCCAAACTCCTAACATGTAATTTGTGTGCTGCTCTAAAAATAGTGAATTAAAGTCAAGTTTCACATCTGGTCCACTGCAAACCAATTTTCGTGTTTTCTTACGCTTTCACGACTGAGTGCGTCTTTCAGCATTCGTTTAAAAATATTTATACGATATGTCTTATCACTCCAAATTCCAAGCTAAAAGTATTCAGTTCTTATGGGCTTTATTCGTGCAACATGAAAAATGACGAAGTTTATGCTCAATGGCTAATCCAGCATACTTTGTGCACATTTTTCATATTGTTGTGTGTTATGCGGAAGTTTTTATTTGATTAAGTGACAGTTCCGTCATAGAATATTAAGTCTATTGAGCTCAAACCTCTTGATTGGCTAGTGTATATGAGATATGTGTAAAAATGCTTTATTAAAAGTGAGACTTAATGTAAATGTCTTTGTAAATGTTTAATTAGGTAATCTTTAAATACTACAAGTTCGTTTAAATCGTTTTTTGTCTTCTAAAGTTCGTCAGTATTTTAAGCGTGCATAAAAAGGAGGAAGGAGAATGTTCATAGAGGAAGAAGGAAGGGAAGGAAGATTATGGTGGCTGTCATCTCCAATGTACAATATACTACTAGATGTTAGCAAACAGCATGTTCAATTAACATAAAGCAAAGCTAAATTATTGAATTCGTCAAGGTAGTAATTGTTCATAAAACATTTTTAAAGAAACAATAGTTACAGGCGCCCATTGCATAAAAGTTACAATTTTTTGTTAACAATGTAAGCTAATGTATTCCTTATGGGGAAAATTTCGGTCACCATAGAGAACTTTACAAATTGTCAAGATTGTAAGCTTACAATTTTTTATGCAATGGGCGCCAGGTCATCCACTCATATATGGAAACTTTATGATTGGCGATTCTTATTGCCAGCTTTTCACTTTTCAGATACCATAGTAGCAAATATAGACGTATATAAATAAAAGCCAACAGCAATTACGGGGAATCATGACGCATATAAATCATCGTTGTTTCACCACTTTTTTAAACCTATAGAAGCCTATAAATATATCGTTGTCCGTGGACTCCCGATACCCATCCGTAGACTTTATTTTTTAAACCCAGCAAATGGGCTCAATACTAGACAAATTTTTTATCATCACGTCTGCACAGCCAGTTTTCAAATTAGGGAATAAAATCAAGGTTGATTTGAGTTTTAAAGCGAAAAAAAATCAATAGTATTTTCAAGTTTTTAGCGGTAAACGTATTTTTTTTGTTTATTACAGTTTTTAGATTCGATTATTTAAATGTATTCTATGTTGCAACTTTATTTGACTTTAGCAGTGAGCATTTTAATGGTTTAGTATAGATGTTTTGACTTTTGGGATTGTTCGATCAAATGTTGAATCGCTGTTTAAAAATAGCGTGTTCACATACAACAATTTTTTAGAAAACTGATTAATGTACTCATTTGATAGAACGTAGGTAGATCTAGACGACTAATTAAGCCTACGAGTGAACCTTCTATGCGTATAAAAGAATGGATGGATTGAATGGGATTATTGCGTAGGATGGATTGAATTGAGGACTTCAATGAAGTTAACAAGGTCGAAGAAAAAGTAAACGACTTGAATTGATTCGACAAAACGAATTATGTCCCTTAACTACCTATATAGTATTCCTTTGCCTAACTTTGATTTCACACGTTCTATCCAGCTACTTTAGGTGTTGAAAGACATTCAGCTTTATTATTATCTTTTCGCATGCTTTCTTTGTATTCCAATTCCAATACATCTATATATAGGTTGACTTTAGCATACGAATTGATTTTGAATAAATCATTTAAAACGAAAAATATCGATGATATGGCTAAGATCGCACATTATCACTACCAGGGACATGATGATATAGCATGCAGTGAGCACATATAGCCAGCCTCAGCCAGCGAGAAAGGAAAAAAGGAAAAGCAGAGAGGAGAGTTCTGTCGCGTTTCCTTCCGGAGTGCTACTTTCTCTGTTCTACGACTTCATGTTTCCATACTACAAATCTAAATTTACCGGAGGAAAGAACATAAATCATTAAACCATATTGATTCTGGGTCTTACAAGAAGGTATTGTATAAGCATTGTACCATCAATCGGCATACATTGTTATTCATTTGAGCTCAATAGGGAAAACGAGTGAGAGTACTCTACAAGGTGGTTAATGCGATGTAATATTTGCATCACTAGCCGTGATTTATTACTAATGTTCAAGTGGAGGGTAAACCTTTCCCATTACTGGCAAATCGGTGTTCTTGTATTCCTGTGTGATCCTTGCTCTCAACCAAAGAAACAGGATATTTCATTGCCAATTTTCAGGAATGTACATGTAGAATCGGAATACTAGAGCTTGTGTAAAAAAGGAATGGAAAACCAGAAGTTAAACAAGGAAAATGCTTGCATGTTCATGACTTGCCAACATAGACCAATCATTTGCATTATATTTGATGTATTTTATGGCGTTTTGTATGAAACTGAAGATACACTTCCCGTCCTCGTAAGAAAAGTTACAAACATCAAACGTTCGTGACCCATTTTTACGTTAATTTGTATTTTGCTAAATTGCTGATGATGTAATGATGTATAGCGAATGTGAGTACGACATACATAATACATATTATATTGGTAGTATTATTACTGGAAAATCTCGCAAAATCAAGTAAAATGACGATAAACCTGACATTATTTTAACTGGACCTTGGACACAATTACTTAGTTTATTTTCATAATTTTTAGTTAAGCAACCACGTAACCTTTTATAATCTAAGGAAACTAAAGTCGGTCCTTCCCCACGTTTCGATATGGCATCATGTAAATAGTCTAAATAATATGAATCATAAGCAACTACCATATTACGTTGCTATGTGGATGCATTGTCAATCAATACATAATATTAAGTACACGATTAATAAGCTTCAAACAAAATGTGTTTCTTTAACCAATTGTACACACACCTAATTGTTATAATATAATAATCTGCACTTTAACTGTCCGATCTAAGATTTTCTTATGTGAAAAAGGTATTCTCTTCAGCAATTAGGCAAATATTCTGAGAAATGTTTTCTTTTAATTTTGTACAAGCACAACTTTGTCTGATTTTCAATCTTCAATCTATACGTAAATCTGTTTGACTTTAAGTAATACTAAACAGACTTACAAACCAACAGATTTCATGTGATTGCATTTTGACTTGACATTTATTAATAAATGCTACATGTTTCACACAATGACAGCTTTCTATATTTGCATCTCTTTCCTTTCAGTTTTAACGTGAGTGCCTTTAGATAATTTGTAAGCTGTCTATGTGGCTAACACCTATCCCGATATTGCCTTCAAGCTGACAGTTAGCATGGGATTGTCGTAAAGTCGTATTCACAATCTAAATCGTTGGTTTTCACACATATTTTCAAGTGACTATCCTTCACCTGTCTAGGCCTTATTTGTCAACAGTCAACATATTATGTAGATTGACAAAGCATACAGTTAGGCATTCTAAACGTACTAAAGGTACGTTTATTCTAAACCGCTCGGCTTTGCTAGACGACACATAGTGAGACACGTCTTATAATAAATACTTTCTACCCTTTGCCTTTTGCTATTTTCGAGTCAAAAACTGAAATTGTTGATGCTGGAAACGTATTTGAGGTTGTAACCTCCACTAAAAGTAAACCACTTATGTCATGTTGAATGGCGATGGCAGTTAGTTATGATGCAAGTCCCCAAACGATTTCGGTTTTCCGGAATAATAAGTCTCCTTCCCACTTACATGACATGATCTCATCTGCGAAGAGAGTACGTAAAAAGAAAGGCTACATCAAATAATACTGTTGTAAAAATAAAGCCATTTTCCTTTCTAACAAATGACCTCCAAAATTCAAGTCAAGAGGGCCCAATAGACATTCAAATTCCGTTTTTATCTTCCATCGAACAAGACTCATGCTAAATAGCTCCCAGGTTTCGTGGGACTGGTATCATCTAAAAAGCTGGTTACTCCTTCACTCTACGTTTTTGAGTGCTTTCCAATGCATTGTAATGACATACCATGGCGGTCTCTAAATTGTGACCTAACAGGAATTTTCCGGTGAAAGTAAATATCCGAGGTCCCACAGAATACGATCTTATCAATCCAGCAATTCTTTTAAAATATGACAGTGCATAATCTACCGAGGAGAAGGAACAATGGGACAGTGATCTCTGTGTGATAGCAAGTTTCCCGCAATGTCAGCGATCTCTTTTAGTTTTATTGGCGACGCTTTATCTAATATGCCATTCCAGTGTGAGAAGGCAAATAACGAAGAAAAAGTATAAAAAATTTGGTTTGCCGTCGGCGTATAATTTAATGGAAAAAGAAAAGATTGGTTGTTTTTACAGTATACTTTCTTAACAACTCTTCTTTTCCATTAGGGTACTGTTTTTTTGACGCCGACTGTGAGTCCACTTGGTCGTTTGATGATGGGTTCTGCTCTGTTGGTGCGGCAGTGGTAGTGGTAAAAGATGTGGTGTTGCAGTTACACTATCAAAATCGAGATCTCGGTGACAGAAAGACCAACGACACACAATTCTTTCATGTAAGAATCACTCACCATTGAAAACGACAGACAACATCTTATATGAACTAGTTGTCTTCCTTCCTTATTATATTGCCTTCCATGCTCCTGCCAGTAAAGCAAAACCTTGTCTTTTGTGCTTCTACATCCTTATAAAATCAAGAAAAAAGGAAGCAGTAAATGTCTGAATGGAAAGAAGAATTGGGTATATGCTTATAATGAATGAAAGCACTATCATTGAAAACATGTATGGAGAGAAAACGAGAATGAAGAAAGCCCTCTTTCTCTCTCACTCTCAAGTGGAAGGAAAAAGGGAGAATAGAAAGAAAATGCATGCACGAATTATTATATAGCCAAAGTATGAGAAGGGGACTTTACTAGCTGGCTCTTTGAAAAGCAAACGTGTAGCTCTTGTTGAAAAACGGGAGAGTGAAGAGAGGAGAAAGAGAAAGGAGGCATGATGCGATATAAAGCAGCAAGCAACAACAACACAACAGAAGCAATATAATATAGCAGCCAAAAAAGAGGCTCTTTACATGAAAAAGAGAACAGGGCAGAAGTACTAGTATTATGTAGTTGTTGTACCAGTGTACATATCCTTTGGGCTTGTACAAAAAGTTGAAAAGATGCAGCATCTGCTTTCTTTTTCATCCTGTCTGTCGACTTGGTATGTGTGCTTTCTCCGATCCGTGTGTCTCCTTCCTTACGATCACCCACCACTGCCACCACCAAAGCAACCAGCAGCAGGAGCCACCTCGCCTTTTCCTTTCCTGTTGTCATTCGCTCACTTATTTCTCTTCTTAAACAACTGCGAACAACGTTTCATGGGCGACATACAAAGTGCTCTACATATTATCAGAGCAGACTTTGTCGTCGAAGCCTCTGCCTCTCTTTCTTTGACATGACCATTCACCAGGGAAATTTGGTATAAGGAAGAATAAGTTGTACAAGAAGAGAATCAGAGTATCCTTTATGTACATATTTATATTGGAACGGCTTTTATTTTCCTTCGTTTAATAATTTTTCCACTTCTCTAGTTCTGGTCCAGAAATATTTGCGTCATATTGCGAATAAAGGGAAAGGGTCGCCTCGATTATAGAAGCTTTTTCTTTCAGTTTGAAATGGTAGTCGAATATTTGCAACCAACTAGCATGAGCACATAAACGCACACATAAATGTATGCTTTATCCCCTGTTATTATTATTATTACATTACTTGAAAGAGAATCTCGAAAAGTACTGTACAGTGGTCCCAGGAAACTGAATGAGCAAGAAAAAAAGAAAAAGAAAAGCATCTTAGCACAGCAGCGTATCAGTAAAGAAAGCCAGGAAGCGTAAACACTGGGGCACCAGGAATGCACCATTATACTCATTCCTTACAACCAGCATTCATATTACAGAAAAACGTTGCTTGACCAAGAGTTTTGGGAAGAAGAATGTGAATAATAACACAAGTTTCTCTTTTTCTCCTTTTTTCTCTCCAGAGTCATACCAAGTCCGATGGAGAAAAAGTTCAAGCGAGATAATAAAGTGGGGGAAAAGGAAACACGGTCAGAAACCACTTGAGTCATGTTCTCAGATCCTCACTTGTTCCATCTCTATCATTCCTTTACTCTTTCACAAGCACATTTATCCCCCTCACTGTGATCAAAAGAATGCAAACACGCTGATACTACTATATACCACCACTGGTATTGGAAATTTGTGTGTACAACAAAAAAGAAGGAATATAAATCTTTGAAAAATAGGGGCATCATTTCGACAACGGCAGGATTGCCCTCATGTCAAATCTTTTCTCGCCGATCCAATCTATTCGTTAAATAAAATATTAGATATAAAGATAACAATAATGGGAATAAAAATATCAAGGGAATATTTGTACCAGAAGGAACAAAGTAATCGATGGAATACAATCATGTCTTTCACTACAAAAGAAACCCATTGTGTGAAAGCTATTTCTGTGAAGTAAATGCAATAAAATAATAATAAAATAATAACAAGCACACCATCATCATCCTATTTTCTCTCCACAGATTCCGCATTTATTTCTCTGTGTTCGTCAGCAAAGCTAATAGGTTCGAGATATTACCACGTTCTGTCTGAATGGAGAGGCGTTCTTGCTTTATATACCTTTGATATAATATTATTGTGTTGTTAAATGAGGTAAAACCTCTTTATGGTTAGATGATATTATTTGTCCTACGTTAAAGGTTGGTTGTATCAGCATCATCTTCATCATATCATGCTTTGCATTCATTGTTGGCTCACTTAATATCACACACCAGCATCCACACGTATGCTCGAAAATGTTGAAGAAACGTGGGAAAAAGTTTAGTAAAAAGAGAAAAGAGGAAGAGAACTTAGTAGAGATGCTGATGTTGCTGCCTTCCTTTACAAATGGATCTGTTCCTTTACATCATCATCTAGCAAAACGGTTCGTGAGTGAGAGAAAGAAAGCAGAAGGTAGAGGAGTAGAAGACATCATACCGAAATAGACAGTCCATGAGAGCAGAACCCTTTCTCTCGTCATCTCACCACCACCAACATAATATTATCTCGTGTGGTCTTGTGAAGTTGAAGAGGCTTTGCTTGTCATCGGACTACAATGCAACAGATATACAGACGTGCCTAGTCAAGCAGTCAGGCATACACTACTAGAATTCACTCACACGGAGAAATTCGACAACAATAAATAAAGCAAAACCCCGTGTGAGTGCAATATTATCATCCTTTCCTTCTCTGTCTGTGTGTGAACGTTTTTCAAATCAGCAGCGTATTATTGTCATTATTTATTATTTTATTATTGCACAATACAAAACACTATATACATTTCCTTTAAATTGCCGTGTGGGTTTTGCACATATTTATACAAATTTGATAAAGGAAGCTATATACAAGTTATGAAACTGAAGAATATATCTCGATTTTTCTTACCAAATCACGAGTTATCTCAGGAGTAAAAGTCCACAGAGCTATCCTTCATCCGTTTCACAATAAGTTTTCTTATTCTTATCGAATCCTTTCTCCTCTCATCTTGCTAATGATAGGTTGATTTTGCCCTCGTACTATAAACTTTTCCAATCCAATATCTTCTGCCTACACAGACAAAGAAAGCAGTAACCATACGGTGAATAAATAAATCCTGTAATCGAGGGGCTGTAGATAAGTGGTGAAAGTAAGAAGCGGTTTATCCCTTCTTTCTGAAACAAAATTTTAAACTGTAGCTAAACATTTTCCTGTTTATACAAGTCATATGTAACAGTAAATGATACATTTCATTTTACCTTAAGTGTCATGAGGTAAAAATTAAGTGCTTAGACCCTCTACATAAAAATTTGCAAGGCAGACCTGCCCTGAAATTTACCTCTTTTTAGACCGACGTGCAAAAAGTCCGGTCACATAAAGTCGTTTTCCTAAAACCCCACTTCACATTTCCACATGGTATTAAAGACAGCTACTACGCACTTACTCAAGAACATTCGTAATCTGTACTCGCATTTTAATTTACTACTTTTGTGCTGCCCGTACAAATTACTATAAGTAATACTCAACGTGAGAAACTTTGCATGTGTTTGCACTGACTTTGTTTCGAAAGAGTATTCACCAGCAGCGCACTGAAATATACGCCGCAAGCAGACAGCGCCGAGTCAAGCAAGAGCAAGAGGTTTGTACATGGATATTAAATCCAGAGAAACACCAACCTGCTAATTTTTGTAATGGAACACTGAGATTTAATTCGCCCTAGACAAAGTCCTGTTTTATGCACCTATTTCACTACAACTCATTAATACTTTTCCCCACTTGTGTATAAAGCTGCTCTGCCAATTTCAGATTCTGACTCACCTTTTCACCGTCCCGTGTGCCACTTCACCCTTGGGAAAATTGAAGCGTTGCGGAGACTCCATACACTTTGCAAAATGAAAATAGAAGTCTTCATTTACAGTTGGGTATTTTCCCATTTCTTCCTCATCGTTCGATCAGGTTGGTATTTTGGCATCTCTGCATTACACTAGTTGGATCTGTAGTTTGTAAGTTTGTACAATGTTCGACGCATGCAAAACTTAACTTGTCATTAGTATTCGGAGAAACATAAACTTTCTACCATTTTACGTCATTCAAGACAGTAAAAGAGATAGCAACAGTCTCTTCAATAAGAGAACTGGAATTGACTGGCCCTAAATCTACATACTTTGTGCGGAACATGTTTTATGTAGTTAACATGCATTAGTAGAAAGTAAGCTTGAAACGATTGCATTCTGTTTTCTGTTTAATAATATGTGCTTATGATAATCTGTGGAAATTTTATTTCAATCCAAATTCCAAATACGGAAAGGAAAAGCAAAGAGCCTGATTCATGGTCGTTCTAAATACTCTGTAATCCGTTCTAATGCCAATGGCTATGAAAGTGAGCTCAGTAAAAGCTTCTCTGGTACTACGTGGAAAGCTATTAGCTTTGCATAATCTGCCAAACAGGCTTGCTGGAATTACTGGCGTTGCCAGAAGCCAGAATGCATGTGCATGTTATTGTTGTTAAATACATATCTCCTGTATTTATTTTTCTGATACTACTTCTTTACGAATCAAAACTAAGTTGTGCTTATGGCTTATACCCATACACAAGAGTAGATATGTATACACAGACTTCCTTATCATTTCCGTTTTTAATATGCATAATTTCCATTGAATGAATGCAAAAGAAATAAAAAGAAGAGCCTAATTATGATTTTGAGTTCCAAATAACCGTTTGCTTGCAGCAAAATGACATCGACCGCTGACTACACAACACTAATGTGACTCATCTTTTTCATACTCTGTTTCTACTTACTTGTTAGGTAAACAGGGGTTTGGTTGTTGAAGCGTTTGTTTCCATTTTTATATACTGTCTTAAGTTGACAAAGTTTTTGCTTATAAAAAGCAGTCGGTTTTAGTAGTGCATGGTCGAGCACGCTTTAGTCGTACACTCTGATTTCTGGGCCATTAACTTCAAAAATGAAAAGCAAAGTTTGTTTAATAATATGCATAATAAGAATAAAAAGCCGGTGGACGTAAACAAAAGCAGGATGTGATGAGACTCGCATTATACAGAGAAATATGGAATGGCCGCCTAAAACGAAGGACATTCTCCAGTACAACGTAAAATGAGAACAAGAACAAAGAACAAAACTGTAGAAAGATACTTCTACATAATTTTCAAAGCGGAAATGAGGATTCCATCGCTTCGAGGAAAATGTAATATGTATTGTAGCAAATCTTGGGCCTTGTTCGTAGTACCATGATCTTCTGTGTATTTTAAAGATAATATTATGTTGTCGAGACTTTTTCTCTCTCTGTATGATGCTCTTGTAATGTTGCGTTATACACAGTGATGAACTTAGGAAGCTATCTATAGCATGCATGACTCGTTTTGTACCACATTTCTTTTTTTCCTGTACTGAAAGTCTGCATTTTTTTCGACTTGATAACTGCGTCCCTGCACACAATAAAACATGCTATACATGCACACTTGCATAATACAAGAATTTCTGTTGAATGTTGGGATCCGTACTACTGCTAGTAAGTGCGTTTTGTGAGCAGCGCACGAATAGAGAGAAAACTTTTAATTTTCCTCCAGAAAAAGCGAGGTTGCTGAGAAATGAATTCAAGCAAAGTCCTTCGACCTTCATATTCGAGTAATAATGAGATACATAAAAAGCTACACATTCCACCAACGGGAACACACTTTCACCTAATATGCATAATATATTGGTTCTGGATTAGACAGGTATAGCTTCACAAGCATGAACTTTCCCATATTATTATTGTTCTTTTGCAATTTTGTAACAACCCAGAGTATTTACCCAAAAAAGACTTGGTATGAACAAAGAGCATGCATGCACAAAATCTTGAGTAGGATTTTTTAAAGATATATGTGTTCTAGTAAAAGTAGTGTATTGCTTTTTTCCGCAAGGGTTGAGGGCCAAAATAAAACGAAAAACTTATGAGGACGTTTTTTATCATAATCAGAAAAAAAGTTGCTACCCAACTTTACATCGTTCTTATTTGACTACTTTAGCGAATCGTATACATATATCGTCTTCTCCGGTTTTCACAATTCTTGTGCATTTTTAGTGTAGGTAGTCATAGTTTTTCCTCTGAATCATAAACTTTTTCAAAAGAAAAATGTTTAGGCATATTCGCAAAAAATACCCCTTCTTAAAGATAACAAACTTACAATGCAATGATGTTCAGGGGCACATGAGAATGAAATGAAGGAAAGAGCAGCTATATTTGTATTGTTCCTTTATATATTGCATTAAAGAGCATTAATTCAAAGTAAAAAATAGAAGCAAATGGTCCACAATGAAAATTGTGTTTCGTGCTGAAACGACAAAAGCAAAATTGTGGCAAAAGGTTTTTATAAACTACATTATCTTCCTTTGTGGTAAAAGTTACTTTTTCAGGAAAAATGTCCTCAAAGTTGTTAGTTTTAGCGCGTTTCATTTTAACAGAAAAAATGCTTCAAATAATGGTTGTAATCAAGGTATGAAAACGTTACATTATAAAAAGTTCCTTTGAGCCCGTTGGTCCTTCATATCCTTGCAAATTCTGTTTGAGTTTGAGGTATATACGATATTCTTGCACGTTTGATTCCATTCTTCACAAATATATCAGTTACTAATTTACAGTGTTTCATTGTTGTTAATAAATATTTTGTTTCTGCTGACATATAACCCTAAAAAGTTATTTTGTTTCTATAGTGAAAAGTGCAATATTATGCTTTTTCCTCGATGAAGAAAGTGAATGAATTAGGACCAACTCACACAGAATCCATGTATCAGTTTTTCTCATCTTTCTTTCGAAAGTACAAGTTGACTGCACTGTACCTCATCAAATAACAGCTTATTCTGAATATGATAAGGAGTACTTAGGTATAAAAATCAATGCTGACAAGCCGAGGTGAAAAAATGACAGTATTCGTGTTCAAAGTTTTTACATGAAATAGATTGCCCACTACAAGTAATTTCAGAGAAATTGTGATGCATTACTATTTACATGATAAACTTTTCCCCACTTCTGTAATGTAGTTTGTGCATGTTTGTTTATCAACAAAAAATAGTTTCAACGGTGCTATTTGCTGGACAACAGGAGAGAAGGTTTCAAAGACGCTTAAAATTGAACAAAATATAAGCGTCTTCCTTCTCAAACAAGTTTTTGAATCAAATTGTTGGTTCAAGAAATAGCAATGAACGTCAAGCAACTTCAAAAGTCACTACAAAGAACTAAAGTGTTCATAAAAAATTGTTTCTGCTTCAACGAGCCGTTTGATTTGTTTGAATATAGGTATGCAAACGAAAGTAAAAAATATTTTCCAATACTTCAAATTCAAGTTTTCCTTCACATTTCATGTGCTCTCTGTGCTGTGTGATCATTCAACATTAGAATAAGTATAAGTATTTGTATAAAATCAGAAAACTTTATCTAGTAGTTGTTTACTGTATTGTATTGCTTAACATTCGAAAACGGTTTTTATTAAAACATAAGCCTATGTTGATGGATCCAATATTATGCATGTGATAGGGATATATCACAACCGGAAATATTGTACGTGAAATATTCACATTTTGCTGTCACACATGTTAGTTAGTTATCTCATGCAGATCGTCGTCACTTTCAAGGCAAATTCATTTCCTTTGCCGGCAACAGGAAAAAAACGTGTCAAATTTCAAACACAGAATAAGGTAAATATCCCATTAGGTTAGATTCTGTTTCAAACGTCTTTGTCTGTTGCATACCTCGTATTACATTATTTTCAACGCAATGTTGCAGAAAAAATCGTGGCAAGTAGCCATTAAAATCAAATATTATCAGTAAGCAACGCTCATTCACTAAGGTAATTTGATGATGTATAATGGAAACTCCTCATTCGTTATGTCGGTAGAATCAAATTAAACGGTACATTAGAGACTCCCAAAAAAGAAAGGAAATAGTGTACTTGGTGAAAGCATGTATGTATAATATGTCTCACAGAACCTACGGACACGTCTTGATTCATTCTCGCATTCAATATCAGGAATGGGATGGGACATCTCAGGAAGCACGTATGTACGCAAGCAAAAAAGTAAGCACGCAAAAAAAGAGTTTTTTCTTCTGCTTTCTTTCCTGCGTACTTTCTTTCGGTTCACTCAATTCAAGTTGATATCTGGAAGAACTATAATTGAATCAAAAGGAAAGAGCACTGAAGCTACCGCTCTCAAGAAGCAATCGCCATTAAAGTCTGCTGTCTATTGGTATACCTACCACATTTCTGCATGTATGTATCGAAATATAATCTGTACTTATGTCATGTACATTTCGAAAGTTGTTCAAATGTACAGCACCATTACGACAGTAGCTTTTATTGTGTCTTTCTTTGCTTGACAGTACAACAGCAGTAAATTGTGAGTACCGTTCTAAACAAGAGTAATAAGAATACTATATGTACTAGTATGTTAGTACTTACACACATTTTTGAAACTTTTAACTCTATATTTATAGTAGCTTCTAGCTTTAGTTAATCTGGCATGTACCTAACACATACATTACAGTCCCATCTGAAAATTTCATACTTCCTTTTTGACAGTGATAAAGCATATTATAGAGAAATGGCTTATAAGGGATTCTAGTCGTTGGAATCAACGAACCGAGGTGTAGAAAAATATGAGAAAAAACTAGGTTGTACTGAATGACAAGAAATTTTTCCGCTCGTTGCTCTTATAAGGACACTTCGTTCACTAAAGAACACAAGACACACTCTCATTCAATTTAGTACGGGCAAAAGAACTAAGTGTTTGTGAAAGCGAGGAAAGACAACTAAGGAATGTCACAGAAGTAAATACGAACATTTCGTGTGCGTATATTATAGACGGACATATAAGCATACTTCAGTGTAATTGAGTATACGTGTTACTACAGACAGACTGCCAGGTACAAGGTACAATAAATGATATAACATGTTGTAATATAGGTTAGGCAAGCATGTAACATTGATTTCTTACCCTGTGTAGTTAAAAAGTTATGAATTATTTATAAGCGCAAGAAAGAACAAAGAAAGTACACTGCTTGATTTCACCTATTTCGTTAACGATTATAACAAAATTGTTATCTAAATCGAAAATTCAAAGACTCAGTTGCTGTTCAAATACTTTTGTAGAAATCAAAGATTCCTAGAAATTACATGTAAGGAATTCACCGAGTGTGGTAAAAAGTACCATAAGTTGTATGCTCTCAATATGTCATTTCTTGTTATGAACCGTTACTCAAAGTTACGTCGTATAGAGATAAGTCCAAGTAAGTATTATGCTAAAGAACAAGCTGGTTTACCTTACAAAATATATATAATCCATACGTTCACCATTTTCTAACATGCTTTCATTTTATTCTTTCATATACTAATATAAACACTTTATGCGCACATAGCGGTTAAATATTTTATTTTACCTTCATATAAAAGCAGAAACAAGTACATCTTTTAAGTTCTAACTTTTTCCTTTATCGTTTGATGTAGATATATAATTTTTGCTTGTTTTCAAGCCACCCACATTGCAGGAACGCTAAAATATAGAACGGAAAGTAACGGGAAGACAAGTTTGTACTACATCGTTGGTGTCCTAAAGGGGAAATAAAATAATAACTCCTTTTATTTCTGCCATCTTGTGAGGGAAAGCTATTCATTGCCAAGATTTGTACAATTTATTAACTTTGCTAACTTGACTAGGAATGCCTAAACTGACAAGCATAATATCTGGTGTATCCGTTGGTTATGAAGAACATACTACAGTGACATTCCAACCAACAGCTTTCTCCTTTAATTCAAATAATATGATACATAGAGCATATTTGGCGAAAAAGTAAAAGTTTCATTTGTTCGATGGCTGTAGCAGTATCTGGTTTAGATGCTACGTATTTGAATGTTTCATAAAAGTAACATCGAATTGTAAATACTACACATATCTAAATCAAATCTAAATCTGTAGCCAAGTCATACATTAATGATTAATACTTTAAAATGTCAAGTAATTGTTTTAAATTAAATACCTGCTTTATCTGTAATTATTATGTGTGAACGTACTTTTGTTCGTAGAAGTTACACTTTGCAAGCCATTATATTATAAAAATAGGTTATTTGATATATGGCAAAGCAAGCTTCTCCAAGCCTGGTTCAAATTCATCGAATAATCAGACAAGCCATTGAAGCCATTATAAAATCGTTATATACACATTTAAGTACACATGCGAGAAATTCCTGAAGCACTCCATGTAGAACTCAAGTACCACTCGCACTCTGCAGCAGCGAGTACATTTGCTGGAAACTATAAATGCTTGGTTCTGTTCTTTTGTACTTGGTCACGGCATCGTGTTTGGTACTTCTGTTGGAATGACTAAAAACTACATCTTCTTTATTAACCACAATAAACTAATGAAGTAAGCATGTAACACTCAACACATATTTGGAAACTTTCTTGCGATGTAAAATAGTTTAAGTTTATG
Organism: Entomobrya proxima; assembly: GCA_029691765.1. Taxonomy (NCBI): domain Eukaryota; kingdom Metazoa; phylum Arthropoda; class Collembola; order Entomobryomorpha; family Entomobryidae; genus Entomobrya; species Entomobrya proxima. The sequence continues at coordinate 7,641,534 of CM056170.1, read as the reverse complement.
GTGAGCATTTAAAATCATCTTAACTCGGGCTTCAAATCTTATAGAATGCAAGGTTTATCAAGACGTCCATAACCCAAGCCTAGGGAGTTATGCTTCAAAATCTACGAAAAATTGTAGGCTCAACCTGAGTCGCTCAGGGAGTTTTTGGGACATATGGCTTTAAGAATACCACCTAAAATACTCGGGTTGCCACACGTCCATGCACACGTAGCCACAAGTTACAGTTTTAACATTGAACCACAATTCCTTTGTGGTTCTCTGGAAGAATAATGCATTATATTATGGTGTGACAATTAAAATTTGCCTATAAAAGTTTACGGTGCAACGCAGCATAAAAGTATTATGACCACAACTTATATGATGAAATTCATGACTGCCATCCAAGCCCAGATTTCTTTTATACCTACTCAAAGACTTCACAAGAATAACCATCATTAAAAGTTAAAAAAGAATATGAGCAAACCGTTTGCTTGCATCGTAATCATAGCAACGTTCTAAATTGTCACTGGGTTGTGAATTCATTTCATAATTTATTATGCAGATTTTTGGATTTCACGAGTTAGCACGAACGCACGTGCACAAGTTGTACAAAGTGCTAGAATATCTCAAAGGAACTCTGCTTGGCTAAAGTAAACAAATATGTTCACACTTCAAAAATTATACAAAACGTTAACAAGTGAAAGTTCTTTATAATAATTTTTATATTGACGTTTGAAAAAATTGCACATCATTCGCTGTACTACACTACTACTAAAATGCTACAGCTACGCATTGAACATACCTTAACAGGCCGCTGTACACTATTTTCAAACTTACAATACCCTGTGAAGAGTAGAAGAACTTACATTTAGAGTTATATTCACATAAATAAATTTTTCTCCAGCCCAGTCGTTTTTATGCAAAAGTTGAATACTATTAATTCATGTTGAGGTTTTTGCTTGGCTTGGGGCATGTTAATTAGTCTCTTGGTATTGTCTGCTTATGTTCGAAAATCTTGCATGGGAAAAAAGATGTTGTGTAATAAGTACAGAGGACATCAGCATTCAAAATAAGAGTTATGGGAAGGGATTTATTTTATTTCTCAATTATTAAAATAATGTTTCATTTATTAAGCATCGTATCGTATTTAAGAATTTATTAAAGATATTTTTGATAAGTTTGTATGATCGTGAGTCATAAGTTCGTGAATGTGTTTTACTCGGAAATTGCTGGACAGGATTCCACCAGGCAAACATATGCTCTCTCATTATTAGTAAAAGACAAATAATGAAACCTCGATATTTAAATATGGTGTGTAAAATGACATGCACTATTTCGGGTCTAAATTCTCATGAAGAACGAGTTTACCTCTGGTAGAAAATTTACATTTGCGAAATTAGAACAGTTTAGCGGTAGTTGAAGTAATAAATGTAACCACAATTGTAACACTTTTCTACGAGTAACAATCTTTGCATTATATTTTTAACGAATAAAAAAATACTTATTTTTATTTTGGAAACATTTTACAGGGGGACAGACTGTTCAGAACACGATCAAGTGCTATCAGTGTGAAATCGAAGGAAAAGACCCTAGTCAAACTTGCGGTAAAGACGATCTGAAAGTTTGTCCGAATACATTTGCTGCGGATAGATGTTTAACAAACATTAAAAGAAATGGTAAGAACATCGAACATGCATCTAATAAATTTTTTGCATGCATCTAATTCTCATATACTCATTAAAATATCCACCCACCACTATGTGTACAAGTATAAAAGCAACAATGGATAGAAAAGTTCCAAAAGTACTCACTTCACCCCTACTACGCTGTAGAAAGTTGAGTCCGTTTCCGTTATATAATCATGCGACATGAGAGATGTATAGTGTATCACGAGTCTTACTTCTGGGGGCAACTGAGTCTGCACTGCGAAAGGTTGTTTTGAGTAGCATTCTCATCTTTTGCAAAAAATGAAGCTCTTGAGAGTACGGAGTACTGCTCTCATGTGAAAAAGTATGAAAATACCTTCATACATATATCAAGAAATCTTGGGGCAATCTTGATTGAAAATGCTTCTTCTCTTGCGGAAGAACTTTAATTTACTTTTCTGCGCATTCCTCGTTGTGTCAATAATGAAAAATAAGGCGTAAGCTGGAATGAGCTCAATGAAATTTTTCTTTTGATTACTACTTCTATCTTGGTATGAAACACCCTACTAAAATACCTAAGACACTTTTTAGAATTAGAAGGTTTAATATTTTCGTGCTTGGAATGAAAGAGGGCAAAGACGTCTACGATGAAAGAATTATCAGCAACAAGATTGCAATTAGAGCTAAAGCACTTTTTAGAACCCTGTGCGCTCTCTTAAGAGGAAGCAAAAATTAAATTAATTTGGCGTAATTTCTTGTATCCCTCTTCTTTCCATGTTTTTAGGTTCTCACTATCACATCACGAAAAAATGTGCCCTCGCTCCCTGTGACTTACCTGCAATTCAGAGCTCATTGCTCAAATTGACTTCAAGTTGTGACCAGAGTCGCGATGAGTTCAGCTGTTATACGTGCTGCGACTCTGATGGATGCAATCTTCACAACTCGGCCCAAGGAATTCATCATCTGAAAGCGTCATCACGAGGACAGGGAATGTCTTTTATCTTGTCCATCGCTTGTATTTCCACTGGATTTTTTCTCATCTCGTCAAAACTTTTCTGGTTAAAGTAGTTATCAAAATGAAGGTATTTTCAGTCCAGTCAGAAGCATTTTGTACGGTTGAATAACTTTGAGCGTGTATGATGAACGAACCGAAGAAAATCGACCACACTTTCTTAAGTTTAAATTTCATCTTGATTTGATATGAAAAATCTCAAATGAATTTCCACTAGATCGTATGACAATCAGACCAGCGGAAGGGAAGTCGGTTGCAAAGAACTCTATATTGTCCTTGAGTATTTTTTCATTTTTTGAGCGCTACTACTAAATAGAAGTACACTTCAAAAACTAAGAGAAAAGCCCAATTTACTCATTTTATAAATGCTTAAAAGAATTAATATAATCATCGCGAGCCCTGACTGGAAAACAAATTATAAGCAGTTTCGAGTCAACGCTTGTTCAAGTTCGGAATGTGGCACATTTTAATTTGGTTGATCAAACGGAGACTAAAGAGAACCTATAGTAATGTATGAAAGAAAAGAGATAACTATCAAATCTTATACCTCTGAATTCCTGTTGTGTAAAGAAATATATAAGTTATTTGGGAAATTAAGGGACATTATGAAATGGTGTTTCTGTCGATCGAATAAGAAGAGCTGTTGTAATTTACAGAGATTTATAGCAAATACACATTTTCCTATAATGACAGTACAGAAAACATGTTGTCCTGTAATATACTAAAAGCATCCCTCCAATTATATAATATTACGAGAGATACAATACCAAAGCGCCATTGCATTTGATATAAATCATTCCTCTATTCAATTCTTGTTCTCTCCTTACCTGCTTTCCAAACCAACTAAACAACAAGGTTATATACAAATCTACAGGAATTATCTATCCTATCAGACTAGTATCGTAAATAGGAACTAGACTTGTACGTACATACCTATACTAATAAATTGTATTCTTTTGCAGGTGAAGTCCCGAATGTTGCATCATTCCGGGTTTTATACGCAAAGCCAAAACCATTCATATTATTCATATTATTCATAATGAGGGGGCTCCATCGAAGAGAACAAAGCAATGATAACAAGAATAATAATTAAAAAGAGCATAACAAGAGGAAGTAGTGGTATTTCAAGCGTATGCGTATGTCACTAACTAGGTGCATAGCTATCTACGTTTTAAATTGGGCAGTGAAGAGAAGAGAACAATGGCAAAATACTCCCGTATAATTATAAAGCTCTTGTGTTCTTAGGAAAGCAGGAAGGAAGACCGCCTACAAGTTTAACCAAGTTGGTTCTCGCTTGATTTTAGACATAGATACATAACTGGAAGGAATGTTGGATACTGTTGTGTATTTTTAACTTAACTGTTAGTCCTTTTCTTTCATACTGAAAAATAGTAGTAATCTATCCGCTTGATACAAAGCATTTATTATTTATATAGTGTTTTAATTCATAGTACCGTTCCGTTCATATAGCCACTATGCCATTCTTTAAAATAAAATTTTAATAATGTGCTTGGTGTTGTAAAAATTAAAAACATTAACGATCTCATTAGAATGTGTTATACCAGTTGATTTGCCATGAGTTGCCAGTACAATGATGTTCGATTGATTTGTTTTATGTATTTGAGTAGCTTAATTTCCCAAAAATTTCTAGGTATCAATATTATCTTTGAAAGAAAAGTACATATTAACTATTCTTACCTCCAACTGAAAGTACTAAGTGTTGACTATGGACGCGCAATGTAGAATAAATGGAACATGTATATGGTGGTGGCATTATTTCCATAATATTAGCAAAAATTTTGGAATAATCACAAATAAAGCTTTTTGCTTTTTGAAAAAGATGTTTCCTCGAAGCCCCGCAACTCCCTATTTCAAAACTTATTGTAAATCTACTATACCGTACCCCTGAACTCTGAACCAACCATGACAAATTTATCGATTTTCTAGCTACTCTGTAAAAATGCATTGAGAAAAAGTATGATTTTGTGAAATTGAGATGGGATGCGGGATGAAAAGTACTAGCAAACTACAAAATGCCTACATTCTAGGAAAATATTGAAACATAATGAGGGGCGACCTGAGACTCCGTCAGAGAAAGCTTGCACAGAGTTTACAGAGTACTCTTGAGGTACGAACGCAAAATGAGTATGAATATAGGTTATATTGTCCTTTGTACAAGATTTAAGATTATAAATTAATTTTAAAACTACTTTATGATGTATCGATGATAGCAAAACTATCTAGTTGTACCTCAATTTGTAAGTTTAATGCAATTGGAAAATGGTGCATATAACTGTAGGGAATGGCCAGTAAAATGTTTTCTTTAACAGATTGTAAAGCGATTGTTTTAATACAAAAATAGTATAATATATCTATAATATATAGCGTCATAGATGCCACTAAATTATATTTCTTTAGTCCTGGCTGAATGTATGTATATTGTATGAATATATTTAAAACGCCCTGTTAGCATAAGTATTTATGTGTCACACATACATAATAATATGTTATATGTATCAATATGTCACTGTTATCTCAGCTCTCTGCTCAGTTATATCTTCTCACATTTCGATTAATAATAAAGATAAAAATGGTAAAATAGTGTATTAATGAATACCACATCCGTGTAAATTTAATATAATGGCGCTCTTGCAATGTATGAAAATGCATTATGTTATTGACATGCAAACTGCAAAAATGCGATTATTAAAATATTATACATTTACACACATATATACAATTGCACATGCACCAAGTTTCATGATCTTAAGAAATGGGTTTTGCGAGCGAGTAACATTAAATTACAAAAATGTCAACATCAAAGTATATACCGATGCATTCATATATACATACAAATAGGTTGAAACGAATGAAATGTCAAATGCAAATCATTAACGTTTATTTATACGCATTTCATTATTACAGAATGGAAGAATAAAAACGAATAAAAATAAATTTTGAAATTCTAAAAATTGCTCTTGAAATATATTTTACAACCTAGTTCAGTTAAATAGGTTTTCGAAGTGACTTCATCGATGGAGGATTCCATGGTGACTCTTTCTTGTCACCAAGTTTGGATTTTTTATGGCTTGGATAAGCCTCTTCGACTCTTTGTTACTGTCTTCCCAGTTGTTGTTTGTTGTTACCATCTGACCTTGAAGCGTTTTGCAAAATCATGAACAATTTGTGTTCCTTAGTGCTGAACAAATCGCACTGTTTTGCACACTACAAATTTATTCAAGCCAATTGTCATCTCGTGGTTTTAAGTTTTCGCAACATCGGAGCTGTATTGTTTATCAATTAAATGTTTGTGATAAGATATACATTTTATGCACATCTCATCTCATCTTAACTTCATCTTCCACCCATCCCTACAAATCCACTTTAGCACCCAGTAAAGGTATATCTTGCAATTCTGTCTTTAGACACAAAAATTCCCCGCAAATACACATGATCGCAATCCCTACTCCAGTTAACAACCACCAAGATATCTGATAAGGCAAATATCCATTATACATCCAAGAAACAATCAAATGAATCGCGTAGCAGGTCGCTGTAAAATCCAGACATTGTTTCGTTCGTTTCACAATCAGCCAAAGTACTGCAGAACTGTAACAAAATCAACACAACTTCATCACAGAACTCTTATATCCAAACCAAATCCTTTATAGAATTCTCAATCTATTCCACTTCAACTTACCCAGTCAAAGCAGTTAAAATGTACGAAATGACGCTTACAAATCCTGCACCATCTCCAAAACTCAGCGCCTGCATTACACAAAACAAACAACAATATTATAATAACCCATATTATGCTTCACAGTCATTGAGACTATTTCAAAGCAATAATGGCATACCCTATAATTAAAAACCCGGCCCAACGACGCTTCCACTCCAACAAACATTGAACCAATGTACAAGAACATACAAAGTGTACAATAAAAGTACGCCTGTACCGCAATTATTTGACTAACTATTAGGATCGGGTCCCAAATGGTAATCCTAAACTGGCCACCCATTTTAGACCCTTTTAAAAATCCTTAATTAGCCAATAGTCACTACTCACTACTGCGTCCGCAACAATTAAAATTTGCATTAACATTTATTGTCATTGTCGCGCACTCCACTGACTGACTGCGAAGGCAAGAGGCGATGATAACTTATCAGCTGCTGTACGTAATCATCTGATCACTTGTTTTGGTTTACCTTTCAGTAAGCCTATCTGGCAAGCAGCAGCACTGAGCTTTCGTAAACAACAACAATCAACAAAGCGCGGCTGACATTGCTGACTCGCATAGAAAATTCTGCATATCAAACAGAATTCCAAAATATCTAATCATTAATTAAGCTTTTGGGAAGAAGATAACTTGTTTCTCAAACTTTTATAGTAGCATAATGGCCAATTTAAAAGTGTTTCTAGTATGATCAGTTATATTGGTACTAGGTACCTTTCAGCGGAATAATGGAAATTGTGTCAAGGGGTCGGTTTTCGGCAGACGAACCCTGGAACACAGTCTGCTCACCGGAAATGGGTGAAATGATTACGTGCAAGTGTCGTCGAGTTGATGGTGAGTCAGAGAAAAAAACGGAGCAGCTGAGCAGAAAACCGATTTTTTTTGGAGGAGCTCTGGAGCTGATAGAGAACGTCTAGTATGATGTGCTGTTTTAGTGGTAGGCTTTAGAAGGTGTGTAGGTGTACTAGTGGCTGCTCGGCTGTCTGAAGGTCACACTCATCCAGGATTACAGTCATCTTTCTTTCAGGTAATTTTACTTAATAGAATTGTTAGCATACAACGCTGAATGGCTGAATTGTTTTAGACAAAAGGGAAATGCTTGTATGTGCTTGAAAGTTGTTAATTTTTGATGCGTCTGACGCTGACTGAATGCTTTGTGTGTTCTGTTGAAAGGTGCTTTCTCCAGCGTTTTAGACTGGTACATCATGTTCTATGCGCTTATTCATGAGAAATTACTGAAGTTAATGTCCGGTAATTAGGTGAATAACATTGCATGTCAGAACTAACAATGAACTCATGTTATAAATTGGTTAATATTGTGGCATGCAAAGACGTAGAAAGGGGGTGTAATAGCTATTATCTTAATTTGAAATTAATTGGTGATTTTTAATGTTGTTGTTTTGTGGTCTTGTTAGGCACGCGGATGACGACTGCCTGATTGCTTTAATTCGGAACAATGAACTTGGAATTCCGTCAAAACGCCACCAAAGGCCACTCTTTTCCATTTTCAATTTAATACTCGTTTCTAACTTTTGTATGAAGACGGGATCAGCATTGGTTATAGCGTAAATATTTAAAATTGTACGGCGTGGCAACAACAATTATTTAATTCTATGGAACATCGCTAATACACAAGAGTAAATCCAAGTCATCTTTCTTCTTTGGAAATGCTAGACGGCTAGACGTTTCCGATTCTGGTTTCTTTTCCTCCCAGATATTCTTTACAATTGCCTCCAGAAGGTTATACTAGGCCACATTTCATTCTGGCCTTGAGACTAGAATAATCAAAATGGTCTCATTTAGAGAGCAAATTAGAATATTATTATGGAAGAACTGGACCCTCCGTAAGCGCAACAAGGTAAGTTAACATACATATTGTATGATACGGGCATATACACATATATTTTTTAATCATTAAAAAAAATTATTGCCCATGATTGTTGATTTTGCAGAAACGCGTTATTATCGAAATCTTATGGCCATTGTCCCTATTTCTGATTCTGATGTGGGTGAGAACTCGCGGCTTAAAATACAAGGAGAGCAGTTGTAAGACACGTTTTAAAAACGAGTGATAGGATAGTAAAGATGTGTATTAATGGTCTTTATTATTATTTTTAATGCGATCTTCATTAGGTCATCTAATTGAGAAAGCATTACCATCGGTCGGTGGATTTGAGTTTATTCAAAATTTTATCTGTACTTTGAACAACACATGCTATGAAGAGTACGTGGAGAATACAGATAGCAGTAGATGGGACGATGCCATGTAAGTGCTTATTGTTTATCTCTATCATTTATTAATGAAAATTAAAGTACAAAGTAAAGTACAAAGTACGCTTGTGTCTTTAGTTTTGTTAGGTTCATAAAAGATACAACACCTATTCTGACTGACGTTCTCCAGAGCGAGGAAAGTAGATCAACGATAGCACAGTTGTCGAAAGATTTGATGGATATTTTAAAAATAGTAAGCAGTTTACAAACTGCCGACAACTTGAAAAACATAGGTGGATTGTAATTACTGTATATTTGAATTCGTTGATGTAATGTACATTGTTTTCTGAATCTTGAACGTATGCAAACGGTTTTTTCAGGAGCCATCCGGTTACGAGATTACATGCACTCTGAAGGACTGTCAAAATTTTATCAAGCTGTCACAACTTACACTGGACTGTCTCAAGGAGAAGCTGATGAATTCCTAAATATTACTATCAACTTAGACAAAGCTGAGCAGGTTGTTAAATACTCTTCAATCTTTCTTTTTTAAATGATTAACTAACAAAATTTTTTAAATAAATATACATGATTTTTTAATTCAGGGAAACATTGAGGCTTTGCTGGATACTTTTCAAAATCAAGATTGCGAGACCAACAAGAATCTAGAGTTGCTCTCTTTTCCCAGTCAAAAGTCTTTTAAGAAGTTCTGCTATATGGGTCAAGAAAAGCTTCTCCTAATGTTGTTTGTTTATAGTAACTACTTGGATCGGGATAGTTTGTTAAAACGGGTGAGTACATAATAATATTGCATTTGTCTAGCAAACATTTTACTGGCCTTTTCTAAAAACAAAAAACTAAAATTTCAGTTTTCGTCGGTGATGACCGTTGAAAAAAGAATTGAGGAGCTACAAGGTGCGACATCCATCAAGTCATCTAAGTATGACTTTGAAACAATCGGAAAACTAGGACAGCTTGGAAGGTAATTCTAAAGAACATTAACTCATATATACTCCAAGATGGATGTCTAATCTAATATCTAATATTTATGTAATTTTTCACGAAATTAAACAAATGTGCAGGAAAGCTATGGAAGTTGGTCAAGTCTTCCACGGTTTTACGAATCTTACCGTTGCAGAATTGGCCAGTATTTTTGCCTACCAAGGAGTGTGTGGATTTAGGCAAAAAGGAAATCGAACTGTCTTTGGCTTTGATCCGGGCCTACCAAATCAGTAATGCATGAAAATTTAGCTAATTTATACTACTATTGGTGTTATTGAATTTTGAAAAATTATCAATTTTAATCTTCACAGTTTTGACAGCTTACGAGATCAACTTAAAGAAATCTGGAAGTCAGATAATCATTATGAAAATGACCCAGAGATATCACCAGCGTGCAATGCAGTCTTTCAGAGGTTGGAGTCGATGCCCATCACGTCGTTTATGTGGAGGCAGGTGAAGCCAATAATCCGAGGCTACATTTACTATGCTCCAGATACAGAAATAACTCGAATGATAATGGGAAAAGTAGAAGACGCATTCGGAAAGTTGCAAGAAATGGAGTACACCGTGAACTCCGTTTTACAATTACTGCACCGCATTCGCCTTTGGATGCATGAAAACTTGGATGACTTGAACAAAATCAAGGTATAATGTGCTTGCCTAATATATTAATTTCATCTTAAACGAGAGATAAGGATTATTGGATATTTTTGTAGACATTCCTTGGAAATCAAACAAATATTGACAACGTCATTCGTACTTTGAAACTGTCACTGTCCACCGAAGAAATACAACAGGTTTACCAAGTTTCCAAATCATTGGACGTCTTGAGCATAGAAGACTCGTTGGAGAGACTGGATTTCATTTCAGAACTGCTTTCTGAAATTATAGGCGTATGAACCTTACCTCCTCCCTTTCCTTTTGGTTTAGTATAAATCAATTAAAGTATAAATTCATCTGTCTGTTTTCTATAGTGTGTCCGATACAATAAAACAAGAGCATTTCCAACGGAGTGGCAAGCGGTTAACGCAGGCTATGATTTACTAACGACAGAAAAGTTGTGGGCGGTTGTGGTATTTCCAAGCGTTGTTGAAGATGGAAACTCATCTGAAAGTTCCTCATTTCCGTCCCATATTTACTACAAAATCCGAATGGATAGTGACAAAGTTGACGGAACCAGGGCTGTTCGAGATCGACTCACTAGCAAAGGCCCGCGCAGACGCCCCTTATTCGATCTGAAGTACATTACATTTGGATTTGTATATTTGCAAGAAATGATCGAACGTGGGATCATTGAGCTCGTAACGGGAGACGACCTTTCCCAAGAGCAAGTATTCTTGCAGCAAAATCCATACCCATGCTACATAGTTGACCAGTAAGAAACATCACGTCTTTAGAAACTGCTAGCAAAGTTTAAAATTTAAATAATTTTAAGATACCATAAATAATTTTTGTTTCATGCAGGTTTATTCGTCGGATCTCTCGAACGTTCCCGTTATTTATGGTTCTATCATGGGTTTATGCCTCGTCCATGATAATCAAGTCCGTTGTGTTGGAAAAAGAGCGACGACTTCGAGAGGTGATGAAAATCATGGGAGTCTCTAATTCTGCGATTTGGACTAGTTGGTTTCTGGAAAGTTTTACCATCATGTTCATTTCGTGCACTGTCCTAACATTGATTCTCAAGGCAAGAACCTTTTCTTATGAAATTACTTTATGAAAATGATTTTCAGTTCTGAAACAAAGTGTGAATACTTGATTTTTATTTTTGATTTAGTTTGGTAAAATATTGGAGTTTTCTAGCCCAACACTCATATGGTTATTTCTCATCAGCTATACCGTCGCTACAATTTCATTCAGTTTTCTTATCTCAACCTTCTTTTCACGGGCGAATTCTGCGGCAGCTGCAGGTGGAGTCATATTTTTCGTTTCCCACTTACCATATAATATGATGCTTATTTGGGAAGACCGATTAGAATGGTTCGAGACTTTGGCTGGCGTAAGTTTCTTCTGAACTTATTGGTTCTAATTTAGATTTATTACGTTTGATGATGCATTGTAATGAATACTTTTTTTCTTGTCAAGTGCCTTGTGTCGAATGTAGCTTTTGGATTTGGCTGCACATATTTTGCTCGTTATGAGCAAGATGGGATCGGTGCGCAGTGGGAGAATGTATCCTGGCGTTCATTACCTGATGACGATTTTAATCTGGCTTACTGTATCGCAATGTTGTGGTTTGATAGTATCTTGTATTTAATCTTGACGTGGTATGTGGAAGCTGTATATCCTGGTAAGTTTTATTTTTCTTTAGAATTACCGTTATAAATTTGAGGTGTAAGAGACAATAGTCCTTGACGTTGACATTTTATAAATGTAATAAACAGGTGAGTATGGGGTTCCAAAAAGATGGAATTTCTTTCTGCAACGATCTTATTGGTATAATCCAAAGTCAGAACAGTCCAGAGACAGTTTGGAATCTAATCTGGATGGACAATCTAATAATGCTCAAATGTTTAATGACGGCGGTTAGTACAATGCATACATTAACAATATTGTAAGTATACATGTTTACACCGGTGTATAACTGTCTTTGTATGATATTAGATACATATTTGGAAGGTATGGAACCTGATCCTGATGAGAAATGTGGTGTAAAAGTTATTAAACTCTGCAAAATCTATTCTAATGGAAAGTCTGCATTAGAAAATTTAAGTATTAATTTCTACGAAAATCAAATCACTTCTTTTCTTGGGTAAGTGTTGAGCAACTTTGCCATGTTTTTCTAAACAATATTATTTTCAAGTACCTATTAGCTAATATAGTGTATTTATGCTATTTTGTTACTATTAAATTATTATAAAAACAGCCACAACGGAGCTGGGAAAACAACAACAATTTCAATACTAACGGGACTGTTTCCACCAACAAGTGGTACGGCTATAGTAAATGGAATGGATATACGGACTGATATGGACAGAATAAGAGGAAACCTTGGAATATGTCCACAGTATAATATCTTGTGGGATCGGTAATAAAATTAATTAATTAATTAGATTAAGGACAGTTTGATTAATGGTAGTTTGATTTTAGGTTGAATGTATATGAGCATCTCAAGTTCTATGCGCTTTTAAAAGGAAAGAAGGGCAAGGACGTGGAAAATGAATTCGATGAGATATTGACAGATTTGGGTATTCCTCACAAGCGGAAATGCTACCCAAGCTCCTTGTCCGGTGGAATGAAAAGAAAGTTGTGAGTTGCAGATATTGTCCAAAGTTATTTTTTCATCATATTTTTACTACTAAAAATAATGTTTAAAAATGTTAAATTGATATATTTAGGTCAGTTGCGATCGCTTTTGTAGGAGGCTCAAAGACTATATTCCTTGACGAGCCAGTAAGTATACTAATAATTTTTAAAAAACTATGCTGTCGTTGTACTCAGTATATGACTCAAATACATATCTGTGATTTAGACAAGCGGAGTCGATCCATACTCCAGACGTTCCATTTGGGAGCTTTTGATGAAATATAAACGGAATAAAACCGTAATCTTAACTACTCATTTTATGGATGAAGCAGACGTCTTGGGAGATCGCATTGCGATTATTTCTCAAGGAAAACTTAAAGCACTAGGAACAAGTTTGTTTTTAAAGTCTCATTTTGGTCAAGGTTATACACTTCATTTAGTGAAGAAGGCAAACTTTGCTATGAGGTCAGAAACGACAGAAACTTTGGAGAACATGGAAATGGAATTAACTAGGCCACAAAAGCATCATGATACGATACTTGAAAAATTCGTTAAGGATGTTGTTCCAGACGCGGTTATTACAGAAAACGTAGGAAGTGAAATCGCTTTTCTGCTGCCGTACTCAACTCTTGAGAATTTTTCAAATTTGTTTACACATTTGAATAATAACATGGACTCAATTGGAATTTTGTCGTATGGAATATCTGATACAAGCCTTGAGGATGTATTTCTAAAAATAACAATGACCGACTTGATGGCCAACGCGGAATCATTTCACGTACTGAGTTCAAGTTGTAAACGAAGGCTCATGCAAATTTTAAGTCGGTGTAAAAATCGCATGTCAAGCAAAACTAACGCTGTGACCAGTCTACCCACTCGGGTTCCATCCGGATCTAACATAACTGGTTTGTCGGCCCAACCATTTTGTACACCAGGAGGTGATTTTGCCAGAAATTTAGATGATGTGGACAACGAGGACCGGGAGACAAAATACAGTGATAGGAGCACTATTGCGGCAAGTATAAACGAGAGAAAAAGTCGAGACCCGTCATACGCGGAAGCCCTTAGCAATGCATCCGATGTCGAAGCTGTGACAACGTCACTACTGGACGAGCCTATAGGGGACGGAAGCGTACCAGCAGCACAAATTGCTGCACAAAAACTAAAATGTTTCGGGCCATTTTATGGTTCCTTATGCTTTGTTCAAATCTACATGATCATAAGAAAACGATTATGGAACTCCAGAAGAAACATCAAGGCAATATTTTTTGAGGTGAATATGTGTAGTCATTGATCCCAGTAATTCAATAATTAACAATGATGCAAAACTAAACTATAACATTTCCAACTTGTAGATAATCCTCCCAGCGGTCTTTATTGCAATTACTTTGGCGTTTACACTAATTTTACCACCTGCAACGGATGAACCACCACGGGAAGTTACTCCATGGACATACCCTTCTCCTAATAATATATTCTTTTCAGAACCAGAAAAAACCAGACGTCGAGGTGAACCTCAGGAATTCGAAACTGTTATAGACGAATTGATTGGTCCTATTGGAATGGGAACTGCATGCATCGAAGATAACAAGTATGGATCTCTTAGAGAATAGTATTGTCTATATATATAGTGTCTGCCATATATGTACTAGGTAAGTATATTTTTTGTTTTTGCAACAGGAACAAATTTTGTGATGCTTCGAAATGGAATAACGCTTCGGTTCAAACCTTTAATAAGGCTCGACTGAAGTTTCCTGGAGCACAGTTTGAACCTTGCAGTTGTAGCGTTGGATCGCTGAAATGTCCAGAAAGCGTTGAAAAAGTAACATTCCCAAGACTGAAAGTAAGTTTTAACAGATATGAATGAGAATTAAAATACTTAATAGTGTATGCTATGTGGTGTAGTGTACAGTGTTTGTGTATTATTTTTACAGACTCAGACGAATGATCACATCTTAGATGTCAGTAATACCAATATTCCAGAATGGATTACAAAGACATACGATAAATACATGACATCTCGCTACGGCGGTTTCGAGTTTAAATTGCGAAAACCTACTCCAGCAAACATGGGCAATTTCCTTGCTCTTCTAAATAACCTGACAAATTTAATTCCATTGCCAAAACTTGAAGCTGATAGACATGGTCATGAAAAGATTTTTGTAAACGAAACACCCCTCACAACATTAGCGAAGCCTAAACGTGTCTATAAGGTTTGGTTTGAAAACAGAGGATGGATATCTTCGGTGGCTTACTTGAATGCTCTCCACAATATGTGGTTAAGAGGAAGACTTCCGGATCAGTACAAGGATCATAAAAAGGATTTTGGTATCACTTTGGTTGTGCATCCAATGAATCTGACAAAACAACAGAGTAAACAAGAATCGCTTAAAGTTACTGGACTCGGAGTGATTCATGCCATTTGCATAATTTTTGCACTGAGTTTTATACCAGCTTCATTCACTGTTTACCTAATTGAAGAGCGAAAATGTGGAGGCAAGCATCTACACTTAGTTTCCGGAGTTCGACCTCTTACTTATTGGATAGGAAACTTTATCTTTGACATGGTATGGCTGTAAGCTACACGTTATAATTCTTATCTGGAAGATATGTAACAAATTATATTCTCATTTTACGTGGGTTATAGGGAAAATACGTTGTTCCGATTGTACTTTGTTTGATCTTGTTCAAAGTGTTTGATGCGAAGGCTTACATTGGTCCAGCTAGCATTTGGTCATTCGTTTGCCTTCTTCTACTTTATGGGTAAATCAGAAAGTATTATGTTGTATTACGTGTACTATGAAAACTGCGTTAATGTACTCGTTAAAATGACATGCATTGTATTTTGTTTTTAGTTGGGCAAGTATTCCTTCCATGTATCCTTTTAGCTTTCTTTTCGGAATTCCAAGTACAGCGTTCGTGGTCCTAGCTTGCAGTAATCTATTTCTGGGAGTGATCACTACAGTGTCAACTTTTGTACTAGAGCAATTTGGAGATGAGGTAAAAATTATGCTTAACCATTGATTAAACCTTCTACATTGTGCTTAAAATGGTTTGAGTGTTCTTTGCTCATAACTGATTTCTTTGTAAATGTATGATTAGGAACTAGAGGCTGTCGGAAAAGTACTCGAAAAAGTTTTCCTAGTATTTCCACATTATTGCCTGGGACGAGGATGTATTGAACTTGTAAAAGTCCAGGCATTTGATACTGGTTTTAGCGAAATATGTAAGAAAATGTTTATGTCAAATAAAATGTAAAACATGAACTAAATTTAATATAATTATGTTTCTTGAAATAGCTCGAAGTAATACTACAAAAACGATCGATCGATTTGAATGGGACCATCTTGGTGAAAAGTTGTTTTTCCTTGGTATACATGGATTTGTGTACTTTTTAATTAATTTGGCCTGCGAGTACAGACATATTTTTCTGTTAATATGCAAACTACTGCCAACGAGAAAGGTATATGTACCACACATTTTCCCTTAAATTAGCGGAAACTAACTAATATTAATTTCTTTGAAGATGATTTTCACCGAGGAAGATGTTGACGTAGAGGTGGAAAGAAAACGTGTTGAGGGCTCAAATGGAGATGATATGACTCTATCCGCAGTTCATCTAACTAAAGTATGCTTAAGTTTTCATTAACCAGCCTACGTTGAGACTCTCTATATAGTTTTATAATATGCATGCTAATTCATTGCTCCTTGTAGTACTACAAAGGCAAAAAGCATCCAGCAGTAAATGGTATTACTTTTGGAATCAAGAAGGGAGAATGCTTTGGACTTTTAGGTGTTAATGGAGCAGGAAAATCGACAACATTCAAGGCATTTAATTATACGATGTTGATAAATAAATAATTTCTTAATGAGATATTCACTAAATGCTCAACAAATGTTTAGATGCTAACCGGCGACGCCAGGATAACTTCAGGGAAAGCTAAAATATGTGATGCAGATGTAGAAACTAGCCTGGATATAGCAAGAAAGCATTTTGGGTATTGTCCTCAGGAGGATTCTCTGGATTTACTGCTTTCTGGTTATGAACTGCTCACGCTTTATGGAAGGCTAAGAGGATTAAGTGCAAAGGAAACCAGAATCGTAAGCTTATTATTAACATCCATTTACTTCATTTATTTTGCAAGTTTAATTTTATGAATCTTTAATCATTTAAAGGCTGCCGAACGGTTAATCAAAACGCTTGGTTTAACACGTTACGCAAACCGGAGTAGTGGTACTTATTCTGGGGGAAATAAGAGAAAATTATCCACGGCCATTGCCCTTATTGGGGATCCTGGTACCGTTTAATACAATAATTATTTTACTGCATCGTACGGTTGATTGTAAAATTATCACATTTATAAATTGCGCTTCTAATTCATTGCAGATGTTTTGATGATGGACGAGCCTACTTCAGGTACTTTTTTTTCTAATTACTTATCATTGGGTATTCTTATTTTTATAAGTCTTCTTTAAATGTTCTTATTATAGGCATGGATCCGGGTGCTAGAAGAGATTTGTGGAAAGTTATATTGGATTTACTTCGTAATGGCAAAACGGTATTGTTATAATAATGGATAATTGGCTACTACTTCAAGTCATATTACCCTGTTTTATTTCCGTAATTATGACTCTGACTTACTAACCACAAAGTCGAAGTAACGACAACTGACTGACGACAACGCAGAAACATGACAGTTTATTAATTGCGCTAAATGCACAAAGAGTGCTCTTGCTAAATGCACAAAGAGTGCTCTTGCTAAATGCATTTTTTTTACTCTTGCAGGTAGTATTAACTTCGCATTCAATGGAAGAATGTGAAGTTTTATGTACAAAAATTGCTATTATGGTCAACGGGCAGTTCAAATGTTTAGGAAGTTTGCAGCATTTAAAAAATCGGTAAGGTTCAATTACTTGACTAAAGTTTGTATAAGGTGGATTGTAAAACTAAAACTATTTTTTTCATTCAAGGTTTGGAAAAGGTTACACTTTGACAATCAGATGCAGTGAAGGTTGCGAAGATGCTGTTTTAAAAAGGATAAGTGTCGATTTACCAATGGCTACGGTAGAAGACCAGCACTGCTCGCAGTTAAAATTTAACATTCCCCAAGAATGTGCCCTACTCGGCGACATTTTCAATGCATTAAGTAAATATAAAACCGAATCTTTAATTGAAGACTATTCAGTTGCACAAACGACTCTTGACGATGTAAGTATGATAGAAATAAGTACTAATTTATATTTGATTATCTTACTAATATATAAGAAAAGGAATCGCGAAACATAATTTGGATATTTATTTTTTAGATATTCGTCAGATTTGCTAGCGAACAAAAGGATGCTTTGGACAGATAAGTAAAGGAGTAGTTGTTTGTCCTGTATTGGTGATAATCCACTCCACGATTGATCTGCACAGCTTTATACAGCTTGTATGCAGGAAACTGCAATCAATTCAGAAGATTTTTCAGCGTCTAGCTGATTTTATTTTAACCCCGTAGAATATACATTGTCAGTATTTACAGAATCTGTGATGTGATGGTGGTGAATTTCATGGATGAACATAAATTATATAATAGAACATATATATTTATGTCGTAATTGTATACGTATACCTGACTTTTAAACCGTAGTTTGAGTTTCTAAAACATTTCCCTGTGATTTCGAGTACCTGTTAACACAATTCAATGCCCAAAAAAGCTTTAAATGTCTTGCATGGTTTGATCTAGTCAACCGCTCCAGTACTATATATTCTGTCACAAAGTATTATTTATGTAATAATATAATAAGCTTTTTGGCATTTGTATATAATACTCTCTGACACACTATAGTATTACCTATCAATTTTTGCTTTAGTTTACGTTAATGTTATTCAGCAGAAGTTACGTAACAAATCATATATTTACCAAAAAGATGTTGTGATCAAAGATTTTAGCTATAAGTTGGCAAATAAAGATACTGTTAATTCATATGACTCAGATTGTAAGGTATGAGAATGGAAAAAATGTACACAGTTTTACATATCTACCATCTACCAGCACAAATTAATTATTAAGAATGAACTTTCACTTTCTGCATATCCACAAGTTGTTTCATTTTCTTTCAAGCGCGTCTCTCATCTGGGTACTGTCCATTCAATGGATAGTTTCCTGTGGAATACTGGATTCATTTTACATTGGAGAAAAGTGGAATTTCTCCATAGACCATAAAAGTATACTTAGGTATGTATGCAATACATGTTTTTCGGAGAAAGGGAGAGTTTTTGCCTACTTTATACCGCATACTGACTAAATGGATTCAGGCAACGCGTGGGGGAAAGCGAAGGTGCGGCAGTAATACTGTAGTGCTGGTATAAGCCAAAAAATCGATACATATATATAAACGTAAAGCATGCACAGGAATCAGTGAGTTTTCTGGATTCAGTGAGTGTCATGAGAATTCCTATATAGATTAGTTGAAAGCTCCGTTTTAAAATTTTACTTTTCAAATCTGTTGTATTCATATCTTAACATAAAAACGGTTTTTGAATTTGTGCTTTTCGTTTACTTGTGGTAAGTGCTGAATAGCAATTCTCGTGATAACCCAGCATGGCCGCTTATTTAGGAGATACTGATTCAGAGGATGAATTACCCCCGGGGTGGGAAGAAAGAGTACATGTGGATGGTCGAGTTTACTATGCCGAGTAAGTGCTTTCTTCAAATCACTTTTAATAAATTGATTGTGACAATCAGATTGTCTATTTGATTTGGTATAATTCTATAACACAACTCGTATTCACGTTTTACATCCAGTCACACTACTCAAACTACAACATGGGTGCACCCAAAAAGTGGAAAACGGAAGGTGGTGCCAAATGGTAAAAATTGCATTTTCCTATGTATGTAGTAATTATAGCATCATGTACCCTTCATGCAAATTTCTGTGAAATTCCCATAAAACATTTTAGATTTGCCGTATGGCTGGAAGAAGGAGACGGATGAAAATGGGGCAAACGTATTCTTTGAAGAATCCACTGGGAAAAGAACGTACACTGACCCACGGCTTGCTTTTGCCAGAGATGCGAAAGATTCCTTATATGATTTCAAACAACGTTTCGATGCTTCCACACAAGCCCTTGCTGTCTTAAATGGAGTTGATCTTACAAACAAGAAAGCATTAATTACAGGAGCCAATTCTGGAATCGGTATTATTCTGATAAGCATGCACAGAGTTGTTGGTAAATTTTCTGGAATTGTATTAGTCTTGTGCTGTTATCCCCAAAGGTTTTGAAACCGCAAGATCTTTGGCCCTGCATGGCTGTGAAGTCATCTTTGCCTGTAGGAACATGGATAGAGCAGCAGATGCAATGAATAAAATAAAGGAAGAAAAACCAACAGCCATTTTAGAGTTTGTTCAATTGGACTTGAACTCTCTAGAAAGCGTGAAAAATTGTGCTAATGAAGTTATGATGAAATATCAGTAAGTTTATCATTCTTATTAACATCTAAATTGCCAGAGTACTCCGAAACATAATTTTTATATAATTTTAAACAAGAGGGTGATGACTTGATGGCAAGTTTTATAGTAAAATGCATTCACTTTTGATCCCGTTCTTTGCACCCAAATTAGCAACTGCAGCGTTCCAGGATTCTCTTTATTTCTTATTTTTTTCTCGTTTATTTTCGTCAAAAAAATCTTTTTCAAGCATTCATTCATACGGGACGCCCACTCAGGCTAATCAATTGGCTTGGTGAGTCTTGTACAGTAAAGTCTCATGGAACTGGTAATTGATGAGTATCCCAAAGAGTTCTGCGCATAGCGTAAAATTAGTATATTTCATGCGCTTATGTTTATGTAATACATTGTCATTTTCAACAATAAAGAAAAAATCCGAAGAAGCCAGTAGTAGTAGTAGTAGTATTGCAACAATGACTAGACATGATTTTGTTAAAAACTCTTCATGTTATTAGATCTTTGGACATCGTGATATGTAACGCTGGAATTTTCGGTGCACCATTCGGGTTAACAGAGGACAATTATGAGCAGACGTTTCAAATAAACTTTCTGTCCCATTTGTACCTTGTTCTGCTACTTAAACCATTGCTGATTGTGACTCACTCGACCCGAATTATATTTGTCGCTTCAGAATCTCACAGGTTAACAAGCAAAATAAGTTAAATATGTTCATGAATATAGTACAATAACTAATGCAAAGATTTGCATATGTATATAGATTTTCAATGCTAACAAAGGAAAACTTAACGGAGGAATACCTTTCGCCAACCACTGCCAAAAATTTTACATCTTTCATGGCGTACAATGATGCAAAACTTTGCAATGTGATAATTTCAAATGAGATTAATCGCCGATGGGCTGTTCATGGTGTCACAAGTAACTCGGTTCATCCTGGGAATATGGTGTCAACTGGCCTGTCACGACAATCTTTTCTATACAAGGCCATGTTTGCTGCGGTTCGACCCTTCACAAAATCGTTGGTAATATGATTATTTGTAAAGTCAAACATTAAGTACATTTTTATTCAAGGTGATGTTTTCACTTACACTAATGAATATGAATGGTGCTTTATTAGCAACAAGCTGCAGCTACCACCGTTTGGGGGGCAACCGCTCATGAACTGAACGGTGTTGGTGGCATGTACTTGAATAACTGCTGGCTATGTGTACCGGTCAAGAAAGCTGAAGAACCGGAATTAGCCAAGCTTATATGGAACATGAGCCTGGAATTGATTGAGAGAAAAGTTGGTCCGATCCCAACCTTGCGCCGCTACGGGGGATCCGTTGATGTAGAGGATGATCAAGTTTCTGGAGCTGTTCCTGCGTCTGGGTAATGTCACCAAAAAAAGCTAATTTAATTGGAACACACTCACATTCGTCTTGATTAATAATAAAAAAAGATACAAGAAGATAATGTGAAGCCTTTATGCTTTACAGAGTAGTAGGAAAGTAGTGCTACCATACATGAATTTGTAGTTTCAATTAGAACTCAAGTTTTAAAATCTTATCTTTATCATTACATAATTCGATAGCAAATTCAACATTTTACTCCAATCCATGAAAAACAAGCAATACGGCTGACAATAATAAACATAACGTGAAATCAATAATTATAAAAATATTTAAACTGAGAGATTGAAAAATAGTGACAATAATATCATCAGAAATATATTAAAAACATATAATTATAATAAGAAATCAATTATTTAGCATATAAATTTTAAATTTCTCTCCATATCTCTTGTGATGTGACAATAGTTTCATGTGTCTGAAAAACTACTATATAAACATAGTTGGAATATAACATAATAGCAGATATATCCACGATGTTATAATGCTCATAATAACTTGACACTCGTAACGTATAATTTTTCTTGATTTAATTGTTTCACTTTTCTTGTATGAAAACTTCATTTTCATATAAACAACCTGTGTTATTTTGACTGAAACATTCGCATAAAATGAGTCTGTGTAATCTCATCATATACATGTATAATGTTGAATGAAAGTAAGTTTTAAAGTATTTTATAATATATCATTAAAGTATTTTTCATTTCAATAAAAATTGTTTTAAATATATTTTTGTTGAGTTCAAATATTGTATGCATTACCAAGTCTTAAATAGTAAGTCAATTGTACTTCCAAAAATACAGATGTATTCAGTATCTTACTTGTGAAAACCTGTGTGGGTGGGTAAAGAAAGTGTCCATTGTAAGAATGGCTGTAGTTGTATTAAACTTATAGATAAAGTTCCTTTATCAGTATTTACTTGAATAAATGTATGTATTATATTCACCAAAGAGTAAACATGCACGTTGTGATTTCCATATGCTAAAACAATAAAGTTTACTTGTGAAAGCCAAAAACACTAAACATTACGGAAGGTAAAAAAATTATTAGAAACCTATATCTTCTTGCTCGCAACATATATACCATCAATCCCATGATACCTCGAGCTTGCATAGACTTGTAATAAAGCACCTAGCTTTGTACAAGAATGAATAGTGAATGGAGTGGAAAAGCCAAAAGCTTTGCTGGAGCTTTCGCTGTAGACCTTGTGTCAATTAATACATATTAATGAAAACGGTTCTTTAATGAACATGCACGACAAGTCAAAGCGTTTACCTCTTCCAGTCCAATGGAGCCTATTTATATTTTATATTATGTTGTCATTAATTTTCTTGTATGCAATAAACTGTCATCTTTCTTCGGCACTATCAACCCACGCAATAAGTTGTATAAAAAAGCGTACCTTGAATCTTGTGATTATGTTTGCTGCTACTACTGAACAAGCAAACCTCTCTAAAATCTACATCTGAAAATAGATCAGCAAACAACAATTCTCTTTTCCAGCAACGATGTATACTATCATGTCTCATATCATGTTGATTTTAAAATATATGAAAATTCAATCTTTCACCTTCACTTGGTAAAAAAGAGCTTGTAAGTGAAGTGTTTCGTTTGTAGATTTTCTACCGTTATGGCTTATGTATAATATTATGTTGCTGTTTACACAGAAGAAAGGCTAGAAGGCTATTATTTCACTTACAAACCGCACAATGATAAATTCCTTGAAATCATCTTGGTAAAAGAAAATTTGGCAATTGGGGCAATCATGACTTTTTGGTACGTGCTCTATTGGTCTGGTCAAAGTTTCTCTTGAGATTTTCCCTATTATGCACTCCCCTACTTCATCTTTTTACAAATCCATGAGAATAAACAGTTCTTTTTTACTTTTTAAGTCGTGGTTTTCTTTTGGATGTGGTAAAAAAATCTGAAAGTTGTACACTAGTTGAGGCATGATAAAAGTATGTATTGTTTGAATCTTTATTCCCCAAGGCTTTCCTTTTATCTTTTGGTACGGTGAAAGCTAATAAGGCATGTTCTTTCACTTTCACGCAGTTAGTTAGGTTAGGATAAGCTATTTCTGGATAACACCACAAGCTATACTTTTTCTCAACTTTTAAAAGAATCGAGAATTTAGTTTTAAAGGAAATTATACCCATTGAAACATGGTTTGTATGCCTAGAAAGTAGCACACCATTCAACTTTAATGTACAAGCACAAACTTCAGAGAATCCAACCGTTCCAAATTCACGTAATCATTCAACGCAAGTCTTTTATTTCTTGATAGAACGTTGGACGACAAGAGGCGTAGTACGTAAAATTATATTGTTTAACATTTTATTTGACATAGCGGATATATTTACAAGTCAGCGCTTGCCATGCACCACCTAAATATTGTTTAATTTGCTTTCTGAGAAATCAAATGAATTAATTTGCTTTGATCTACTCCCATGAGGATTCGGTATTCACAGAATTCTACGGGGTTTGATTGCGGCCTAAAGAACTATAGTATTCAAAAGTGCCGACGTACGCTCAACTACATCTTATATCGCCAACTTGTTTTACATGTTTGACTCTGTCCATCTACCTTTGAAATTATCTTGTGTGTTTTGCATGTTGCAAAAGCATTCCATGTTTTAACTCCATTGCTAACAGCTTAAGTCAATAATTTTCCATTCCAGATTTGTAGTATATGATATGATCATCCTTTGGGACATTTTACACGTTTCATTTAATCTCCTGCATATTCGGCAGGACAAGTGTAATCAATCTTTTCGTTGAATTTGGATGTAAAAAATTGGAATGGGGTAGAACGGGACAGGGATGACAGTTCACATTCTGTGGCTACCCAGTTTGATAAATGTTTTACATTTTCTTGTAAGCATTAAGAACCAACTGTGTGTCGAAGCATCCAAAGTGAACATATTCAGGCAAGTTGAGCTGAGATGAAGTGAGGTTTTTTATTTGATAACAAAAACGAGGCGAGGAAATGCTATTTGGAAATGGACGGATGGAAACTCTAGGTTAAGCAGTTCTATTCCCGTTCACACCGTTTCCTTGTGCATACATCCATTCCCCAATTTTTCTGGTTTACCCAAAAAATGTGTGAGAACGATCATGTCCTTGGCATCAATGCCCATAAGTAAAGTCAAAAAGTCAGTGTTCCCCTTCTTTTCCTCTTGTCCTTTTTTCGACCGACAAGAGATATTAAGATTAGAGATAGAACAGAAAATGGAGTGTGGTCAAGATACACAACGCTGTACTAAATTCAAATTCCGAATGTAACAAATCCGGGGGAAAAAGAAAAGTGTATTACATTTTTTGGTTTCCATTCTTGTAGCAGTGTAGATTTTTCGTACATCATCATCGACTACATAATCTCGGTTCTTTAGTGTGTCGTATCCAATTCGATAAAACAGTCTTTGTACAACAGCTTTGCATTGAACATTTACTGTAAAGCAGAGTTGAAACCGTTGTATGCAATGATGACTTGATTTAACTGCTTCTATATTGTCAGGATAATGTCAAGTCATTAGACGATTGATAGCTTCGGGGTCAGGCCCAATTCCAGTTTCCACTGCTCCAACAATGGAATGGTCAGTTAAATACATAATGCATGCAATGAAAAAGAGAAACTTTACGAGTATTCCGTTTTTATTGCTACTGACTGAAGGGAAGGAAAGTCTAAATACGAATTTTCTTTTTGCATGTACAAATTTTCCAAAGACGTACATGAAGAAAGGCGAAATGATTCTCAATATCCATAACCGTTTTTGAGTTTGGTGAGGTA
This sequence comes from Entomobrya proxima, assembly GCA_029691765.1. NCBI lineage: Eukaryota > Metazoa > Arthropoda > Collembola > Entomobryomorpha > Entomobryidae > Entomobrya > Entomobrya proxima. The sequence goes on along the minus strand of CM056170.1, from coordinate 7,616,077 downwards.
AAAACTGGTATTATGCATAAAATATTATGAAAAATACAATAGATTTACTACCTCATATCCCTGCATTATCTATTAAAGGTTATTGTGTTACATCGAATTTAACTGTATACTGATTTAATGACATTTCTTCTTCAACTCAACCCATCCTTCAGAATAAATTGGAATCGTGTAGTTTTTCTATAATAATGGCATTACTGGAAATCTACAAAAATATCTATCGATAAGATTATTATTATGATGATCCATATCAAATAAATAATGCATGCATGCATCCGTGCATTTCAAGTCCATGATGCTCAAGGCATGGTGTATCCAACAGCCCGAAACCAAAGAGGACAGATAAAGAGAGATAGAAAAAACGATTGCTTATGTAGGGGTCGTCTCATACAAATACCATTCCATCATAAAAGTTTATTCTACAGGTTTATCCAATGGCAATGTAATAAATTGAAAAAAAAGTTTAGTAACTTTCATTTTATGGCATATTATACTAATGTGAATTACCTAGTTGGAATATCCTGTAACAGTAATAATATTATTGTTATTATTCCATGTTATGTGTATGAATCCGTAGTTGAAAAGATTCCGTTCGCTCAAGTTAACATTTCCAACGATCATATTGCTGGATCGTCTCCATTCCAAACTTCCTTTATTCAACCACTTTCCTGTAGGATAGGATAACGTACATTAGACTTCGACTTGTTCAGAAAATATTAGGGCAATTTAGAATAAAATGCCTTTCTTCCGATAATTATTGCTCCAAATCCACTAGCATTTACATTTTTCTGGCATTATGATCAAGAGGTTGGATATAATCACACCGTTCCTCGAGGGAAGAGCAAGCCACTTTTATATAGGTATGAGTATTAGTATATAATGGTGCGTTAACGGTGACCAGCATTATCGTTTTGAACAGCATGACACCTTCCCGAACGCCTTGTTATTGGTGTCAAATGTTGCACTTAAGGGTATCATGAAGTTAACTTCAGAACATTATTACGACCGTTATGGTTCAAGAAAATAGATGTGGTAATCACTTTTCAGGAGAAAATTGATATGAAAGGATGCTCATAGAGCTGAATTATTACTCAGCGGATATGTGCTAGTAAAACCATGGGATGGGAGAAATGAAAGAGCACCTTTTGACGTCAAGCGTGTAATCTTTTGAATATTCATTGGCTCCATGTAGGTGGATACTCTTTACTTTTATCGACAATCGAATGTAATGGAAGTTTGGTTATTACTTTCATAACATTCTCCATTATCCTGCCTCAAACCATCGTTTTTGATACTTGCTTGTCTATTCATATAATTCAGTGAAATGAAAAAGATCATAGCTCGTTTCTATATTATATCTACACTTCTTTCGTTTTGAGTTCCTTTGTTTAATTAATTCAATCGGTTGCATATTAATCGACTGCCTGCCAGAGTCGCTTTTTAAATTAATTAAATGGCAATGCATCACTGATCACTTTATAATCATAATTGTTAAAGAATATAATTTAGCTGCTTGCCTGCCTAGGTATAATATATAACCTAATATTCATCTATCTGCAATCTTTGTTAAAACCTTTGATCTTGGTCATTCATGAACAGACTTTCTTATTTTCACCGATGGCCAAGCTACCATATGCCGAACAAGGAGCACACATTTTTATTTTGCGAATACCCAGAAAAAGATGTTTTAATAAACTCAATCAGGATTTTTTAAATTCACTTTTAAAAGCGAAGAAAATGAACAGAAATTGTTACTGTCCCCACGAAAGAAGATGGGAAATTCTGAAAACTTGAACCTTTTCGTACTGTTCGTAGTCACGAGAAGAAAGCACCCGTCCAGGTTTCACCTCTTTGTATAATTATTATTATTTTAGATGATATAATTTCACATCCAGTTCTAACTGACTCAGCATTTGCATGCAAAGTACGCCATTAATCAGAGTGAATTCTCCGATTAATATACTCTGCTGGAAGTGTATTTTTCATCCCAACGCAGACTGCTTTCGTTCTGGTTTGCTTACCCCACAACAGAAAGTAAGGAAAACGATTTCTTAAAAGGAAAAGTATTCACTGGAAGAGTGTGTGGAGCAGATACTTTTTTGGTCATAGTAAAAACAGAGTTTGTGTGCATACCAGCAGCAGTTCATTTTCATTCCAAGTGGCAAATAGAATCCTCTTTCACTTTACATAAAAAGGCTGATATTATGTTGTGGTGTATTTATCAGTCGCCTCTGTCTCTCTCTCTCTTTGACTAAATACGACTCTGATTGCTGCTGAAACAGGTTGATAAAAAGATGAAGAAACCTGAATGCTTAAGTATATTTCTATCAACTTCATTATTACTAGCAACTTCATCAGTGCTGCTCGCCATACAGAATTAAGTAGGACAACCTTGTTGTGGTGTTTCCCCTTCATTTTATGTTATAATAGAATGATATGCATATTAAGTCTAGAGAAAGTGGAAAGGAAGGGGGAAAGCGAGAAAGGAAACAACCAGGATTTCCTTAAGAGTGCATCTGCATTTTCCCCATTCACCATTCAAATGACTTCATAATTGTTTCTGGTGTAATCACAAGTGTAGCATTAAGTATTACACGAATACTGTGTTTTGCTCGGTTGAACTTACAAATCTGAACTTCGTGAAATCAGAATATCGGAGAGACGGGAACGGGTTGACAATCTCGCTACCGCACGCTCCCCGGGAGCAGCATCGCGTTGTTACCATTACCCGTTCTGGTTTCACGTCTCTTTGGCTTAATACAAACTTAAGTTTCTCTGGTTCCCCTCAACTTGTTTCTCTTTAATGCATTAATATTTGTAATGTGCACCGTCATTCTCTGTACCATGAAACACATAGTTTTTACAGTTGAGAACAACACAGATAGTATTGCTCTCTGTTTTTAATGTTTAATAATCAAGCAATCTTTGAGGTTGATTGAGATTACGGAAACACGTTTTACAAAAAGTCAAGCCGGAAAACCGGATCATTTTTCCCTTTTCATCCTGAATTAAGGAGACGATGTCACGATCATGACTATGACAAGTTTTCCAGTCGTATTCCAAATGAAAAAGCATACACACTTAAAGCATAAAGTGTAACAAATATTCATTCATGTTATCTTGCTGTAGCATTCCCTCCAATCAGTTTTCTAATGAACTAGCAAACTTATTCTTGATCTTTAAATTATTTTTTAGGTTCAAGGGGAAATGGAAATCAAATCAACTGCTTTTAAATTTGAGAAATCATGTATTTATCATAAAATTAATTTGATATAAACTGGGATTTTCAGTGTTTAAGAAGAATTTGCTGTACGTTTGAATATTTTAAGTTTGAGCTACGACTATGAGATGGCCCATAGATCAATGTACATATCTGCATTGATTTCTACATACAGTGTGAAAGATAAGATTGCATATTGTCGTGCCACAACACATGTGAAAGTTCACCATGTTTAAAGATGATTTACATTCAAACTTTTAAAACTGTCATTTACAGCACATGTACTTTCTTTCAACAAAGTACACTAGTATCATGGTCGCAACGACGCCCCCTTCAATATTTTTTCCACGAGAGTAGGTTACAAGTGCATGATCAACACTTCAAAAGACCTTGATTTCAGAATTTTATTGTCTCGCTTCAGTTACAATACAAATAAGGGTAAAAGCAAAGAATTCATTAGCATATGATACGGCAGGAGGGAACAAGATCAGAGAACGAATTTTCCCCGAACCTACAAACAACGCATCAATTAAGGTAAAAGCGTGTATATAAAGTTGCGCTTTACAAAGAATTACTCCATAATTTTCATCTTACCTCCATTATTACTGTCATCGGAAATAAAAGAAGATAGAGATCATCATTTCCCAACAACTTTGTAAAAATATAATTGTAATCTATAACCAAAGGAAGTGCGAATGTTCCCAGCGATATATTATCATCATCATTAATAGATTACATTATTATCTAAGAGGCTTGCAGAGATTCTTGCCTGCTTTAGAACTTCTATGCTCAGTCCAGTTGCTCTTAAATTGTAGCAATATTATTCCAAAGACAATCTCCAAATTGATACAAACCTGCACTTACGTTATTCCTGTATCTTTTCTGGATGAAATTGTCAAATCATACTTCGGTATATTAGTATGCGGTACTTGTTTCAGGCACAACGCTGGACGTTTGAAAATAAATATTAGAGCACTTTGATATCAGAAATAGTCATGTATCCTCTCTTTATCGAATAATAAAACGATGGAAATATCATGAATCATGAGCAAACGAGGAATTAATGTTTACTTGAGGAAAGAAAGCGCAAGCATGGAAGAACCCTTACCCCACAAGATTTTGTTTAATTTATTGTTTTTTTGTGTAGCAACAGTAGCCTACAAATTAAATTTAACATAGTTTCACACTTAGCCAATTTTAGCAATATGAAACCATAATGTTCTAAATAACTCTTTAAAACTTTTTAAAATTGTAAAGTTGTCATGTGGATAAGTTGGCGTTTTTTGTTCATTTTAACTTAAACAGGAATTTGAAAACAACCTAGGTGCCCTTTTATGTTATAGCATCAGCAAGTTGCACTACTACAACATAATTTGCTCGAGAAGTAATATCTGGAAGAAAGTTTCATGTAAACTTTTTATTTCCTATTTGTTGTGTGACAACACAAGTTTCGGTTGAAAAACTGAAGAGAAGGAAATGAGAAAGATTGCACAGTAGTAAACAGTGTATCAGATGAACGTTAAATGGGGACAGTAAAAGACCATAACAGAAAAGAAGATGAGACGACCCATCTAAGCCAAAAAGTGAGATGATATGGAACTACAGATAGATGCTTTCCCTCTCGTAGAAATTTTACTCCGTACTCTTATGCTCACTTGCAAGATTTGGGGGTGTTTTTGGTCACAAAAATAAATATACATAGGTATGTATATTGGTACAGATTTCCAACATCGTATCTGGCAATACGAGAAAAAAAAGTATGAAACACGTATCGGGATGGAAGTAGGAAGTAAGATGATGGTGTAGTTGCAACCAGCATCAAATATATCATCAGATCGAATGTTGGTCATAAATTGGCCCAAAGTTGAAGGGTGCGAGGGGTTTGATACAGTTTATCGAGAAATCCGGCCCGAACGGTTTCTTCCGTCATTTTATAAATAATATATGTGTACCGTTGAACGCATTGACAATATTATTATGAATTGTCCCAAAGGAAAGTTTACCATTTTGATGCTGACGCTCAATCTATTTGTATTTTCTGTAAAGAATTTAGTTGTGTATCCTGAAATGCTTGTTATGATCCAACAGTAGATGTACATGTTAGATATTTTCTCTCACGTAATTTTAAAAATTAAATTGATAAATACTTGAATAGTATAAATCGAAATGGAACTGGGAGGTCATAGTTCTTTTTTCAACTCTAGGCAAAATAGTTTTAAATTGTTAAGTGTGGAAAATCCTAACAATCACGTGTTGCTTTCCCCCGTTTTCCCTTTATATATCCTTTCACTTTTTGTAAATTTGTATTCTAAACACAGACTACCATTATTTGTTGGAATGGTCATTACTTTCCCATATGTGAAGAAGAGTTGATATTTTCATCTCATGACTGCCTTATCACACTTTCCCTTTTAAATCACAAGGCATTCAAGAGTAAATTATCTGGTGCACGAATCAGCAAATCAAACTACATTTTTAGTGTACACATCTTCGAATGGTTCCCACAAATCTAGCATGTGCATTGTACGTTTTCATAGATTTCCAGCGGGTTTTAAGAACAAACTTTAAAAAGCGCAGCTGTATGTGGAACCGGTTTCCGTGTATGCATTCCGTATTTAATAAAACGCACGTGAGCGGAACAATAAAATTACGCGTGAACTTCAAAGAAACATGAATGAAGTGTGTATGATTCATCCATTCTTTTCCTGACAATTCTTGGGAAAAGTACCCCTTTCAAATTTTCATGCTACTTTATGATGATCGCACACACATGTATTTGCTCAAATCACTTTTTCCTATTTTAAAATGAACTGATATACGATAATAGATCTACGGGCGATAAAAGTGCGATGAAGGAGACAAATTTGATCATGATCACTTTAACACAAGAAGATTCCGTTGTAAGCACGGAAGCCTCTTATGACGGGCGGACTACACTTTGATTCCTTATACTCATTTTCCATGTTACAATGTTGCATACAAATTCCTCCATCTGTCACACTAGACTTGAGGTTTACATAATTTAACATTCAGGATTCACACACATTTCAACCTACAACAAAGTATGTTTCCATTTTAACGCCCATTTTGAATTCGCGTCAGATGGAAAACATTTCTCCTTTGATTTTTATTGTCCTGCTCTATAGACTGAAAATCAACTTGGCTTTTACGACAAGAGGTCACTTTTCATCAAATAGGGTTCTAATCGAGCGGTCAACATTTTTCCGCTGCTTCCCCTGTGCATTTTCCAATGAACATACTTTTTACTTTTTCGGTACGCTTACACCAGATTGAACACAAAACCAAACGTTGGTAACAAAAAAAAGTGAACAGTTCTTTTGCAACTCCCTAGAGCTTTTTTAAAGAACACGAAACGTACGGCATCGTATTTTTTACTTTATGTACACATAGTAGAGCATTCAACTGATCAGTTTTTTATCCCGTTTTCCGGTAACAAGGTCCCATTTATTGAGATCACATAAAAAAGCAGAGGAGGGTGCAAGAAAGCTCTTCGTTTTTGCGGAATATTGGAATGACCATGAACAGTATAAACGGGAAACATCCAGCTTACAGTTTTCTTATCAAGTATTTCTTTTTGTTGGGTAGTCTAGGTTGATTGTTTGGTCGCTGGGTGTAGTAAATTTTATAAAATGCTTTGGGAGAATCCGAAGCCGAGGAAATGCCCAGGCATTGCATTGGTTTTTATAAATTATGTTCAAAAGAAAGAACGCTCCCTGCAGACTTCACAGCATCACTCTACTCTTCGCAGATTGTGTACCCCTACAATCATGAACATCGTTTGTTTGTACACATAGATAATTCATGTAAGTAACGGTGATCATGATTATGATGGTGGTATTTGATCTCATTCTAGGTGCAAACAAAATATTATTTCTTTTGTATGATAAAAATATATAATGTATATACGTGGACGTCCAAAGAAGGATAAGTATTCCTATTTTGAGATTGCAATAGGTGTAATATTTGCCAACATAAGCCATTACCATTTGACATTATCATTCAAAATTACCATTTATACTTTTTACATTTTAGAATAGGTAATTCTATTATTATTGAAAATATTGCATTGGTACTTATAGGTATTTACAGATAAGAAAGACATTCCTTCTAATCGCTCTTTCAGCTTTTTCTGTCCAAAAATACTACGTGTTTTACTTGTTATTTTGCTAACACATATTAACAGTCTGATGGCCCTCGTGTTTAATGTTGTTGGCTTGTTTAAAAACATTGGAGTAAAAGCGTTTAATTAAGTTTTTGCCTGGAGTAAGTCAATGGAAAATAAAACATTTTCTGATTATTAAGTAAAAATACTTACTATAAATACAATCGTCCACATTACATAAATTAACATTTTGGTGTCCATTTATATTTATTATCGAAAACTATTTTTTGTCAGTTACTCTTGTCGTGAACAATCGCAGGCAACGAGTATTGAAGTTAGTTGAAAGTTGTAAGCCAACAAACTACTTTGTCCAAGCGTCGTCGTCAGAGAAAAAAGCTTATCCGCCTTTGAAATGAATACGCATTATGTAGATTTCAGTACCGGCACAATGGATCAATGGGCACGTCACAAAAGGCGAGGATTGATGAGATCTTTTATTTATTTCGAAGACATCCTGACCTGTCAAACTCAATGGACTGTGAATAAGCAAGAACAGGATGTGAAGCCACTATAGATTACTCAAAAAGTGTTCGGTCAGAACGAGAGAGAAAGTTGTGGATCCTATATCATGTTTTGTATACGTTTATAAACCCTTTATCGCCCTCCAAAAACTTTCACGGGTGCATGTAAAAGGGGAAATTCTTTTTTGCAATGGAAAATGAAACCAGAGTGATTCGTTGTGGCTATCCATACAGACAGACAATAAGCCGACAGTAGGCAGCAACCCTTGTACGACCACGAACAAAGAGAAACACTGTACTGCATAAGGCCATTGTTATGTAATAAGCGTGATGCATTGCATTCACAATGACTTTCCTTCCGAAAATGTAGCAAAGTCTACGTCAAATATTAGGTATATCCTATACCTTACGTAAGAAGCAAACTTTTTGTGAAACTTGGACATGTCCGTGTAACTGTATCACAATACAATGCATGGAATCAAAGGAAAAAGTTAAGGTCACTTTCATCGGTTCTCCTGGACAACAGATCAGTTGTGCATTGAATAGTAGTTTCATCCGTTCAAAGATGATTAGTCCTGTTGGAGGACAATGCAGGAAAAGCAACAAAAGAATATGTATGCTTTTGTATTTGGAAGAACGTGATTAGTTGCTAGTACCGATACTGTAGCCGAAAGTAAACTCCAAACAAGCTCTTTGTTCGAACAGAATTTTTAATCCAAATTCCATTTGCTGTTACTACAGAAAATTTACTCTAGACTTTTTAAAGTCATACGCTTACGCTGGTTTTGATTAGTTATCGATTTGATCATATAAAATTTAAATATGACACATGTTTGAAGCTCTTGTTGACACTTTTTGGACTTCATGTAAGCAATACCCAGTTGGGAGTCAAAAGAGTCTGAATTCTGAAGTGAATAGGCAACAGCTAGCCACCGCATAACTGGGTGTAAATACCTACCAGCTCTTCAAACATCTCTGGACACAACCGTAGAGGGGCACCCACCCCACGATACTTGTGTACGTGATGGCATTAATGATAAGAGATTACATGTGCCATTACAAGCGATTTAGAGTGAAGATATCAACTGGACTAACTGGACGAACACGCATAAGGATAAGAACAAAGAAGGTAGATATTTATACGCAAAGAAAGAAACCACATCTTGTCATTCTTAAATGTATAGTATCGTGGACGATGTGGTCACTCCATGAAATGATCATGTGAGGCTACATCATGCACTTTATATGGAGTCTATATACGATGGAGACATGCCATTCTATTTTTTCTAAATGATGTAAAAGTTTATATTAGGTCGGGGTATTACTATTACAGCATAATCTCAAGTGAATATCATAAAAGGGGGAAAACTCCATTTGTGTCACAAAACGTCCCAAATAAAGGCTTAACCCGGAACTTATGTCTGATACTTTTCTCAGTTCCTGGAGCAGCATCTACAATCTACATCTTCACAGATTCTGCTACATTTTACGACTGAGCATGGAGCGTTGCGTACACAATTTCTTTAAAGCAAGAAGAGAACATTTCAAATCCAAAAATATCCGGATAAAGATCAAATATATAGAATGATGTATGCAATATCATGCACTTAGAATAGATGCTTTACATAATATGACATATCTGCTCCCAAAATTTGAAAACGGAGAAAAAGGGAAAAACTTGTATGAAAGGGTTTGGAGTTAGCATGGTTAGCCCAATTGATTTTACGAGCATGATAGGGGAAAGCTGAGAGATGAGAAAAACGATTTAAGTAAGAAATAAACTTTCACGATGAACTACAATGTCACTAATACTGTTTTATATTTTTCACAATTCGGCTTTAAATCAGTGTGCGTATTACAGTTTCAGCCAGAAAAAAACTTGTAGCGGAGAATCAAGAAAGGAAATTGACGAACTGTAATACTGTACTTGTACTATACACTAAAAATTCAACCATGCGTTGGGCATGTTTCCCCAAAAAAGGCGTTCGAAAAGTCTAATCCTTTTAATTCAATTTTTCGTCACATACCATGGAACATGTAAGAGCATAAAAGGGTTCAAACAGGTTTAGCATATTTAGTTGTAGCTTCTATGTTTTTAAAGTTTAAAAATTTCGGAGAACAACCAACATAATTAGAATGCTAATAATAATGCAGGAAATAAGTAAATGTGTACATAAAAAATACGTCGAGAGAATGAGTAGAATGAATTAATAAGATACTGGACAGGGCTCTATAAAATGTTTTAAAAGAAAGGCATTCCATCGTTTGCGTAAAGCTTTACAAATTGGGTAAAAATGGAAATAAACACCGTGTTGTATAAATAACTGCATACTTATATTATGCAGTATGTCCTGACTGTTGACTACTAGAAAGGATGTTATATAATGATCCGAATCTTCCGAATATAACCAAATAATGCAGGGTGATACCCCAACTTTTTATGCTTTTTTTAGAAATTTTGTATAGAATTGACAATAAAACACATTCACCGAGAATGAAGGAAATTTATGGATTTTTCGAATGATTATTGAAAGTTGGATAATTTGGGGAAAATGTCAGTTTGGGTAAACTCTTGTTGGGCTTGTAAATGTGGCGAAGACCATTAAGAGCAAATGGCGTTCTTGATCATTGGATTTTTTATGAATGGACAATGGTCTTTTAGGAGAAGCACAAGGTATAAACTACTGTTCTTTCCTCATTTAAATATAAAAGCAAGCTGCAAACTATCTCTTTCGAAACTCAAATTCTACAATTCAGTTTGCTGGATCATTCACTGAAAGAACTTCGATGGAAATACGAATAGTGACAATGAAAACGGAACCATCAAGGATATGTTGGGCAATGTATTGGGCCAGTCCACTGGAATGGCCCTTTTCCTGAACCATTTTCCAGAGGAAAGTTCTAAGCATGCTACACGCATATAATTAAATTGTAGAATGTGTCCTTTTCATGTTTCATACATAGAGGCTCACTCCCTAATATCCTTTTTTATTAAATACGCAGATACTTCTTAGTTTTCTAATCCGGCTGTTCGTAGGTTTGCAGATACGGATTTTTATCTTAAATTGCTAAACTGATATCCACCACACTTGCCATACATAATTTTGCCGCCTTCATTTCTTAGCCCCGAACATGAGGAAATTAATTAATAGTTTACCATGGTATTTTTAAACCAGGCATGGGTGAAAGTTGTGTTTTAAAAAAATTTAGATATTTATTCTCAAGCGATTTTGATTGGTATACATTCAAGCATTTTTAGCAGGGAGCGTTTTTAATGGTTTGCCATAGACTGGTTATATTTTATGTTTGCAATTATTTAACAAACCAATAACCTACTACATACATAAATACTTGCGCTATTTGGATTAAAGATAAAGTTCATATGTCGGATTCAAAGTTTATGCATTTTAATTAAGAAATACTAAAATGTATCTTACTATTAATCTATTGAAAGTGATGACACTCAGCAATGCCCGTGAGTTGTTCCACATTGATTGTAATGTATATATTTTATATTCGCTAAAACAATTTCCTGATGGTATAAATAAAGCAAAACAAACCATGCATGTTCAAACAATCACGCAGAAATTCTTAGTTGTGTCATGCATGAACGGGTACGCAACAAATTGTCATAAAGTATAATGCGTTCAATGGTTCAAGTAAAACGATTTGTGCAGATGATGAGCAACAGGGAAAGGAAAACCTTAATAGTTTACTTTATGATTATTATACTTTGCCATATTGATGCTTTTTTGTTGGCGGAAATGAGGCAAATTTTCGACAAACCCAATAAATATAGAACAATTTTATTACATGTGATACAGTTAGATAGGCCAAAAAAGGGAGAAATAAAAATGCAATGTGAGTGCTAGTAGATGCTTACCCTAAGGTACCATTGGGTATTTTGTGATCTTCTTTTTTCATCTTTAGCTATTGAGGGGTAATACTTTGGAATATGTTCGAGTAAGTAGATGAATCGTAAACTTGTTTGTAAGTAAAATGTGTTTACTGAATGCATTCATGTGTGTGTTATTTTTGTGTTGTGTTGCGTAAAATGTGAGCACCCGTGTATTGGAACACATGAAGATTTAGTAGCCAAGTATTAAATACAATATAAAATTACTACCAACTTATTACATTTATTAGTGAAAGTATCAAAGTGTTAGACAAATGAAACTGTGGCAACAAATAAGTGCTCTGGATCGAAAGTTTAATTCTGTTGCATTCAGATTTAGAACAATCCATAATATATTTGTCCGAAAAAGGAGTAATTCGTGTCACTGTAGTTTTGGACACTTGCACATTATGAATGTTCGAATCTAGAGTTGTTTGTAATTTCATCTTTGCCGTTGACTTACTTTCGACTAAAATGGTTCTATGCTTGTTCATATCTGCGCGAATCCACATAAAATCAATTGCATTTTTTCTCTACTTCATTTGGTATTTCGCCAAAATTTCTTCCCTTTCTGCGTGATACATGTGTGAAAACAAAAATCCCCACAATGATGATACTACCTACTTTTAGTATTGGAAGCTTACATATTATTGGCATTGGAACTAAAACGAATGAGAGTGTTATTGGGTCGTTGTGTGCACTCTTCATATATCCAAAGAAATCAAGATGTCCTTTTTAATTTGGAACTGGGAACATATTAATTTGTTTGTATTTGATTTGGACGATGATGTTATGTTATGATTACGAAAGCTTAAGCTCCGGGTTTGTCTCTGAAGGATAGGAGATGGTGGTGGTTTTGAGTTTGTTGTTTCATTTTTCTTATAGAGTTTCAGTGCAGACGGGAGAAAGTACCGAAAAGAATATTTGGAAATCACAGATGGATATTACTGTTTCCTTTATTGGTTGGTGTGAGCATCAGAGTTAGAGGTATATTACATGTATGCTTTGGTTAGGTAGTTCTGATATATATTTGTTGACATCCCTCTACAGAACATGTTTTGTTGTTGTTGTCTGCAATAAAGCTACGCAATTGCATATCGAAGAAATGAGATCCAAGCTTGATAAAAAAAATCGACCCTATTTAATATACAGTGTTTATAAGTGTTTGATAACATTTGTCATTTTGTTTGTCGTACGCTGCACGCCAGTTGCACTGTGCCCCGTTTATCTCATTGATGAAACATCATCGTGGTCATATGAAGAATCAGAACAATGTCATATTGCTCAAAGCAATATCATTATCAAACTATAATACACAAATTGTTTTCACCAAAAATAGAAATAGCCGATGCAATGTTTAAAGTTTCAGGTAATTTTTTAGACAACACACTTTAAATATTTAAGAGCATATCATCCCTACAGCAATTGTTGTGTCAGGTGGATTCCCTCCCCAGCAGCAAACAATAAAAGCATTCATTTGTAATTCATTTTTTATTTCCTATCAAATATATAGCTCGTAAAGGTTATTAACGACCTCTAAAGATCAATGATACCACAAGAAAAATCTATTTCAACTACTACCATTACTCCATTTATGTTTGCAAAGCCCAATAAAACCGCAGTTTTCCTTTCAAACATGAGCACCTATAAATAACTTGATGCACACCAGGTCGCAAAGTTGTCGACATTTTATCCCTACTATTTTTCCTCTTCACTATTGCTTATAATATGTGTCACTTGTTCCCGTGTCGAAACAAATAATAGCCAACATCTATTATTCCTCGCACTATAAAATTTATCATAAGAAAAGCATGCACTCGTTCCGTTGCTCAATAACTCATTCAAAGATTATAACCCTTCATCATATACATATATGGTCTCTTCAATAACTAATGTTTTCTGAGGAGACAGATTTTAGATTTAGATTTTCATGTGCTTCAGGTCAGTAGTCAGTTAGTAAGTGGTACATTTATGCTGATTTCAAGACATAAATTACGCCCTACATCTGCGTGCACATTTTGTCCTCAACTTATAAACATAATACTAGCTTGTTTAAGTTGTACATGTGCATTATTTTTATTACTTTACGCAAGTTTTTTGTATATTTTTATCGCTATTATTACGACTTTTGCTCATGGAGTTTTAGGCACGTTCGCACAATAACTGAAACACAAAGTTCCAAAGTAATGCGTGAAACCCTGAAGGATTTTGTATTTTTTGAGATAAGTAGCAAAATCACTTTGCGACATTTATTCTTCTGAATATGAAATTGGCTATATTGGTTTCTTTTGTGGTTTACTTGCTCTCTAAACTAAAAGTTCAAAACGCTTGGATTTACACAATTGGCAACTAGCAACACGGAAATGACAAAGACTAGTTGCAATAAACAGAGGCTGCCTGCAATGACACAAAAAAATGTGTTTGGAAGATAAATCGACGCTAGACTTGGGGTCATTTTTCATAACACTTTTAGTCTAAAAAATAAAAGCATTGTTTTCCAAGTTGCTTTTGCCTTCTTACCAAACTATAAAATGTATTTACATTCATTTTAGCTACTTATGCAGTATGCATACATTTTTCTATAATATTATAAGCCTACCAAGCTAACCAATTTCATGAACCAACTACCAATACCAACTCCGCGTTTTATTATTATGCAGAGTTATGTGTGCAGTGCACTGATATCTATGCAATTGATCTTTTTTCTGTATACAATAAACATTCATCTTTTTCCCTTCCAAGTAAATATATTTTTTCTTCACTAAACCACAGAACAAGTTGCTTATGGATCTTGCTTGACTGCAGAGCTAGAATGTAAGCTGTAAGCACGAAAATGAAAGAGGCAAAATAGCATAATGCGTTCAAACAACAAAGAAAAGTGTTGTTTTCCATGTCGGATGTTGTCCATATAAGCATTACATGAAGTAATTTTTCTGGATCGAGAAAACGAGATCAGCATCAAATTTTCCAGCTGTTTGCTTATCAGAAGAAATATTTTTCTACTACGCACTACTCTTATTTAACACATACATGATCCTTTTTCTTTGGTGATAGAGGGAAAGAGTGGAGAAATGAAGAATTGTATTTTTACAAATTGTAATGCTGTCGCAGATTCACTCTTTACGTTTTCTCTTCATTTTATCTACTCTTTCTTTTTATAAGGGTGTTTTCTTCGAATAACATGTAGTATGTAATGGATGAAGCATAAACTCCTCAAAGTATATAGATATTATTGTGCATTTATGTAGTAAGAGAACAAAAAGAGTTTTTACCATTTCCGTTGAATTTTATTTAACATTGCCACCGCCACCACGATCACTAACCACTGCAGTAGCTAGTCATGGAATTTAGATTGAAGTAGCAGCGTAGAATCCCGATTTACTCAATTCCTCCCCTTCCTTACCTCATTTTTGTTGTTAAAGGGCAAATTCTTTGAGAAAAATAACTATCATTGTCTACTGCAGAGGGATTTTTTTGGCAAGCTACAAACTTTTAAAAAAGACACTGGCTGTAAGTGGGTAAACTTTTAGTTGGAACAATAACACACTATTGAGACATAGAACACATCTCCAATATTATTACTATAAGCATTGACATTGGCAGGTAATTCGGGACGCAAAACAGAGATACGTGTGTTGTGTACCCACATAAATTCAAGTATAAATTTTGTACCCCTCTCCACCCCTAAACACATGATTTCACACAGCTCAAAATAAAGTAAAACATTGTAAAGCTTTGTATTTTCCACCGTACTTCTCGAAAGTGTGTGAGGAATTCTAATGAGCTTCATACATTTTTTTATTGATTGTGGGCTAGCCGAAGAGACTACCAGTATATTAGATGCAATATTGTGTGAGTGTGAGCAATCTTGTACTACATTTTCCTTTTTAGATATGTTTGCTGTCGCTCCCTATCATTGTTTATTTGGGTTATGACAAATTTTGTTGTGATATTATCTTCTGTTTGGAGTCTTCGGAAGAGAATTTATTCATGGTGGTGATAATAATTCACTTTCACTTCGTGTTCACTTATTTTGGTGAACAAAGTGGATAAGCTCCTATAGCATGTTCTTTCTTTCATTTTGGCCTACTGTAAATATTTGCCAAGTTGTCAACTTTTATTTAATACCAAAAGTTTAACAGCATTGTCGATAGATTTGGAATATTAAAGATGTCATGTTCTTTTGTAGAATATATGTGGGGCCGCCGCCACAAAACAGAGTAAATTATTTTTAACAAATACAATGTATGGAAACACCGAGCTGGAGCACATGCAATTTGAGATGCATTTACTGTTACAATGTGTGAACGTGAGACAAATCAGCGATAAATAAAAGGGAACGTAACAATTCATTCATTGACGATTGAAATAGTAGCGTGTATGCTGGTATGTATTGTTCAGTCAGACATGAAGCATTGTATTTTCTTTGTCCGTTTTCACTGACAATCGTTTGATTTACCAAGATGATAAAGCACGAAGTCATGAGTAGGGGAGCAACGTGAGAGATGCTTTGTGTGCCCCAAGAAGGACTTTATGGACCACAATTTCAGGGGCAAAAATAATAGAATGCTGTGCCATATAGCTCACACATCCTTGTCTTATGTGTTTTGGAAGAGAAAGAGATTCAACTTCTCTTTTTGTCCATCACATCATCGCTTTGTGATCATCATCAACATCTTGGCTGGCATGATTTTTGCTGCCAAAAAATCTGTCAACACGGAACAAAGCTACTTTCACATGTACTTCAACCGCTACCTCCACCGACATCTGGAAAACTGAACGAGGAAAGAGATCGAAGGAAAAAAGTAAGGAGGATATACAAAGTGCATGTTCCTTTATGAGTGTTATTCATTCAAAAGCTTGTTTGTAGTAATGAAGCACACATTGGCATTGATAGACTAGGATGTGGTGTTGATGCTCAGGCTTGTCCCGACATGAGTTTGTTGCAACGATGATGATGACAATGTGAGTAAGTAGCGGTCGTAAAAATATGAAGTGTGCTTAGACATGTATGATTCTCGTGTGGGACAACAGGATTTGCCGAGTAGCAGTAGCAACAATGTTTTACCTGATGATGGATGATGAAATGAACGTGCTTAATGAACTAAATTGCCAATTTGTGGGATTTAATGGAGAAAACTAGCGGGGACGCCAATATAGCGTGACGCTTTAACTTGTATGCATAACTCTGCTATGATTATATGCTTCACCGTGCCGTGGAAGGACATACGGAATGCATTTTTGCAAATCTTGTTATGTACATGGTTATATATATTTCAAAAGCATAAGGGTAAAATAAAAGTGCAAAAGTCCACACACTGAATGCGGTGGCACGAGTATTTGTCAAATAAAAAGTATCACTTTTCGATGTACAAATTCATTGTGATAATGTCCAAAAAATAACATGCATTGCACATATGATTTTTCCGGTCATCTAATCTTTATTACAATTTATTGCATCCTGTGCTGCCAGAAAATAAAGACCTGCATTTAATATCAAATTGAAACATGTTAACCATCCCATTTTATCATTCCACTGTGTGCACGATTAAAATTTTTTGATGTTGTTACTATCTGGTATTGACCGAGTTCAGTTCAGCTGGAGCAGCGCAACAGATAACACCATTTTATCGGTGCACCAAGATGACACATGACCACATGGTAATATGATGCATAACTATAGGGTTCATTTAAACAAAATTTTGCAAAGGTAAGCAAGATTTAATGAGTATATTTTGGACCAGAATAACGCGTGGAAACCATGTTTTATGGAATATTTTTGATTTCAATAATCACTTTTTATTTTTGCGAGAAAAAAGGTTAGGTATAATTTTATTACTGAATGAACATCCTTATTCGTGCATATTTACATTCAATTCAAATTCAAACCGTAATTTATATATGTACAGTAATAGGTATAGTATTGATAACTACAATCATTCGAATTGACATTAAAGTTGGTAATAATAAAGTCTTATTCTAACACTTTTAGTACAATGTGTTCATTATAATAGGAGTAGGATAAGTTACAATTTTCAGTATCACACAAGAGGAAAACTAAACCAGTTTATAGTAACTTAGACTCAGGGAAGCCTTACCCTCTCAACACTAGTGCCATATACTGAAATACAAATTTTTCACATAAAATAACATATTTTTATGTTTTAAAATAAGATTTGTCCCTAGTGTCTAAATTAAGAAATCTATCTTTCAAACATGCTAAAACCATGCATTTTATACATTTGTATTAACATTTGCATTTTAAGGTTTCCGTGGATAACTTTCCAGACTGAGAAATATACATTCTACCAAATAAAAATCTTTGATGAAATAATGAGAAAATGTGTCGGTGGGTTTGAGTGAGACGTACTTTTCTTTTATTTTTACAATAAAGTTGCATGTTGGCATGTTTGCTTCCAAGTTAATCCTACTAATGACACAAATTCACTAGCAGGTACGTAGTACATAATAGGTTTTTAGAGGAAGTACAAAAATTGTTTATCATTATGGATGTAAATAACATAATGTTTATGAAGATTTCGTTAATACAATTTACTGAATGTGAACCGTTCATCATTGATTTGTTACTGATAATAATATAATTTGCTTATAGCACAGTCAGCAAGATTAATTGTTATTGGTAAATAAGCATCATATATTTAAATAGCATACAACTAGTACCCTTTGGTTTGGATTTCATTTTTACAAGCTTACGCCCAAGGCGTAACACATTTACAGGTAGAAGGTAAAGCTTTTATTTAAACATCTTTTATTACCAATATTTAGACATTACACGTGTCGTAGTAATCTACTATAAACAATCTAAGCTTGTAAACAAAATTATGCTAAACATATTATACAATACAGTATTTCTTTAATTACATTAAGACAGTTACATATTTACTATATTGATTCATCACAATAAAGAGCAGATCATGGCTACTTGGCTACCTCTAAATTCGAAACATTTAACACTTTCTGTGCGCTAAAACATTTAGCATTTACCTATCTGACTGTCAATATTATTTCCCTCAATACGCTATACTATGAATAACCTTTCCAGTAAAACTTACAACCTAAAATTATTATAACACGCATCTGTAGATTAAGTTAGGTTCTCTAACTGCATCTAATATTTCATATTTTCTATGACCATTGACTTTTTTGTCTTACAGAACCAATGTTTTGTTTTTGTAAGTCTGTAAGTGTCAGTAAAGGTTAAAAAATACTCTAGATAAGAAACTTCACTCCTACACTATTATATCAGACGAGTCTTAAAATTGCACGTCTTCAAACTTTCCACTTCGTTTTCAAAGTATGCTACCTACTTATAATATTAGAATGCCCCAAATCAATATATACCTACAACCTAGATATTAGTAGTACATCAAGTATGTTGTTGTGATGAACTTTTAAAGCAAAATTATGCTAGTTCATCCTTAACTATGTGGGTTTGCTTGGTCCAAAAGCGAATAATAAGCTGAATGAATGAATGAAATATGAGTAAAACATGAGTAGTGCCTTTTAACTTGATAATTATGATAAAACAAGCAGCTGTCTGTTGTATTAAAAAGCAATGCAAACGCGCCTATTTGGAAGTCGAGCTGTAGCAAACCGTAGTGTCAGTAACTTAACTTTCAGTAAAAATAGCTCACTCCATCTGTTTACATGTTACAAGGAGCCAGAAAATGAGAAAGCATGCCATTTGTTTCTATTTTATTATTTTATTTTGCTTTATGAACATAAACTGTAAAACTTGCTATGATTAAGTTTGGGATTTTGCAGCTCAAGAGGCTTGACTTGACCTAACCTGTACCAGAGAATTCTAGCCATAAGGAACTTTATCTTATATTTTCCTTACAAGTTTAATTTTTAAAACCATACATTAAGCCTATATGGTACAATATAGCTATATACATGCATTGAACAAGAATACTTTGTGCTGTAAAGATCATATTTTGATGTCTAGTCCGTAAAAAGATGATTTTTATGCACTATACTATAAGTGAAAATTTTAGCTCCTCTTAATTATCTCCGCATTTTTGCGTGTGCAAGTTCACCACTTCTGTGAATGAAGAAGGATATCTTAATAATGTACACATTACGCACATTTGCTACTAGTTTACCTATAAAAGTTATATCTATAACCGATAATAGTAGTGGAACTAGTGCCGTGCCCATGAATCTGGACCAAAAGCCCGGGATTGCTGCGTTGGCACAAGTCAGATGCATCAAGTGTACTTATTCAGCAGTTCACTTATCGGTCACATACAAAAAAGGTGAATGAAACCATCTCTCGATTTCTGCTTACTACTGTTTATTTACTTCCCCTTTTGCGTACGTCGTGGGTTTTTGTGTGTAGTGGTGGCACACGTACGTACGTACTTGCATGCATGAAAGGGAAAAAACACCATACAGGGGAAAGTGAATCTGGCTTTATTTCTAGTTATAAACTAAGGCTAAATTCGCTACTATTTTACATTATGGTACAAATGGCATATTTTTCTGGAGTTTTTAAAATGGCAAATCTATTTTTTTCCTTCTCTAACTTAACCCTGCTTTTTACAGGCAAGCTACAGATATTTGATTTTGAGCGTCTTATGAACAAGGATAGTTAAATGTAATAATGAATTTTCATGTAAGTCATGTAACTAAAAATTAATGAATTTAAATTGATAAGATCTTACGTTCCGAGAAATGATCATGCTTTTGTTATTACGTCGCTTATATGTTTTTTATTGCAGCGGAGAAGGTGTGGAAAGAGTTTATAAAATGTCGCAACCTCACCCCGCTTCTCGGATGTCAGTAGTACGCGGAGTCAGGTGAACTGGTGGTGCTAGTTTCCGCAGAATAGATACCGTTGTTAGCATTGTTGTTGTTATTGTTGGTACTTGTAGCAGGAACGTTAATACTCGGCAGTGGACCATGCTGGTGCTGATTGGCGGAAAGCTGACCATGTAGATGAGATGAGCTCAACCCATTGTTGGATGCATGAATAGGTCCATTATGGTTATTACCTGCAGCCGCACTCGCAGGGTTATTACTATTGCCGTTCCCATTTGCTCCTCCAACAGCAGCCGCAAGATCAAGTTGAAAGCGTCTATGCAGTTCCGTAGCTTTGGATTTCCACATGTCTCGCTCCTGAATCAGCTTAGAAATTTCCTTCTGTAGCTTTTTGTTCTGATCCTCCAACAGATTCCGTTGATGAAGTCGCTTTGTTCGGCAATTCTGGGCATAACCACGATTCTTGAGTGTTCTCCTTTTCTGCTTCAGCTTCTGGATCATTTCACGTGGAAAACCATGCAAAAGTTTATTAAGCTCTCGGACTGGTTTGCTTGTAAGGATTTCATCCGGAATTTCGATGGGATTGTTTCCCCTTGTGGTGGGAACATTTCCACTGCCGTTACTACTATAACTGCTGGAATCTTTTGACTCCAAGCTTTGGCTGCGAGTATGGGAGCGTTGGTGTACATGGTGGTGATGATGATGGTGGTGTGGCATCATATGAGCATGGTGTGGTGGTCCATGAGGACCGTGTGCTGGGGGAATGTATGGCTGGGGTGATCCGACACCAGGGTGGATCGCTTGATGCTCCTGCTTGTGAATCCACATATTATCAATGCCAGGTGGACAGTTTTGGCTCATAGATTCATTCATGCTTTTTACCAGGTTCATGGGGATCTGTTCGTGACCAATGCTGTAACCATCAGCAGGTGGGATACCACCTTGGTTCCAAATGCCAATTTCTTCCACCATGTTCCCTCTACCATCATGCTCGCATTGGGGTGTGTGAGCCCCAATATGTGGAACCCTTTGGAAATGAGGAGAGCCAGAGTGATACTGCGTAGGAGAGCCTTCAGGTGGGGTGGCAGGTGGGGTACTCGGCAAAGTTTTTACTTGTATGAGATGCTGTTGCCTATTGGCGATGGTCAGATTTGCATATATTCCCATACCTGGATGATGCCCGCTTCCGTTTTGTGAACGTGATCCTGGATCTTCCATTATATGGTTGCCATTGATTATCTGATGATGATTATGAGAACTAGCGACATTAACCCCGCTTGCTGTAGGAGGTCCACCACCACCACCATTTGCAGATGCTGCATTCGAACTTTGTTGTTGACCATGATGAACTAGCGGGATACCGCCGTTTGCAGCCTGCAGGTTCATTCGGAGCTTGTGCTCCGCGGTTTCAGATAAAGTGTTTATGTCAAATTCCATGATGTAGTCATCAGCATCATTTGTCGCTCCTGCAGGTCTTGGCTCTTGTTCGTTCGTGGTCTCAATTCCGTTTATGATTGTACGTCTCATTAAACCCATAATTGACACAACGCTTTTTTTAAATTCTTCAGTCTCTTATTTCTATTCACAATTTTTAGCCTTCAGGCTTTATCAATGTTTTTCAGAGTTAGCTGGCATCATAGCATAATATTGCCAGAGTGCTAAAGTAGTGCGTGCTTAACGAGCTTTTTTGAAGCAAGAAACAAAACACAAAAACACGGGCAGTCACTTGACAATGTATTGTCTTCACGAGTGTTTTAATTTATTTTAAACAACACAATCAAGTAGAAGTATATGTCCCAAACGATGTCTGTGGCATTCTTTTATGCAATAGTTGGTGATCTGAAACAAATACAAGTACATGATTTCATAAACAAAAATATTTTATGATATATGATATATTTTTAATATGATTTAACAAATTTATTATATAAGCTTACCAAATAATCTTTCCGCTTTTACTATGCAAGTAGGGGCAATATGAAACATTTCAAAACTTTTTGGATTTATCCCATATAAATTTATTATTATTGTTGTTGCACTATAATTTCCCCAATCAAAATGCACACCCCGGGCAAAAGTTTGCATATGATTTTAATGGTATAGAACAAAGGTTTCAATCGATGAGTAATTGGGAACCTCTGTAGCCAGTCGAAGAGCGAAACACGGTGTGTGCCACGAAATCTAGGAAACTGTCATATATGAAGTTTTTTCTTCTGCAAACAGCCGAGCCACCGCTTATGTGTTTGTGGCGAATCCGTAGAATGGAGGGCGTACTAAACGGAGGAAATGCATATACAAGCTGCTGTACGACCTGGGTATTTTTGAGATTCAAAGAAACTAGCATAATATACGACAAAGTAGCAACAAATGTGTGAGAAGAGCAATGGATCATATGCATGCAGTTTATACAAAGTAGCATGAAATGCTGGAGATTGGCTGCTTGTAGCACAATGTTCCACGTTATATTATTACTGCACACATATTCTCATGATGTTACTAACTTGAGGAGAAGTACATAAAATGCAGTTATAAAGAGTAAAGGATCCTCCGCAACTGTTCTTTAATGCTACTGCAGAAAGCTCTATGTCCTGATCCTCACAGCGAGCAAAAAGCAGTAGTGTGGCATCCGATGACGCGATTATATATAAGTAGCGGTGGTGATAGGAAGGGAATAGGAGTAGATCTGCTATTATGCGTACATTTATATAACATTCGTGTACGTATCTAACTGCAGGGATGTGAAGAACCCGTAAAAAGAGAATAGGAAAGAGGAGAGAAGAAGATGCTTTTTATAATACGGTGGAGGAGCTGTGAATGTGTTGGTTCATTTTGTTGTGTAGAACGGTATTATTATTGCCACCACTATCTCCTCATCCTCAGATTTTTTCCGTTTCTATTCTAGGAGTAGCAGCAGCAGTGTTGAAGCATTCTCTGTTATAAACATCTCTAATAGCAAGAAATTGCTTATATAAAGAACAAGAGTCCTGAGGCTGGGACTGGGGAAGAAAGTCCAGTAGTAGGGCGGATGCTAGATGTTGAAACCCGCCCAGAACTCTCCCGGATTGCCCAGACGCTGGCCAAGACCAACAAGAGGAAATGCAAAGAAAGGAACGAAAGATCACGTACACAGTTTCCCTTCAACATTACCGGAGTTATGCCTGATTTAAAAACATGTATACATGTACAACTTATATATCATGCTGTTGTTGATCTCCGTTTCTCTTCCGTGAGTTACACATGCAAAAGTATTATATTATTATACGATGATATAAAAAAACTACTTTCTTTTCTCACTAAGCGTGTTACTAACGTGGACAGCTTCTTGATGCCGTGTTATGCATGATTTCATCTATACTGGTCGGATAATAATGATACAGACTACATGCATAGTGCATACTATATAAACTCATATTAAGTTGCTGTGACAAGCTGAGTGAGATTCTTGGGAGTATTCTTGGGGTGTCTTTAGAAGATAATCTTTTACTCTAACTCTTCCTTCCTTCCTTCTTGGTTGTATGGTAGGCAGTTTACTGGGTGGATCAACACAATTGAAGATCTGGATGAAGAAAATGACCGTCATTACCATTATTATCGACGTCGTTATCGTCACAATCAGCACTATCTGTAAATGAAAGCGTATTACACGGATGAGCAACAACAGCAATCACGGTGGGTCCTTGTCGTTTCATTTTGAGAGTGTAATATTTGGGGCAACTTGAGAATGTAAAACAAAACACATATTTGTTTGTAACCTTTTATGATTTTCTCTCTTGTACGTGTATTGGATCGATTAGTACATTCATTCAATGTATCCAAAAATTTATATATATACCCTTTTTCCTAGATCACTGTTCGCTGAATACAATCTCAATGGCTGCGCCTCTTTTCGTACTATGAACTTTTTATTCCTCTCCGTAGCACAAAAAGTAAATGTAATGGCAGTAGCAAACTCTCACTCATTTTCTGCAAATTCAGCAGATTTTCAACACCGCCGTGGCCATGGTTCTCCTTCACCACGGCTTTTTTCAGTACCGCGCACCATTGCATGAACACTTATAAAAGCCAGTTTTACGGAGAGTAAGAGAAAGCTGATTTAAGTAAAAGAACATGCTTGTTCTCTTGCTTTTTATTTTTCTGTGCCTTTCTTTGAATGCATTATATATTTGCACTTTTCTGGCTTGAAATCATCACTCTCTATTGTTGTTCCCAGCTAGATGTATCCCTTTGGCTTATGAAACAAAAGTGAAAGCTTGACGCATAAGGTTTCAATATTGTGCAAAAAATTATGCAAAATTAGTTAATGACAATAAATTTGAACGCACTTTCGTCTAAAAATACGTACTCGATTCATTTCTGGATCTATGTCTGCATTAAAGTACCGGCATGTTTATGTTATTGGTAAAATTGCTGATTACAGTGTAAATACAGCTGATCACAGGTAAAAATTTACATTTTCTGATTTCATCGGCCAAAAAGCCCGAGCATATTGCAAAGCTGTCAAATGACGAGACGTCGAGTCTTCAGTTTCAATTCAGTTCCGCAAACCGCAAGCTTTTCATTATGACCTAACGCTTAGTTGTTGCAACATCAAAACTTGATTTATGATTAAAAAATGAAACATTTAATCAGCGACACATGTTCCTTATCATCCTTTTTTACTGTTGCATTATGTACTTGAAAATATCATATAAAGCACAACATGCTTGACAGATTTTCATGAGCGAGCAAGGTGAACTTTTATGGAAGTGCAGCTACAACGATAAGACTTTTTATATACTCTCTACAGACTGCAACTGGGGCGAATTAATGGACTCGAGAGTTTGTATGAAAATTATTTGATCTATTGGAAAAAATACCACTTTTCAAGGATAATTTCCAACGTTTAGTAAAAAACATAATCTAGAGCTAAAAGTAGGTTCATCAGTCATCCAGTCATTTTTTAAAAACCAAGTCGTACAGCACAAAGCACAATTATTGGTAACACAGCTTGTTGCAGTTTTTCCTATATTTAAGGTATTCATTCATGTTTTACTCATAGTTCATTAAGGTCAGTATCTCTTCGAATCATTCATTCATTGATTAATGAAAGGAACAAGACTCAATGAATACTGCATTTTTCTCGATGCAGATCACCCCTTTGCTGCATTTACGAAGAAAATACTTTTGCCAAACTTTTGCATATTATAATCCTCTAGAGCATTGCTTAAAAAACTATTTATTTATCTCGCAGCTGATGATCCAAGTTTAACTTAGATAGATCAACTTGACGTAGCAATGCTGCTCTGGCTTGACCATTGACATTTTAAGTTGATAAAACTTCTTGATAAGGATGTACAGGAATGAATGAGTTCAAGCATCGCTTTCTTGACCACCACTCGTAATGATTCACTATAATATGAAACTTTGTGTGCAAAATGTTTCACTCATATCATATCAAGTGCAAATATGTATAAATTTCTGTTACGTGGGTGCATAAAAAACATTTGCTTTACTCTTCACTTGGCTAAACCGATAAGCCTGCTGCACTGTAGCAGTATCATTATCCAAACAACTATAAATATTGTTGGGAGAGCTGCTTGTGGTGACACTGTTGTTTCAATGAATCATATGGAACTGAGGACGCTCGTTGCATATGACTATCCGTAAAATTATCACCAAGTGAGATTGGTACGTGAATGTTAAACTTAAATTAACCCCACTGAGCAAAGTTGAGAAAGATTCATCAAGTTGTTAATAATAAATAGCATGTACTCCACTGTTACATTTTACATAATTTACATAATATGTGATTTTACAAGAGTACAATATTCAATAGATAATGAAACCCTTCCATTTCCTCATCTCTTCGCGAAACAAAATATAAATGTTGATTTTAGTGATTTTATATGGAAATATGCACTTTAAACTACGAAATCCGTGAGAAATATGCAGAATGGAGATAGTATTATTTTATGTAAAATAGTTTTAATTATTTTCATTCTCATAAAAATTACGTTTATAGGAAGAATGTGTGATCTAATAAGGTATAATAGCAATGGAACGCTCCAAATTTTTGCTTATGGAAAATACAATTGCATCTTTAGTTAATATGCTTTAGTCTAAGTTGTATAAAACAAAAACTTTAACAATTATTCTGACCTTAGAATCTCAAATTACAATCATTAGTAACTGGCTTTGAAAATACTGATTCATTTTCATCCTTGAACAATACTCAAACGTTCATATACGCAGTTTATATAATTTTGCAAGCTGAATTGTAGTTTTGGTGACTACACCAAAAAAACTGACAAAATAGGTTGCTGAATATGGGACACATACGAAGCCATCCAATTACAGGGAGCATGCATACAACAACGTGCACTCATATAATGCGATTAGCTTGAGAGTTAGCGTTAGTAAAATGACATTGTCTATAAGAAAACTCGTCGGTATTACGTATGTCTACATTAGTTGAAAACATGTAAGTCACTGCTGCAAATCCAAATTGGCTTACACTTTGTCACTTACCTTGGCCTTCTTCTTACTATCAGATGACACCTTACAAAGTAATTTGATCCCTCTAACTCCATTCCATTCTTTGCAGCTCTTATGAAGCATCGATGAAGGAAATGAACTTTTAAAGAATCCAGCAGCACTATAAAAGTATCTGAGGATTGGGAATTATGGAATTTGAAATAATGTAGTATGGACCATGTCTGCTCCATTTACATGTCAGGGACACTTGGTCAAAAGGTCGAGACGTCATCCACGCAGTAACAAATACCTGCATTAATGCACTATTTTTACAGTATCATAAAGCTGCATAGCTGCACCAACACCAATCAAGTTATATACTGAAAACTGAGACATTTTCAACTTGACATTCATTTTTCTTTGCTGATCTTTTAAAAATTAGGACATTCCAGATATCCAGAGACGCATAATGCATTTTCTATTTACTCCTTGCCAAGAACTGTCGTATGGCAAAATATCATGTGGTGACAAAGCAAAATTTTTATACAATATGCTGCTTGGTATCTCCACGTTTTCCTAAATATTGGAAACGAAGCGTGTGTATGTGTGTACCAATTTGTGCGTGGTATTACAACTTTACGACCATAGGATGACGATGATGACGTGTATGGCGACAAAGACGGCAACGGTAGTATAGCAATTCATTCATATATTGATTGTGCATACAGCAGCAAAAGATCAAATGAAAGCTGGCTCTGAAAAGAAGAAAGGGAGAAAATCTTCTTGAACAAAAAATGTCGAGATTGCAATTTCTGATTTGTGAACCTGTTGAACTCAATGAAAGTACAAGTCCCTCTCCTTTTTATATGGGTATATGTGTATGGCTCCTTCAAAAGATACACATACGCACTCACTTTTTCTCCCTTTCTCTTCCAAAATGTCAACCAAGCAACTTTGGTTTTGTCAACTGGTGACTCGTTGACCGAAATTGTTGGTCTAGCAGATAAAAAATTGGCACAACCTGAGAAGAGAACGATGAATACCGCCATTGCTAAAAATATCGAACTCTCAAAAAACGCATCGGTGCATTCTCAATATCTTTTCATATATGACCTTCTCAAAATATCTGTTGATCTTTGAGATTTATACTTGCTAGGGATGCTTTCTTCAACTTTTATGTAAAAACTACTGTTATGAATATCCCGAGAGAAAATTTGCATTTTTTTAAAAATGAAACGGAAAAATTAAATAGAAAGCTTGATCAATTTAAGAGATTACTATTTTGTGGACATTTCTTCAGCGTGATCGTATTTCTATTCCGCTAGTCTGGATTATTAACATGAATTAAAGGGAGGAAGTTGTCAGTGAGCCGTAAGTATATTTATTGCTATATATGTCAAAGTGAGGGCTGCTCGCTGCTCCTTTACACGAGCGGTCAGAGCAGGGATTCACGGATCTATTTATTACAAATTTCTTGCTACTTTAGACGAGACGAGTCTCATTTCAATTTAGGAAATTGGATTACAACTGGAAGGCATATCTCTGCATGTCAAATAAAATGAGATCAAGCGAAAACGCAAAAAATTGTATTATGTATTGCATGCTTCGTGTATCATTGAATTTACGATTCTTACCATTTTAATCCACTCTTCCATCATATCAAATACACACATTGCTGAAAATGCACATTTTTCATTGTCATTTATACTAATGGGTTTATTGTTATTGCTGATAGAATATTTAAAATTTAAAAATCTCAATGTTCCTAGATTAGTTTCACTGAGTTATGGAGCAGATTACTCATTTTACCCCAAGACTGAAACCTGATAGGGATTTACCCTGGCATGGTTTTACTTTCGCCCCTAATTTTCTCCCCAAGAGTGGGCGTGTGACAAAGACTTAATTGAGTTGGAAGTGTTCAAGTGTTAATGAAGATCAAGGAAAATGTTATTTAGTGGATTAGGGAGTTGACAGTGTAGCGCTAGAAAAGATATAATGAAGTCATTCTCAATTTCATCCTTTCCCACAAGAGGGAACGTAGCCAAAAAAACAACAAACTTAAACTAAAATAGTGGACAGGGGTTGTAAAGTAAATTATTATTCTTGTGTAGTAGCTGTAAAAGTATATGTTGTATGTGTAGTGCTAGGATCCAGGATCATTGTATTTAGCGGCTTTCAACTATTTATGTTGCTTGCATGTCTTGTTGAGCTTCTTAGAGGAGAAAAGTCGACAAAATCACATTTGTTGGGTGGAAGTTGGAAGGAGAAAGGAAAACACAGAAGAGGTTAGCCAAGATGATGATGAGAGAATGAGAGAGAAAGAGAGAGAGAGAGTCAGAGTATACAGGCAGTCTCTTTTGCTGACTCGATAAGCCACTAATCTCTCCGGAGGGAATACCTCTTGTACTGATCTTCTTTTCCTTGTATTTTTTTCCTCCCGTCCCCGATTTTCATCCAGGACAAGTATGCTGGACATGGAACCAATCCATGAAATCTAACAATGAAGAAAGCAAAGCAATACACAAAAAAGTTATGTACCAATTTACTAGCTTTTCAATCTATATATTATGTGAAATTCTGTCCAAGAGATAGGTACGCAGCCAAAACTGTTATTTTTCTGATTACTTTATAGATATACGCGAGTGTGTTGTATGTATACAGATGTATGAGCATACTTTTTGTCCAGCACATTCGAAAAAGAAGTAAAGAGGAACAATAATATTTTCTTTCAATGCTATATCCATTCGTGGTGATCTCTGTACGGATAGCCCCACACAACGCACCCTCTCTGGTCGTTCAAGAGGCTGGTGGATGATATTAGATTTGTTGGTAAGTAGTAAAGTAAGAGTTATAAATAGGTAAGTGATCACTAGCTAGTAATAGAAGAACGAAAGTACACAAAATCTTTTCTTTCTTTCTCTATCATCATGATTGGAAAAGTCCATCTGTTCATTTATATGTTATCCAAGCGTTTTCACTGTCCATATACTTTGACAACGTGCAGTGTGGCTCATTGACTCTTTCTCTTTGTCGGCTTGTTGAAATAGTGGCGATTTCTCTGCTGTTTGAAGGAGCGTAAAA
Source organism: Entomobrya proxima (assembly GCA_029691765.1). NCBI lineage: Eukaryota > Metazoa > Arthropoda > Collembola > Entomobryomorpha > Entomobryidae > Entomobrya > Entomobrya proxima. The sequence goes on along the minus strand of CM056170.1, from coordinate 7,586,003 downwards.
AAAGCTCACTTGTGCCAGATTAACTTTGCTCTAATGGTTTCATATTAACAGCATTTAGGTACATTATATCCCAATATCCCTGCTGCGTAGCTTTCCACTAAATTGCCAATGATCTCACCACCGGTACACTTTAGATAAATTCCTCTGGGCATTTCACCATTTCTGGTGACATTCATTGCTTACGCTGGGCTTAAATACTCCAGTAATTTTTATGCCTTCCAGATAACAGCATAAAAGCTAAATAGCCAAAATGTGATACTTCCTGCTAATCTCTAAATAAGAGCAACTGTGATAAGAAATCTTCGTGGCGCCTTGAAAGAAAGCCCTGTTTTGGTTTACTTGTAATTTGATTGACATTTGGCAACGGAGACTCTTTTCACTGGTTTCCTGTTAGTAGGCTTTTGTTGAACGCACACAGTAGGACAATGATATACTACTTCCCATGAGAGTGCGAGAGATGACTGGAAATACATGCCACAAACAAGTTAACACTAACAAATTAGGCAATGATAGATCCCCCGTGAGAGCCGAATGAAGGGGTTAGATAAGTTATATGACTGCAGCAGTAAAAGCGACCGAATTGAGTGGCTGTGAGTTACTTTGGTTTTCCTATATATATCTTCTTTCGGTTTTACCCCTTTTCATTCCCCTTTCAGTTTGAGCAATCAAGTGCATGTGTGCGGGCGGGTGAGCAAGTGACGTTTAAGCATGCACGTCATTTAAAACATGTCTGACTGGAGACGTCTTTGTAGCAGCTCATTTGAAGCAAGCAGAAAAAATAAGAATGAAGCGTGTTCATCAGGATTATGCTCTAAAAATTATTGTATTATGGTTTATATTTGAAGTGAATTTTGTGTTCGAAACATCAATTGGGGCTTGGAGCAATAAATGACATGTCTTGTTAGGGATTTTCATCGTCACTTTCGGAATGAATGTTGACGTGGAGTACGTGTGAAAATGTACAACTTTCACAGGACGAAACAGTGCGCTCTCCGTGCATACCATGGTTCCAAATCTGTCCTCCTGTCATAAGTGGGAACCGCTAATGATAGCATTGGAGTTGGCAGGTTACTTGATTCTCGGGGACATGAGCTTCTACTGCCTCCCTCTCTTTTATTTCTGGCAGTTGAATTGACACAAATTGTTACATATCATTCCTCACTTGAACTCTAATTGTATAAGAATGTTAAGAATACATATACACAAGAGAGCATCATTTTTCCAACATCTGAATAACTTAATGCCACAAACAAATGAATAGGTACTATTACCACGACGACATGCCCGGGAATTGAAAGTGAAATAAAAACTTCAGCTAAAGAAATTTACAGGAAACGACTATTTTTGCTTTCATTGGATCTTTGTGCAGATTAAATGGATATTTGGTCAACCTGATGTTATATCCTTGTCATACGCATCAGTTAGCAAATCCCAAATGTATTGTAACATACGCTTATTGTGCAAAATGGATTCGGTTGTACGCAGTGCGTCCAGTATTTCTCAGGTTAACCAGCCGTGAAAATCACTGCCTGCTAGCTCTACTGGAATTGATACAATACACTATACATGGATAGGTGTGGTATTTTTCGCAATTATCTTTTTATGTTCCTGTTCATTTTATGAAAGTATTGCTCGCTCGCACCTCACCTTACATATAATTTTTCTTTAATCATTTACTACGTCCTTAAACTTGACTTTACAAAAATTATAAAAATTACGTTGATTTTCATAAGTTAACAATTTCAATCTAATAATCAGAAATGTGACGCAGCAAAATTAAACTAAACGATTCGTACAATTTATTTGGCATTCATCCACAAGTTATAGGATAGTTTTAGGAGTTTTTGTACAAGATATAAGATGCTTGTTTTTTGCTTTCATTCTACACGCGTTTCATCCAAACGTTACATGGTCTTCTTAGCCAAGGACAAGGAATATAAGTTAAGCTTTCCTTATTGTTATTAACATATTACGCGATATGATGCCGCGTGTATGTATATTCATAGCGTAAAAAACGAAAGTATGAGAAACAAGTTCTCGTCCTCTTCTCTTAGCTCGATTGGAGAAAACTGCAGATCTAGCATATTTTTTCCCTTTTCTGTCCTCTCTCTTTCTCTCTTACTTTCAGTATTCTTTGCCTCTAGGTTCACTTCAACTCATAGTGGTGGTGGTGGTTATTGGAAAGTTGGGTTGTAGGAATAGTGAATCGAAGTTTGGGTCACGTTATGCACAAGCTGGTGATGATACAAAATGATATCCGCCCCCTCCTAACAGCTACATGACAAAAGTCATCTGAAAATGCATTTCGAATGGTTATTTAATCGTTCTTTTGCGTCCCGTAAAACAGATTGCATTCATTTGCTCCACACTGTGAGTATGGTATCTTAAATTCACTAGTGTCACGTATCTCGAAATAATAATGGCAAATTATTGTTATCGCAAAAAATAAAATAATTATTGCTACTTGCTTCTTACAGGCTACAAATGGAGTCGTGTAGTCCAAGAATCCGTTCATGATTCAGCATATTTTTGCATGAAAAAATTATGCATGCAAATGACATAAGCATGTTTAAACTTTAAACTCACATAGCTTAGGGTTAAAATGCATGCATTAATTGGCACATTAAAATGCACTGGAATGGCTTAGTCAGCTTTATTAAAACAATGCTCGTAAATTAGTTTTATTTTTAATGGAAAGTTTTACATTAAAGGTGATTCACGAGTTGAAAGAATATAAACGTTTAATGTACATCCTTCTATAATACGTATCATAATTTCGAGAAATAAAAAGAATCTGTGTTTCTGTTTTAGATGTCCAATACAAATAACAATAAAAGAAATCAAATTCTAGAATCTTATCATCCAATCACTCTCTATTCATTTTTTCAATCAAATTAGAGTTACAATAGCATTGGTATTAAATGAAATGTGAATAAACTATTAATAAGTTTTTGAATTTTTTCATGAAAGTTTATTTATATTATATTTAATAATCATATTATGTATGATATATAGCTTGTGCACGATTCTGAACGTGTTCAGGTATCATGTTATGCATAAAATCAAACTGATAATGATTATGTGCACTGTACAATGTACATTTATTGCAGTCAAGAGAGATCACGAAAGAGTTCAAAGGTTTATTATGATTAAAGTAAAGTGTATTGATATGATTATCCATTTCATATATTCATATTTGATTAAATGACTGTTTAATGCATTTGCATTTTGTGCAACATCAGCTGTTTCATATTTAACTGACACCAAACCATCCTAACATTTTTTTCACATTTTTACACTAATAGCGTACAAAAGATTGTCCTGAATGTTCTTCACGAATTCATTGCAAAAAGTGTCAGTCCACTCTTGCATTTACGTATACCACTCATACCACTATGCATGGGGCCAGGGTTTTAAAACTAAAAGTCCATAAAATCACGCTTACACGTTCTATTTTTTGCAAATTATAAAGTAAAGGATGTATAACAATCAAGTTCCAAAATTCTTTTAATTTCAAAATTCCAACATAAACAGCAACACATTATGCAATTCAAACGCATATTCAAAATTGATTTCACACAACTTGACATTTTTATTTTAACTTTTCAAATGTATTGAAAAATACAAAAACTTGTTATGTATGTTTGCACACACAAATCCCACAACAACGCCTTAAAAACAAACGGTTCTTTAAAATATTACTTGGATACGTTTATTTTGCCCTAGAACTTGAAAAAAAAAGTTTTGCATATTGCCACGACAATAATGAATAAAAAAGAATGCGGTACACAATGTATTTCAGCAGCATAAACGTTTTAAACAAATTGTTTGTTGAACATAATTTGGGTTGAAAGAAACCAAAAAAGTCATGGTCACTGTTTATGTATGTTTAGGTTCGGCTAATAGGTTCAGAAAACTCAGGATAATTTGAACTGAGGAACAATTTTTTTATTTTATTATGCTTGAGAAGTACGGGAAACTTAATAAGAACCGTAGCCGCAAACTAATGCCGCCAGTATGCATTTAGCATAAAAATGTTTTAGTAAGCATAATATTACCAAAATTTTAACTTCTAAGAACAATCAGTAAAGACGCAAAGTACACATCTTATGTATTAATTAGGTGCAATTACTTAGTTATACGTTTTGTGATACTGGAATTTGGCAACTCGTGTATGTGAAATGTGAACCGAACGATTAGATTGATAACATTATTTGTATTCACTGTTTCAATTTTATTGGTTTCATTCGTTACTGCTTGGATGAAAGGCAGTCATCTTAAAGACTGATAGCTATTTAATAAAAATAATAACAATGATAAAAGAGTACTTGTACTGTATTTGTTATACAGAAAATTTCACTTAATTATATATGTGCACCGAAGTAAATTTGTCAAATTTTTCACACTTTGCATTGCATTGGTATATATTGTTGAATATCGTCAAAAGAAAGTTTTCGTCATCATTTTATGCATTTTATTGTTTGTTCTTTTGTATTCAAACTTTCAAACGCATAATTCTCAAAATGGAAAATCATGGAAAACAAGCAAACAAAACATATATAGCGAAACTGAAATCGAGTAGTAGTTACGAAGTCACGATTATAGAAAAAAATGTTTTTGGTGCTACCTATTCGTACATCAGATGAAGCGTTTATACGAACAACATTGGCTAGAATGTAGTACCAACAAATCCAAAAAGACGGCACAACTGTGCCTTGTATCTAACCATCCTCTTCTCGATGAAAATACGTAATATGTACACATGATCATGACTCGAAACGCGAGGAAAAAAGGGGCGATGAATGAAAAGTGTAAAGTTAGAGACGAATCATTTTCGATAAAACTGGTTATGCCTCCTCTTGGAGTATAGCTAAACCAAGCTTATATATCAATTTAAGCCAAGGAAATCATTTCGACTTTTACAAAAAGAGTGAGCTGAGCGTTTACATATTATGTTCAAATCTTGCACAGCTTTTCATGAATGTTGCTGTGCTTAGCAACGATTATAAAATCGAGCACTTTTCTCCAATTGCATACTGAAACCCAGTCAAAAACTGACCAATGCACGATTTATATCATTATCAATTTTAGTAGTAATTCTCTGAAGTTTTCTTTTGTTATAAATATAAAGACCCATTTTCCGTAAATAAAAAAATCATTTTAAATACTTATATTAATTTTTATTTTCCAACTTCGAGCATTTGTCGAACACGTCACTATCACACATTGATCCAGTATACATTATGTTAAAATAAACTTTAATTTAACACCAAAGAATAATTTGAATTCGTGGATGAATTTAAGTTTGACAGTTTACCCTTCCATAAAAATGCATTTCCTATGTTCCTTCCTATGATTAGGCCACCCCCAATGCAGAGAATCATTACTAATGTTATCATGCCAATACAAAGCCAGAAATCTCGAGGAGTATTTCCAGCTTTATGATCCTCCGCAAAACTTACTGAAAACTTTTTCTTTTCTCCCGATTCATGTTTTGATGGGAAAGAAGTTTGCAAATTGATTTTCTCTTCCTCTTCCTTTGGAAACTCCCCGTTGCAATTATTTAAAGAAGTTACTTGAAGATAAAAAACACAACAATCAACAATTAAAATAAAGACACTATAATGCAGATTCATTGTTTAGTGCCAATTATGCTTACCCTGTGTTACATTGTAGGATTGACGATTAAAAGAGAGCATAGTACTCAAGCGAAAATTCTCTGGCATTTCACCAAAGTGTTCAAGTATAGTAAAAGCAACACTTCTAAAAAGTCAATTTTGTTTAAATCTACTAGATTTGTGTCTGATAGTCTGATTATTATGGATTCTGAATCAGGCTTTCTACTCCAGAACTGCAATTATTCTGGTCTGGAACCGATTCTCAACAAAACTTTAGTACGTATGAAATAAAAAAAATTGCAATGTAATGTTTCAGTATTAATTCACGCGTTATGAGTCAAGCACCACGTAAAATTACTGATGGCTCATCCTGTTTACAGTTATAATTGTGCAATAATTAGTTCAAATTATAATTGCGGTTTTCCTTCATTATAACACATATTTGTTCATATTAATACCCTAAAAATCACAAACGCACAATAGCTATATTATATAGCCTATATATACCCTTTGAGATTTAGCTTTGCACTTTGTAAAACTTGCAAGTTATATGTTTACAAGAAACGTCTATACGTACACAACTAACAGTCGCGAGGATAGTTTGCCATCTTTGTGACAAAATGACTTTTTATAGATTATTAAATACACTCACTAAATGTATTAAAAGTTCGTTTATTGATTTTCTAAGCTTGATATAATTTTAATTATAAGTAATAGTCATTAGCTAGTGAAGTCTTTTGTTTTATAAAGTATGATTAACAACGAAAATTGTCCTATTCGAAATTTACAGGAATACCGTGATAAAATATGCACGATTCTGACGGACTTGAATTGCAAAAAAATTATACAAAGTACAATTATATAAAAAAAAGACCTTATTTGTGGTTTATAATCAAACTATGCCCAAATCATAAGCGTTTTATCCATGTATTTTTGTTGTTGTGTAATTTTAGATCATTTGGTAAATTCACTTTGTTCCTTCATTTAATTGTTTGGTAATTGTTTATCCAAAAAATAATAGAATTCTGTCAACTTTTTGTACTATGCATTCAGAAGGACAAAATATTTAATGTTCAAAATACCTCACGCGAAGAAGGGAAATGGAATTTTTAATGCTTCGTATGCAAAACTGAAATCTCCTTCACACGTAGCTGAAGCCGTGCTCTCACATATTCATACAACACATGTCACCCTCTTCACTACACAATATAGCTTCAAGTTTAAACGTAGAAATAATGAACAAAATTTGCTATGACAACATCCTTACAAATGTTCGTTTTGAAAAACATTTACACCGGACCAGAAAACCCTTTTTACTTGAAATTGAAATTATCTGATATTGAACTATCAGATTCAGATCCTATATTTTTTTAAACATTATAAAGCAGATCATTATGAGAGAACTGAGTTATTAAATTACCTAATATATTATATACCATGTTGTATGTACATTGGTCCTTGCTGCTCTGGTCTTTAATCTTAGAAATCTACAGTAAATGCTATTATTATTATAAGAAATTGTTTGCTTACTTTACTCGGTAATTATTCTCTATATATCACAGTATCAAATCAAAATTACTCAGGAAATAGATAAGAAAAATATGAAGCTCAATATGATCTGTAATATCGCACATTTTTATTGTAAATTGTGCATAGTGTTCCATGCGTGGTATGAGATGAACCTCTTTATAACTTTGCTAAATACTATAAAAACTCAACATTGATGCCAAATGCCAGCTCGTTTTTATTCATAAAATTCTAAACTCTTTTCTGCAATCAATTTGCTGATACAATTGCGGTTGCACTATTGTTGTACATATTTCTTGAGCGTCAGTGATAATGAAAACATTTTATCTATTATCAACTTGATCTATTTTATTTTGGAAGGTTAATGCTAACTTAATGTATTGCTATTCTTGTCTAGCACGCGCTTGCATCACAGAAGGCAAGCAAGAACTCTTTTTTTCTTTTTTCGCCAATGATAAATATATACGTTTTACACATGCAGGGTATTGAAAGTACAATTTTGACTTTGACCATGAACATTGATCAAAATGTGTGATAATTTATTGCTGATAAATTGTATACAACAATATAGAACAGCAATAGAGCAAGCATCTTCCAGAAAGCTCCTCGTTTAAGCTGAGGATACGTAATTATGTATTAAAAATATATTTACATTTTTTGACATTTACACAGAATTTTTACAGAGCTTTTATTTTATTGCATTATTTATAAACGAATATACCGTCGATTCGATCCCTGATTGAATCAGGCTGATTCTGTGCCTTTTGCGCGATTAAAATTTTTAGCTTAAAATAATATTGCTAACTAAACATTATTGAGTTATGAAACAAGTATCATTGTTAAAATCATTATGACAAGACGATGACCAACATTCAACGCTGCACTTGCAAGCAGTTAGAAAAGAATGCATAATAAGCTGCTTTAGATTCCATACTGTATGTATTACATTTCCCCCTTCTTTTATCCTTAAACTTGACTTGACGATGATAGCAATGACTTGGTGTATGAAGCTGCTCCTTTTGCTAGAGTCTGAGAACACTGAATCGCGTAATTCTTGTATGACGGAATGGCAAGAGGACTCAACACTCAACAGCACAACAAAGTAAAGTGGTGGTGATGGTGGAGCGAGTAGAGGTTTGAGCCGTGTATACTATCGTAAGAGCGCTCAGTTGTGTTTAGCGTGTCAGAGCCTCCACATCGCCGTTGCGTTTGTCGTTCCAAAAGACCGGTTAACGTGCATCATGCATTGGGCAAAACGGAATGAAACAGCTGAAAACGCCAACAAAAGCGCTGGAGAGGAACATGAAACAAGTGTGTAGAAAGTGCATTGTCCTGTACTGGAAAATAGAACTGTCATTTTCATAATGGACAACAAATTATTTCTCCTGGAACATATAAATTAACTTACTCCAATAAATTATAATACAAGGCACATTTTTATTGTTTAAAGTGATATTTGGATTGCCGATATTGGCAAAAGTTTGATGTAACTGGTGACTTCTTGGACATTCCTTTGAAGAAAGATGTCCAAGGTATTACAATAAAAAGATTTAGGCTTGTAGTGTATTGTAGGGGCTATAAATTATGTGACCGCTTTAATGATGTTATGATGTGTATATACACAAGTGTATACACTAATAGTGCCGCCAGTTTTATATTACACAGCTTTGCTTAAACATACTTAATTCAAAAGATGTCAGATTTGATAAGAAAATGTATGACACAATCACCACCAATTTCTTAAAAAGTAAATATTGATTACAATTTCATCGTTTCTTATCACCGATCCATATCAAAATAAGAATCAAATTTTTTTAGCGTTACATGTTTGGGACAAGTAACTGGAGATTTCAGAAAACTATTGACTTTGTGAATTCTATCAAAAACCGTTCAATGGAAACAGCTTGCAATGCAAAAGTGTAAATATTATTTCCACCAAACATTTGGACCACATAGTATAAATGTACTCATTAAAGGATGGAGAAAGTATGCTAGAAACTGTGCAGTGAAAACATTCTTAGAATACATAATTTAAAAACAGTTTCCTGTACTTAAAACATTATTTTAGCAACTGCAGATTGACTCTGCTGTGGGCTTACATCACGCCACAATGTCGAGAAGAAAGCAGAGTAACCCAAAACCGTTAAAAGGTAAGTAAACACGCAGTTTTAACACTATAACCCTGGTTGACTGCTTTATGAGGCTTTGTACAAACCTTCTCGAATTTAAATTGGAACATGCAACATTAAAATTAATTCATAAACGCATAAGAAAGGTTTTTTCATATACATTACTCAATATCAAGTAAGTGATAGAATCATGACATAAAATGTTGTTTGTAAAAAAAACTTGCATAGATTATTTCGGGTTACTACATAAGACACTATAGAATAATAATACATTCTTCAAATAAATATTTTTCATGTATATATAGATGGAGCCATTCACTTTTGATCTCTCTCTGGTATGCATTCGATCTTTGTTATCATCTTAATCTCATCATTCAATATAAGTTGTGAATACATTTAGCGTAATAACTTGGAAGCGCGTGTGTAAAAATAGTTTTCAAAAGTCATAGTATAGTCACAGAGTTGTCAGTTGTCGAGACACAACTCATCAAAACAGTCGATTTTGAAATTCTGTGAAGTAAGAGAGCACGTGCTTATGTGCATCAACTATTATATCGGGGTCGCCAAGATCTTTTTCGAGATGAAACAATTGATTTTAGTACGCGTATTTACTAATAGTATATATTATTCTTGATTCTTCCTTGGGTAGTTATCCAATTCTCTTCTACGTATTTTTATTTGCATAACCGATTGCATATGCCTAAACCGTTGTTTTCCCTGAACTGATTTTTGTCTGAACTTAAATCGTTTTCTCATTTTTTATCAGTTCCTATCGGGCTTGCATGCTACTTTTGCTTCAATGATGACGACCGTATATATCCATTTATCAGTTTCATCATAAAAAAGCTATCAGCAGCAAGGAATCGCAGGCATAAACAGTAACTGTGTTTATATAAAGTTTGTGAGCTTTGTGCTTGTGTTCAGGTAAAGCTCACTTCATTTTAGGCTGCGTATGTTTTGTTTTCCTAAATTCTATATGAATCTTATCATTGATACTGTTTGACTATCAACGATAAGTCAGCCGGAGCCACAAAAGTTGGATGACTGCATTATGACTTATTACGTTCTTATCGTTCGTATAAATATTATTACGCTCTCCACTCTCTAGGCATTCTTCTCTAAAAGTGCTAACGAATGCTTTAAGTATGCCACAACGTCACAGAAACGCTGCATGGCAAAAAACAGAAAAGAGGACTACAAAACTAATAATAGTGTATTTGGTGTAAGCTATGAAGAAGGCGAAGAAGAAGAGTTCGAGTAACTTTACTTGAGGAAATTGTTGTCCGAAAAGCCAACTCGCAGTTTTTGCCTTATCACCAACTCTTATCTTATCTTCTTTGTACAGAGCCTGCTCTTGCTTGCTTACTGTTCATGTGGAAGTAGATAAGGATTTTGGGAAGAATAAGAGAAACACACAATAAGAAAGAACTCACTTCAGTCGCTCATACAACTCTGAACTAAATGAACTGAGATATCACATCATTTTCCATTTTGCTTATCTTGATAATCACACAGTTCAGTTCAGCGTGAGACGAGAACGATATTGTACTGTAGCACTGAAGCTGCGCTTCATCTTCCTTCATCATCACATGCCTAATCATTTTTCTCTGTATATAGCACTGCAATATTTATTTTTATTAAAGGCACCCGTCTCTATTTTTGCGTATATGTGTAGACGGTGGCACGTCAAAAATAATCTAAAACAATATAAAGTATTACATACTGTTCTTTAGCATCGACAGTAGCTACTCAAACAGTGTCATAGTTGAGCTGTGTGCAGGAGGTATTTTTTAAATGATTGTTTGTAGTTTTTTCATAAGAAATGGACACAGTAATAAAATAATGTGGATTCCAATAATGTCGATCAGCAGAGCAAAACCGAAGTGGTTCTGAGTGGCTTATGATCTTCAACTAGCGAACATTATTGTTCCCGGGTGCTTTTACATAATATGCTTCTGCGAAATGAACACTTAACTATCACTACGCAGTTTATCCATTTGCTTTTTCGAAATAGCCTACAAATGTAGTAGCCACAATGATTTATGTGACGCGAAAAAGAAAAAAAGAAGGGAAAGACCAAGCCTTCAAAAAGATTACTGAGAAAAGATAGCTAGTAGCAGAAACTTGTGTTGTGTTGAATTCAAAAAGTTTTCGTTTAGATCCATATCTGTGGTTCTTTATAAAAATTATATAATTAATGTGTATTATTTTCCTGAAACGAAATGAAATTTAAATTAAAACAAAATGTAATCATGTTTTTGTAGTCAGATAATGAGAAGATAATATAAATGGGTGCTCTAAAGGTTTCTTACTATCATGAAACTGCGGGGGGCCTGGGATAATACATTGTATCTTGATTAAATATATATATTGCACATCCTTTATATACACTCATATTATGCACAATTCAACTATTATGAAACATATGTGTACAAAAAATCTGTTTAGCTTGGTTTGAGATACATTGAAGGTGAGAAACCGGATAGACAAAGACCATCTTCTACCCTTCTGAACGAGGGTGAAAAGCAGCGTTAATGCCTAATTTATTTGTGCCTCTACAGTATTTGCGTTGGCACTCATTTAAAATGACCCGGACCTGGTGGGGATTCTTCAGTAAACATTATAAATACGGTATATTGTCCTTTCATTGGACTTGAAGAAGGCTCTAATTTCGGAAATGATTTGTTGGTTTATTCCATAGGACAGTTGGACAAAGAGTTATTGCTTCTTGAAAGCAAAATGGTTATGGAGTTTGCGTGAAATACATTAGATTAATGTAATTTTAAAGAGCTTGATTTCATACTGGTATAACCGTTTATCTTTTACTGCCCTTATAATCTCCTCTGATTCACATGAATAAACGAGATGAGTAGCGCTTGCCTGCAGGCAGGGTTCAAGACTTGCTTGCTTCCTTCCCAAATGATGTTGTGCATCATGTAGTTTTCAGGGTGTTAATTTAATACATTAAAACAATAGCTTACAATGTGCACTTGAAGTGGGGGTGCTGTTACGATAACATTCCAAGGAAGGGATAGTATTTTATTTCACGTGAGTACATTTGGTAGAAAAACACGCATATTAATCATTAGATGATGACATCAGATAAACTTGCAGAGTAATGTATACATACCAAACCATATTTCATAATCCGTTTAGAGGAGGAGACTGTTAATACGTGAAATAACAGCAACTTCTTGCTATCGCTCTGTGATAGAATCCAAAATTGATTCAAACTGATGCTCCCCAAAAATGCAGTTTTGATGGTTTTTTTGCTGCATCATATCTCTAAGCTGGAACAAGTATGAATTACTAAAGATTTATTGCCCGTTGATTGTCTTTGGTCTTCAAGCACTGCATTTAGTTCAGGCAAAGCAATGCAGCGGAACACTTTAAAAAACTGAAATGTTTGAACAAATAAAACATTTTCGTTAATTATTGGTTGCTATCTAGCTAAGCTTTTGATTCGAGTTGATAGTATTTTCCCCTTGGTAAGCTCTTAGAACGACAATCTTTTATTTATATTTATTAACAAAGCAGCAGGAGTATTACGAAAACATGAATAAGGAGTTCCAGTGTGAGGCGGTAGGATTCATAAAAGATTTTTTTCCTTTGCAATTTCCAATTAGTAATCTTTAATTCTTAAACTGTGCAAGTTTTTCTTTAAAATAAATATACCAATCTGTTCATTATTTATGCGTTTTGTAGCATTAGCTAATTTTAAATGTGCATCGTTGATGCAAAAACAAAAACCATGTTTGCTTTGATACCTCGTATCTGCATCATTATTATCGTCATTTTCAATTTTAGCACTGTGTATCTACAAGTGTATGTACATACATAATTGCAGAGTACATACACTCTGCAATTATGCCTGTAGCTTCTCTTCTGGTCACTTGTGCGGATAGGTTATTCAATGAGCATAAACTTTATTTATTTTATTTTTAAAAGAATATTATTATGAGCGAGCATTCTCAATGCAAGAAACGTTTGCTGCTTTCTTCAAACCTGATGATTTTCAGACAAGATAGCGATAACGTTCATTGCAGTAATGATGGCTAAAAAATATTCCGAAGAACGATATATTTTTCTTAGCATTATCTAATAATAATAATAATTGAAGCAAAAATGATAACAAACATCAATTCTTTATTTGTGTGTATCTGATTAGGTACACTGTACTGTACTGATTTCTGTTCGTTATTCACACAGGTCAGTTACTGCTACAGGTATTATTATCAGGTAAGAAATTATATAACACCTTTTTATGCACAAGGCATAAAACGTATCTTCGTGGTGCAACTAGTAAATCAACAGAGCATAATGTACATCTGGGTAGAAAAAAGCGTTTCAAACTGAAGTAATGGTAATTAGTAATTACATTGGAACAGTATTGTATTCCCCATAGTAAACATTTGGCGTTACAATCAACAAAACATTTAACTGTCTTGTTGCAGCTTGAGAGAAGCTCCATGTTAAATGCAAAAATGTAAGACAAAGACAACCGATATGAGTCTGCAAAAAGATTTAAGTCCCTACTACAAAATGTGTTATATATGGTATTTCTACTTAGTATTCAATCACAGTTTGCAATTACTTACGTACTATAGTAAAACTTGACATTTCGTTAGGTAGTTCCTTAAAACACCTTGTGGTTTTTTTCTCATGAGCATTAAACACGTTATAATGAGCATATTGAGGTTATAAATGCCATGCACCGTTTTATAGATAATTTTTTGTTGCTATAATCACTTTCGATTTGTATCGTATTTGTCATTATTATCGCATCAATAGGAACAAGCACATGGTAATTTTATTGTCAATCAGTTGAACTAGGGGATAACAAGAAATAGTTACCGTGATGATCGAACTGATTGACAATCTTTTATAGACTTTTCAGTTAATGAACTACAAAACATATATTTTCTTCAATGTTTATAAGTGCATGATCAATAAGTTTTAAGTTTGAAGCTATGCCAGTATCATAAAATATGTGAGATAATCGCAGGGTATTTTATATTGAATTTACAGTTAGATCTACATTGCATGCATGGTTGTATGCATTGCTAATATCACATCAGAAAGATGAAAGCAATGAAACTTTTTATTCATTTGTCGCGTTTCATTTTATGACATTGACCATAAAGTGGCTGTTGATATCATTGATGGTCTTCGGGTAGGTAGGCAAAACGGAGGTATACAACATACCAGGTAGGCAACGATGCAAATGGCAACATCTTTTTTTTAGCTAAATGTGCTTGGTAGGCAAAAGTTGAAATGATGCTTTTTTGGTGATATTGTAAGTCTAGGGTTTAACAATATCGATCTTTCACAAACATTTACAGTATTTTCATATCAAACTTTAAAGCGAAAAATGTCTTCAACTACTTTCATCTTAGTTTGCAGTATTTCAACATGCAAATGAGGATTTGCAAGTGTAAATTTTCTATTTCTACTTCTGTAGTCGGGACCATTATGTTCACCGACCTTCGCATATCAAAATGCTTCAGATCAAAATGCAAAGTTAGCCATTTTCACAATGGCGTTTCCGTCCAATATGCAAAAATAAACTTCTAGATTTGAAAGGGTACACACTTTTTAATCACACGTAAAGGTGTTACGTATTTTAATCAAGAAAACGTAGCTTCACCCCATCGATTATTCATTCAAAAGCAAGTCTCATAGACTCATATTTACCATTTTACAAAACCAGAAATGTTTTTTGAGACTTGAGATAAATAGTACGGCTACAAAGCATTGCGCTAGAAGAAACACTAGTGGCAAAAATGACTATTGTGGGATAAGTTTTATGTTGTTGGATGTATTTGAAACAGCTAAAGTTGAAAATAACAAATTTGCCTACCATGTACATTTTATTTTGCCATTTAAGTTTTTGCCTACATCTCTTTTGCCTACCAGGTCGTTTGCCATAAATTTTTTGCCTACCTACCCGTTCACCATCATTGATACCATGCATTGTTACATGGCACTAGTGACTATAGTAAATACCTAACCTACGATGGAATTCAAAACTTGCTACTTGGCAAGCATTGTTGGTCTTTCAATACTCGGAAAGATGTTTCTACTTATTTGTTTTGACTGTTTCTTCAACAATATATCTTGTATAAAATAGTGAGTGCTACCATGTACCAGTTGTGATGATGACATTGTCGATCTGATTATAAGCAACATTTAGTTTTTACAGACTATAAAGTCTTTAAAAGGAAGGATGACTAAAAACAACTAGACAGAGGCAATCACCAAAAGCGCTAGCTATATAAGAAGTTTCTAGTGTTAAATGCATGATCTGATTGGCCATTCGAACATGATTTCAAGTCCATATTATTTTATTAGGCTTGATGCTACGGTTGACGGTTCAGTTTCCTTCTGTGAGGGAATTTAATACAGAGTGGAGTGTGACTTATCATCCATCGGTATATCATCATAATTACTACCGTAGGTATTTCGTAATTGACTACCATAAAAAGAGAGACCTGATAATAATTATGACTCCGGGACTGTTTCTTTTATTGATTGATTTCATTGATTAATTCCTTTTTAAACGGCAGGGAACGGAGTAGATTGTCGTCGCAAGCAGCAAAGATCCAGATGGCTGCTGGTGCTGCCGCTGCTGCCTACTCGTTTTCAAATGCTCATGCTATCGTAACGATGATACGAATCATATAATTATATCTTGGCAGTCGTTGTTTTCAACGTGCTGACCCTGCAATTTTAGTCCTCAGGCTGAAGTAAAAATTCCCTTTCAGGTCATAATTGGTAAATTACATGGTGAATAAAACATGGGGATGTGTTTTTGTCAAGTGGATCCAACATAATGGCAGAAGTACGCACTACGCACTCATCTATAATTTTCAAGGATACAAACTGTGCACACTATCAATTGCTAAAGTACAAATATTATATACGTTTCGTTTAACTAATTTCAAACTAAGATGAACGTAAAAGGATTGTGAGATAAACAGAACAAAATATTCCTTAGGAGAACAAGAGGTGTTGAAAGCCCGTCATTTTATTTTCACAACTAGCATTGTGTGAGTATCATTACAGAAACAGAAGAGCAAGATCAGAAAAGTTTGTTTCATCTGTGCTCAATGTACATTACTTCACATTCCAAAAGCTTATCATCCCCACATAACCGATAAAGATCCCTCATTACGAATGCAGTTGTAAGTCATTATATTCAACAATCAATTTTAAAAGTGAGGAAGGATGATAGAGATCGGTATAACGCAATAATATGTGTACTTATACTGCATTTCATCTCTGCACTGAACAGTCATGCCCTCAGAATGAATCGTCGCTGTTGATATGAACTGGGGTAAAAAGGGACCCACAGGGTATCTTTTACGACTCCTGCTGGTGTAGAACAGTTTGCCTGTTTACACCACATTGTGTACAACCTTCATAGATAGATCAAAAGTGAGGACTTATAGTGTTGCCCGATATGATCAATTTAAAAAATAATGTTTGCTACACGCACGTATAACTCAATATACCTGCTGAGTGGAAAGAAAAAAACAAGGTGTGGAGTGTATGATCGGATTTGAAGATCAGTTGGGAAGGCAATACTATTATTCTTGAGATTCATCGCAGGTAATCCCCTTTATCATAGTTTTGAAACAATCCAGTTCTAAAATTATAAGCACAAAAATACGTACTTTTAGATACATGCGTGGTGTTGGATGTACATTTCCTTCGAAAACATATTTTCATCACGATGATCGGTTTGAGCACGAACATGGATTTTGATAAAAATACACCTTTTTATATTTAATAATATGTGAATTCACTCTTATTTGTTTCATATCGGGAAAAATAAATAGATTACGTAGAAAAGTATAAATGCCAAGTTTAGTAACATGTTTTGACGCTCAATAATGATGAGTATGACGGCTTGGTAGTGGAAATGATTATAAGGAAGATTAGGAACAAGAGAAGTGAAGAAAAGAGACGATGATGAGTTGAAAAGGGATAATCACAACAATCCACAAAGATGTAATATGTAAAAATACGAAGGAAGAATTATGGACCAACAGAAATCAGTACTGTGCGCACCTTTTGACTTTTTTGAGTGAGATAAGAATAGAGAATAATATGAAGTGTATATATGCATGCAAAGTCGTCTTGTTGACTATTGAACGAGCACAATAATGCTCGTAGAAATATAGAGATGAAAAGATTTACACACAAAGGCGTCTTTTTAAAGGGGTGAAAAGATGACTGGGTGAAAAACGTGTGGGTTGACTAAAAATTCATGGATAATCTGCATATTCTACATATATGCATCCTACTTTCCTATAAAGTTGAAAAGTATATTAACAAGTATAGAGGCAAACGTGAACGCAAAGTTGTGGAGTTCTAGGATAAACATAACGTGAAGTAAATGTGTGTTTGATGGCAATGTCTGATTTATAATGACAGCATAACGACTACAGTTCTGCCAAGTGGAAAAATCTATTATCCTGCTGTCTGATTAAAAGCATGAAATGCATTATAGTACGTACGTGTATATTTTTATGCAGATTACTTGTCGATAGATGAGAATGGCGATGATGATAGGGGGATGGCAATTTGATATTCCTACATACAAGCAAGCTTGAGCAGACAGCACACTATAAAATGTGAAAACTTTGTTGGTCCGTGTTTGTATCGCGATCATAACCATTTTCCTATTGTTTTATCCGAGATGTCTTGAGGCGTTTCTCTGTAAATGTACTTTACTTACTCGACGTACATGTGTGAGCGATAACAAAGATAAGCAACTACCAACACCATCACTTAGAGTACTTTGGTACGTTATAAAAATAAAAGCTTGTTCAGTCCAAAACGTATGAATCTTCTCATCTATCAAAGTTTGCAGCTATTTACCCGTCTTACTTATTCATCATCACCCATTTATTGACTTGGCCATATCGTGATTCAGTTAGTTGGCAGTTTGATCGGCTATTTATGATTTTGATATTAGATTAACAACGGTATTCTTACCATAACACAAGCAAGCTAATACCGTGTCGTCATCATCAGAATATCATCCGCAAGAACAAATTTAAAATTGGCTAACACACAACCATAAGAATTCCTCCATCTTTGTAATTGTGTTTGCTAGTTTTTATTATTGACTTGATTGTATCAAATCATGCATACCTATTCATTGTTCACACACACATGTTTCAACTTTAATCTTGAGTATCTTCACAATAAATTCTGCTTTTCCTCCTCTCACTATCTTCTTTGCTCTGCATGTCTTTTAAAAAAAGAAAAATTGCGATTTCAGTGATCACATTATGATACCATGTTGGAATGATGGAACTGCAAAAAGGGAGGACTAAAACTTTGATACTAGTACAACAAGTGAGATAAACGTGCTAAATTATAGTCTTTTTCGCCCTTCTCTTCTTGTCTGATTTGTAGTTTAGATTTGTCTTTAAAGGAAGAAAGAACGAAAAAATGATGGTGAAATCGTGTGGTGTTGGTGGCTGGTTTTGTTCCTTTGCAAAGATAGATCCAATATCTTTTAAGCTAATGTGAAGCAGCAAAACAACTGGGACTATTGGTGATCTTAGCTCTGCAGAAGGCGTTTCTTATTTACATACTAGCTATGTAGCGTTAGTTATGATGAGGATGGTGATGATGTTCACGATGACCAAGTCAGTGATGGTGATCACATCATCATCATCCTCTTCGTCGTCTTGCCCCTATATATTTTAATAATTATTCCTAATTCGGACGCAATTCACCCATATTACAAAAAAATCATTGCACGTTGAATAAATAATATGTGAATTGATATTGATGCCTCCATTTTTATTTTTTATATGAAAAAGAAAGGGATATCTTTTACGAAAGAATGTGCGCCTGCTCACTCACACATATAATTTACACAAGGTTTGATTGCCTTTTTGGAAAGTAATAAACGTCTTTGGCCAAGCAGGGCAGATGATTTATCAGTTTGCTCTAGTATATTAAATATAATGTGGTTGTGGTACGATGTGGCAAATAAGGAGCCTACATCCCTAACAGCCTCAGTAAGAAAGTGGGCAGCTTGTCTGCCTGTTCACGCAACTAGCAAAACAAATAGAAAAAAATCATAATGTGAATATTCTGTCATGACAAGTCATGTTCAATGAAGCGGATCTTCATTGACTGTTAGAAGAGTTTAGGGAATTGGATGTATGTATGTAATAATCAGTTGTAAATAATCCTTGAATATCCAAATCTTATTATTATTATTATAAAGTGTTGTTGAACTAGCTCTTGTGGTTGAATGGAAATGAAAAAGTGTTCATGTCATGTCTAGTAGGAATAAGTAAATGGAAAATGAACTTTGACGGAGTTGACCCATCATCATCCGCACTGAATACTGTTGTCGTTGTCGTCCCAGTGGACTTCTGCAAACTCTGATAGGCATTCTTAAAAGGATGTGCTTGGCGGATTGACTTTCAGAGTGTTGCGTTCTCTTCTTAGAAAGTAGTTGCTCTTTTGATCCAGCTGGACAGCATAATATGTCAATACAAAAGGTATCATTCTTGAAAGATTAAGGTAAACCGTTTAAATAAGTATGGCTATTATTCAACAAGAATATGTATGAGAAGAGAGGACACGTTCTGAGAGAAGAGCAGATTTGTTTGTGCCATTTGTAGCCAAATTCAGTTGACAATGCCAAGTCAAGCATTGAAATCTTGTCGGACCAGACCAAAAAACGGCAATTTAAAAAAAACTTGTAGCTACAACATGGACATCTACAAAACTTTTTCCATTTAATCAAATGACCCTTGTTAGTTGTAAGAATCGGGATGCTGTCAAAGGGGGTTATTTTTCTCTCTTTGAAATATCAATAAAGTAACGACAGATATGAAGTACCTTAAATCCAGTTAGTTGGCTGGTCAAAATCCAATTCAAATTTCATTTCTATTACTACAATATAGGTGTCTATTTGTAGACTTTATGTGCCCTCTCACTCTGTTCGTACTGATAGTGTTAAAACGAAATATTTGAAGACTTATTTCATTTCATTAGGTTTTCCCAGCATTAAAACTTTCTTCCAAATACAACAATGAAGCCTAAACTGAAATGACCAAAAGAAGTTGAAAGAAATCTGGAAAATATATACAATACAATAAATAAAGAAAAATCACACAACAAAATCCTGACAGCAGCAACATCACATCATTTATTTAGAAAGACAGACACAGTCTTCATCGTCATCAGCATTGGGCTAAAGGAAGACGCTCACACTCTCCCCATTTTGTACAGGAAGCAGGGGAAAGTCGGAGAGAAGATTAGGGATGATGAGACACAGTTCTTTCCTACTACTTACCCCTTTCAGTTTCCCCTTCTTTCCTTCTCAAACTTTCATATCCTGAAATCGTCTTCATAAAGCTCATACCAAACGGGTATTTGACATGTGTCCGTGTCCGGCAGAACGGTATAATATAACATGAGATTGGCTGCAAGTTTGCAACTGCTGTCGCTACACGTTCTCAAAGCAAAATCTCTCATTTTTTGTTGAATGATATCATTTTCTCTAAAAGTCAGGACATTTATCCGGAATTTGGTGTGGGTATATACTGTCCGTGTCTTTCAAGGATATTTTTGGACGTGAAATTCATTTCAAACTAACTTATATCTGCTACAGTTCATGATTATTGTCAATCAATTGTATTTTTGGGGCTGACTGTTCTACCCAAGGTGGAACGATGATGCATGAAGGAAAAAGATCTGCCTTTCCATTGTATTTTTTCAGCATCATTTTTAGTGTGAAAGAAACATGAAAATGCTTCTATCCAAGAGTTTCTGTGACTTCCGTTTCTGAATCAAGGCAGTTTTAGAATGTTCAAGTGGGTTATATGTGCATTCAGTTCTCAACTTTGCTATACAAAACGGCAAAAGCAAATTAAAAATTTTGTACAATATTGTCGTCTATGCATTATATAGTTATTTATATAACTCAAAACACTACTTGTTTCTGTTAGGATAAACTAAAAGACTTTACGTTATATTTTCCTGAGTTATTTGTAGAAATTTATCCGAAAAGGAAAGTAAGGTATAATATAATATTACATGCTACCGAAGTTGACGTATAAAATGGTATGACATCACATCATTATCATCAAGATGATGGTATATGGGTGGAAATGCATTGAATACCAAGTAGATTTTTAGCAGGTTCATACTAACTAGAAAGATGGTCACAGATTACTAATGCGGCTTCTTCAGCAAGTGAGAGCTTTATGTTGATGACGATGAGAAGTCAATCCTCATGCTACGGACTAGTGGGGAAAAGCGGCAAAGGTTTGATATTACCCCGAAAATAGAGCTCTCCTGACTACAGCCTACTTAAATTTACAGCTTGATATGGGAATAGGAAGCCCCATGGTTTTCGCTCACTCCTTACTTTTCTTTTTTTGCTCTTTGACTATCCACTTCACATAGAGTCTTCTTGCATGATAATATTTTCCAATTTTTCATCGTCATTATTGCATATTAAGGTATTTGAATTTTTCGGAGAATACGCGGAACGTGGAATGTGGATAGGAGAATCCATGCAATATTTTATACATTCAGTTCCAAGATTAAATGAATGTGTTTACCTATTTGGTTCCAGTATTCAAGTGGTTTTTGTCAAGTTAAATCTGAATGAATGCAAATAAATATATTATTACAAGTATTCCTTTACTTATAAAAACCATGTATGAAAAAAGCTTACAAAAATGTGATTACACTTGAGTACCTATAAACGCTCTGTTTTTCGTTCTCTCCCCTGTTGTGATTAACATAGGTTCGATACTTAGTAGAAGCACGAACTTTTTAAAATTCAATGGATACAACACTTAACCCGGAAATGAAATTCTGTTGTGCAGGGAAAGAGAGAGACAGTAGGAGAAAAAGATAAATGTGGGATCCACCGAAATCGGGAGGAGTAGAAGCAAAGCAATACTTTGTAATATGCATGCATATATGCCGGATAAAAGAAACAGTAAAATCGAACATTTTGACCAAAATCAGCCTTTATATACCTATCATACACAACTCCAGCACATTTCTAGATTTTGCTTATACATTCCCATTCAAAATCTCGTTTTTTTCTTCTCAAAATAATGGACCGATTAATTCCACACGATTTTACTGTGATCCTCTTCAGCTCCTACTTGAAGCGTTATTATAAGAAGGCTGTGCGTAAAATAAGCATATTATATCGAAAAATACAAGACATGCGGATACTGGCAACTACGTGAATACATTTATCCGTGATATAATACAGTGATAAGGTCTTCACAGCGGTGGAGGTGGTGGTGGTAGGATGATGGTGCTTGCACTTTCACAGGTACGTGTTTCCTGTGGCATCAATTTTTACCTCCAACATAATAATAAAATGCTCCTATTTATCTACGATGACAGCTGTACTGGCAAACCTATTCTTTCTACATACATACTCCGTTGCTACTTCCCTTTTTGCTCTAAACCTCTGCCACTGCCCCGGTTCTCCTCATCACCATCATCATTTAAATATATATGAATAATCATAAAATAAAATCCCGTAAGAATACCAAACGAGCCCACTACACAAGATTCTTTCCGTGATTTTCGTTTCAAAGTATACGCACACACACACACATATATACAAAATATACTGTGATCCGATATAAAATATGCATCTGTCCGTACCAATTTATTTTTGTGCTTGGTTGATGATCTGCCGCAAAGGCACGTGCTCAAGCTCATCATAAAAAATACATAACATAAAATGATTACAACAAGAACAGACAACATGCATAAAGTCAAGTGCTAGTACCAAAGAACACAGACCAGAAAAACAGACCACCAATAA
This sequence comes from Entomobrya proxima, assembly GCA_029691765.1. Classification (NCBI taxonomy): domain Eukaryota; kingdom Metazoa; phylum Arthropoda; class Collembola; order Entomobryomorpha; family Entomobryidae; genus Entomobrya; species Entomobrya proxima. The sequence goes on along the minus strand of CM056170.1, from coordinate 7,562,883 downwards.
AGGATTGTATTTGCTGCTACTTCTGCCCCCGTCTGTATACATAATACACTTTATATTATCATCATCGTGATCATCAATTCACTTATTCTTCATTTCTTCTCGGTCTCTCAATCACGTATTATGGAGTTGACTTTTAAGGTTGTGAAAAAGCAAAACCGTACCACTCTCAAGTTTTACTTTTTCGAGATGAGAGAAAATGTCCAATTGAGTTGGCATTATTATGGTAATCGTACAATAAAGATAGATAGATGTACATTTACCGGAATATTATTATCCACACTCGACTTTCCATCAGTTTTTTGGGGGATGAAAAAGCATACTGTGTAGAGCTCGGTCACACACCTTATCAAAATCAGTGATGTGCAAAGTGTGTGCTTTAGCCAGGGAAATTGTGGATCATTGAAGGTAAAGATGTTTTAGGCGTTGTACGACAAAACGGGAAATGAAATGCCCTGTGCTTTAGCTATCCATCAACCCCTGAGTTCGCATGATACATACAAAATGAGGCAAGACCAGCCACTTGCCAGCTTGAGCTACCCTTTTGCCTTCACGTTATCATTTCATTGCGAGAATATCGCTTCTCACACGGTCCATGATCTTTTTGCCCCAAACATGGTGCATATATATGTCTTCTTAGAAACGCCTTTTTAGCGCGAGGGGGCAATGAAATACATTGCAATTTTCTTAATTAAGCGCGTTAAATTTTACTAAAAACTTTTGCATCGCTTGGATTAGCAATTCTGGAGGGCACAAACAAAGCTTATAATTTTTGCGAATTTTTTTCAAGCAAAATTTTCTCTTCTAAAATTCACCCGTCTGACACTAATCGACGGAGTTGCCTACGGCCTCGTCAGCTATCCATCACTTCTTACTCTGGTGCAAAGCTTCTAAACAAGTAATTATACTGCACATCGCCACTGTTAACTGTAGCATATTTTACATGAATGAGAAATCATGTTCATAACTTTTGCACATCAAATATAAATAGTTCACCTCCACATGTCTGTTCTAAAAATGTACAGCTACCAACCAAATACAAAATCTTGTGTAATAAGTTAATAGCACATTGTTACTTTTGTTCGCGATTTTTGCTAGCTTTTGCTATATTTATATTTTTCTTAACGTTTGCAAATTAATTTGCACAGGAAGTGTTCCGCAACAGACGAAAGGAATGAAAGGATGATAACTGGTTGTATATATTTTTGTGACTTTTGATGGTTTCTTAGTTTTGCTTACTTGCTGTTGCTTACGATTGCTCATCATGTTGTTAGAAGTAAATTGATTTTTAGCACCATTGTTCCTGTTGGAATTACCCACACATTTAATCTTCTCTTTGAATCTTCCACCGTGTAAATAAACACCATCATAAATTATGCATGCACTTTAATGTAAACGTGTAAATATAAACATTATATTTCTATAAGAGAAGGGTAGGATCGATTTTCAAAAAGTTTATACGCTTCACAAATGACTGAAATGATTCTCTGGTTGGCGTTGCGTGTATCTCCAAAGTTGGCTTTTTAGAGTGCGCATAATAAATGAATGTACGCATTATCTTTGTTCTTCCACCGGATTACTTATCATTTATTGGACCAGTGGGAATTTTGGTTCCAAAATCTGAACACAAGAAAGGAAGGAATTTCATGCGAGAAAATGTGTGGTGATGTTTCATACTGGAAATTGTGAAATGAATGAAGTTATATTGTAGGTTTGAATGTATAAATGCAGGCAGTCTGCTTCAGATACAAGAAATGTGTATGTATGTGTGCGCAAAAAAGACTTGACAAAGAAAGATGTGACAATAGGAGGTAAAAGGAAAGCAAGCAAGCAATTCACCAGTGGAGGATATCACAAATTAACCGAGAGCCAAAATGTCAAACTAAAGACGTCAGTTATTAAATAACCACCACCGCCGCCATATCATCATCAGCATTTAGTACTAGCACTAGGAAAAGCTCCAAACAGAAGTTATACACACGGCAGAACAACTGAAAGTCCTGAGCATGTAAAGATCCAAAATTGTACATACAAAGCGTGCTATCTCAAAAGAGAAAAGGGAAAGATGGAAATAAATGGATGAGGAGACTCAAAGACAGCCGTAAAATCCTCTAAACGGCTCTCTGACACAATCACACAACCGAAAAGGACGAAACAATGGGCAAAGAATGAGTAATAATAACATTATCTCGGCGTGTGTTGCCTCTTACTTCCTTCTCTCTCTCTCTCTCTCTTACAGAGAGAACTTCACACAAACCTCCTTTTACTGACAAAATAAATACTTGCTACTTTGACTATGACTTGTTCTGCGTGTGTGCGATCATCAGACACACGTTTTTTAATGCTCTCATATGTACATCGTGATGATGACAATGTACCTTGTAAAAGAAGAAAAGAAAACCACACACTAGCACACACTACTCGCCAAGTTGCTGTCTATTGTCTTTCGCTTCGAATGAACTGTGTGTATTTGAAGTCGCAGTTGTAGTGGTATTTAAAACCAGCTAAACATGTCCTATCCACGAAAGACAAAGTTGAAAACTGATACATTGTATTGTCGCAAGTTGCAACAATACAAACTACTTTGTATCATTTTCTCAAAGAGACACAGCAAACGAGAGATACTGTGTGTATTTGACATTGAAACAAAAGGAGAACATTGAACGAAACAGAAGACATCAGAACCAAAAACTTACATTGAATGTAACGGACTTCTAAAAGTATTCAAAGATAAAACGGCCAAAGGGACGGGCATTTTAGACAGTTGAGCGAGGTTGAAAAATCGAATTTGTCATGCGAAAAAATGTTTCAACCATTTTTGTATTGCATTTCCCCATGAACAACATGCAGTTATATATCGTGCAACTCTGATTATCTCATCTTCGTTTCATCCACCGCATGTAAGATATTATTAGAAATTCTGCCTCATCCTCCACTAATAAATTTCTTTTTAGGAATGAATGAAACCAATAGCCCACACAGAAAAGGATGACAAAAGACTAAGGAAAATGTTTAACGCATTGCTGTTAAATTAGAAAAGTCAGAAGGCTGGATGTAGTAAAAGTGATACGTTTGAGATCATCATCATCAACTGCAATAAAGCATTCTCTTCAGCATTAAAAACGGGAAATTGCAGAAACTGCCGTGTACCTTCACAACACAATAAATATAGTACATATTACGCGACATATCGTTCCACACAGTCATCATCATGATTCAGGATGCGACAACGACAACAGCCATAATGAAACGTTGTTTTTCCAGTTTAACGGAGCAAAGAGACGAATTACGTGCGTTACACGAACTGAACATTTTATATTTTATTCAATAATATATTATTATGGTGGTAGCTTCACAGACATTGCTTTTTGATTCCCAAAGCATTTGAACCAAAAGTGTACAGTATATAGGAGGAACCTTATGTGAGCCGTGTTTCCGAACGTTCAACAAAGATTATGATCATTTATTGTGGGAGCAGGCATTGGTAGTAATTTATCTGAGTTATGGCCGATCGTGTCTTGATAAAAATGACTTGATGAAAAGGCCATAACACCCAGAAGACCCAACTAGTTTCGGGATGTGAATCAATATACATATGCAGGTATATTTCTAGTACTTGGTTTTATATAGTGGTTGATTGTTGCATGCTTTCATTTTGCCTTTTCTCTCTTCTCTGAGCCATCTTTGTCATGAATCTACCCACTGATTATGAGACTGAACTTTCTCTTTGAGAAAAGTAGAGTTCTATTGCCGTGCTTGGAATTTCCCAATTTTTAATTATTTCTTGACTAAATTTTGAAACCTGAAAAATATGGCTTGATCGTTAACTTTATTTCATTCCAGACGCACTGAATCTATTAGCGTACTAGCAGACGGTCATTTTCTAAGGTGAATATCAGTAGAATGCATAAGTACAAAAAGGATCTTTTAAGTTGTGTATCTTTAGTAAACATCACAATTCATTGTCCTCTTAACATAACCCCCAACGGTCCATTACCAAGTTTTATTACCCTGTTAACTCTACCAAAAACGTGAGGAGGGACACTACCGACTTGACAGACTTTGAGTGTGTAAGTGCTGATTATATATAAATAAACCAATTTACGATAAGTGTGTATCTCTTGTTTATTTCCCGGTGCGATGATGTCAGTATTTATTGCACAACTGCTAACCGACAGCACATAGGCTACTGTCGGCATTATTACTTGCACACTGTATTTTTAGTGAGCTGATAGTAATACACCTCGACCTCGGCGCTTATTCCCTTTACTATCGACGTTGTAATGAACTTTAGTAAAAAAAACCTTATACTGTAGTGCTCATCTGTTTGCTTAAACTATTTCACGGTTAACCTGTGCAGCTGCACTATCTCACATATCTCCTCGCTCAGAAAGGTAAACGGCATGGCATGGGAGGAAACTCCAGCTTTGAGGGAGTAAATAGCAGCGACAATTGTTTGGAAATTGCTTCACGTAGATATCAAGATGTTACTGAAACTCTGCAAGCCAACGTTTGGTAATTAAATGAATGCTCTCCGCGGGTGGAAAACAAGAAAGCTTACCTTTTTATCCTGAACAACAACTCAACGGTATGGGCTGCTACCACCGCGGCTGCTTAATACGATTATTCAACCTGAGAAAAGCAATCATAATTAAAGTAAATTACATCAACTCGGGATCCTTTCAAATATTTTACCAACTGTTAGGGAATGCATTGTTAAAACGTATAAAATGTTTAAATATCAAACTTATATTTCTGGGCATAGCATAATTAAACAAACATATCGAGGAAAGTTGCTACATCTTGCTTTATTATTGTGTGTGTAGATTGCTCCTCGTTCGAAAATTTCGTTGATCTCTTATCATTTTACAGATAACTTGGTAAATCCGTTTTTCTATAACAATTTTATATCGAAACAGAGCTAACTTTGTTCATTTGATAGATAGTAGAAGTAAAGAGATGCTGATTTAGTTAGTAGCGCTTACTACTTTGTAAATTGTAACGTCATCAGTAGCAAACAAAAAACTGGTAGATGCTTGAACGCACCGTCATTATTACTAGTGCTGATGATAATATACTTTGCAAGTAGATGATGAATGTGTACAGACGTGTGGTACATTCTCAATGTGTAATTATGTTGTTGAATTAAGACACAAGGAGGAGGCTGGCATGTTTTGAATAATTTCCGGTGTAAATTGAAATGGACAAGTTTGTCAGGAACAAAAGTCTTTGCCCCTTTATTTTAAAAGAGTCAAATATAATTATGATTATTACATACGCACCACACAACCCCTTTCTAAAGTGCGTACAAAGAATATTACTTATCCAGTAAGTGCGTTAGTGATTCACATGGAATTTTCATGATAATTATACTGCACTTCACTTTCCTCCTTTCCATCCTCATGGAGTCTTAATATTGATGACCAGCGTTTTTGCTATGTTCACGCAACTTGTTATGAATTTTAAATTGAGTGTTCTCACTTCAGATTGGCTGGTTTCTTTTCTTTGTGCAGTGATGGTATTCCGCAAAAGTGTGGATTTACGACAGTATAACTATGAAATTAGATACCATAAAATTAAGAAGGAGTTAAAGAATGGTATCTACTAAATCACAGTGCGTACTGATTTTTATACAAAAAAATAGATTATTTGATAAATTGGAATATAATCTGAAACATTGTTGTAAAATGTGCTGGACCAAAACGGAGCTGACGCCGGGGAATGAATACAAAATTAGCTACATGCTTAAGCAGGTTCTTATTTAGTTGACTTAGGTACATCTTTGTGTAGGTATAAGCAAGCTTTCGTATCCTCATTTGGAAAACTGACTTTTTATTTATTTTTTATTGTTTCGCCTACTTAATGTAATTTTAGTCAGAGCAACTGTTTTCGTTTACATAAAACGAAACCAATACAATATAGAAGCAGGAGTTCAAATGGGGCAACTTGCGACATGCAGACGGCAACCAGGAGAGCATTGCAGGACAAACTCCCAAAAATTTATTCAATGATCTAACCCAAATAGGTATTTCTAGTTTATTCAATTGGATAGACAGTATCAACAATTTTACAGCTTTGAAACAGCTTTCTGTCTATAGCTTTGAAAAATTATGAAGTACTCGTTTCCCGTCTTTATTTCAGCATCTAAACAAACGGCGATCATTAGTGGGTTTACTTTCTTTTATTTCTAAATACACAGACATCTGGAGGTTTTCATACCTTTGGAATTTTACTATTTAGCACACTTCATGGTATCTGTTTAGAAGCGTTACCCAAACAATGTACATGAGTAAAAGGATTCATATTTTTTTCGGAAAGTACGTCTTGTGAACTAACTTGTTTACCGAACCTTGTATTTGTGTTTGTTTAGAAGCGTTTTCAGAAAATTAGATTTTTGCTTCATTTTTTATTTGATATCTTTCTTGCAATCAACAAAATGTGATTGTCTATGTAAAATTACTCTTATAGACTCTTCAGAATTCATTATTATTGCCCAACAAAGAAAAGCGATAAAGCTTTCTTCTACTACTTTTAGAAACAGGTAGTTTGCTTGTTGCATTCCTAGCTCACATAATATGATATAGGTTCTGACGGATCGGTAATTATTATCTATCGTCAATCTTATTTACCGACGACTACAACTACAATGCCTGTGTTGCATTCTTGATTTTATAATACATTATCTTTCCCTTCATCTTTTTATATCTATATACTTTTCGGAATTCATAATAGTGCACTCAACTGTGTAGCATCAGTAACATCCGTCTCTCTATCTATCTGACTTTGGCTTGCTGTGCATGTCAAGTAAAAAGTATTCACATTTTATGCACTTAACACAAACACTACTGAATTGAATTTTTTGTACTAATTACGTATTTCTATACTTAATTGACATATACGAGGTTACTATTAATTATTATAACATGAAGTTTTTTACTGACTTGGATTGAATTAAAGTATAACAGTTGGTGGTTATATCATATCTTCAAAATGGAGACCTTGCTTTCTTGCTTGTCATATCAAAATAATGGTTCAAAACAGGTAAATAAGTGTTGTTTAGAAGAACACTAAAATAAACTTTAAACACGTAGTGCATCAACATTTTTTACGTCTAAGCAGTAGCTTGTGTTTCTAGTAGTGGTAAAAGCAGCAGCACCGCTCTGTCAGTAGTAATCCTTGCATACGAAAAGTCAAACTTAACATTGAATGCTGGGAATGCTTAGCTAGCGCGAGGGAGGTACGCTTCATATTTGCTTCAAGTATTTTACCAGGAGCTTAGACTTTCAGCTCGCTGTCTCGATATTAGCGATGCACGCTGATAAGCAACATTACAATAATATAATATGCCCAGTTTCAAAGGATTCATTCACACCAGAACAAGTAAGAGGCAATAATATGCAATAAGTAACATGTCTAGAGACGATAATGTTGCTGTGCTGTTGATGTTGATGATGCGGTTGATGATATTTTTCTACTTCTTCTCTTCGAGATAATTATGTTGATACCAGAGCATGTCAGAAGATACCTAGGCACTGAAGACACAAAAATACCTATAAATACTTGTTCCCCGCGAGAATCTTTTGCACTGCATGTGTTTATTGCAGACCTACGTTAAACCAAGTTTCTGTATAGTTCTTTAGGCAGGGCAAGATAATGAGAGTTGATGTCGGTTCTTTAAGGTGACGTTTCCTGTACAATTTTCAGTTTATTTGCTGATAAAGATCACTGCAACCTGTAAAATATCTTTACGCTTTATTATCATACGTACCACTTGTTTATAAATAAATAAATACGCTTTAAAATGCAAATATTATTTGGCATACGTGATTTTTAACTTTGCTCGTATATAATTTATATTCAAAGAATACTTGGATCGGTAAAGTAGCTTGGTCGCCGAAAATACAAAAGGATGTATATTTTTCTACAAGCAATAATTTTAAGACTTTTTGGTGGATAGATTTCGAAGAACAAATAAAAATGGTAACATCATCTTCAGTAGTACTTGTCCGACTTACAATGTGTAGGTTCGTTTAGGTCTTGGGCCTAAAAAAATAAACAAAACAGGTAGTGTACAAGGAATGCCAAGGTTCACCCTTTATAGCTTGACGTGGTTAGCAAGATCTGAGGAATTTAAATGGAATTGATTTAAAACTTTATAGTTTCCAACTGACAGGAGAAGAAAGTTGTGATGGGCAGTTTCACGGGAACTTTGAATGCAGGTTTCATGTTAATATGGCTTGATTTCAAATAAAGTTATTTTTTGTATGCACAAGTAAAACAATAATAATACCCACTGAGGTGTGTATTAGTACAAGGCAGAGACTGGAAGAATGTCTGTGTAGGTAATTTATTGCATTTTCTTTTTTATTTTCTTGCATAATCCCAATCCATAAATGAGCATAACAATTTTTACAGGAAATTTTATTTTGCTAAACACTTGTCAGCTTTTTATACAGAATTGAAGGTTATTTAAGGTTATGTAAAATGGTATCAATTCTTAAGCCTGTAGCCTTTAGTTTAATAAATTCCATGAATTATGCAATGATAACTTTTATATTAACACTATCATGGGTAATTACAATTAGAACAAGCAGTAGATAAAATAAACGGGCTTGTCAGATACGCAAAGTATTACAAGACATCCTTTCAAGAAAATTAACCACAATTCTCATTAGTTGTGCTTTTTCTATGCAAAATAATGGGTACGCAGCGTGCGCGCATGTAGCAATTAAGTATTCAGCTTATTAGTATCACGTATCAATCAAAATTTAATTCAGACATGAAAAGTACGTGAAAGTGAAATAAGCAAAAACTGGAAGTTGTACGGATCGAAGGCCGTGCACCAATAAAAATGCGTTCATACTTACTTCTCTTTTTTTACGCATCACACATTTGTGCATGACTGTAAAATATTCTTGAAACCTTATATAATTGTATAATATATCATATTGAGGTTACAGAATACAAACCTCTAGTGGAATCCCGTGGCTTCATGTTAACTTTTGATCAAAACTATTTTGAAGACAATAAATTTTATGCTGAACAAAATCATAAATTTTGCTTGCTCAGTGAATTCAAGTGCATTGTGCATTTTTTATGTAACAACACAACACATAGGGTTCGCGTTAGCACAATAGATGCAAAATTTATTATATAATGTGTAAATTAGTAAATAAGATGAAGCTACTTGTCTTATCTTTTTATAAGCTTCTGTAGATAAAATAAATATTAAATATATAAAAACGGCATGTTTCAGCTTTTCCTTCTATTTTTAATCCAAAACTTACTACAGATTTAAAAATTGACGCCTCTGGTACCGGCATATTTTTTTAAAATCCATTTAATTAAGCCTAGATTTATACAGCAGCGTACGACTGTACGTGGTCTGCGGGCAGCTGAATTACCCTTAATTATTGAAAAAGTGCAAAAACTTTCAAAGCCGACGGATGGTGTTTGTAATAATTATTTGTTGAAACAGACCGGCGATTTCCCATGCATAAAGTGTATCAAAGCTTTCCAAAATTGGGAGTAATACTGTTTTAGTGTTTTATATGCTAAAGGAGAATGATTTCTGATTAACCTTGGCTATCGTTATGATGACAAGCAACGCTGGCATTAATCACTCACTATACGGGTAAAGTTCAAAACACTAACTCGTTCTCTCAAAACTGAAAGCAGGCAAATTGTAGATTTCAAAATAAAATACTCTTTGCTTATAATCTAAGTCCAAGAAAAAGTTCTGATGATGTTATCTCGTTTTAGGCATAATTTGTAAGTTGTGAAGAGGAACTCAGGAAATTGCAAATTAAATCGTTTAATGCGACTAAAAATGTAAAAAGCTACTCATTTTTCTTTCATGTTAAAGAAAATAGAAAAGGAAGTTTCATGCTGATAATGTTCTCACGAAATCATAAGCTACCATCAGTGGTTTTACAATGCTTTTTCTTTCCGATTTCATCGCATAAAGGTATATTGCAGTAGCTTTTATGGTAAAATTTAAAGATGGATTCGTTTACAATTTTCATCTCTACAGCAAAATCAAAAGGAGCAGCTAACAATGATTTTTTCTTTTGCTCAAAACTACATATAATGACAGGTGAATGCGAGGCTTATCATCACTTCCACTTGTTCATGTAAGGTGCGTACAGTTCACAGAATGATGATGGTTTGCCTTTATATATGAGCAAACCAAAGATCAAAAGCATAACGACAAAAACTGTAAAAAGTCAATTTACTTTTACTGCGTTTCTTATTGTTATTATTGTTTGTATGTTTGCATCACGCTTCAGTATCTGGAGTTAGACCTATGCTTAATAAGCTGTTCATACATCATAAAACAGTAACGATTATGGTATTTAGTACATCATCTTGTTTGTGTAGTAGATGCATAGAATTGATTATAAGATTTCGAAATGTGCACAATATATAAACTGAAGTGTGTCTCACCGGTATACAATTCTAAAGAGCAAAACAAGATGCACAGTATATTTACTAACTAGTAAAATATACATCAATAAAATGTTTTAAGCTCCCTCCTTGTCAGATTTGATATACAAGCTTATCAGGTAAATCCAACTACCTTCAATTGTAATATTTTACAAACCATTAAATTATTATCACTAATACGATAATTTAGTAACGAAATGAAGCAATTATTATCGCGAATATTTTGTTTTGCTACAATTATAACAATTCCTCCCATTTTGGCAATGAATTGGCATTACAGATAGTTTCCAGTTTTGGAATAAATGATTCGAGAATATTTTATCACACACGCAGCAGAAAAACCACGGTCCCTTTTGAGTTCAATTATACGTTTATAAGCCTTTACATTACAACTTGGGGGTAAAATGACATGACAAAGTGACATTATGTAACATGTTTTAAAGGTGTACTAAAGTCTGCGCAAAGAAATATGGTTGTTCGTAATATTTAATATTTTTTGACAAATCTCCTAGCGGAAACAAATAAATTCTATCAACTGCTGTTTTGGCATACAGAATATAATATATATAAATAAAAAGGTAAAACTATTTTTGAACCTCTATCATCAGTAAAGATGGCAAACTGACCACAAACGATGATATGGGGAGCAGAGTACCGAAGCATTTTATTTTGGGAGTAGTTATTATGTCGATTTCGATAAATTATAGTAGCTTGTTTTTACGTAAATGGCCGACATGTCTGTATAGTTGGAACATGTGGGTAAGACAAAAATCCAGTTCTTGTTGTGTGTAGTTTTCACTCGGGTCTTAGTTCTAAGCTTACATCATGGAGTCTTAGTGATACACGGCTTTATACTTTATTGCCTGTCATAATATAATGAAGTGAGCCATTATAACAAAAGTTTAACTTTGTGACTATTTCTTTTCCCTCAACTTTTGTAGCAAACAAATTGCAAACCAAACCCAACTTCTAACAACACATTAAATCCCTTCAAATTGCAAATACTTAAAATAAAATGTAATAAGCAATACTTGATGACGATCTTTGGTAAGTACCTATTACAAGAAACCACTACTATCATCAAAAAAGATTTGTTTGAAAGATCTTTCAGTAACCATTTGAACATTTCTGGCTCTAAGTTTTCAAAGTAAAATATATATCAAGCTTTTTTCAGTACATTAAGTATTTTAGATATTCATCTGGCCCCGGCCAAACTATCTCGTTATTATTTTGAAAGTCAATCGCTGCTACTAACTGGGTACAAATGCTCCAACAGAAAACTTATAGATATCATAATGACCTTCTTCCGACACAGAAACGTATTTTGGATAAATTATGTTAGCAGAAGGATCAGAGATAACAGGGAAAAGGGCTGCTGATCAACATCATCATTTCAGCTATATAAGCCCAAAATCATTCATGCTTATGGATATAAAGTACTTGAAACGCCAGGGATTACGCTAATTTTTGCAAGAAGCCGAGTTAGTATTTTTGGTACTTTTACGAATGTAAGTATAGCACGTAATCAGCAGCATTATCGTGTACACACTTTTGAGCATTACTTACCGTGACGAATGACTTTTTAGCAGCATATTTCTTCTCACTGAAGAAAGCTAAGAGAATTTTTGGAGTCACTTCATGCATACGTATTACACTAATTTTCATGCAAACGTTTTACGGAAGCGTATATAAAAATAAAAGCAAACATGTTTTCTTATGTTTATATATAGTACAAAAATGCAATTTAATGCGTGTATCATGTTTTTCATGTTGGTATCTAAAGATTTGCTGATGGTCATCACAGAATTGCCATGTACGAAGAAGAAGGCAATTTTTATTATGTACCTACCAACCTGTTCCAGATACACGTGTACCGTTTATACACTTCATTATAAACAGTATGTGGTAGGTGAGACATAAAAATATACCTGCGTATTATTTTAAGCCGCTCGTTCATGCATTTTTGAATCGTTTTGAAGAGCAATAAATAACCAATTTTTCATCATAAAATAAACATAATGCCCCTTGAATTGAATGCATGTAAAACCTGTAACACTTTGCTGTATTAAACATACGTTTCAAAACCCCTGTCTAATGCTGCTGCAAAGTCCACTAGTTCAATTTGCATCTAAAGGAATCAAGCTAAAAGCTAATGTTTTCAAGGCCAAACGGTCTAAATCGTCTTTACATGTAAACAATGATCTATGTTTTAGGTGATAATGCTTCAAATTGAGAGGAAGCACCTTGTGATGAAGTTGTATATAATGAGACTTCACCAAATATCAGACATCCTGTTCACCATTCACATATCTTTAGGTAATCATTCTTCTTGTTTGTATTTATTTAACCAGAGTTTTCGATAAGGTTGATGAAATGAAAGTCAATATGTCATCGTTTAGGAAGAAAGAAGAGAATGCCAGTATTTTATATCCCATGTTCCATCGTCCTCATCTTCTCTGCTCCGTTGCAAGCATATCAGCAACAAGACAACAACACAATGCCAAACCATATGTCATCGTATTGTGTAGCCGAATTTCATATTATATTTATGAATACACCACCACACACAGTAGATATATGTGCTATTATTTAGAAGCAATATGCTTACAATGATAATGACGCTTGTTTTTTTCTCTTCTTCTCAGAGAAAGAAATTTTTGGAGTGTAATAAATTGGCAAGCATATTTTTGAGTTGTGTGTGTAGTGTGGATATATATCTTGACGAAATGGATGGATGTTGCTTGTCTCTGCTTCTGTGAGTGAGTGTGTCGGTGATGTGATGATGAAAGCACATCTCTAGACTAGAGTCCTGATGTACTCTCTTTTCTGCTTCATATTATGCACCTACATTTCTTTATTATCACACATTTTATAGGCATTTATCCATATGAGTACTTGTTGTTTACTCTCACTCTTTTCCTTTCCCGCTTACTCTACAGTAATGGTAATATCGCGGCCCGTTTTTTCTCACACTTTTGCCAGCTAAGATGATGGTGAAAGACACTATCTCAAACCAAAAATACACATGAATATATACATGATGTACATATATAAAGACATGCCATGCCATCATCAGCATCATTGCATATCGTCATAAATACCACGTTCATTGTACCAACGAAATGTGCAGACAACACTACCAATCTTGTGAATGGATGGAATGTTTCCAATGCAATTCAAATGACGGATACCTATGTACCAAAAAACTATATCTTGGTCTATAATATGTGTGCCTTTAAGTGTGTAAGATGATGATGTGATGTGTTAGTAGGCAGCAAGCGGTAGTGTCGGCAGTTCACTCACTCACAGTCATCTTCTCGCTCTGACTGACTTTTTCTGTCTATTGAAAACGAAGGACTTATCTGGCCAGGCAGATTGAATATATTTCATATGATGTTTCTTGAAAAATCAAGTTCTTATCAGGAGGATGGCAGGCTTTCTGCCAGTGTTTTCTGTCTTCCTCTCCTTTTCTTTTTCACCCAAAACTATACGCGTACACCATATAGATTGCATCCACAGTCACTTCTCCCGTACATTCCACATCAACATCAGAATGTGTTGTGTAGTGAAAAACGAGAAAAAATGTCTCGGATGAAAAATCTGCGAGCAATCGAGTGTGGATATCAATGCCAAACACCAAACATAAATTTCATGTACGCGTCTTTCGTTTTTCATAGAACGTATAGTAGCACGATATATGTAACGTACTTAAAATTGTATACAATATTTCGATATGCCTTTCTAACACACAGTCTCATACACAATCGCATGTACGGATCTCCTTCACTGAGAGTGTGTACATCTTACTTTCCCTTTAAACGCACAGCATTATACCTTTTGTGTCACGACAGGCATATACTGATACTTTCTCCAGCTCTAGTATTTATACAAACACAATATTGGGCGCTACAAAATAATATTACACTTGGGCATCTATTGTATATAATTTTGCTGGGAGGATGATGATAGCTGCAAGTAAGCAGCTTCCCAGCAGCAGCGATAATGCATCAAATACATCTTTTCGTTAACATATTATTTATACGGATATTATATTAAAGGGAGCTACTTCATGTTTCTAGTGCAAATAAACGACCGTGTACAAGTCAGTTGATAATGGCATCATCATCATCATAACGCAAGAAGTTACTTGGCTGGAAGGAAGGATATCTGGATGGCATGATAGGAGACGTAGAGGAGGGCAAGACAAAAAAATGAGGACGAAAGGGTTACTCTTTTGGTGCTACTGATATGCGATGATGGAAGTACCTCAAGTTTCTTTGTCCAATGTGCTATCGTGCTCCCTCATAATATTATGGTACAAAAAATGGCCATCCACTGCTGAACACTAAATAAATCACAAGATCATATTATATCCATTGTGAATCGCGTACGCTGTTAACTTTCTCTGGAAAAATCGTCGATGACGGGTGATGGTCGACTGATGTACGACGTCATAAAGTTCTCGCACCACTGTATTATTCATGCAATTTTTCTTTGTCGCAATAAGAATAAGTAGTAATCGTGTAGAAATAGTACAGACAAAAGCATCAAGTTGCTTCGCATAAACAATTTATAACAAGTAGTACTCCTTTTTTTCTGCCGATTCCGATTTTAAGATATTGTCCGCTGTAAATTTTTGTTGTATTTTTTTGTGTTTGTGAAAACGCGATAATATTTTTTTCATCGTTGCATTCCCTATTACATTTTGCTTTTATTTACTGGGATGTAAGCATTTACTGGAAGAGCACAAGACATTTAATACACTTCACTTTTTCATTGGTGTATTGCCCAACTGGCAATAAAATGAATTTTTACAGTCTGTTCCTTCATGCAAGTTTAAATTGTTTGATTGAACCGACTACCTCCTTCCGTCAGCCCTACTTTTCATTCTGCTGGGCGGCAGTAGTTACTGGTATTTGATAAAACACAGCGCAAAGCTAATGTACATTGAATAGCCACGTGTTCTAAAATCCAAAATACAGCTACTTTACGAATTATAGTGGAACGGTTATGTGTATCAAATAAAATGGCGTGGATTATGGGTTGCAACCCAGAACTGAAGCATAAAATGTTAGAGCTACCACTCATCATCGCATAAAATATTAGCAAGGATATTATGAATGATATCAAAAGAAATAAACAGGAAAATAGTACGACCAAAGTTTTTAGGGACATGATTGCTTACAAAAATTACTCTAAAGTATTTCGTGTGAAGTTTTCCGAAAAAAGACTCACAACTCATGTTTTTGTGTGGAAAGGCATGGCATGAGATAATTGCTCTGAATAATAAAATCAAACTATGATGATGGCGATGATGGAAGGGTAAATAATATTGGAACGGTGAAAATAATAATCGTGCTTGTAGATGTCCAGGTAAGATATTAATTAGATTTTTGGGAGGGAAAGAAGGAATATGTATATAGCGAGCCAAAATACCCACCCGTACGTACATATCCTCATCCGACTTGCAATGCAATTGAGGAGTAATTATCATAAGCATTATTATACTGGCTCATCATGAAAACTTGGAAACATGAAAAATGATTTATCCCAAAAATGAAAATACCATTTGGTGATAGCAGACTAGCCACACAACACAAAAACACATTCGATCCGAGTGCCTACAATTTGAAACGAATTATTTATAAAACCAGCTGCTTACTATATCGATGTACCGTCTTCAGCTACAAATTAATAATTTAACTATTTGTCTTTTATGTTGTGTCAATGTCTCCTGCTGGGCAATCATAATAATCTACGCCGTCATGAAACGTGTAACAAAAAAACCGTATCCAAAATTTGCTATGTTTAAAAAACTGCAAGCTTGACTATGATGACTATTTGATTTTCATTTGGCTAATCCATATAATATACTATACAACGCGTTCAACACAAACGGTTAAAAATCTTTCTCTCTAGATATTAGTTGCCCATTCTTCATCGGGTAAAATAGACAAAGACTATGGTTCTGGTAGGATACCATTTTATTATCTTGCTACATGATAAAACATGACTTGGAAGGACTCATCTGACTTAAACATTCATTCAAATAAACTTTAAATTAGTAAAGGCTAGGACTAATTGGCTTAAAAAAGTGATAATTGCTTGAGAATACTATTTAATACTCTCTGTGGTTGACCATTGGGATGATTTAACTTCTTCATAGATAATCTATTCCCAAAAAGCTTTCGAAGAGTGTTGTAAAGTAAAATACATCTTTGAGTTGTTGTCACATGCAAATAAAGCAGCAGTTGATAAGCGATAAACTGAGTAAGGAGAAAAACGACAGGAAATATGCTGCTGATAACAGACAAGGGATAACTCTCTTACAGTAACCTTGTGCATTGTATGTTCTTCTCGTCGAATTCATTCTTTCTACAGATGACAGTGTTTTCAGCAGTAAAATTAAAATTAATAAAGGATAAAGAATGTATTATCACAAAGTACAAAGGAGACTGATAAGTTCTCACTGTCAATAAATTACGTACGATCTAATAGTATTTACTCATCTTTTTTATCTAAGATATATGCCTAATTTATGATGATACATCATTAATTATCAACGTATCACGTTCTATGCTTAGTAGGCAACCCTAGAGCACTGACGTCTTTGTTCAATCACTTATTCTGCCGGCTTATCAAATCATCTTAGTTCTTGTTATATTATTTGCAATTATTATCAACGCAGTACACTTTGGCTAACTGAAAAAACTAACTAACTAACAACTGTCAAAGACACTGTAACTAAGTCAAAGATTGTCCCTAATCATTATTTGATTTATGTAGCCATAGACTAACTGTTTATATTTTTAACATTTTTTAATACAAAGGTACTATTAATTAGTAGTTCATTGCTTGCGAATAACAAACAGTGCAACATGAGCTGTGAAAAATGGGGTTAAATTATTATTAGAGCTCTCACATTAGTATGGTCGTTATCTTTTTCTACACAATTAAAATACGATGTCTGATTGTCGAAAACATGATTTTAAAACGACTATAGGTTGACTTTATGGATTTCAGTAAATTAATGATATTGTATTTATTAAATGCTAGCCTCCCATGTTGCTAACTTGATGAGTTCTGGCAGTAGCTAATCTCACGGGAATAGTAGACAACAATGGCGAAAGTTTGGCGAAGCAACACTTCATTAAGATGTTTTGTGTGAGAAAGTAAAGAGAAACGGATGAACGTTGCTCGCTACTTATCTTCTCCTCACTGTTTGTGCATAGTATACGCATATGCATGTAAAGTCAGAGCAAGCGTTCAAGCGTTGGGTCACAAAGCAGGCTTTTCTGGAAACATCTTTTGTCGAGTTTCCTCTGTTTTGGCTATGAATTTATCTCTTTTCCAAACTCGTGAGCATAAAGTATGCAGATATTTTAATAATCTAAAATTGTACATCTATTTCGTACCCACCTACCCATAGTCCCTGGAGTCACGTATACAATTCCTAGTACTACAAAGCAGGATTATTGTCACATGTTTATAAACACGTAATTATGCGAGAAAATAATAATAACATATACACTATATGTCGCTCCTTTCTCTTTATTATTTGTTGACTATCTCCGAATTAGAGTGCTTCGAGGCTTTGGTGACGATTATGACGAAGGAAGAAAAGTTAGATAGAGAAAATCGGATGTTTAAATATTTAGAAGGAAATGGAACGGTATACTTTTCCAGATTTTGTTTTGCAAATGACTGCTAAATATTCACATACACACAAGTTGTTTGTTTTTACTGATGACTTTGGTGATATTATTATGAAAGCATATATCTGTTGCACTCTCTCCGCTAACGTATCTTGAATCACCATTTGTATCCTGTATCATATTATACTGATGTCGGATCCATATTATCCAGCAAAGATTCATACTTGCTCAGTCAGGCATACTTAAATTATTACATGTTTTGTAGTTCTGATAGTCCTGAGTCGCGTGAGATAGCAAGTTTTCAAATGGCTTGCATGCAGCTACAAAACTTTCCGTTTACCAGTATTGCAATGCACTATATACTTTGTTGCCTTTTTGGTGACATATCTCGTTCGTAAACTTTACTTAAACTGATAATGAAACTGTTTTAGTGGGATATGATGGTCTTTTAGAAAGAGTGCTTTTCTGGCATTAATACTTATTTATAATAAAATATCTCTTATTATTACTATTAGGGCTCGGTTACCTTACATAACCGCAAGCTTTATTTAGTTTTTATTATTACACACAACAGTATATTAAACATGATGTGCTAGTATGATTGTAAAATTTACATGTATTATAGATTTATATAATCGATAGATACCATTTTCCACTTTCTCTCCGTTATAAACATCATAAATTTGTGTAAAGTTTACCCATATCATATCTTGATAAATAATACTTTATAAAGTTAGCCCACGAGTGCGGTCCTACTAGTATACAATATCTACAGCAGGCAAAGTTAGAAACCGCGGCTCTGACAATTTGCCAAACTCCTAATAGCCAAAATAAAACCTTCAACAACAAAAAGCCTTCGTTGTTGTCACTTGTGGGTAGTTTTTGTTCATTTTTTTTTGCTACAGAAGTAAACATACAAAATACTAATGTGCTTCTGATGTTTAATTGCCTTTAATAATTTTGCCAAAATGCATTTTGGTCTAAATGTCGTGTGAGCAAGCAAGAAATATATAAGAGTTAGCCATGCAATAAAGTTGCTCGTTTCCATTCCCTATCAAATATGTATGTATTGTGTTTGTGCTTCCCCTCCACCATACCACCATCGCAACTGATGACTGATATGGCTGTACTGAGTTATGACTTTAAAAAAGATAGCACGCTTGTAGCAGTAGGAATTAATGTAAAAAAGTATGAACGCATTAATTGTAGCACATCATATCTCACAGAATATCTTACGAATCATTCGAAACGAGTAATAATACTATTACGATAGTATTATGTTTTGTAGATCCACGTAACAAACCGAAATAGGGAAAGTGCCACAGTCGTGGAAACTAAACTGGTAGTGCTGTTTTATTAGTATTAGCTTTTTTTGTCCACCATACCAAAACATGCTTCTGCACAACTTGGTTTGCAAGAATATTGTGTGGTCTTATTTCTTGCCATGAATAGGCAAGCTTGTGAGAATTTCAGCATTCAATATTCACTCGCTTTCTACTGCCTGCATAATTATGAAAGTCTTGTCCAAAAGACTGGAAGGAAAGAGAACAAAGTAGTGTCTAATATCACTGACAATGAAATATAGAGTAATGATTAAGCAAGATTATTCAATACATGCATAAAATTAATTGCATTTTTAGTATTTTATTATTTATTGTTGATCATGTTATTTTTGCAAACATTGTGATTAACTGTAAAGTTTGTTGCTTTGATATGCTAAGATTATCCAGTTAATTAAAGCGTATCAAATTTTACTGAAGACATTTTTTATCTTTGGTGTTCCTATCTATTGGACTGGTAAATGGAAATTCCTTTCACTATCAATATCTTGGTGAACATGACTGATGCAATCTCCAGTTACAAGTCAAGAGTCGATTGTAAATGCATTTTTCATGGTATCGTATAGGGACATTTGACAAATCATAAAAACCAAGATTTTAAGCTTCAAAAATAAAACTGTATAAATATGCTATAACGTTATCCTTTACAAATATTAACCTATAGTTAGTTCAGAGGAAAGACATAGTAGTAGCACATGTGTAGTTATATCACTGAATGAGCAAACTATAGGTAGATAGGTGTAAAGATAATTGACTTGAGTCAATAATAGCTGATTATATGTATTTGTGCTGTGATTTATACAATTTTAAGATCGCCAGTAGACATCTTGCTTAAGGAATTTAGATTTGATCAAGTTTTGAGAAACATAAACATTTTCTATCAAATTGATTCAAAGAAAGAGAGGGGAAGAGGAGTTACAAAAACTTAGTTTGATTGATTGTATAACCTCACAAAGAGTAAAGAGTATGTATGTGACAAGACGATGATGATCCTGATAAGTTGATCAATGTTGGCATAATATAATGCAACAAACATCATCATCGTCATCTTCATGATCTCCATAAATAATATTGAAAACAAAATCACATTCTTTCTTCTGTAATCAGAGCCACGGGATCAGTGCCTGGCTTTGGTGTACTTCGACCTGTGAATGCAAGCAAAGCAAATTGGTCAAGTGATCGTAAGAAACATTTTTATTTACTTTGGGAATTTTCATGAACCTTCCTGCTTTATAAGTATATGAATGAAGTGATACGTTAGTGTTTATGAAATTACCATGTACAGTTTGTTAAGTATCAGGATTCCAATGATTTTGTAGTTATCATCAAGTGATATTATTTTGCGTCGTCGTTTTCACTTACTAACTTGATTTTTACATAGTGGCCAAGATGTTCATTATCACATTTAAAAATTAACGATACCATAAAATGTAAAATTGGAAAAATTGTAGCATAAGTCATTTCAAGTGATCGTGATTTGATTAGTAATAAGCTAGGAAATCTTTGGTATCAAAGTACAATGACAATAACGAAGAGGCAACAACAGTCTTAAAATAGTAAGTAGTAAGTTACTTCATCATCTTCCAGGTTTACGTTGATGCCTTGAATGAAATTTATGTACAAATATGGAAAATTATCGCCGATTATGGAACCATTTCAATGATACGATGCAACCTTTGGAACCATCGAGGACAATATCGTTCTCTTGTATGAACTATGAAGTGCAACGTTGCGACTGTGCGTCGCAATTTCTTCGATCTTCATCGTTCTGATGACGAGGTAGATTATAATCTGACTTTGATGTTTATTGGCCAGCCGCAAAAATGTCATCACATGGGTCGTGTATGATTAATTTATGTTGCAAAATGCTTCAAAATTCAGGTATAAAATGACTTGATGGTAAGAAAAGTAACGCAGTTGTAACGCTCAGTCGTATTCTATTCAGTAGCAGCGCTTCATCTTCATTCTCTTCTAATCTGCTGTTTTATGTACAAATATGGATGAAACAAATAAGGACTGAAAGTGGCTTTGTCTACCATTATGGCTTTCTTCTGAGAAGTGAATCTTTGCCCTTCTCAATGTTATTTCAACACACTTGAACACACCGTTTCGTATCGTTGGTAATCATGATGATAGCTTAAAGAGTTAACTATTTCATAATCCCACGTTTGAAGGTAAAGTGTAATACTTGCATGGTTGCATGCATAATATAGTACATCATGTTCAGTTCATACTGAGTACAAAACCAGGAACAGACACAATGAATAAAATAGATAAAATATACATAGGCATTCCAGGAGAAATTCAGGAGGATTTTCTTACTAGTATGCCAACCATGGACAGCATAGTTTACCCCTAATATACATGCACAAATCCATTGATTATCAAGTTTCATGCAGTAGCACCGTGATTTTTAAAAGTTCGAGGTAAAAAGTCCATCGTCTGGAACTCTTTTTTACTGATATCATCATCTACTATCACCATTTCGTGATGATCATCTACAAAAGCCTCCAACTTGCTTTAAGGATATCAGCAGTAAAGAAAATGTCACTGTTGATGGGGTCATATCACTACATCCTCATTATTACTAGTTAGTATAAAAAAGAAGTAGTTAGAACGTATGGAAAATATTGTAGATTAATCATGGGCAAGCATCATAATATGTAATGGTCATATGAGCTGAAACTAAGCAAAGCCAATGCAATAAGATGCCCCGCTTGCTTGATACCAAGCTAACCAAACTCGAATAATTTCCTCAAATGGAAGATTAAATAAGGATATAAAATTATCAGTTTCTTATTGCTTCTCGTCTCCTCTCTTTGAAGCTAAGACCTGCTATAACCTCTTACATTTGGTCAGTCACCAAAGCGTTATAAGTCTTCACAATCAAAACATCATAATCCAGTGGAATCGGGATCATGATAACGTATAATGATGACGATATCAAGATTACTGATTACGATTAAACTTAATGATATCGGAAATGTCATATAAAACAAGGGAAGTACCTTATATGCATGTGAATGTTTGCCAGAATTCATAAAAAGTAGCCTGCTACGCTTTTTTACAGTCATTCAGAGGCAGTAAAAGTGAACCTGCTTTTCATGTCATGTGTAAAAAGAGCAGTTCCACCAGTTAAGCTGGTGCTGCTTAGAATTCACCAAAAGAGTATCGGCAAAACACTGGTCACAATGATAGCCGATTATGATGTCGCTGATTTTATACCCAGTCATCATGACCGTGTTTATTTTATTTGCTCTTAAAAATAATGGGACGGAACGGAGATGAAGACCAACTACGTAAAGTGGATGAATTGAAATGACCACTTTATCGCCCATTGTTTCCAGTAAAAGTAACCATTTGGTTTGAGTTAACTGCTTAAATCGTATCATTTGAAACCGAGCCTAACTACCTGCTTGACTCCATTCTTGTCATTGTTTTGTTGCACGTCGGATTTGACGCGTTAGCTTGTTGGGCATGTTTTTGAATGAGTGCGGTCGTTATATAAGAAGTTGTAATAATAAAACCGTAGTGGTGTGGCTGGCGTTGACTCACCACTTGAATGTTGTCCAGTGCCCACTTCATGACATAGTATAGGTGACGACAACAACGATGACACATATAAAATGCATACACCAAAACCACTCTATATGACATGTCTTCAAACGCTTCTTAAAAGCTTAGAATGTTATATAACATTTTTATTATTATGCGCGCATGTGTATTCCGACAACAGGTTTTGGAAACGAAAAGAGGTGGTAAGTGTGCAGTAACAAGCAAGCACATGCTCTCAGTGAAGCATTTCTCCACTTTTTGACAGCTCAAAAGCACAAGTCCACAACAACGGGTCTCCGGTTGCTGCTGATGCTAAATATTTGTATACAAAGTAGGTATGTTGGTATCGGTATACCTATTCGATTCTATACGTTAGAAAAGTACCATACAACAACAGTTCCCAGATATGTTATGGTACCTTACAACACGCATTCAAAGACGGGCTAGACACTATAAAGAAGATCAATTGCTAAGAATCTAGAATAGCTTATTGATCCCAAGATCAAAACGGGCCTAACACGAATGATATAGACGTGGCTGAATGTCAGAGCTCACCTGTCGTCAAACGTCCCACCAATGAATATAATGTCATTGTTATGAACTTCTGTAAGGTTTACGTTGACATTATTGTCAATGAGCGTAGCTTTCATTGATGCTGTTGTTTTTGCTTTACTCTTATATTGCGGTAAGTATAATTATGATTCATGAATAAGCAATCCAGATTGTAAAACTAACTATGAGAACGCCTTGTTGATTTTTCTTGGCCATTTATACCACGTAGAATCTTTCAAGAATTTTTTCTCTAAAAAACTTTAAGTCTATCAACCAAACAGATCAAAGCCATCATCTTCAAAAATATAACAAAACAAGTTATGTGTTAGTGATCATACAACTTTCATGAAGCAATGTTTGTTTTCACTCATGCACAAAATATTGATACTAATACGTATACTATATGATATAAATATAAACAACGTGTTTGCAATTAGACATGTCTGGCATTTCTCACCAATCCGTAATCTATATTGTATTATTAAATTATCTTGACTTAGCAGATCGTATATTTTTGTGCTGAGTTGAAGGCTGGGCGGGCTCGTTCGATCCCTGAATTTTCAAAACTTTCAACAGAGATTAGGTGTACTGTAAAAATGTCCGCTGATTCGTTTCCTGACGGAATCGGAATCTAATTTTTCGATAACGTTTGGAGCCATCCCAAAATGATGAGACAGTCGATAATACGGTGCAAGTAAGTAACTCGTTTAAAGGGGAAATGCTAGAGACAGTGACTATAGTAACAAACATATAATCAAGGTAAATAGTTTTCTAACTCACATAATATACTTGAAAATTTTGTTGGTCTCTTGATTGCTAGTGTAGATAAAAAACGAAAGGTAGAAAACATCATAAAGCTAATTAGTGCATCGTCTAATTTTTGTGTCGTCTTCATAGCAAGTAAGGCTTCACTTTCTTATTACTGTGTGAAGCGAGCATCATTGGAATAATTGGGGTTAAATAACGATGCTGTCTATCACACATCACACTTTAAATTTGTGCATTTCAAAATGAATGCACTCGAATATACAGTACTTTTGACAAAGAACTTTAATGTACGCGCAACATTATATTATGCTGAAATCATTTCTTACAAACTATACCTTCAGGCAATCTAATTTTTCTGACAAGAAGTACGGCAACTTGTTTTTTCACCAATTTCATTTAATTTTCCACACTTTGATAATTCATTTTTCATCTCTGATTATCAGTCTAAATGATCTCAGCAGGAGGTTCCTTCTTTCGTATTGTGTAGTCCTCGATATTGGAAGTTGATACAATTCCCTGAAAAGCTGATTCACTTTTTTCTTGCGTTTATGCTGATGAAAGCTAACAAAAATATATTATGGTTTACACACACGTCGTTGAAGAAGTTGTAAGCTAACCCAGTTAACAAAGTTTTAAATCAAATTTGTAGTTGATGTGCTTCTCGTGCTAGCCACTAAATCTTCAGAAGCTTATACCATATTATGATAATCATGATGGCGATGATGTTGCTAAAGATGGTTTTCATAATATGCTGCATTACAACTAGTGTGGTACAACAACGCAGATACGTAGTCAGGCAGGTAAAATACACGACCAAGCAAAGAGAACATGCATACAAACTGTTGCTTCTGGTCGTGGTGACGGGTGATAAGAAAATGAGAAATTTACGTGCAATCGTGTGGTTTTTATTTTATCAACAGACACTTTTTTAATATTTGAAGATTTCTGAAAGAATTCAAAAGGGCTCATAAAGCAGCATATATCGATCACTACGATATATAGGAAAAGTTGTCGATTATTTTGAACAGTTGGTCTATACAGTGATGTTACTTCGGTCTGATCATCATTTCAATACAGAAGAGAAACGGACTTGTGCAGTGTCTCACTTGTAAGTGTGCTGTTGCTACTATGAAATTTATGTTGTGGCGATGATGTCAAATGATCAAGTTTTGATATGTTTCGAGAGGTGTGAACCGGCTAGTTTAGAGGTGATGATGGTTTCAAAAAAATATGCTGAACGTTTAAAAATGTCTTTCCTTTAATATTAAGCATCTTATTGATTTTTTTCGTATTTTGAATAGAATCTCTATTGTGCCAATTGCATTAACAAGCAAGGATTTCATCGATATTTAATAGTAAAAATGAATTAGCTAGGTGCCTGCAACCGAAATTCTCAAATATCCCACTTCTATTATATGTATGCCTATCTATAAGTCAGTTTAACTATGATTTTCTCCTTTCTTTGAGCAACAGATTAGTCAACTCCACAAACTGTACTCTCAATGCACACATTTTTTTCATTTTTCATATCACAATATCAGTCAGGCCAGACGATGATAATTTTATCGTGGCAGAGTGTGTGTAAAGTTATATTTTTCTACTACTTAACAATGCATTTCCTTTCCCAGCTATTTAAGTTTTAAACGAAGAAAAAATATTATCGTTTTAGAATCTGCCTCAAACAAGTCTCTTCAACCTTAATGACTTGTTTTTTAAGATTAAAAATCAAAACTTCTTCCAGAAGAATATTCTCTTTTAGATAATAACTATTGTATTATGATGCGATGGCGTAATTTGTGAACTTGTCTTATTTACTATCTTGCCAGTGATTATGTAAGGCATAATATCCATATCGTACTGCTGCATTTATTATGCACAGGTAATGTTCGTCAGTAGCTTTTTTCTCTTTTCTGTTTTTGATAAAGTAGTTCACAAAAAGTACATATTCAATATTATGGAATAGCACACACGTAATGTTGTACAACCACACTGCACACACAAATCTTCTTACATTCGCCATATAATCTGACTTTGGGATAATCTAATCTTTTAAGAGAGAGGAAAGAAGAACCAAACCAAAGTTGGAATGTATTATTTTAATATTATGCCTTGTCTGCGTGCTATATTAACATGCTGGTATATATATTATGGTAGTAATTTAACATGAATTTAGACTTTGTTATAAATACTTTATTCTGCGCTTCCCACATTCCTTCTTGCTGAATAATGAAAAATGAGCATGAATATCAGTTTCTTCAATTTTATCGTGAACTTTATGCTCGTGGTACTTCTGTCTTCATAGCATTTGTTGTTGGCTGAAATGGCAGTTGCTTATCTCTGTCTAGCTGTTGGGAATGAAGCTATATCTGCAGATAGATATCTCACAATTTCCTCTCTATAGTTCCTATCATCCATCTCAAAGCTTATTTTCTATACGAGGGAGCCGTCAGAAAAACTATTTATCCTGAACTTTTTATACTACGAAAAATCTTTATACCTTCTCTGTTTTATTAGGTTTCGGCTAAAGCGCCTAAGCTATTGTTGCTGGGAAATTACAGTATTACTCGCTGCTTTCGTTCTTTCCTTTTACAAAGTTGAAAGTTTTTCATCCTCTCATGGGAATAAAAATGGATGGCATCACCTGATTTCTCCATACCTCTTAAATAACAATTCAAGCATTAGATTGAGAAGATAATGGTTCAAGAAGAGATAAAACTTGCATAACCAAACATACATATATGCTTACAATTTAAAATGGAAAGAAGATATACTTATTTGCAACCAAACAATGCATTATGAACTAGTCCGAATATTAATATAATGTAAAATTGGATTCTTTGAGGCAAAAGGATTATATTAGTGTAATTATTAAGTGGAATATATGTAGTAGACTATCATTTTATGTCTGACTAGCGAAATAAGTTGCCATTTATATTGAGTCAGTTGTCACTAAAAGGTTTTAGTACTGGGTGACAAAGAGTGGGTGAAAACAGATGCAAACTTTCAATTTCCTCCCACTTTCTTCATCCATCCAGTGCTCCTTCCAGCTCAGTGAAAATTAGTCAATTTACATGGAAAGAGGTAGAGCCAGAGGGATTTATTTTTTCCTCTTAAAGGCCAAATACAATATCTTTATTGTGCCTTGTTTGAGTGTGCACTGTGCATTTAGTCTTTCACATTAAAATACAAAATGACATCCAACAGCTTATATGCAAAACTTCGGGAAATTAGGCAAATCAAAACATTTCCTCCTGCCGGAGTCTATTAAAGCACTAATAATCATATTACTTGCTAGTCCCATTCTTGTTACTGGTTTATACACACTCCTCATTGATACGAAGCAAGGCAATAGTAATGAGGTTGATTAAGAAGTTATTAGAAACTGTCAAAGAAAATGGGAAACAAGAAGTCTGATTTACATAAAGTATATAGTGTTACATAAGCCCGTAGCTTAATAAACTTTCTTAATATCATAGCTTTATTAGAATAAAAAAAACTAGCTTGCTTGCTTTCTCATAACAATATGTTTTCACGCAAGCTTATTACGTTGAAAAATTATGTAAGTATATGAGCAAATACCCGAATCATCATCCTATCGTAATCATCCAGCAAATATTTCCCCTATTTTCATCATGACAAAATTTCATTAGCAATTCGAGACACGGTTCATGTCTCATTTACAAGCAAAATCAAGAACGGAAATAACATTCGCTGTAGCGTAAAGGGAAGCAGAAGGTACTTACTGTACTTCTTTTTATAAATTCCTTGGCATCTGGAGGAAATCAAGAGTGTCTTCGTGCACGCAGAGATACATACAACACTACCAACACACATAAGTGAAATCTATAGAAATGCATTCCTAATATGTACACTTTATAAGGTTTCTAGTGAGAGAGAGGGAAGCAGAGGTGGAGAAAGAGAGAGAGAGAGAGAGCATTTTAACCTTCTGACACATGTCATTGTCATATCAAGTGAAAGACGAAAAGGAAAAGGAGACTCAAGTGAAAATGAACGGACGGACGTGGGGTCATATGATATTGATACATTCCTCATACAAAAGCTTAAAATGTACCTTCGTTATAAACCTGCAGGCATATAAATAATATGTATATTTTTTCTTTGTTACGGCTCGAGTTTGAGTGAGATACTGAAAAGGAATTCATGTCTATGCATTGCAAAAACACTACAAGAATCTATTTTGTTCCAAGTTTCAACCCTTGTCTTTTCCAAGCATCGTCCTCATCTTTACTTATATGAAAGTGTCTAGCTTTTAGCAATAGTACAAGTACCAATGTGAAACACCAAACTGTCTCATAATATTTCAAATGATGAGCTTGGTGGTGATGACTTTTTGCCTTGTAACAATCCAAACAGATGACTATTGTAATTTTATAGTTATATAACAAAGTATGTCTTTACTTTGTTACATTGCATTTCAGTTGATGTATTTCTTCTTTGTTGCCTTCTAAGAAATCCACTGCTTCTAGAGACAAGAATAATTCCAAGTCAAAGTCGAAGAAGAAGGGAAAAAGAGACAAGCAATTTCCCTCACGGACTCATCCTAGTGTGAACACGGATTGGGAGCACGTCTCCGGCGTGACAGTTGACAAACAAGTCATAGCAAGTATTAAGGCATACACTTTGTATTACATAATATCTGGTAGTAATAATAATGGATGGTTGACTGTGGTGTTGATGATGAGGCAGACTGCTAAACATTTCTTATCCCTTGTTCTCTTTCTAAGAAGGAAAATAGTTGCTATTTTGTATAAAATAATAACCTACATGCATTCATACTAATCAAAGTCAATAAACAGCAAAGAACTGAGTAAAAAAGTGGCGCTAGCAATGAATTGAGTTTATTTTAACTTAAACGTAAACTTTAATTGTTTATGTAAAACTTTTTACTTTATTCCTTCAGCTTTGAAATTTGAAATAGCTCATAACATAATTTTTGTCTGTTGACCTTTGACCCAATGATAAATATGTATATCTAAATATTATTACACGTCGAATGAGCCTATACTTTACCTAAGGAAATATATGTCCTGTGAACTTTCTCCTCGACTTCACCAAGAAATTGGTTGCATCGTTTGAGAAATACCGTTCGCACAGACGGACAACCGGCTCGAGGAAAATTAAGAAGTAGCTAACACTACTTAATAGTACTAGTACGTACCACATGCCTATTAAAATTACGCAGCACTGACTTGTGTAGTTGTATTTTATGTCATAAACTGGGGTTGATGCGGATGATGATATGATAGCGGTGATGGGAATGGCAGGGACTAGTAGAAAAGAGGTACAAGTTAGTTGTTTGTAAGTCAGCAATGATGAACTCAAGCTGTAAGTCTTCTGATCCTTCAGTTCCTTTCGACATGTTTCTTTCAGTTTAGCCAGTTTTCTCAATGAGCGCTCATGGATACATACCTAGTTTAGGAAATCTGCCACCACGAAAACTCTTTTTTTATTTTGGTGGCAGTCAGACAGACAGAAGAAATAGTAGCTAAGATAGCTAAAACCTGTATTATGTGTCTTCACAGAAATTATTTACGAAGCATGGAACTACATGGGTGATCACTATACTTTTCTGGTTATTCGTGCTGGTTGTGAGAAAGGAATCGTTGAAAGAGACAATGTAAATGCAGCAGGAACATGACATTTTGTTGTTTGCTAGATGATGATAATTATTATTGTTATGCTGAGGGATGTGAATTTGAACTTGAGCGAATGCGGTATGGGCATTCTAATACGGAAACAACGGACAAACGGGTAGCTGATGTAGATGACTGAGTGCTTGTTGTAAAAGACTGCACGCTTGGAGATGAAGCAGCAATTATAAAAAGTGAAAGAAAGCCCGTGGATGCTCATGGGAAGAAGCTTTGAAAACTTGTAGGTTATACTTTTATTATACGTGAATGAATGTATTATAAAATTCTGCCCCTATATAGTTTTCTCGTTCCCTCAAAATTCAACCAGCTTTCCCTTTCACCCTTTTTGATTCATATTCTCAGGCAAGAATAATTGTTGTGTAAGTCAGCTTATTGGACCACAACGTAACCACTTTTCTCTTTGGTTTTTGTGGTGAGAGCTGTACAATGTGCATTGTGTTAGGCAGTGTAAAGCTCAGTGTGATTTCGACTTCTAGCTTCCGCGTAGCTTGCTACTTGACGGGGTTTTGAGGATAAAAAATTCCATCGGGAAATGAATACTATGATCAACTGAACTTACTTGATATTAAGAATTCATTAAATGATTTTCATTATTTTTCAGTCATTTCACTAATTAAATTCCTTATACGATACGACATATTTGAATACAAGTTTTACACATGAAAATGGCGTCGTCGAAAATCTTACTATACATTCTCCTTTTCAATACTAATACAGTGGCCTCTTATGTGTTCTTTTAAGCACATTTCATGCTACTTTGTTATGTCGACGTTCCAAGATATCGAGCTTGAGGCGAAAATCTGAAAGCTTCATACGCTTGAATAAATTTAAATGGTGTGTTATTATTATGGTCGAAAACTCATATGAAAACATGTCGAGAAATGGAGATGGCATAAAGGATAAACAAACACTCCTCATTCAGATGTCATTAAAAGGGAGTAATTAGTCAATGTGTACACAAATATTGAGGAGAAGGAGAGAGCACTTTTAGGAGCATTATACTTACCTCATGCTTCTATAATAATTATAATAGAGAATAGATTTTCAAGTTTATGTAATCCCTAATTTTGTTAGTATAACTTTTTATGCATTTTGTGCTTCCTTGCAACAGTGGCTTGGGAATATAGTATGCATATTTTTATGAGCATGTGTGTGCCTGAATAATATAAACTCTTTAAGTGATCAAATCTTATCAGCATTTTGGTGTATTTAGTTTTTTACGAGCGCATCATCAAAAAATTCTTGATTCAGCAGAAAAACATAAATGTTTTCCTTGATCACTTATGCATATACTTTTCTTGGCTATAAATAAGTGCCAAAGCCAAAACAGTGAATGAAATGAATGCGTAGCTTGTGTTGGTATTTTTAATGGCTGACTCAACATAACAGAGAGTCGTAAAAAAGTGAAAAAGAGGATATGGTTAATTTTACATGCATAGATGAGTACGGAATTTCATAGATGCATAATAGTAGTCAATTTCCTGTAAAAATTGCTATTTCCAGATAGCAATCACACTTTTTAAATAGATCTAATCCTTTCATTTCCCTACAGTTTTGGCATTTCCACCTTGATGCAATCTCAAATATTGAGTTATACATTCGACGCTGATCATACGTGTGTGGTCGGCGACCAGTGACCATAATATTATCTGTATTTAAGCATAAACCCCAAGCATTCACAAAGTTTTATTTTTAAAGCAAAATTAAAAAAAGATTCCTTATTTGCTGATTTGATTCATGAAGTTTCCCATACACGAGAACCGACTTGTTTCTAAATCTTTGCTCTAAAATGATTAAGGTTTACATTCTGTTTAATGTGCTGTTCTTTGATCTTTGCGTGAATAAATGTATGATTTTGCAATATAAGAAGCCAAGACCATGCGTTCTCATAAAATCAGAGTATCGATTCCAGTTCTATCTGAAATATCACACACACACTTTGAAGTTTTCCAAAGTATGTCTGACTGGCTTGTGCAGATGGTAGATTGTAGTTTTTTCTCGAATTGTATGCATTATTTCATAGATTATAAAGCCAGGTTATTATCCCCTCTTTTCTTCATATGCCATGCCATTATGACCAACCAGAAAAAAAAGTAGCATGAATCGGGTGGAGATTCTTATTAATTTTGAATAGAGATCAAAGAGATATCGTTTTTAATGCACATGCTTATAGTCTTACGTATGTATCTGTACTATGTGATATGAGCAGTGTTAAAGCACGAGTAAAGTCCACGTAACACCCTCATGCCTCCTCTCTATGATAGTGTCCGACAACGAGTGACCATCATCTCAAGTCAAAGGCCGTTTTTGTATGTAGTACAAAAGAGAAAAATGAATAGCTGCCGCCGCCATCCACGAATGCACACACATTCTAGAAGTTGTATCACAATGTTACATTGAAAGTGCAAGCAAAAAATTAGCTGATCGTAGTAGAACTTAGTTCCAGTTAGCATTTACGATACTATGGTTTATTAACAAGTGATGTGAACTTATCATTTATCGCAATCGCTATCGTATATATGCTTGTCAGATATAAACAAAGTTGGAAAAATGTTTTAGCCATGTCTATTCATAAGTTTTCATGTGTCCGGTCCGGTATCGTGAAAGAGGGGTCAAAGAGTAAATAAAGAAATTATAGAATTATTCTTCGTACTAGCATTAAGAGAAATCATCATCATCACCATTCAAGAGTTTAATCATTCAGTTTTACAATGCACAGCGTTGGTACTTTTTGCACTTACATTGGCTTCTTTGTATACTTAAAAAGGGCTTAAAACGCACGCAATAATGCCAAATGCTATATTTAAAATGTATTAAATACCACACAACAGCATTATAGTTGCAATCAGCATCATCATTCTCATGATCACAAGTCGTCATTCAAGCTAATCACTTTGATGATCAAAACTCATGCCTCCTTTCCCTCTCCCCTTTCTCGTATTCTACCCACATTGAATCGAGAGCATTCAATAATATTCGTGTGAGATATGGCTGTTATTACGTTTAGCTAACTTCCCGTCAAAAAGTCGCCTCTTGTCACTTTGCCTCTCCTATTGTATTTCGAGATATCTTACCAAAACACATCTAAACCAGCTTCAGCATTGTCGTCGTGACTTTGTTATAAATGGCAGTGCAGCAAGCTCCACTACTTTATTCTGTGACTTTTGCTGGTTCGCTAAGCAAGTACGTGGTGTTCACGGGCAGTGCGCACACGTTTCCATCATCATGTCACATTCCCCTGCTCATTCTCTCTCCGCACACACAGTTATCTCTTTACCAAGCTCACACATAGATTGCATCTCATCATCAGCATCACCGTCCCATTCAGTCCTTTTTGACATTTGACGAAATCAAATCGATCCTTAGTGCATTTTATCTCATCCTTCCCAGCCGTAAATGTTTATACAATATACCCATGTGAAGAGACGCTATCAAGTTTGGCGGCGGAAGGCTGCGAGAAGAGGGTACATCTCCTAAAATTCTTCTCGCATCAACTGGGTATTATCATAATATGAGTCTGCATATATAAACGGGGTATAAATATAGGTTTGTATCAAGTCTCCCGGTATAAATCTTTTCGAGACATATACCTACGGAATTGGTATCAGTTGATATAGGGGCAAGATAAAAATTCCAGCTAGTCAGCATCTATCTTCCTTCACAGTGTTTCACAAACACATGCACAAAAAGGAGCACGGAGATGCGCCAAAAAGCCGTGTAATCGTTCCCTCTTGGTCATCCCTATCTCCCCATTTGATGTACACATTCACGTTCTCATTTTGATTCGGATCCATCTTTCACAACGAAAACTGCTTTTGCTGGCTCGGACATGCTTGTATTCACTCACTGGAAAGAAAGTTTGATAAAAAGTGTACCCAAAAATGTAAGTATATATATAGTAGCAAAAAGTGAAATGAACAGTTTTTTATGCATTTTGTTAAGATAAATAGCGACATAGTCTTTTGTTACCCACATACATTTACCCAGTAGTAATATTTTTGGAAAGTACAAAAAACCAGGGTATTTATGTAGGTGGATGTTGGTATCGCTCCGTCTATTACACTTGCACACAGTGTGCATAAAATCGACGCAGCGGAGACCGGCAGATTGGCTTGCCTGCTTGTCGTCTCTTTTTGTTGAGTAAAATATCTGAAACTTGTAGGAAGGACTTTGTGTGTGGTGTTGGTGTATAGTCGCGACAAGCGGGTAGGTACTTTTATATAAGACATATATAGGGGAAAAGGAAAGTAGGCAAGAGGAAGCTACAGCTTCAGTAGTTAGCAAGAGGCAACAGCAGCCACCGCTGCATCATCAGTAACGAGGAGTTGAGTTGAATCTGTGAAATGGTTATCAGTCCGATCCGTCCGGGCAGCTGATAAAATCAGTGTAGTCTAAAAGGGCTGTAGCAGACTGAAAACGCTGAATTTTGACCTCCTCTTCTTTTCTTATACTCGTGACGGTACCGTATAGTGGTTGCATGTGGGATAATATAATAAATGATAGCAATACATACACATATTTATCTATAATCTTATAAATGGAGGAAAAAGTATTATTATGTATGTACAGTGTACACAAGTTATATAGCCCTGAGCCTCCTCGAGGCGATAACTTTTTCCATCCATCCATGATGATGTTTTTAGTTGAGAGAGGGAGAGACATAATATGAATAGCTTTTAGTTTTGTTAGATCAGTTTAGGAGAGGGAGTGTGTGTATCAGGATTTCGCAGTGGCACACAACAAACCTGGGAGCATTGGTTGCAAGCAACAGAGAAATGGCGGTGAAAAAGGAGGAAGAAGGCAGAAAAGAGATAGGAATAACACACAATGACGATGATAAGTATATAATAATAATACGAGGAGGACATCATGGCACTTTAATATTATTCAAGAGAAGGTTGCAACTTGCAATAATACTCCTCTTCACTCTTACTATCTATCCTGCATTGCTTACGTATTATATTATATCTAACGTGTCGCGCGTAAATAGTTATTTGGGGAAAAAAGTGAACATTATTGTGCTTCAGTGATATACAATATACATGCACGAAACATATAAGTCAATGGATACAATGTGCACGGGGTAATAATATATAATATTATCCTATTTTCTGTTCATCCTCCTCTTTTCTCAATTCAATTTATCTCCTCTTTGCTCTCTTTTCCTAACACATCGTCAATCTTTTTAGCTCATCGACAGCCACCAAGGATTCTTATTTATGCTCTTCTCGCTGTGATCTGTTTCTGTACACTAGCGTAGACCGGCGTAATATAAAGCTTATGCATCGTTTGGATGTGCAAAGTGTTTTCATCGTGGATTCTCACAGACTTGCATGTAGCAGCGATTATGTGTTATTGTGTGCTGTAGTGTAAACACACTTATAGATTCATATAATATAACATAATAGAGACCAAAGGGTTCTTCAGATCCATCACCATATCTTCTTCTTTTTCTTCTCTCCATTGCCTTGTCGTCATTCTCTCGTCGATATAGGAGATGCCTTTCTCTCTTTTTAAAGTTTCGATGTTGCCATTATACGTGGCTCTTGTTATCTCATATCTTTCATTTTTCTCTCGTTTACCATTTTACTTTTCACCATTATGCACGATGTTTAGAATCTTATGTGTGTGGAGCACACAAGGAGCCGATGTTAGCCTACCTTACTGAGCTATTCATCCTCTCATTTTTTTGCAAAACTATCTTTGCATTATGTGATAGCAGGTATTTTATGTCAGTACATAGTAAAGGAGAAAGCACATGGTAATTTTATTTAAAGAATTGATACAAAAATGGTCAGATTATTGCTATGATTAGGAATGTAATAGTCCATGTTGGTTTTTAGGAAAAATCGTTACAATATTTTTCCTATGAAAAGCAGCCTGCTTCACCGGCTGCAGGAATACCGGAAACAGAAGATCATTTGTTACGCAACATATGATGACTTCTTTGTACGTAAAATTGACTACAAGAAGAGCTTGGAACATCCGTGTCATTATCATTATTGGGGATGTATGTCCTGCGCATTATTACAAAGTAGCTACACAAGATCAAGAGGAGATACATGTACAATGGAAATAGTCCATCAGTACCGTAGCCTAACAATGCAATGGAAGCAGTAAAGAGAATTTTAATGTGATTTCTTCCCCAAATTGATGGTCTTTTTCATGCAGATAAAAAATTCTCAAGAACTTCCACAAAATATTTAGATCTTGTCGTAACGAACAAAAACTGCTTTCATATTTATCATCATAATAATAATAACAATATTAATGCTTACAAAACACAAACACTGTGACAGCCAGAAAAGCCGTTCCTCACACCTCCACTGTATTTAGCCAGGAATTATTGCCATACTCAGCTGGAAGGGCAACCACACTTACAACAGCAGCGTACTTTGACGTGAAAATGGCTTGTTCGACGAAACGACGGACTACCCTTTCTGATGATAATAGGTGATGATGATGGGATTGATTAAGTTCCTTCTTCCTACTAGAAAAGTAACACGAGAAATTTCACTCAAGAACGCCAACAACATATCCGTGATATATAATGAAGAAACCCGAGAGGTAGATCGTAACACAGCTTTGTTGTTGTCGTTGTAAAGTTCATGTACGTCACTATAAAACCAATGTACTACTAGGAATACCATTTTGTAAAATGCAATGTAGACGAGAGATAAATCGGATAAATCGATTCTGTTTTGTATGAATTTTTTTCCTGCTTCTTCTTTATTCAGAATTTGGTATCTTACCAAGAAAAGTAATAGCAAGAGGAAAAGATGGAGAACACCAGGTTTTTTCCTCCTTTCTATAGCTACTTTCTATTATGTAACATTATCAGCAACACAGGTCGATTCATTGAACGTAACTAAATGGGAATCGGAGGCACGTTATGGGCAATTTATTCACAGTCTCAATGGGATGTATCCCTTGTGCTTTACCCACTTATCGCCACGTGAATATTCCTGAAAGGAAATTGTTATGAGGGTAGAATTTAGTTAAGTTATTATTATTACGTGTATATATGAAGTTGGGTCTGATCGCCAAGTTACATGCTGAAATGATATGTTTTGAAGAAAAAAAGTTTACAACTTTTAAAAACTTTAGTCTTTAGTAATCTGGCCGCCACTGTTTTAAGATGCAATAATGCCTTTCTCACCTGAGTCAGTTCCGTGAGTCATGGTGTTTTATATACTTTTTTTGCGTCTTAATGACAGCTAAGAAGTTGTGTCATGATAAATTGCAGCAGAAAGGATGCACGTATCACACACTACTACAGACCTTGGCAAAAGCATGTCTAAATGGTTCTACACATCAAACAAGGTTACAAATTAATTTATTAATTTTCATTGCCGTGTTACTAGTAAAGCTTGTATGGAGAATGGGGCTAACATTCTCACATTTAAAAACTAGTAGCTTTTTGTGCTAATATGCTGTAAGTTATAAAATAAAACGTTTGCATATGGGTTCGCTTCTTCTGCACTATGCATTTGCGTAGCATATAGACAAAGATAAAAAGTAGCATAAAAGTGGTAGCAAAAATAAAAGAGATGTGTCGTGGCGTTCTCTTATCCCTTACTTGAGAGAGAGAGAGAGAAAAGATAATGTCGGAAATATTTTACTCAAATTCTACCTTTTTTCTTTTTCATTCATGGCTGATAACATCCATAAGGTCTTACCTCATGCTAGCTCTTGGCTCTTTTACATTTTGTTTTGTGTTCTAGTACGTGCATGCATAATTTCTTAGTCATTCATTGTCCCTACTTTTACAACAGCTCTTTTACTTTAAAATACCATATTTGGTTTCTTTTCTATGAAACGAAAATGAAATAGAAACATTGTTTCTTCATTTAAATTTTTCGTCTCTTGTTTTCCCTGATAATCACAATAAGGTTTTCTAGAAAGATTTATTTTGACAAGCTTTCTCGTACTATCATTTAGGATGCAAAAAGTATAAATATTACATATTTTAGAAAGGACATTTACCTACCAGCAAGATATTCTTAGCTCCACTATTATTGAGGATTTGCTTTTCCATATTAGGTAATTACTTTATAGATCACATTGCCAAAAAAAACAGATCAAGTAATTTTTGACCTGGTACTTTAGTATTAGCTTTAAATAAATGGGTAATATGATCTAGCCTTTACATTAGTCAATCTCCGGTATGTTGCGCATAGAAAGTAATAGTAATTAAAATAATTGTTAGAAAAATACCATAAACTTCATTAATTCCCTTCATCATCACAATCAGATAATCTGCTTATCTAGACTGGTATGTAACAATTCCTACCATATCATGATTTTACAAAAATGGTTAGTGATTTTGAATCTGCTCATCATCGAAATTAACACTCCTAATGAAACACATCTTCGATGTGATGATATGCTGTGAATGAAAGAAATTCTATTTAATTATTGCTTACTCATATTTCCAGCACGCCCAGCCGCACAACGACACATATGTACCTACACCTAGGTTGATTCCAAGACCTTTATTACATTTCTTTAACTAATACCATGCACAATTACACAAAGACAAAAATACGTATTAAAAGTTGTTCCAGTGAAAAGTTTTGATTGAAAGGTGTGATAATATACAATACTTTTACTCATTTCATGAGAGCGCAACTTATGATGAGAAATAAGGAAAATCGATATTGTAATGCAGGTTATTGTTATTATACTATACAATTCATCGTTGGTAAGTTCACCTTACAACTGGTAGTAATCTAACGTGTGGGCTTCTGTTCTGATGGATTCTAGTCTAATCATCGCCTTTATGATTAGACGGAGCATGCACACCAAGTCGATCACAATTCAAGATTACCAATAGAGCACCAGCAAAGGAAACCTAAAATACCACAATGGTATATATATACATTAGGTATACCAAGGTATACTTACTCCTTGCAACCCAACTACTGTGTATTAATAAAATTGTGTTGTGCTATGTAACTTATTTTGTCTGATGATATGATGGTGGAATGTGTATAACGATCCAGGTGTCTTATCAGAATATTAAATCCAAGAACACATGGAGAAGTTGAAGATATATCAGTGAGAAACTGTGCCAAAAGGAATACGCTTTCAACTTTTTTGATTTTCATCTTAATGATACCATTTCTTTCAATTGTATTGCATTTCTGATGCTATATAGCACAAGAATTGTACACCATCCATACTTAATACGGTTATTTTCCCTTCTTGTCATAGTTATTGTTCCATCAGTTCACGCAAGTAAGTCAATTGACTTCGTTTGCGTACTAAACAGATAAAAGCTTGTTACGTTTTTGGCTTAAAGAATTGCTGTTCATGCTACATCTATTAATGTGGGAACCTTGTAAGCAAATCTCTTTGATGAACCATCTCGTAGATATATAATTTTACTATCATTCTGGACAAATATGTCTGAGAATCTAGTTACGTCTTAGGTTCTATCTTCGAAATAATCCATTATAATGTTTTATATTTTCATTTATGACTTCAGTAGGGGTTTGATTTCACATAACCAGAGAATAGGATAAATTACGCAAGTGGAGGATGGGAAGCATGGGTAAAAACTGTAATGAGCATCTGGCTCTAATCGCATAATAATCTGAAGGGAAATCAGTCTTCATTTTTTAACAATTTTTCCCTCAAGCTGTGCTTCTCTTGTTATCAAAGGCAATCTTATGATTGTCTGACGAGATTTCCACCATTTCAAAGAATTTCCAACGCAGCATCATTTCAGTACTCACCCGTCAGAAGAAGCTTTGTTTTGTCTTCTTGAGAAATGGTATTTGTACTCCTAATGCTGTGCTTTATAAATATACTGATTTTATCTTTCTCAACTGAGTAATAATTGCAATAATAATGAATTTTAGACTATTATCTGAAATAATATCATACCAGTCAAGAAAGAAGTACCAAAAACCTTATTACGCATTCGTAGAAGACACCAGTTTTATTGTTCCTGGATTCGAATACAATTACATGATTCAAACTGAAAATATAAGGCAAAGTATATACTTGGCTACATCGGACAGATAACAAAAACTCACGGCTATAAAGTTCGTAACAAAAATGAGCGACACATGACTCCCACTCCTGGGATTAGGATTCAGCGTACTTGAATGTTAATATAATTGTTTCATTCACTCGAAATCTCAGGTGATTTCTAATAATGCGGTTGGTAACGATGTAGGGTTTAGTGTAGGGTTTAGTGAGTTTGCATGTTCAATCGATTTCTTGTCAAGCATGTTCTGCCGTCATGGAATATCGTGAAAAGTTCTCCCAAAGACTGGAATTATTACTGTTTGCCAACTCTAAAGTTATAGATTGATGTTACTTTTGATTCTCAGAAAAAATAAGTTACAAAAGTATTTATTCTGCAACAAGCAAGATTAGTGTAGCCAAGGTCAGTCGTAAGAATGATACCATCATGATAAGCATCAGTATAATATAGTTTGCATTGAAGTGTGTTGCATTATAATTCTTTCTGTATTTTCCACCAGATGTGAAGATAGACGTGGTCGTTATCGTATTACTTTTACGCAATATAGTTTTGCTGCATTCTTGATTTTCAAGTTGCTTGTAAATATTAAGCAATATTTAAATGGTATTTACTGGGCAGAGAGTAGTTTTTAGTTTTCAAGGACGTTTTGTAATTACTGCTAGCATTTTCCT
Organism: Entomobrya proxima; assembly: GCA_029691765.1. NCBI lineage: Eukaryota > Metazoa > Arthropoda > Collembola > Entomobryomorpha > Entomobryidae > Entomobrya > Entomobrya proxima. The sequence goes on along the minus strand of CM056170.1, from coordinate 7,522,230 downwards.
TTGAAAACATAATTACGCACATTTTGAAAATCGAATCTGCTTTGGAATTTTATAAAATATGATATTTTTTAAATGGAATACCAGAAAACTGCAGGACATTCTCAGACTCACAAATATAAATCAAACTCTTCTGTACTAACCACACACAAGCCAGTTAGCTTTTGTTCGACCCTTCTAATAATGTAAAGCGCACCCATGTGCGTCAAAGCCCCCGTGTGTGTATGCCCGCAAGACTGAGAAGAAACAAGAAAGATGACTTTTGCGATTAGCGTTAATGTAGCGAGAAATCACGCTACCAAACCACTATTATAGCTATGGCACACCTTTCAAAAAGACACACAGTTTGCTTGCTGGCTAAGTGTTTGCGTATAGGGAGTCAAAAGTTAAAAGAGCTTTATGTCCTCATATTATTCCTTTTGGTATACCAAGATATTTAGATGGTGTTGTAGGTGTAGTGAGCCAGTGTCTCATGTCAGTACATACAAGTTTAGGGAAAAGAATTGCTGAAGGCTCTAGGGCGAGAAAAATTATCTCACTAATTATCAGTCAACAGAAAGACTAATGGGTTTTACCTTTATCTTTACCACAGAGAGCTTTTTCTGCTTCTTTCCACCACCACTTTACTTAAGAAAGTGTTTTCGTACTCACCAGACCCCGTTGTTGTAGAGAACAGGAAGGATCGACTTTTACCTGTGCCATCATACGCACCCTCGCGTATTCTTATTCAAATGCAGAAACCCTTGTGTAGATGATGGAACTGATTTTAATATAAGATTTGTATTCTTTACGTGAAACTATGGAGTACACACACTATTCCCCCTCGTATACTCTTGTGCAAAGAAAAACTCCAAAGCAGTGGTATTCGTTTTGTTTTTACTAGAAAGTTAAAAAATGCTATTCAGTGTCTCATGGCATGTATTTGTTATATTATTGAAGACATTTAAAACTATGAACCTAGTATGAGAACCAATTTTTCGTTCTCGCTTGAAAGAGGGAAAGTAAACTATCCGTTTCTGGAATCTTAACGTTCTTTAAAGTGATTTTTTAATAATCTACAGAAACTCATTCTTTTTGTCATATCAATTTCTTGATATAATTCGTAATGGGACCACTTTTCCCATTTTCCGTACAAACACGTAGCATGCTGAACTACCGCAACAAGAGCTGAAAAGTAGCTGTTCTTTTTTCATGTAGCCTGTAATTTTTCCTTCCCTTCCTCCATCTACATTCTCGCCTCTTGTCTTGTTATTGTCATTTACGTAAGACGTGGAACGACGAGATACTCACTTTGTTGGCTGTTATCACCCATTTCCCGATGCATCTCTTCATCATGCAATGTACATATAATAGTAATAGTTTGCGCGCTTTCTAATGGATTCTTTACTGCATCATGATGAATTTTTATCAAGAAAAGGCACTCTTCTGATTTCCCAAATCGCTTTTACGACAGAGATATATGAGGAATATCTCTTATGCATTTTTCATAGTTGACTATCTTTTCATATGTACACACAAACCACAAACACAAAAAACTACCCCAACACGACTATCCTTTAATATAGAGTAACTATATTATCACATCTTTATTGCGATTCCACTTTAAATGTTGGTTTTTGTCTTATATTGAAGAAAAGGTATTTTTACTCGCATGCACAATAACCATCTTACTGATAGTTTATTGAATATTTTTGTCATTTTCTCGCTTTATCTTTGCTGTTTGCTTGAGTGACTGGATGACATCACAAGCTGTATTATTAGGGAATAGTATGGGAGAACATCACGGCGCAGGGAATGCTTTAATAATCAGCACACTTTCTTCAATATCATCCGTCTAGCGACATTGCGGGGAACCGTCAAACCGCGCTTGCCCTATCTCCAGCAAGCCAACACATAATAATTGTTTCATACCTGGCTTGAGCTTGATAGACACCTGAATAGTTAGTCAATTTTTCATTGTTTATAAAGTTCACATCATATATTCCTTTCTCCTTGAGGAGCACAAGTAAAACAAGAAACAAAAAGTGTAAATTAAAATGCTAATTCCGTCCGTGTCAACTATTTTTTTGATCAGTAAAAAATGGAGAAAATGAGAAGAGTTACTTGTATGGATATATAATATAATACGTAATATATAAGGGAAAATATTGAATATATGTAGAATGATATGACATTTTTTCAAAGTGAAATAGCAAGCTTTCGGAGAGCGAGAGAAAAAAATATTCAAGGAAAAGCTGTCAAGGGATATCTGACTAGATGTCAGAAAGTGAAAGGATTAAAATTCTACTGTTACTATCAGCTTTCGACACCAATGGAGAAAGCGCACGTTTTGTTGCCGTAATGCAAATGCTGGCGCGAGCGACGTTGTGGTAAATTGCTATGTCATAATGGAAAAATGCATAAAGCATTTTTATGTAGATACTCCACTATGTGGTTCACACTTTCACAGTGCAAAAAATGTACAATAGTATACGACGTAGCTAATAATAAGAGGCGATTATTTAAGTATAGTTTTTTTTGCTATAAATGTTTGGTGATGCGAGTACGCATAGAAAGAAAAGTTTTTTTTAACAATCCCGTGACATATCACTATGAATATTTGCTACTGTTATTGCGTAAAAGTATTTTTTTCTCTTGAGCTGCCTCACAAAAAAGTATTAATATAAATGTGTATGCTGCTGTGATGTTTTATCCTCCACCACTTGCCACCAACACCAACTTTTTTCATTTATAATGACTTGTCAAAATGTTTTAAAAAATTTGGAGCCTTCTTTCACCAGGAGAAAAGGGGAAAAGTTTGCTCGTACCAAGTAAAAAATATAGAGAATCATAGGCTTTTTGTACTTAAGCTCTTAAAAAATCGTTTGTTGAAGATGTCAAGTAGTGTTTACTATGAGTATAGGTGTACGATAAAAATTTAAATCAAGAAGATTTCTTTGTCACCGCATATTATCTTTACTTTGGATGCTGTTACATGGAGTACCTATAAGGAAATGGCAGGCCTATTTTTCTACGCTCGTAGAATATCTGCTATTTTTGATATGTCATTCAACAAGGCAACTTTCAGGAAATGTAATTATTGCTTTTGGGTAAAATGACATCTTGTAAAAACATTTTAGTCCTGGAAATTGTTAAAGTTACTAAACCGTAGTCTAAGTGCACTATAAAATAGCGTACAGCGTTTATACCATCTGCAGCTTATAACTAAACTCTAAACACCCCGGCCGGTTTTCCAATGTTGATTTTTATCTCAGTTCTTTTTTTATGAAAGCTCAGTATCTCAGCTTTATTGAGGTGAGCAGATTCCTATTACAGACAAAAACAACAACATACCAAAATAAAGAGCAATAACAAAAATAAAATGCTGGCTGGTGGCATCAGTGAAACAACAACAGGAGAAAGCAATGAATTTCATAGGATAAAGTTGAGAATATTGTGATCATTATACAAGGACACTCAGAATAATATATATGCACAATACATTGTATAGGCAACCAGCACCATCACTGCCAGTCACTCTTCCACCTCCATTGAATGATAACAATACTAAACCACATCACATCCTTTTCAACAACGCACTTTCCTAATGACGATGCTGCTAGTGACTTTCCCCTTTATTTCGGAACAATATCTAGATTCACAATACTATCCGACCACATTTTAGCTGGGGAGATACAAGTTCTCCGTTATTATAAGGAAAATGGAACAATACGATTTTCATCAATATGCCCAAACCAAACCCTTGATGGAATAGTGTTCATATGCTCGTAGTTTTCTTACACTACAAAACAATACGGAATTGCTCACAACATAACGAGGTACCTAAAGTAAAGCTGTAAACACAAAATTCACGGGAAATATACTTTTCCACTATGCGCCTCTGTGTTTTGGTCAAAATGATAATGATTTCATGAATTTTGTAAAGATATGATCAATATTGTCATTGCCGTAAACTCAAAAGAACTTGGCTATTAATGTGTAATCCTGTACTGGTACGGTACAGACACCTGCTTATTGATGTTGGGTACTCAAAACTATCAGTAAAAAATGCTGGAGAAAGCAATATGGGTATCTTTTGGATATCAAGCATCTGTATTATGGAAATCGTTTGTGTATATCTCCCAAGTCTCAAAAATGCTTTTATAAAGCCTGTTGTTATTAGTTTATACTGGTTTGAAGCATGCCTTCAGTAAACTCATCTACAGCAGAAGACCAACTCTACCGCCATTAGTTAGCACATAGTGTACATAGTTGTGATAGCTATACAGCAATATGTTGCTTTTGTCGTCGTCATTGTAAGAGTTGAAAAGTTGAGGGTGTACATAATATGTGTGTAACCTCCGGGGCTAGCCTGGTTCTCTCGGTGGGTGAGCAACATGCAATCATCAGGTTGTATAATGCCCATATGTACCCAACTATTATCAACGTAAAGCTGCTTTCCTGGTTTTAAGGTGCTGATAGTTTTGGAGATATACTAGAGACTTTCTATTGGGGACTTTTCCTTTACCATAATAGATATGACTTTCATTGTGACACAAACATTGACAAAATATGAAATTTGTGTTGTATACTTGTGGGATGATGTTGGCTTTTTGGAAGTGAACAACAAATGAACAATGCGATCAACTTGAGAAACAAATACCCCCACCAATAATATTAAGCGATAATATGAAGAATGACGTTGCATAAAGGGATTTTTTTCTATTTTGGACTCTTTCCTTGCTTATCAGCAAATACCAACCGTTCTCATTTCCTGATATAATTTTTCCTGGGTGCAATGGAAAAATTCATACTCTTTTGTTCAACGTGTGGTAGTAGTAGGTGGTAGGTTGTTAAGAAAAATGAGATTTTGAGTTTCTCTCAGAAGAGTCAACGGTAGCATAATATGAACACACAATTGTCTCTCCTCTCTATCTTAATATGCTGTAGTTTCTATACAACAGTATTGTAAGCATATCTTGCAAAAAACTACGTTACACATAAAACCCTCTTACATCATATGCGGAGCGGAACAAAGATCGCCGGCATTCAATCCATCGGCCGAAAAGAAAATTTATCCTTGCTGTTGAAGCAACAAGCCAACGAGAACGAGGCCACACATGGTTATATAGTATAACGTACTGCCCTTCCTCCAGTACATACCTATAGAAATTCAAAGGTTGATTCTTTGCTGGGATTACCCGTAATATTTTTGCTCTGCGGAAGGCGATAAACAGTGCCGTTTAGAATGAAAACTTATCCAGGCAAACATAAGCGCCAGTGTGAAGACGAAAGTTTGATCTTACCTATATAAAATATAATAATAGCTTTTTGTTGTTCCCTCTTGTTGTCGTTGTCGGCATCATTGCAATAAACATTGAATGAGATGCCGTGCAGCACCACCAACAACAGTACTTCTCTCCATACATTATAGCAAACACGGTTTTCAAAGTGTTTAATAGGAAAAACTGCAAAAAATGAGGAAAGTGAATGTAATATAGAAAAGAGGAAAAATCAACGTGGCATGCATTCATGCTCATGACGCACTGTATACCTAAAGAAAATTATGGTATATTATTGTAAAATTGAATGGTTTTCTCCACATCCCAACATCCTCCTTAGCGGAGCGGTTATTTTTTGATATTGGAAAGAAAGCATGAAATGGATGTTGGCTGGAGTATGGCAGCAGTTGTACCGTGGAGGATAACTTTTTTTCTTAATGCTTTCTGTTTACTCTTTATATAAACAGGCGGATAAGCAACTTATGGTGCAAATAATAAACCGAGTACGCTACAATATCCACACGTGGCTTATGTGATAACAACGTGGTAAATACGTTAGTAAAGCAAGTGATCTGATCCGGAAAGCAAATACTAAAAGATTTTCACCCCGTTTACTAAACTAAATTCTTTATGTATTTCATCACACCACTACTGGTACACCATCACCACCCACCAGCTTTTACCAAAAAAAGGTTTTGTATTGGGATTCACAAAAGCACCACCACAAATCCTCATACAGTTTTATCACAAAAGCCAGAAGACGACCGTGCTTAGCGAGTGAATTATGTTGGACGATTCTTTGCATGAAAGCTTTAACGCAATTTGTTGCGGAAATTCTATTATCAAAGTTAACCTTTCATTTTAAAAACTCATTTACAAGAAAATTATGCTGCACGGCCGTGTGTATGCCGCTGTCTTATTTGTATTGAACCCATGTAATTGCTTCGACTCTTTCAAGAAACACTTGGGTCATGAGGGTACGTCTAACCGTACTCCAACACTATGGTGCTTGTGTTGTTGCTCCAATGCATACAACACTTTCTATTTGAGCAGGCTCAGCATCATAAAGCACACAAAAGGTTTCATTTTTACCTCAAGAGAAACGCAAGAAACAAAATCGGGCACAGCAACAAAGCGTCAAGTTGTTTTAATAAGTAAGCAATAAGCATTATCACAAGCACCAGAAACTAGCAGCAGCAAGAAGGGCAATATGTAGTAGTACTAGTAGTAAAAACAAAGCGCAAGTTTAAGGTAGTTATCGTTAACTTGGTATACAGGCAATGATATATATCCCAGCATGAATACGCGCTTAAAGTACGGATAAAATCTAAAACATGTCAAGCCACTCCTGCTGATATTTGGAAACTTTTTATCGTTCAAAAAAGTGTTTTTGATCTAAAGGGATTTACTACTGCCTCTATAATAATAATATTATGCTGTCTAATACAAGGTACGTGTTCTGTCGTTTTCCCAAACCATATCATCGTATAAGAAGTAATAGTCCTAAAGCTCTTTTTGACTTTATGATGATGATATGATGATTGTAATGGGTTATAACCAACTCATGAACTACTACTAGCACCAGAGCCACGATCAAAGCAGTACGACATGACTTTTACTCTGCACATATCTCACATTCTCCTCTGCGAGACGTTATGATACATTCATACATCACAGTTAAGATCTGCTAGTCATCATAAAGTCTCTCAAAAGGCACCAGAAAGTAGAGAGCAGTAAAAAAGTGGTTTTGCGTTAAATCTTTTGGCGTGACCGTGTCAGAAGCTTATGCATGTATACAGCTGTACAGCCTCAAAATCTACAAACCACCACAGCGGTAACAGTCATTGTTACGACTTCTTCTTCAGCGTTTCGCGCACAGCCTAAATTTGATTCTATTGCAACTTAGGCTGCCGCTGGTTTTTTCCTATTCTTTGAGATTTCAGAGAGATGATAGTCTTTTCTTCGTTTTGGTTTAAAGCTAGCAGAGAAAGAACTCCTTAAGGGTAAAACACAATAACTACTCGGTATACATTTACTTGCCGACTAGCTGATATCACGCGGATGCCATGAATGATATAAGTATGTTATTAATACATATTATTATGGGGCATTATGCATTGTATTGCATATCTCTTTACCTATTTAGCTGGCCTGTCTCTGTGGATTTCTTCTGTGTGTATTTATATCTTTCCTTTTTAAGTCTGACGACAGATAAGGAAGGAAAAGCGCGAGTATTTTTTGTCAGCAGCAGCATACGCGTGTATGTTCAAGGCGGGAGGATAGCCTGGTAAGACCATGAATTTTAAGATCAAGCTAAAAAGTCTTTTCACTTTCTTAAATGTGTGTGCGAATGAATGAATGAGTGTCCGCGTGTGCTACAACTACAACCACTGCTGCTACCAACTCGGCTGCTGCAGTTTTATACTACTTGCTGTTGATGTGGATAGATTGTTTGCGTGTTGTTACATATACGTTGTATGAATATATGCGGCGAAGAAAATCTAGCCTGAAGAAGGTGTAATGCATTACCACCGTCGGTGGTGTAAGTAAGTAGACAAGTAAGCTTTTGCCTCCCATATAATAAAACATGCATCGCCACGACCACGGCAAGAATCCTATCTCGGCTTTGCCTCCGCTACATGCAGTAAGTGTAATACTAAATAGTGGCACCACTGCACACTAGCTTGCTGATAATCTTGAGCAAAGATCTAGAAAATCTAACATTACATTAGCAAAGTGTCATTTGCGCTATGTGAGGGTCCAAAGAATGGCAAGATTCGATAGTGTCAATGTTCTGTGATGTATAGACGTGTGATATGCCCTCCCTGAGCACACATACATACCAGATGGTAATTCTACATTATAATGGGAGTTACATTTACACAAACGCCTCTGGAGAAGTTGTAAAGACGAAGAATGGAAAAATAGTGTGTAGTTCAAGGAGTACATGGTACACACTGCACTGAATTTTTAGCCCAAGAGCGTCGTCATACATCCTTGCATTAAAAAAACGAAGAAAAAAGTAGACAGGAGAAAAAAGAAAGTGATTCAGATTCGGGCAAGACATTACATAAAAAATGTATTCCTTTGATTTTCATTTTGTATTATAAAAGTATATATACTCAACTATTTGTGTATAATGAAGAACGTAAGCAAAGTAAAAGATGTTTGATATCTCGCTTAAGCATTTTCCCATGAAATCTTAACTATTCTCGCCCTTTAGCTCATTCATGTGTCCCAATTTATATTGTCAAAGTGTAGTAAAATAGTGCATATATAAATGTAACCGATTTACGACCTGCTCCCCGATTCCGGCCTTCATCCGTAAAAGAAGAAGACGATGAACAAGAGATATGTACATCTATCTCGTCGTCGTCTTTGTAAGGTATTACAAAAAAACTCCTTTGTCGTGAGATACGACCCTTGCAGAAGGATTTTATGCGGCTAAAATTTTGTTTCTTACTACAAACTTAAATGAGTAAAAGTGCACTTTTATATGCGTAAGAAAGGCATGAATGTATGTATATATGAACGTATTGCAAAATGTGGATTTCCGCTCCTACTGTACCATGTACATATAAGAGTAAGAGTTGTGCCACTCTTTCTTCCAACCATTTTACATCTTTCCCTCTCCAGTCTCTGTTTGTAGACCTTGCTGTGAATAATAAAACATCTTTCCTCCAACTCTTTGCCCACTTTGTTAGATGGTCCCTGTATTTTCTCTTGGTATGTATATTGCCGTAGAAGCGGTATACTGTGTTACTGTGTATGGAGCAAGTAAAGAGAAAATGGAATATGCCAAAGGCTTTCTCCGTTCTTCATCTGATCTTACATTGATTATACCTTTGGGTGCGATTCTTCAACCTTTTACTGTACTTTCATTTATTATTACTTCTTCCCTCTCCATTTCTCATTTATCTAGCGCTTAGATGTATTAGTCACAAGCATACGACACTGGAGTGGGACGTTGAATTATGAGACTGAGTAAAGAAAGAGTTTAGCCGATTATTTTTTTGTCTGAAATTAGCAAGTAGCACCAGAAACATGTCATTATAATGAAATAGGACTAGGGTAGAAATATTATTTCAATGACAATAAAATGATACGGCAGCTTAAAAATACTGACATAAACATAGCGTAACTCTTTTATAGATGACACAACATTGAAATTGAAGCAGCTGTATGATTCACATTATATCTGCCAATGATAAAGACAATGTACGTAAATTATGAGTATAGACGAATCATAGGATTAGGATTATTTGTGATAAATTGATTGACTATTGACGTAATTCCTGTGGAATTTTTTTTGAATGATTGATTTTCTTTGGTTTTTACTCATCCTGTCTCGGTATTGATAAGCTCAAAAAGGAAGCCGAGATTTGTAGCATACACAGAGCTTGCCGTTAATGCATGTAAAAATAACTCATTTCTAACTTAGCTTCTGTATTCTGTATCACACGAAAAGCATGAATCATTATCTCACTTAACTCAACTCTCTCTCTCTTGGTTTTATGTCTTGTGCTGTATAATATCTCGTTAAAGAGTATATATTAAGGAAAAATGTATTGCTCATCTACAACTGTCGCTCGATCTCTCTGTCTTATAAATATTAGTTGTTCTGCAAACACACACATTTGAGTTCACCTTCTTGAAAATGCATGAAAGATGCTCGCTGCTATCTCTCACTAAGTTGATTATATTTTAAGCTTGATTTACGATTTTATGCAAAAAGGACGTGGTGTGTGTAGAAGGAAAAAGGATACTTGCTTGCTGGCTGCTCTCTATGTGCAGATCCGCTCATATATCAATCTAATGTGGACGCTCATTTGAAAAAGGCTGCCGTAGACCCTACTTGCACTTTAGTCACAGGAAAATCTCTCTTTCCCTTTGAGTGAGTTTTTACGAAAAGATGGATCACATCTGGCCAAGTTTGTCTACCCAGTGTACATATTCAAATGTAATATACATTCACACAAAGTCGAAAAAGAGAAAATGAAAAGACAGTTTTTGTACAAAAACATGCCTGAGTTGCCCATAATATTGCTATCATCATCGCTTAGAAAAGAGGAACTGGAGTTTAGTAGGATCTGGTGTTTACTGATGGTGTCTGCTTGATGCCTTAAACATTTTCTATTTATTCTTAAAACTACACAAGACCCTACTACTACTCCGTAATTCAAGAGGAGAAGGAAGAAAAGAAAGAAGTGATATCCGTCAATGATAAGATATTTGAATTCTGCGAAGAAGAAGAAATGGATGTTGTACGATATTTGAAAGTGTATATGCTTATAACTAGCAATGTTGATGATTATTTTAGCTTTTGGTAGCCAAAGATGATGCATAATAACACCCAGAGCAGTCTATCTCAAATGGGACGGAGTTAATTGATACAGACTAGCCTGTAATATTATAACAATATGCACAATCTTCTCTTGAGACAGAGTACTTCCTTTCCAGATGGACAAACATACAGTGAATTGCTATCAAAATCTCTTGCTCGCTCTTGACTCGTCATCATCAACAAAACGCTGTAGAGTCTAAAGATTGCCACAGCAAACTAAATATAGTTGGCATAACGGATATTAAAGAGAGAGATAGGCTCTTCATCTTTTCTTTCCACTTGAGATGCATTAGCAATACAATGCCTTAATTTTATCTGTTGTTGTTGCTGCTACTCCAACAGTCAAAATGATTCAGCGCGCAGATGATGACGATGATGGTAGTGGTGATGCAAATACACATATAGTCAGAAGAACCAGAGTTCTGCAAGTGTCAGGCTGATGAATGGATACAAACGAATAGAATATTTATAAGATGATCAATACCAAGAAGAGCCCGTAGGCTTCTTATCAATAACCAGAAATAAAAATGTATTATATATCCTAATACGAAATCCTCATTCTGGCTGAAACACAAAGTAAAGGCTAACATTTTTTAAAAAATGAATAATCCTTGGAATTTTCAAATATATTGCGCTTCTAGTTCACAATAATCATTCGTCTTTTGCATCCTTTCCTTGTGTTTACTTAAGTTAAGATAAAACCTTATCTGCGCTTCTTATAATAATAAGTATATCACCTTCATGTATGCTGTACAAGAAGGGGTATCTAGCGCAAAGTCAAAACTGTGAATCAAACAACAGTCGTTGTTTGCTAATGGTCTCCTTTTTCCAGTCTCTCGCTCACAAGAATTCACGCAAACAGACATAAGGAGACGGCTAATCTCAATCGCGCCTCATGCATTTTCTGTGTATTTAAGATGAGAGGTAGAATGATGCATTACTTGAGGAGATGTGCAAAGAAGGCACAATATATTTTGCTCATTCACAGTTTTCTTTCTATTTCCCGACATATGATGATGATGTAACTACTTATTTAGTACTTTTCCCCTCAGCCAACAAAACACTTCATCGTTTATTTCTGCGTAAGCAAAAGTATGTTAGGTAGGTAGGTGAGATGGTGTATTTAAGTCATTTCAGAGTTTGATTCTTCTTCACTTGCCGCTTTGTGTTTGGCAACGGTGATGTCTAAAAATTTAGATCCTCTTAGAGCTTTTTGATAAGAAAAAAAACAGCGATGGTGGGGGTAACGGAGACGAGGCAGAGCGAGGAATACACAAGTAGTAAAAATGAGCAACCAACAGCAGAGATGAGAGGCTGTGTGAAAGCTGTTTTTGCTGCTATGATGGTACTGCTACAGCGCGTTTTGCTGCTAGCTGGTACCCAGATATTACGTTATGTACCCAGTTATAAGTATGCATGTAGATAATGCGAAATCCAAAATAACTTGGGAAGCCTTAATGGCACGTCATTATCCTGCATAGTAATCAGCCTGCCACATTTCGCTTTGACAGATAAAAATAATAAATCACCGATACTTCTCCTTTCTCATATCTTTTTCTTTTTTCTCTCTTCTTCGTCTTCTTCTTCTCTCATTCTCCAAGGTTTTTTGCCTTTTCTTTTGTGCCAAAAGCTTGTCTTGCAGACGCATCTCATATTTATATAAAGAGACGTAGAGAAGGAGTTAACGTGTATGTGCTTCTATAACGAGAGTGCTTAAACCGCTAATATGAAATTTAAACTCAACTATTTATTATAGTTTTCGTTGTGCTGTTGTCGCCTTGCTGAATACCGCTTAATATGTCTTCTTCGTTCTGGAATTTAAAAGATAGATGGACCCTTTAGTATGCATGCATAACAAACAAAAATATTACTAGGTGAAATTCCCATCTTCATCTTTCTCTCGTTTTCAACCCTCTTCTGTCTCTTCTTTATAAGAGAGTGAAAACACGAGGAATACATTTAGCATAATATAGCATGCGTTACACTTTTCATGTACCAATAATAGAGTTTTGCAAAGAGAAAGACAAAAACCTTGCAGTTTTTGAACATGGATTATTTTAGGTACGCATTTTAACCCATACTGATGTAAGCAAGTGAAAGAACTGCTTTCCTTGTGGTTAGCATTCCTTTCCTTTCATTTTTCAGACATATGCATGAGTTATTCCACTGCGACTGCTTTTCCTATTGGTTTGGATGGAAGGTTGAGAGGGGGATATATAGTAATAATATAGTAATATGTTAGGACATATCCCGGTCAGGTTGGCATTATGACATTTCATGTTCTTGTTGATACCAATTTTATTCCTTTGCTGCATTCAATTCTTAATACTTTGTGTTTTGTATTCGTCGTCATTACGTTTTTTTGCTTTTTCCACGCTGTTTATAATCAAAATTCCCTCAGCGTACTTCTCGTCGTGTAGTCGAGAAGAATTTTTGATTTTGTGGCTGACTTGCGATGGTGTTTCTTGATGCTTCCTATGTTCACGATTCACTTTCCATGCTGGGAAAACCGTACTATGGCTTTCACAATTTTACTTCAGCCAAGACAAAAAATGATGGGAACTAATTTTAGGGAGTCGTGTATCTTATCTTACAATAGCTTTTTACGAGCGTGCATTACATTGGCTGGGACATACTTGCTTGCATGCGATTTTAATAATGTCAGTCAGGGAATACAGTAAATGAGATCAAATCAAAAGTTGTCAACTATTATATTACGTAACCAGAACAGCAGACTATTTACCAGTGATGCAGGTAATGTACAGCCACAAGTAGCTCACACATAGCACAGAGTAAAGTTTTATTAAGTCCAAAGATTCTTCACTTCTAACGTTCTAACGTAGTCGTTTATCAAAACTGGATATATTACGTAGTATGTAAGTATGTGTATAAGGGGGAAAATAGTAATAATTTTGCTGTTTAAAAAAATATATCTAGGATTTGCTTCAAGCTTTTCTTGAAATAATGATGAGTTGATGTCGATAGACGAAGCAATGTGATATGCTTATTTTACAGAATATGCTCTGAATGCTATGCTGTAAGAAGAATGTGTGAACAAGATGATACTTTCCCTGTAAGATTTTGATGATTATTTTGGTTCCTGCCCAAATCTTTTTTCAGCTATTGCTACTCCGCCTCTTTTATTCTCCCGGATATATATCGTTATCAGGAGCTAGTAAATGTGCATATGGTAGTGTAATGGGTACAGGAAAATGCTTATAGTGTTTGCTACGCAAGGTGCGTAATAAAAATACATTGCACTTGTCCAGTCAGGGGAAGTGCCATTTGATTTAGATCATTACCACGCACTTTGACTAGAAACAAAATGTAGAGTCATATCACCATCAGAGACGTCTCTGATCATCATAGTCATGTGATGAGCTTGAAGCTTACACAAATAATCATTGAAGTGCAGAGTACATACACGCTAACGACAAGCAATAAGGGATGTGTACTTTAGTTAGGCATAAAAGGTCAAAAATGACCATGGCTTTTTAACGATTGCTCACTTTCTTATACTTGTCTGCCTCTCTCTCTCTCTCTTGCTGGTACTAAGATCAGATCTCTCCCACATTCAAGAACTCTGTTCAGAGGAAAGGAGTTGAGCTGCTCTTGCTTTGATAAGGAGAGCTGATAACGGAAAATACTTTTTTAAGGAATTGTACACTTTGATGCATTCACTCTCACTCTTATCGGATATATCAGAATCGTAGACCTTTTTAGAGAATGAAAAAGAGAAACAAAAAACTCGTTCATCAGTCCAGTCGTCCAAGGAGTAAACTAAATCTTCACTTTTTGATCTCCCAGCTAGCATGAAAGGAAAGGACAAAAACAAGATATGTATATAGGTAGTGTGCCTGGTTCCAGTCAGTCAAGTGCGTCCAGAATATGTGGAATCGTTCTAGATTGTGACACTAATTGAGATCCCTTTTCATACCTTGTAACTGTATCCCCTGTAAGAGTCATGTAATGATGCACAAGCAGTTTAAACAATTTTTATGGGGACGATGATAATGTTCATGAGTTAAAAATCTAAAAGGTGATGAAGGTATAAGAAAGAACATAATTGAGGTAGTTGTGATTGAAACCAGGGATGATGATGACAGTTTTCAAGCCACGTTGTTGCAACAATCACTATAACCAGAAAGCTTGTTACCTCATACAAAAGTTGGGAAGGTTGTAGAATAAAAAAGGAGAGAGGACAGCAAACAAAGATAAACGATGTGTTTACGGGTGAGACGCAAACCGTTTAAGTTCGGGAGGGGTTCAAATTAGACCAGTGTTTACAAAAGTTGGAAAAATGAGGGCTGATACTCTGGTGTGACGGACACTGTATACGGTGATGTGTCTTCCACTGATGAAATCAAAAAGCCATTTAAGTCATATTATTGCAGCTGGCAAGCTTAAAAATATGTTTAGAGCTCTAGATGTGAAAACAGGAATATTGTCATCGCCAGCTTCATCACGGCTGCACAGACATATTACATTCTTAATTCTGATCAAGAATGTAGATTTTTTTCATCTAATAAATGTGAGAAAAGAAAATCATTTACATGCTTCTGCTTTGGCTTGGGCTATTCACTTAATTCACTATTCGTGGAATTGTGCGTTCCCGGCAATGACAAATACTAAACAGAAGAAGAGAAAGGGTGGTGATGGTGATCCAGTTTGTTGATGCCTTGAAAACTACCCATCGATTTAGGCAGGCATGCTTTGGATTTCTCAACTCTGACATAATATGCACCATCAGACTTATTTAGAACATGATGATAGCCTTAAATTGCACGAGAAAAGTCTTTCAGCTTGCTATTGAAGATGATTAGGATAATTTGAAAGCATAGCTACCTAATCAAGATAATTTGAGGTAATATATTTACTATGTGTAATCCTAGACGAACATTTAAGAATATAAAATGTAAAATCGATTGAATAACTCTGTTTGAACTGGTTCAGTCTGTCTTTCCAGGCAGTTGAAGAATTTACCGGCAGGAAAACACCGTGTCCATTCCTTTATATAATTATAATTACTCTTCACCAGCAATTACTTAAGCTTTAATGATAATCCCGTTTGAGTGTTTCATCAGATATAAGAAAATTTACCCCTTTTACGTGACACTTAAATTGCGATGAAAAACATTCGTTCGATACTGTGTCATTAATACCAACATTTTCCAAAAAAATGCATTTCACCTACATATTATAAAATGGTGAGTGATAGAAATTTGAAATTATAGATATTTTGCTAAGCTTGGTGATACGTGTCAAATCCAACGCCTTACACTCACAAACATACAGTAATGCTCTAATTTTGAGTAATTTTATTTAAAAATTGATTGGATTTATCAAGCAGTTCAGTTTTGCCATATATTTAAATGGAACATTTATGCTTTGTCATTGTAAGTAAATGTTAAGAGAAGAAGAGCAACAAGAACTGTATTTTTACAAAAATTATCCTTAGTTCAGCAATTATTTAAGCACAATACCCCCATTTTTTGTATGTTCCGTGTGCGTAATATTAGCGAGCAACACAATTATATATACGGTTGCAGTAGTAGCGCATTTTTTATCGCACTCAAAATATGAAATCGTGCATGAATTTCCTAGTTTCCAGAATATTTTTCAACGAAGAAATGGTTAATGTCCTTCTCGTGCAAGTTTGCTGCTCTTTCTCTTCTTCTTATCTCACACACTTTGTGCACACATCATATTGTACACTGTATTCCCAAGAATGCCCAAGAACCTATAAATACCATAAATACCCTGTATGTGCTGTGCATTTTGGTAGCGTGCTTGTTAAACTACGAGCTGATGTCTGATGTTTTACTGCACAAGAAGGGAAAGTTAACATCACACCATACAGAAGGCAAAGAAGAAGAGGAGGAGAAGGGTTTTCTAGGTTTCTTCAGACATCTTAGATGGGATCTATTGATAAAGAACTCAGCAGAAGATGCCCAGGATGTGATAAGGCCCCCATTTCTTACACAGCTGTCTCTTTTTTAGAATTAATGAAGATTCTTATCAAATATTCCATTCCAGATGGAAGTGATAAGAAGGAAATCGCTCTTCGTCTTCAACTCTCTATTCCTCCTACAAACAACACATACACTTTTAATGTTTTGTCAGTGGCATATATAATCGTTCTCAAAGTACTTTCGGTAGTGTAGTAACAAGGAAAAGGAGCAAGACGAGCATTCATTTCTTGGTGTTGTTGTTAAGGCATGCAAGTCACCGAGCTACTTGCTGGTATTTCGTTTTTCCTTCTCTTTAGCTGATAAAATGCACGACAAAAGTAGAGTACCACACAGCATTGGTGGCACTACCCTATCAACCAGGAATCAGTGGTGGCTTACTGCAAGTAGCAGAAATGGCGAGAACACCGGCAATGTGTAACATAATAGGTTTGTAATAATGTAATACAACGCAGCGATTTTGTTGCGTGCTCTGGCGAAGTAAACCTAAACAGAAAATATATTTCAGCATAATGTGTGTCGTTACCATGTACGTTTGATGTTTGGCGTGTGAAAAGGTGGCGAATGCCAGAGCAAATGCGTGGGATGAGAATTTATAACTATTACTTAATCTTCATAATATTCATTTATTTAGATTTTTTAGTTGTCTTACTATTGGGAAAGAAAAAGTGTTTTTGGGTAAAACATTGATTGTTTTACTTTTCCAACTTCCAACAAACATCCATAATTTTATGATATGAGTGTTCTAATATTATGTGAATAAAAGTCCAGTAGTAGTAGAGATGCAATGCAGTTATAGCTTGGAGATTATTTTTGCTTAAAACAGCACAGGGTTTGACTGTTGCTCCAAGATTAAGTCATACAATTTACACATAAGCTTATGCAGTGTAACTCTGTAACCACAGCAGCAAAATAATTTCTTATGAAAAGTTCATATCGTCCCATTTATCTTCTTTATTGTTTGGCAAATGAAAAGAAGACAATTTTTATACGAAGTAACTAGGTTGTTAACTTGCTTCTCTGACCTTGTTCCGATCATGATTTGCTTAAAATCCTGTTATCTGATTGAAAGATTTTTGCATTGATCTTGATGGAGAGAAAATGCTTCAAACTTTAGGCTTCTTACCTACCCTACTCTCTTTCAGGCAGATCAAAAGTTTTATGCAAACACAAAGTGTAAAGTACTTGCGTAACTTATTTCAATGTATTGTTCCTCTTTGTAAAAACCTGACACATATCACATCATCATATCATGGAAGAAAAATGCAGATCTATTGCTTCAAGTTCAATTGATGCCACGTAACATAATGTTTCAACTTTTTATGCATTGGCGACTGACGCTATTTGGCTGATTATTGCTGATGGTGATGATAATGGAGACGGCAACACGATACATAGATTTTGGTCTTTTGGTGGCAGTGAAAAAAAACAAGTGCAAGTGGCAGTTGTGGCAGCAGCAATATAAAATCATCATCATCTAATTCCAAGTCAGTCACCACTCAGGAAAATGCTTTCTACCCAAGCTTGATTTTTATGCATCAATTTAGAAGAAACTCAAGTATTTTCAGCGGGTTACAAATCCTGAGTTGTCCGTCTGTCTTGCCTTATTGTAAGATAATGCTAATATTCCCCTGATATGGTTTAGTGAAATTCTATCAGGTACATGTCTACATACAGAATACAAATTTTCTTTCGTGTGGAATACCTGATTTCGATGATGATAGTAAAACAAAAATACAAAGATAGCAATAAACATTAGCGAAACTCGTCCTCGATTACTTATTGGTAGTAAAAAGCACGTTTCAAGCGTGTATACACAGTGATTTAAATGCCAAAAAGCTAGTAATAAATAGCATGTATGCTATCGACTGTCTATACGGATGATCTCAAGGTATCCAATATTTGTACGTCAGGCGATTACACTTCCATAGACCAACAATTGATAAACGTCAAGCAGCTAAAAAGTCAATCCCGTTTACCTGCTACTTAGGAAAGCAGCCTCTTCTGCAGAATGTTTTAAAATACCGCTTTTAGCTTGAATCTCAATCGGTTTTTTCTATTAACTCACCTAAGAAATCTCAAGAAGTTTAAGTGCTCATTATCAATATATTTTTTAGCTTTGATATTGGCACATATCGATAATGCCTTATAGATTCATCAAGTACAAGTAAACTTTTTAAAGTTGGGATAAAAATTTGTCTGGTGCACGAACTCAATGAATAAATAAATTGAACTAGGTAGGTAATCTCATGCTTGCCAGAGAAGATGGATTATACGTGTATGTAGACGATTTTTTTTCAAACGAAAGAATCTACCTACATTCAACTGTCGTCTTGCTCAACTCACCTGTATTAAAAAATGCGTACATTGTGTGATTTGTTTAAATATGATGGGGAGGAGATGATGTGAGGTTGACGTGAAACAAGCAAAAGAAAAGGGTAAAACGTCTTTACAAAGTAAATCCTAATCTATATAACTGCAGCCCCCACCGCAGTTCATATTACATAGAAAAACTATGCGACAATGATGACAAAGGGGTTTCACACATGTATGGGGACAGAGATGATATCCCATTTTCCAAATAAAAATAACAGGAACACAATTACAATGCATAAAAGTTTGTTATCATACTAATGGCTTTTGGCTATTTGCGTTTGTCACCTTCAAGATTTTGACCATAACGTCCGATAACGAAATGACTTGTGTTTAATGTGCATGCATAGTACAACAGGATAAAACCAAAAGAGAGAAAGAAGATAACGATAAGCTTTCGTTTCTCTCTTCTCCGTAGAGTCGTGTGATATGCCTTGGTTTCCCACTAAAAGCACGCCAGCCAGATTATAAGTTTAGTGAACAGAGGATACATTATCTATGATGATGCCCGAAATGTTCGTTATATATATTCCCCACTATCGCATATATAATATTGTCATCATTATCATCAGACAAGAATTCGATGTAAAAGCGTACGTAATTTTCCTTATACGGACTGCTCCTTTTCTTTGCCTTTGATAAAGTTGATGAAACTGACTGATGATGCTGTTTTTCTTGTCATTTAAGAAAAATGCACTTCTACGAACCCTTTTCATGAATATTTTTACCCCATCAAAATATGATACATAATAAACGGACAAAATCACGCTTTGCTTAAGACATTCAAAATGGGCTTGTCTGTTGACTCCTATAACATCATCGTTCTGTTGGTCTTTTTTGCAAAAAAAAAGTATTTAAAAAGTCACTTTACTAGTCTACCCGTTCCAGTCAGATCTAGTCTTGTCTATCATGTGAACGAGGCAAAACTGAAAGTAAACTGATTTGTAAAACACTGCATATCAAGTTTCCATGTTGTGCAGCACTAGATGATTGAGGACAAATACTGCGACTCTCCTTTTGATCAAGTCACAACATCGAGTAGCATAGATTAAAGTACAAAATTGGCACGTGAATCACACTCATCGCCATCTCTCTCAAAAGGGCATATGATCACCGCGTCTTTCCATTAGCATCGATATAATCTTTTGCCCTTTAACATTAGTTGGGAAAAATCTGTAAATGCATGTATTGTATCTTGAGATCAGACATTACAAACTTATATACATATCAAATGAGTCTTGAAGATCTACATGGTGTTTGAAAGTATTCACGCTTGAATGTCTACTGAATGATGTAATTGAATAAATGTGTTGCATTCTGGTTACAAGCAACGAGTAACAAAATGACTGTCAGAATTGGACTAGATGGAGCAGAGTCCACACGGAGACGCTTCTGATTAATGTCTCCAGGAGGGAATTGGCGAGAATGACTGGTTGTTTGATGAAGGGAAACATAATCTGTTCTCCATCTCAATTTAAACAAGTGAAATCTGAACCACAAGTCTGCTCATCCATCGGTTTCTTATCGCAATATTATTTTCTTCTCCAAAATTTGTAGTAAAGCTTTACGTAGTTAGGTGTGTGTCTACGGTGAGGTGAGTCAAGTTAAGTGATTATTGTAATGAAAGGGAAAGATGATATTCGTTTATTATTGTTTTAAGGAATTGAATAATCCCCTGTAAAGTCTTTGATAGGATCGTTCAACAGTTCAAATACCAGTTACGTCACACAACCTAGCGTGTTAACGTTGCTAAAAAGCATTTTCATGTGCTTGTGGCTGATCAAGTTATATCACAGGCATAAGTTTTACGATATTTCTAAAACTCACAAATTGTACATGCACTGACGACAGTGATTGTGTCGAGTGATAAATTACTATAACGTTTCTGGCGTGCAAGTGTCAATAGTCAATACGTTTGAATTAAATAACACGGATGTATCGACAAGGTACGTAAAACATATTACACAAACCATCATTGCAAACCTTAAATGATACTTGCAAATAAACATTTGTAATGGGATGCAAAGTACAGAACATGCGTTAAAAAACTAAAGCACGAAAAGTTTAAGTCAATAACTCCATACTATTTTATTGACTGCACCCGATCATCTTTGTAAATTATTGTAATTTTAAGTTCCTTAAACTTTTGTTTGTGTGAAAAACGATGTAATCTGATAACAATAATGATAGCAAAGTCAATATTATCCCATGATTGTCTTACTCAAAGAATTGATGCGCTACAACACTACCAAATATCAGTTTCTTATCAGCTATCTCTCTGAAAAGGATATAGGTATTATATTGTTTACAACATTCCAAATTATAAATTAAGTTTCTTGATTTACATAATCAACTCTTTTGACACTGTTCAAAATATTGCCAATATCTAAGACAAACTACGATATGGATTTTAAACCTACTTAGCATGTAGTTTTCCAACTGCGTGTTTTGAAGGTAGTAATTTGGTGGCGTTTCGGAGACCGAGTGTTCCATTAACCGCTGTAAATCTCCTTAATCTAAGTACTTATAATCTGCTTAAGAGAACAATGGAATCGGTTAACGTGCATGCACAGAAAGGCCAGTCCACGACAGGTACATACTATGTACCTAACGTGAACGTTGACTAGTTGACTATGTAGTTCATAGAGTATTCGTATCATCGTATCATAGGACCTACTGCTTGCTTCTTCAAAGTCATATGCATGCGTCGATGAAGATACACAGCGGCTACTATTCAGACTAAATTGTGCTTTTGCAATTTGCATCAATTACTTTATTCAAATAATTTACATGGTTTGATGATGTTATTTGCAAAATAATTAATACAAATAATTAATAATAAGTTGAATAAAAATGCAGACACAATAGTACCACTACACCAAAGTTGTAATGTATTTTTTCTCATGCCAATGTAAACGCACTTTGGTACAAAACTGACCGGTGCAAAAAAATCACTGAATTATTCTCTAATCAATTGCTTTGGCAAAATAAAATCGGATATTGACGTTGTTGTAAGTTTAAGACAACCTCGGCACGATTGCATACGAAAGCCTTATGTACAAACTCCAGAGAACAACGAATTTGTAGTTTCATATTAATGTCTTTAAAAACTACAGAAAATGTATAAAAAGTTGACTCTAAGTGAACATTTTGTGAGCAGGTACTTTTAGTACTCCCTGTTTCATTTACCGACCTTTAATCTGTTTCATCGGCCGACTACTAAGCCATCTCTATCAATTGTTCTTCCTAAGCAGATTATCAGCTACCAATGAATCAAGCGGCGACTGAAACACATTCAGTAATTTTTGGAGTTTGTTTTTAGCTACAGGTTTGTTGTAGCAATTGTTATTAAAATATAAACTCTTTTAACATGAATGTGCTGAGAGCAATTAATAAATTCTAAAAAATAACACTGTTCCGCATCTTTCGAAAACAAGCGAGTGCAGAAAAATCTGGAGACATGAGGATTCACACAAGCCAGGTTAAAGATAAGTTTTCAAGATCCCAATACGTATACCCTTCAGTACAAAGGCCTATCCAAATAAACCACCATTGAAGTGTTTGTTGCTTACAACAATGTTTGACTTGATCTTGATAACAGTTTAAATCTGAGCAGAAATTGCAAATGAAATTAGCAGCTTAGACATGCATTTAAAGCTAGCCGTTTACCGTACTGTGATTATGTGTGTACCCCTTTTTCTGCATCAAATCTTCAACTTGAATTTGAGCTTCATGAAGAGACATCATGATTTCATGTACGGATTCCTGTGAGCGCAAACAATTACTCCATTCAACCACTGGTCCACGTTCTCCTTGTTGTCGCTATATCTAATCAAGAATTTATCCGCAAAGTCGAATATCTATCTATATATATTCAAAAGTGGTATATATCGCATAAGCTATAGCTAATATAATATGTATACTTACTCCCCGTCCGACTTGAGAGGACTGTTCAAGTTCATCGTTACAGAGGATCGTGAGTGTTGATAAGCAAGATAAAATGTTTTTGTAGGCAAGTGTATCGTACGCAAAATGTGCACTTATCACTTCACAGATGCGATTGCTATATGTGGCTGCTATCTTTATCGCCTTGCTGCAAAAATGACAACATTAAAAATTACACACATCTAATCTAATAGGTATACATGATCATTAAAAAAATGGTATACATAAATATTAAGCTGTGGAAGAGGTGTACCAGGATATACGCATAGCGTATAAGACGATGACCTGTGGAGGTTATGAACCTTTTAATCACATTTTGTTATGTTAATGTCTCATATTATTTTGATTTTTACATCAAATATATATAAGCCTGTGTATCCCAGAAATAACATCACACAATCACTCAGTGTCGATTAAGTGACAGAGGAATGACAACTTTTCAGACCACCTTTATCTCCATTGTATGTTTGCAAAGATACTTGATAGATGCTTGATCAATTAACTAATGGACATGCAATATTAAGACAGAATGCTATAAATAGTTATTTTTAGTGTTTAAAAAGAACGACTTTCACGGGAATGCAATATAATCGTGTATATGTGATAATGACTTTTTAAAACATTCTGTGTAAAATCTTTCATCTTCGAATGACCTACAGCGCAACAACAACGCAATTAAATAAAGTTGTATACTTAGCTACTTGGTATATGTGTTTTCATCATTCACGTTCACCAAGAATGATGAGCCATTCCATGTATCAGATCTTCAATGCTATGAATTGATTGATTTATGCTGTGCTTAAGAAAGGTTTTGAAAATCAAGTAGACAAGTTAACTCAATTAGCAGAGTATGGTGTATACAATTATGTTTGTACTGACAAATCTAAAAGTGCAGCAGTGGGATACATTTTCTCACAAACTCCATCCGCATCCTTCCTTCCTAGGTTCTTATTGATTTTTTTTTGTCAAGATGGAAGTCTTCTTTAGTGAATGAGCTTCCAAATTCATAATATACAAAAGAAGCAATATACGCGTTCATAATCGTTCGCCATTTCACGTAAGTTTTGTTCAACTTTTCTAGTAAAATTACGCGAGTCAACAACAAAAGTAGTCAACAAATCTGTATAACGCCAAGAAGAAGGGAAAAACTGAAGAATATTCAACGAACAGAAAAAGTCTCTTTAATACGCACAGACATACCAGTAGGGAGATGCACTCAACGAGTATAATCATAATCATCTGAATAGTAAAACTTTTATTTTCACCAACTCGTAGTTCTGTGCATACACTGTTCGCATAGTTTCCATTGCTCATTATATTGCATAATCATATAAAATATGGCATCTAGATCAAAACTGTCTTTCCTCATCTTCATCAACACCAAAATCGTTTTTGAAACATTATCAACGTCATCTGCAAAGGAAAACAATTTTTTCCATACACGTGCATTATACTCCATGCTAACGTCCACATTTGCATTTTCATATCTCGACGAGAAGGAAAGTCACTGAAGCAATTCTCATTCACTCCACTACTCCCTTTGCTCCCTGTCTTTTGCTAATCAGGAAAGAAATAATTACGCTTCTCATAAAAATGAAAAAAAAAACTATTGAACCATCGAAAACTTCAGACACAAGTGGAAAATAAGTATGTATGCTTATAAAATATGGGCATGTTCTGGTAGTGACTCCGCTGCTGAAATAGTATACGTAGCAGCTTGTACTTTAAAGAAAGGGGAAAGAAAGAATTTTTATCGATAAAGACCCATCAAGCCAGCCATACATGCCATTTATTTCTCCGTTTTAATTCTCCATTTTCCTATAAGCAACAGAGCAGCAGCATAACAGCGATAATGGGAGAAACGGTTCTCTCTCTCTTTCCATCGTCTCTGTCTCTGAAAAATCTTCGGCATTATATTCATATAAAGTCATATCTTTCTCTTATGTTTCCCTCTTAACTCAACTCTCACTCAACTCTGTTCTGGTATTCACTCGCTCCACTTGTTCGAAAGATATGGAAGAGAAATCTAACCGTGCATCTGAACTGATTTCAACCATCCATCCATCCAGCTGCTCTTGATGCTGCTATACTGCACATCCACTACCATTTCTGAGAATTACTGTTTTGTAGGCGAAGAGATGCTCTTACCGATGCAAGCTTTCTCCTTTCCTCTCCCTCTCTTTCTCTCTCGGTTGTCGTCTTCCTCATAGATGAAAGATTCGATCCATTTTCTTTATTGTAATCTGGAGAGTCGCAACCTATTACTTTTTGGCATGTTTCATAATACATAATGTAAAGTGTATACAGCATATAGGATATCTACCTAGCTGATACTACGCGTATGTTTTAATAGTTAAAAAGGCATCGAAAAATTCCAAAAAACGTGCATTTTGTGTGAGAGCTTTCCTCATGCAGTACACAGAAGCACAGCTCTAGTTTTCCCTGATCATGATGACGATAATGAAGAAGATGACGATAATACCATAACTATATCGGTTATGAGTTTATGTGCATTTTCTTCATGTTATGTAATGTAGTCTGCAAAAGATAGTAACATTGATAGCGAAGAATCACAAGAAAAGATGAAGAGTGGCAGTGGCAGATACGTATACATTTCTATATATATTTTCTTTTTGCTAGCCCGATGATGTTCGTACATCGAGTGTATATGTATTAATTTTGTTTGTACTCTGTACTTTCTTCATCATCTCCTTACTTACTTTTTGTGGCATTTATATCACATTATCAACAAACCATATCTCATTCCTCTGCCGTTTTCGCTGTTTCCTCTTCCAGCACCACCGCTGTCTTTACTGCGTAACGTTGCAGCATACTACTAAACACAATCATGCCGTCTACAAGATAAATATTTTCAAGTAAAGTTCCTTCTTTTCAGATAGTCCTTCTCTCCGTCTGTCCATCCGTTTTGTTCTTATATGGTCTCTGGTCTTTCTCTTCCACTTCATCTTAACTCGCCTGTCCTTCTGCACTACTTACGTCCATCTTTGTGCTTTCTTGTGTGTGTGCTTCTTTTTCTCTCATGTATTTCTTCGTGAGCCTCTTAGGAACATTATTCATGCATATGGCTACATCAAGTCATTTTGAAAAGGGAGATATTGCTACTATTCACGATGATGATGAAGATGCACGGTAAACTTACACACACACAAGTACCATATCTCCCTGCTTTGCCGCGATAATAGGGTTGGACGCATACGTAGCGTTCGTCCGCATATGAGGTAAAAAGATAAGTGTGTTAGTATACTCTACATTGTGCTAGCAAGTTTTATGCCACTGATTGTGCTTGGCCCTGTGCTACCACCGCCACCACTGCTGCTACTTACTGATGAAGTCTGATATTGTCAAGAAGACAAGAAGTGGTGCAGAGATATGAGATTTCTTCGTTCGTACACACGCTCCTTCTCTAAAATCTTCTCTTTTCTTAGATCGATGATAGCAGAAAGCTCTCTCACTTTGTTTTGCTGCTGGTGGTGCTGTTCCTTTTCTCCTCCTACGCCACTCTATTCATATTTTTTCCTTCTTCATGTTCATCAAAATATCATCTTCAATATTATGTTTGATAATATTACAATAAAAAGCTCTTCTGTAGCTTCTTACAGCAGCATTTACACGGGTAGGCAGACAAATGTATAGGCTAGGCGAGTTTTTCCTTTCTTGTTTTTGCTGTGGCCACTACAAAACTCCATGTGCCATGCCACCATCAGTCTCCTCTTCGGCAGATGAAGAGCTTTTTTATCTTGCGTTATCTCTTTTTGAAGGAAACCATTGCAGCGGAGAGATTTTATGTTGTGGCGAGATGGATAGATAGGCACATTAATAAACTCGGATGCTCTATACATTTTCGCCTATATATATGCTGTACACTTATGTTATGTTCCTAAAGTTGGCGTAGTCTGCTGATCTAGTTTTTCAAAGGAATAATCATAACATAAAGTTTTCTATACGCGGTTTGCCCATGAACAATTCTACATGTTATAGTAGATGGATAAGGTTGGCTGTCATAAAATGATGAAACATTACGATAGTGAAACGAACAATGCTCTCCGTTGTAGAAATGAAGAAAAAATTGAAGATATGTGACAAAATATGCTTCATCTCATTTCTGTATCTTGTGCTTCAGACTTGACAGAAAAAGCAAAAAGATACTCATGTGTCAATGTTTATGTACATGAGCAAAAGGCTACTAATTAGATTAATACGTTTGCTGCATGACATGCATCAAGAAAGTAGGACTACTATCTTTGGTGTCAACCGAAGAAATGCAAATTCAATATTGTACCTGAAACGACAAATTAAATTGTTGAGTCAAACGTTGCCAGCAGTATTGTTCATTTGAGTGGAGTGACATAAAGCACGTTTTAAATAAAAAATAGGTAAATGTTTATTGTTGTTTGTAATATTTGTGGTTGGAAGCATATTATTTTTGAAGCTGCTTTTGCTGCAAAAATTATAGTAGTCAACAGAGAGCCTTAGTCATAGTAGTCATCTTCTCATCGTCATACTCACAATAGTTCCTTCCACCACACCATCCCCATTCATGTATATATTATTTATACGGATAAAGGGAAGAAAAGAGAGGAATAGAAACGGGAAAAGCTTGGCATGAAGAGAGCAGAAGAGAGTGAGTGAGAGAGATGGGGAAAAGCGCACGGTTATCAGTTCACTTCTGTTTGGCTCCGAGTCGGATGGATATTAAGATATTCTAATGACTGCACGATAAGGAAAAGTCTGCAAAATAAAGATAAATTGAAGATAGCTAGCCTATTGGATGGATGATAAAAGCTTGGTCTGGAAACTACAGATAAGACAATGTTTCAGATATGGGAAAACCAGGCAGGCAGAAGAGAGAGAGGCAAAGGCAGAAAAAGGGACAGTGACTGAGCTTGTACCATTCACTACATTACCTCTTCCACTTCACTCGCACGAATATAATACACAAAGCACACAGGAGAGAGAAAAGTTGTATACATTTTGGGGAGAAGAAGCCGTGTGTATTATTGTAAAATATAACGTATTGTATTGCAAGTGAAGCTATAGATAAATACGTGTGTGCTTGCTCATATTTATCTTGTGTGTATATCACGCGAAAGCTCTATTATTGCACTCGTAATAGTATCCAGAAGGGCACATTTTCTCAGAGTTTTTCAGTCTCTTGTTCTTCGCCCCCTTTCTCTCTATCTTGCTTGTTACTTACGATTCGTCTGCATTTGATAGCACGTCTCTTCAGCCCACATTCATATTAAGTGAACATTATTTCTATTTTAAAATGCACAGCGTTTTAGTTTGAAATTCGGAAAGCGCCATACATGGTTTTTTAACGATTTAAAATGGGCTGGTAAAATGCCTGACATGCATTCCAGCGGTCCTCAAACCAAAACTATTTTATCGGTTTCTCGACTACTTAATGGAAGCGTAAACATTTACCTGTTCATTCTGCTTTAGAATAAATTGCATATAATATAAAACAGAAGTTGTGAACTGTTCTGAAGCAATTATTTTTATTCATTTTCACTTGACAGTGGATAACCTACATGCTCGCAGTAGTATACCCCCTACCATTAGTGGTAACTAGATAATATTTTATGCAATCTGACTGATTTGGTAAACTTTACGCGTTTATGTCTGTCTGTCTGACTTTTCCAACAAAAATCCTATTTATGTAGTCTAATGAAGAAAGTCTTATTTTTAGGTAAACATTTGACAGGAACTGCGTGAACTTGATTCAATAAAAATAGAGCTCTGAAAACAAGCATGCGTAACTGATAAAATATGTACTATGAACGTTAAGTCTCATGATATAGTATACCATCCTGATGCTGCACACTTCAATTGACTAGTACAGCGGCTCTGTACACGTCGTTTGACTGTCATGTCATAAATCTGTTAGAATGACAGACAGCATATTCAATTTAAAGTTCAATTCCAATTTTAGTAGGGGATCTTTATTGAACACTTTTTGTGATGATAAATTGAGTGTAAACTAGAAAGAGTACAAAGTTTTGAAGAAAGACTCGCCAACCATGTTTTGTAGCTATCTTTCACGTAAACGAAAATAACAATCGAGGGGAAATATGGTAGGAATATTATACCATTCTTTATACATTTGTTCATTGATATAAGTTGTATGTATAAAGCTATTTATTTGTAAATGTAAAAAACAATGCTTTGTGTAAGGTATAAAATGTCTCTGTAAGATTTTTGTTAAAATTTACGTACAACTTAAACAAAGTCAATAATTTAAAATTCAATATTGGTTAGCTGTAGTCCACGTTCCATATTATTTCATCATATTTGCATTATACTAGGGGATAAGCTATTCCACAATGAAACTACTTTTCCTAAGAATGAATGAAGACACGCACCAACATATCATAGAAATATGAAATGAACAAACGGCTCCGGCCGACTGAATCCTTCCCTTGAAATCCTTATCAATTGATTCAGCCGGAACTGCTTATCTTGTCAAATATCTTTTTTGCGTCTCACTCATTCTCTGGACTTACCCCCACTATTATGCTAGAAAGAGCACAACGAAAAGTGTGTTTTTGGTTTATAGAGTTGGCTAGAACTTTACTGAGCGTATGAGCTGCTTTAATGCAAAACGGACAGTGAAGCTTTCTATTAGCCAGCAATTTATTTTGCTCCACTGTAATTTTGGGTTTGGGCTTGTGATACTACTAATACTGCTTATGTATGTGTTCCTTTTATATTGGCGGTCGGCTTTTGCTGGTCTTGTCCCTAAGAGAAAACAATATCATAACAAAATGCAAAAGTCTATTTATGATTACTGATGGCATTACTAGTTATTACACTTTGCAACGTTTCATTTCTACTTTGTACGAGCTTTATTTGCATATTTTTCATACAAAGGATCAAAGTATTGCTTGATGGATGTCCCAAAGGAATGTTTAACAGATTCTCCAATTTTATTTTCGTGAAAATCTGTAACTTCGAAACGATTGATTTTGGAAACAAACAAAATTCATCCCATAATTGACATAAATCCAACCTTTTAAATTTATTGTTCACCTGTCCACATAAGCTAGGGTAATAAATTTCATTGTTTTTGTCTTCTTTAACGTGACTGAAAGTGTGACGTTTTGAGCTTGATATGTTTAAAAGATGAAGAAGTAGACTAGTAAACAAATCACCAGTCAACTTGTTGCCTTTCTCATCTTGTTGATCGTGGCATTCCTTCCGTGTGACATCTGAAGAATGTCTTAATTTTATAATACGAAACATAAAAATGTTGTCTATTGTAGGTTGTCCGTTTGTTTCTTGCATAATGTGATTGCTTTAGAGAATTTCATGTGGTAGTTAAATCGTAAAAGTCGAAGCATGTGACTGAGCACATTTAAGAAATCTACTTGCTCAGCTAGGTAATCGTGATTATCAGATTGACGATGAAGTCGTTTATTATTATGCTTTTTCAGATTCGTTGTAGCATTCCAGCCCTAGTGTGAGTGTGAGATAAAGTGATGATTGTACGCAATCAATTCATTGTGACACTTGTGACCAATTTAAATTGTTTGGCCCATAAATGTATTTACAAGTGAACATTTCCAATGTACGATACTTATTGATTCCGAGACATTTTTGGTGCAAAGGTATACCAAAAAGGCGACAAGCATCGTGAAAAAATGGATAAAGAATATTTGTCCTGTATTTATTCATTAAAACGTATTGTGACAAAACCCTCCATCCTCTTAGACCTACTTTTTGGTAAGAACCAGTAAAGGAAATGGTTACTCTTTCATTTACAAAACCTTAATGCATTGATTTCGATCAACACCATATTAAACAGAGAAGCTTATAAACGGTTCTTAAACTACCAAAATGGATTTTATCAATTTCATGATCGCCATTATTTACCTCGGGAGAAATGTTATATAGGTAAGTAATTATTAGACATTGAATACTATGTTCTATTTTTTTGATACATAAGGGAAATATTATAATAGAACAATATAACTGGAAACAACACACTAAAAGGATAAAATGCCCTTTAACTAAATACCTTTAATGGCCTAATAATGGTTGTCAAAATATTTTGAAATAAGATTAAATCAGTAAAAAGCTACCTTGTTGTTAAAGTAGCTGGATAGACTTTTACAGCTTTAGACTTTACGTTTCTCCTAAAATTTGCATAAAATACAATTTTGCACTTAACCGACACTAGTAATGATAATAATTATCATAATGATCCATTGAAACAATTAAATATTGAAGAGATAGGAACGCTTTCTTTGTCATATGCACAATGTTCTAGGTTTCCCCAACTTTTCTAAAGTCTTAAGTATCCTGATATAATATCTAGGAAGTCAGGCAGCAAACCCACACGTAAAACAAGGTGACTGTCGTGATAAAACTGTACCATTGTACTATGCATAGTTTAAAGTAGACCGAGAGAAGTAAGACGTTTTCATGGTTCTGAACACTCTACGCAATAATAGGGTTTGTTGCCGATCTTGAATATCATGAATTTTCTAACAGAGAGATTGCGTGCTTTCATCGACTTGCGGATATCAAATTCACAATCTGTTTATTTATTTGTGCCATACAAGTGCTCAGAATATCTGGGGTTAGCAAAGGTGCACGTATAACGTATACAAGTAAAACTGGCCAACCTTTAAATTTCATATTATAGTCAACCAAAGCCCCTGCCTACAGGGTAAAAAAATGTTTCACCCTTCCTCTTTCATTTCTGGTTTCTCTTTTTGCATGATGAGTACTTTTAGTAATTTGATAACAGAGAACGCATAGTTCATTTTCTCACTAAAACTTTTCAAGCTTATCGTGTCACACTACAAGCTCGACCGCCCATAGTCGAGATACGCCATCTAAAATGGTACATGGGTGAATATGCTCAATTGCTCATACACATACTTGTGTAACCGGGTTGCAAACCTACATACTATTATTACTTTCTTTATTTTCTCCTAATTTTCACCGTGCACACCTGCAGCTATTTTGTGCAAAACATTTAGGAAAATTGCTGGCAATATAATCCAAACCGAAACTACTCTAACCACAGTGGTGTGGCATAACCAAGTTTTTGGCTTTAGTGATTCGCTGAAAGAGTTATTTACACGTATATTATTCAGTTTGTTATCTTTATTTCTCCGGGAATGACTTTTGACAACAGTTTTATTTCTAGTGAACTCTGTCATAAAGCTTATTTTTTCCACCTTTTACGAACGATTACTTGTGTGTTATATGTTGTTGATATATAATATGAAAGGGGACAAGAGTAAGGTAGCCGGTGATGAGAGTGATGAAATGAAACATACACAAATGTGAGTTTATATAATTTCGAATTAAGGGACATTCTTGATCTCATAATAAAATTACAATCTCACTGACCGAAATGTCAGAACGAACAACAATTTCAAATTGAGGTTTAGCAGTCGATAAATCATAATAGTAATATTACAATATCTGTTCTAAGTTGTAACTTATAACACGAACCAATCGTTTTTGTATTAAAAAGAATACTTGGAGCTTTCTTAAAACATGCAACGAAAATTCCCACTGTATTGATAAATGAAGTGTTTTTGTCGTTATAGCTCAAATCTCTTTTTGATCACGGGTCATTTGATGTTGAGTATCACACTTCCAATAAGCTGGGTTTCGATTAATATGTAAAATAAAACCCCAATTTGATGGATTCTACTAGTTATGGATTATTAAAGAGGATATATAAATAGATAATTTTTGAAATTGTACAAGCAAATATTTATACATAAAACGTTTCATGAATTGTCTTTAGAGTGCTTATGTATTTTATGAAATCAGATGAAAGCTGTACGATGTTTGTTTTATAATGTTTATAAAATATACGCGCGAAGAAGACACTTTGGCAAGTTTTGGCTTGCACAAATTGTTGATAAGTGGAAAGTGATAGATTTCAGCTCATTTTATATTATCCAGGACTGCCATTTGAAATGTGAAGAACACGATGAAGCTGTCAATCATTCTGATAATTATAAGGGTAGAAACTTTAGCTTTATTAATAAAAGAATACCTAATGAACCAATGCAAACGCTGTCAAAAGTAGCCAGAATTTGCACCTCTAAAGACAAAATTATATGCTTCATAATTTTGTCGTCAAAATTTGCAAGACTTGACTTGATTTTGAAATTGAGCCCAGTCATACCATGCTGTTGGTAAAAATTGTTACCACATATATTTCAAGCAATTTCTCAAGTAATTTAATTAACGGATGGATAGACGAATGTTAAGCTGTTTTTATAAGATATTTAATCCTCGC
This sequence comes from Entomobrya proxima, assembly GCA_029691765.1. NCBI lineage: Eukaryota > Metazoa > Arthropoda > Collembola > Entomobryomorpha > Entomobryidae > Entomobrya > Entomobrya proxima. Next base: position 7,489,050 of record CM056170.1, on the reverse strand, counting down.
AACATAATTACAAGAAATATAACATGTACTCCGCCAACTTAAATTTGACGATAAGAAAAGCAGTAGGAATGAACTACTTATGATGTATGGCGATTGTAATAGTTTTCATTAATCCATAACATAAATGATCGATACTATAAACATTGCATTTAATAAAGTATTTGGTTGGATATAATGTGGGTTGTCACTGCCTGCCTGCCAGCTGCAGTTTTGACTAGTATGTAGACTTTCTCCCTTTATGGATGGAAACGAGGTGTAGATTAAAATGAGTTGAAACTGGAGATGAAGTCAGTTAGTTAATCACGAGAGAAACAAACTTACTGTTATTGTGCTGTTTGACGTAATGATGTGGTGATGAAAAGGGTCAGACCCTGAAACTGGAAGAGGTTGTAATATGCAAATAATTCGACTCACCATCATCACCTCACATATCGTCCCATTCAACCCTCAAGGAAAGAAGGTGCACTGCAGCTATATTTTGTTGTAAATTCGAAGAAAGGGGGAACCAAAAGGTATAAATGCGGGCACGTATATCAGCGCTTGAAAAGGAAGACGTGATGTGTTGTAAAAGGACTCATTTTGGGTTGCTGCGCTGATCATGACGATGATGGGGATGATGAGACGCCCATTGTCGATAAAGATCTTGACTTTTATTCTTCATGTAAATGTAAAGTAACAATGTGATGGAAGGCACAAAAGCGTTCATCAAAGTTGATTTTTTTGTTCTCAAGCTTGTCTCTCGTTTGCTTACACTTTGCAAAGCTCTGCAATGCAACAAGTCCATTTATTCAAGATAGATGTCTTATCTCCTGCAGAGTATTGCTATGTCTAGGGTAAATCTTGTTGAATGCTTCTTGCTTGTTTCGTTTAATGTCTAAGCGGTCATCTTCTTCATCACCAGCAACTTAACAGTCGTCATTGTAATCACCTTCATCGCTGTAGTCATCATCATCAACAGCACTGCAGTGATCATCATCTTTATATCAATCTTAAATGGACAAAGATCATTACTATTTTTTATTTATATTGCTTGATTTTTTTTCTTTGCGATGCGTCTGGTCTGACTTTACTTGTCTCCATATCGCATTTTATCTATTGTTTTTAGATCCACCCCGTGTTTGTTTTAGTCTTTTAAAAAACTCATACAATTCATCATGTCGAAAAAATGTTGGCGTTGTGAAGTAGATAAAAGTTGTCGACAAGTAGTGTGCTGGATGCTTTTACTTTACTGAGTCTGACAAAGTAAAAATATAAATGTAACAATACATAAATAGCGTTTTATATAGATATTTTGGCATGCATCCTAATAAAACGGCATAGAAAATTATTGTCATTCGCGAACTTAAAAAATATTTTATTCAATTTCGCGACTTTTAATTCTAACTTGGCCTTAATATTTTTTATTTAGATCGACAATAAATTTAAAATTTTGATTGTTTAAAAACTGTTATTTTTTCCGGAAGCAATTTTCACGTTGATTACATGGACACCATGTTCATGTTTCTTTTAATAAGTGTAGCAGCAGTAGTACAACTTCTAGCTAACTACATACAACATATAAGGATTCCCAAAGTTTGTATTTATTTTTACAATATATTTTAGGACAGCAACCAACAACCAAAACCCCATTATCTCTGATTAATCCAAAGTTACTAGTATAAAAGATGCTATCGTTCGTCAATCAATTCTTTAAGATCATCCGCTTCGTATATATACACGAATATAATGTACATTTATTCACCTTTGTTGCATTTTAGAAGTTTGATATAAAGCCAAGACACCCGCTTTGTTCAAATAGGTATGTATATTCTCATGCATAATAAATCATTATTTTTTTTTACATTGTACAAAGGTATGGTATATAATTTTAAATAAATGTTTTATTTTGGAAGTTTGTTTGTTTGTAGTTGGTTTAAATTGGAACGAGTGCATTGTATATGGGCCATAATATATTTGTTTAAAACATAAAATCCAATCAATTCCGATGTATTAGGAATACAATACGTCGCTATCAATTGAAATATTTAATATACGTGCTTAGTTAGGGTCGATAGTTTCAACACGCTTCATTTCCTATTCCTATAAATGATAGTATACCATATCACAACAAATATAATGGTTTAGAAAGGTTAAAGTAGGCATGTTTTGAAGTGATGGCACAGTGACAGTAGCTCTCAGGGTTGATTGCTGTGGCTCCTGATTCTGTCCGTCTGTTATCTGGTTGGATCTGTAAAATGCATACATTTATGAATATGAAATAATGTTATTATATGTTCCTCACTCACCAATATATGTACTTGTGGCTGCCTTTATAATTTTGTAGAATTGTACATAAATACACCCGAGAGATGAGCAATACATACTGTTTTCGTCTGAGAAGCCTATTATTATTTTCTGAATTGAAATATTATTTATATATTATATGTTCACCGTTGTTTGCCGGTTGGGGATGGAGATTTTTATTGATTTGATCAAAGTGGCTGACAACATGCGCTCCTCCCTGATTTTGATGAGCACTGGAATTGAATCATGTTTTGACTTTTAAGCTGTATTTTGTGAGCTAAAACGCTTTGTGATAAAGAGATTATGTATACAAAGCCAACAGCTATTTACGTATTGGTGAACTGATAATTCGCTCAACAAATACCCCCTTTCTTCTACTGTTATGGTTTAATCAACGGCTCTAAATACTCATTAGATTTACCTTTACAACATAATCAGCAAAAAACATTAGTAAATTGAATTGTATTGAAAAAATATGAAGGTACGTATTGTTGGATTTGATGACTCAAGCCAATAATTTAAATACTAAACTGCAAAAACTATAAAATTAGTTGCCTATATTTTTTTACTTTAAATTGAAATGGGGAGTCCCATAAGTCAATGATATCAGAAATTAGGACAAAATAATAATTCGTTTAGAAGTAACATGTTTATTATATATCTTTGCAATTTATGTGCAATTTTGTTGTTAAAAAACAATTAGGATTTCGATTTTTAAAACTGTTTTTGCAATTTGTGGATAAAATAAGTTGTCTGGGAAGTATATGGCTTATGTACCTAGTAGAAATTACTTTATTTAGATATATTGGCAAATTTTATGTATCCTATCGTAGTCAAAAAATTACATGGAAGTTAAATGTCAATTTAAATGCCAGGCTCAGCATGTTATCTTACCTCAAAAGTTTTTTTTTTAATTTTTAAAACTTAGTATTTGTCAAGGTTCGTCATAGAACGCTCAGTACACTATGAACGCAAATTAGTCCTTCTCTGTGCTCTGCTTAAAAGCGTCATTAAATTCTTGCAGCTTCCTTTGTACTTCTCAATTAACAGCTATTAAAACTATTATCAAAGCAATGCTAAGCTTTATATATGAACGTTAAAGTTCCGTCAAATTGTATCCTTGTGATAATCTCTGAAGAAACCTCGCGATTATCATTGAAAGCTATCAAACATACAGTGAATATTGACTTTTTCACAAGATAAATTCCAAATCTTCGTTTACCAACACCGTTTTTGCATCTTACCTGTAAGTCCAATTTAATTATCTATATGTTAGTTTTGTTAAGAAATAAATAAAAAAAAACTAAGTATTTTAGCTTTCTTGAATTTAACCAAGGTTAAGTATTAAACATCAGATATCTTACATCTTGATTAAACACAAAAGTCACTTTAGAAATGAAATGAGTAATATAAAGGGGGTATGTGATATATGTCGATTAACATTCTAGCATGGCTTTACCAGAAATGCACTTGTTTGCATTATAAGAATTTGATATGTATTTTAAAAGAAGCAATCGCTTAGAATCTGTGAGAATCTCTCATTAATTCTTATCTAAGCCTTAGTACAGCACAAGTGAACAATGATGTTCTCACGGTACGGTACGGTAGGTACCAATCGGTGAATTACATTGAATTATGGCAACGTAAGCAATCTATGTGTTTAATCATGAAAGAGACAGATCTATTATGAACCACAAGGCGGTTAGCTAATTAATATAAGAATTTATTGCAACTTTTGTATTTCAAATTTAATCCTTCCATGCTTTCTTTAAAATAATATGAACCTCCAGTTTTCAATGTCCAGGGCACTAAGTACGAACTATACATCACGTGCAATTTGGGATATTTTCCAAATTAGAATATTACGAACAAACGAACTCATACTTATAAATGCCAACCTTCAAGATAACAAGAAATTATGGAATAATCCATGTGAAATTCAGATTGTTTCTCAAAATTGAGGAAGATCTGTATTTGATAAGGTTGCGAACTTATCATGATGAAAACTTTGGTCAAGATGACGTTAAACAACTCAAAATTAGCAAAACTGCCGACATGGTATATAAAACAAAGTATAACAAAAGAATGGCTTTCTACATTTTAGTATTCCATCCCACAACAAAATGAAATCGTTTTGTTTCATTTCTAAATAGCAAAATACCTTTCCAGGTACCCAAAACTGAGTAAGGACGACTCATTTTGTTATCAAGATTTTTGTCCAAGGTCATACGATGTTACAAGCCATAGTAATGGAACTTCCTCTAAAGTTTCTGTTCATGATCAGTACATTTTTTCATGATAAATGCATAATGTACGAAATCTGAAATCTGTCTGTTTTCTGTGAAGTCAAGTATATCAACAGTCTACATCAACTTGAATGGATAACGCTAGCCTCCGATAAAGACTAAGCGTTGGGAAAAATTAGCAGAGTAAAATATTTTGCTACTAACTTTGCGCTTTTGAGAGGCTAGTTTTAGCGTGCGTGTCGGAACAGTCCACGTGGATTTGTATTGTGTGTGAATAAAGGTAAACCAAGTGTGTATAAATATATAATGTTTTAAAGAAGTCAGTCCTATTCACTTGGTTGACGATTATGCAGCTTGATGTAATGCCACACTATTATTTATATGCTGTATGTTTTCATGAGTTGGGTCTTAGTCCTGCTCGTAAATGTTTAAGCTCCTCATACTCCTCGTGTTTTGTATATGCATCTAGACTCTAGATATTATAGAATTTTGCTGGGTTATCGTCTCTTGCATGGTTGTTTCCCCTTTTCCTTCTCATTCACTTTTGTTGAGTAGTAGTTCAGTAGTAGTACAAATTCACGCTGCACTGCTGCTGCATCAAAACAACTAGCTTTTTTGTAGAGTTGTTCACCCTATTTTGTTTAGGGATGATACAGCGTGTAAGCTGTACCTTCTGAAAAATGATGAGAATAGGGTAGAAGAGTCCGAAGTTGGCTCCTCAGCAGCAGTCTCTCATTCATGGTCAAACAGTACAAATGAAAGAAAATGTTATGTGGAGAGAGCAGTTGCGTTGTGGTGGTTGATTTTTGTGTGATTTTGTGTATTTTGGCTTAGTAGTGTATCCCGCGGCCCAACACCTTCATCGTTGTTGCTCTTTCATATTATTTGCGTGGGTTTATAGTTTCGTTCGAATCAAGTTTTCATAAAGTGAACAATCAGATTATTGTTACTGTCAGTAAATACTACTGGCCGATGTAAAGTACCTCATTTCGTTTAGAAAAGTAGAGCCTATATTGTGCGCAATGTTGACACTAGGTGTACCGGTGACATAACGTGCTACCTGTAACTGATATGAAAACACTTTTGCTTACCACGACACAAAGTATTATTTATGAGAAATGAAAAGCATAAAGTGAATTTGCTAATTTCATTTTCACCAGCAACATCATATGAAACTGACTGCAAAAGTTTGATAATCAAGCAGCGTGGTGACACATGACATGAGGTGCTATTGTCTTAAAGTGGTTAGAAGTTGGGGAAAAGACATGAAACGGGCTGTCAGATGGCAAGATTGTAGTCACGATACTGACATTTAAAACAAAACAATACAATTTTTAATTATAAATGTGCATGTTATCTATCGCTTGACGGAAGTTACCTTTTAAACACGTGCATATTTCTTCGTGCTTGTGATTATTTTTTCTCCAAGTTTTGCTTCTCCGTCACGACTTGCTTCGTGAAACATAAAAAGGACATATTCTGCTTCCGATTCTGTGTCTACAGAAAGAAGATTGTGATGAAAAAATCTTTGCATGATTTTGAAAACTTTATTTTTAGACATCTGAAAATTAAAATGGTGGTTTTCTCAGGAAGGAAAGCGTTGTTTCTTCCTTTGCTCACTCAAGAGCGGAAAACGTGTCAATGTCATAACTCGGCTGTACCAACAAATACACTATTTGAGTCATCATAGCAAGTACAAACACTAGAAAACTACTCCAAACTGTTGTTGCAGTAGCCACCGCTTTTACTGATTAGCACTTTATTTTCCCCGTCAGTAGTAATCATTTTCAATTGTTTTTTTTTTATAAAATGGATGCGTACAAAGTTCTTAATAAGTTGGAAAGTTATGAATGTATACCCGGCACAAGGCAAAGATAGTCTCACGTGCTCTCATTATACCGACCCCATCACAAAAACAACAAGAAAGTTATCTTTGCAACATGTTCCAACAAATTCCACCTGAACTTGTAGCTGCTGTTATTGAAAGTGCAGGTGAAATATATTTCAATAGACTTGCCGAGAGGAAGATGGCTGCTATTTCAGAGTTGAATTATGAGCTTCTACTTCTCGGTGCTGCTTTGTGTAAGTCATTTTTTCTTTCTCTTGTCTGTTCTCACACCAACCCTAACCAACAACCACCCGTTCTCATTACAATTCCCTTTGTTTCTGGTTGTATCACACATTTTTTTTTCTTGTCTAGGTTCGTGTAAAAAAGAACATCTAATTAATAGCTGTCTTGTTATGCAACTGGTTTCTCTCTTATCTTCGTTGTGGGTCGGTCGTGATGAAAAAGTAAACTTTGGACTTGTGTCCTTTCATTTAATAGTGTTAAATATTTCAAGTTTCAAATTAGTAAACTGCCATACATTAGAGTCAATGTTATGCATAGCTGAGCTAAGTTTGGGTTGCTACTAGCACATTACGGCATTTTTGATTCAGATGAGAGAAAATCGTGTAAATCGATGATGCCGCACCCAATCTCATTGTTATACGTTATAAAACGCAAAAGTCGAAATGTTTTGTTCGTGTTGTATAGAAGTATGTTCTAAAAAGCTAGCTTCTTCCAATCATGTATGATACCAGGTTTTTGTAATAAAGTATTAGATAAGAATGAGATAAAAAACTCTACATGGGTAGTTGTTGGAAATATATGAGGAATTCGTGCCTGTGTCCTTCACATCATTACTTTATTTACGTACATTACGTGCAAAATATGCGAAGCTTTTCGATCAACTGTGCACAAAACGAATGTAGTAATTTTTCTGATATATCGACCTCCATTCAGGGTGCGATAGTATAAAATGGTGCTGGCTAGGCAGAAAAAGCAGTGTTTACGACAACGAGGCTTTTTTAATTGTCTGTCTGATTGAATGCGATAAGGGAACTGAGGGAGATAGATCGTTATCCTTATGATTACAGAAAATTAATGGAAAAGCTTTTCTCCTTATCCTTTATCAAGATGACGAATAGCTAAATGTATTCAAAACGTAGACGTATACATTCATAATATATTGTAGATTTGATCGCTATAACAAACAACCACACTTACAACAATAGCATAATATACAATCCTTCATTGGATTTTAGCAACGCGCTGTGTTGCATGCTTACTTTAATAGCTTATTGTCGTTCTTTTTCCATCATCAGGTCTTTCTCTTTTTAGTCGTCCTCGCGTCTCTGCTCTTTTTTCTTGGCTGTTGTGTCATGCATTAACAACATTATGTAGTCAATAAATACAGTAATATGTACAAAGTAAAATGCTATTACAACGATACATAATAGTTTAGTACATTGTATTGCTTGGCTATAAGCAATACCATTAAATGTTACACTTGCTGTTTTTTCTCTTTCGAGCAACATGAAATGAAGCCGGGAGGACGCGACAGAGAGAACAAAACAGTAAGTGAGCGCTTTGAGAAGTAAAATGAAATCTGCAGTTTTGATCTAAAGGTGATAAGAAATGACTGTTCAACCTGTTTTGAATACAGACCTTAGTACCATTAAACACCCATTTTGGCAAAGCCAGTTTTTTTGCGTTCTCCACCGTCTCATTCGACGTTCTGACAGTATACGATAGTTAATGTATGTAAAACTAAAAAGTAATCTGTATTTTGTGGACAAATACAAACTAAATTGCATACCTTGTCACGTTGTATATCGCGCTACTTTATAATAATCAGTCAAAAGTGCAAATAAATAGCATATCCTCAATAATAATTATGCGCCTAAAAAGATCTAAACTGGAATTTTGTGATTTGACATGCCAAAGTACCCAACGTGTATTAAAAAGAGCGTAACAGGGTAGAAATACATGTACGTTTACAGGATGGAGTATATAAGTTCAAATTTTGATTTTAGAATAAGAAAACTGATGATAAGCGACAATGGTATTACGATTGCAACATTTTAGTATACAAACTAGCGAAATAGGGTTGGAGAAGAGTCAAACTGTACTACTGTTGGTTTGTGAACTACTATACCACTTGTTTCAACGTTTTTATTCTTTTGGGCTTCCCTCTTCTTGCCTTTCCCCGGCGTTTTTCTACATGCTTATATGCCTATTAGGTTTTACAATTTTATACCTGTATACAATTTTTGTTCTTATCAGATTACTTGTCCATAAAGACCGTAGTAGCAAAGTTTATCAGGAAAATTTATCTCACTCTCTTCGTGGAAGGAAAGAAAGAAAAAGAAGAGGAAAAACCTTTTGAAGTTCTTATCGAAACGTAAATAACACGAAATAAATAAACGAGACAAGAACCATTTTAGATTTGTCTTGGATGGAATTGCTTGTTCATGCACGAAAACCTTGTTGTTTTGTTGCGAATGCATGGGAGATCGACCACGATGACGACGACAAGAAACTCAAGAAAGAAACAAGTAGCAAAGTTATAACAAACTTTGCCTTTTTATTTTACATTTCACATATGTATAATATTACATTATTACATATAGTGAGTATGATCAAATGATCATTTACAACAACAACAGCACTGGTAATAACAATAATAACAATATTGCATATCACAAGCTGAAAAAATTCAAGAGCCAAAATAGAAAATGGATAATAGGTGCTGATAATGAGATTTAAAACAGGCAATAGACGCATTTGTTTTACTGGGCCATAAATGTACCATTAATGAGCCATATTTATGTCTACGTTTCAGTACAAAAGAATCAAGCAAAACGTGGCTTGTTTGTATGTGCGAAGACTCTGTTCAGTTTCCTGCTGCTAGTTCTACATGGCTTTTGTTTGGCTTTTAGGTAGTAAAAGTTTGCTGTTGTTTATTGGCATGTTTTTAAAAAAGGATATCGTCATCTCGGTTTTAAACTAGATTACAGTCGACGTTGTTGAAAAGTATACCTTGCTAATCTATTAAAATCATAATGAATAACAATTTTCATTGTCTAAGCTTTTTGTTGAATAGCCAGGCTTGGATTTCATGATGATGATAATATGCTCGGCGAGGGTAGGGTGACTGGTGACCGATTTGCCCGTGCGTTCTTATTTCACGAAAAGGCAAACCTTATCCACATACTACACGCATGCTGCTATTGTGATCAAGTATAGTAACAACAGCAGTAGTGGTGGCAGTGGTGATGGTGGCAGGGAGCTATATAACAATTTTATATTATTATTATTACCTAGACATTTTGAGGCTCACAAGATAAGATCATTCACAAGTCCTGATGGGCTAAAGCTTCTGTTCATGCAGATCCTCAGCTATGATATCATGTCGTCCTGTGAAGCGAGTCCATTGTTCCTTAATTCAGCTGTCCATTCACTTCATTAGACTGGCCAATAGCTCGAGAATTTATTTTAATGTACGTGGGCATGAATAAATGTGCCATGCAATCTCGATTTCCCTCGCCTGCTATATCAGTAGGCATGAGATGAGGAAGGAAGAATGAAGAATCAGAAATCTATTTAATTTCTATCTCTCCACCAGGGACCAGGCAGAGGGTGGAATAACGGAGATTTTCTGATAATATGCAACTCCATATTATAGCTGATACACATAAAGCGCTTCCAAAGTTGTTGGTGCACGATGATGCCAAGATCAAAATACAATAACGTGGTGATGAGATCATATTATTATGATTGAGATTCAAATTTGGATTAGAGAGACTGAGCTTTGGTGTGTGTGTGTCTACATTAAAGCTTCCAGGGTGCAAGGCAGAACAAACTAAATACATAAACCATATAGATATACTGAAATGAAATAATAAATACACGATGGCTTATGTATTTTCAAAACATGAGGCTGATATAGATCAAGTGCATGTCGTATTATTATTGTTGTTGTCTTGTCTGCTGGTGTATCCGACTTTTTGCTTGCCTAGTTTTCTCTGATTATTATTATGCATGCTGACGACGATGTTGATGAGGATTAAGATTATTGCTAACACAAAAAAGTCAATACCAGTGTGTCCGATAGTTTGATGAGATGTTGCATACTAAATAAGCACCAGTACACGTACCTGAAACTTACACACCTCCTTCCATCTGAACTATTTTATTCATTTTAACGGTGGACATTTTAAAACAAGTATCATGCTAGGTCACAATCGATGCTTTACTTTGGAATAAACGAATAAAATCGAAATGGGTTTCAGATTTTCTTACTTCAATTATGAAGTGGATAGATGGACCACTCCTTCCTCTCTCATGACAGATTCTATCCTACTTTTTATCACGTCTTGCCTGTCATTATTTTTATGATTACGGACCACTTGTGGGCAAATACTTTTTATATATGTACTAACATGCGTTATGAGGTGCAGTAAAACAACTTATCACATTATTGTATTTTAGAAGCAATTAAGATGGACATTGAATGGTCATGAAATTAAAGTGTTTTTATTCCTGTGAAATCAAAGTGAGTTGATGACTGTTACATTTTTATTCTTTCGGAGCCCATCATCGGACAGTTTTCAGATTCACATTCCTTTTTATTTTCAAAGATTTTTTCACTTTAGCCAATTAGGGAGGCGCATTTTTCTGGGAGAAAATACTCTTTTCCTTATGAGCTTATCATAATGTTGTGACATGAGCTGAATTGTTTTCTAAACAAAGTGTTCTCTTTCCATTTCCAAGGATGAGCTGTTGTTAACTGTATCTTTAATGCATCTCTGCATATTTTTGGTTATGGTTGTGCTCCACATCACGTCATCCGTGACATGATGAGAATCGGAATCGTGTAGTTTTGTTGTTGGGAGTAGGAGTTTGGTTAAAGTAAATTTAAATATTTTGCATTCCTTTAGACCAAAATGGATGAATGCTTTCTTGTAAAAGTGTTCAGTGTTCATCACGATGTGATATTACCCCATTCCAAAGTCCAACAGCAGGAGTTTTCTCATCTCACAAGTTTGTAATGTGGATATATGTGAAATAAGGAAAGTTTCTATTTAAATTTTTCTTTTTGTGGGTGGACCGGCTCAAAGTATTCTAGCTTCCCTACAGCACCCTCTATACGGAACCTCATAGTACATTTTGTGGTAAACTGTAAATTCGTCATGAGTCTTTTTAGCTTTGTTGCACCAGCAGTCATGACTTTATAGTGTCTTATATGGCTGTAACATTATTATTAGCAATTCAATTTAGATTTTTCATAATGAAGACCCACTGGTCTACTTGCCGTAAAAATAATTCATGATATCTTTGCCCATTACACTGCCAAATGTGATTAAAGCTAATACCAAAACTTTGGGGTAGAAAAATAAGAATGGATAAAAACTGACTTTTCTTTCGTGACATGAACAAATGCCAAAAAAATGAGTTTTTCTCCCTCGATCATTATGCCGGATTGATGTCAACAAAATACATTATGTTAAAGAGAATAGGATAAATTTCATGATGGTTTTTCCTTCTCAAATTTCTTATTCTTATAACGATTGAGCTCTGCTAGCAAACTCTTTAAATATTCAGGATTTCATGCTTGACTTTTTGTCGGGGGTAATAAAATGTTGTTCTTTGGTTTGATACTAGTCTGTATGGTGTGTGTCTGTGCAAATAATAATATCAGTTCAGAAAAATACAGCTTATTATTTTGAAGGCTAAAGGAAGCTTACAAATTATTAAAGTGAAAATAGGAGAAAATTTCATTAAGTGGAAAGTATTGATGAATAAACTCTGTAAAGTACTTAAACCGAGCTGTACCACCGCTTCTCAAACTAAAGCCCTTGCAAAAATCATTAACTTATGCTTGACTTACTAGGAAACCTGCATATTCTCTCAAAATTAATGCGCACCTTATTTACAAGGCTAGCACTAAAAGCGATTAAATATCCACAAGAAAACTTTCATGTAATGACAGTTCAATGAATAGAGATTAATTTACTTAAGTTGGTTTAAATTTCACCACATCAGAATCCCTTATATTACAATGTAGAGTTTACTAGTGAAGTGAAACATAAAGGTTCACTGATTATTTAAACTTGGAGAACTTAAACATAATAGGCTTTTTAATTTAGAACTAATCATAAATAACCTAATCCAATTTCGGCTACCACCACCAAGATAAGTTTAATTAAGTTTGTTTTAAAGTAAACAAAATGTCGTTCTTAGTGCACCTTTTGGCAGACGATTTTCATCCTTATAACTCCTTCATAGAATTTCGTACGCCGTTATGAAACCGTCTTTTACATCACAATTTATGGTATTACTATCATTAATATTAAACTAAGCTCCTATTCATTAGAAACTGCTTTAAGAATCATGGTGGTGTGGGTAGGCAAACCTGCCTACCTAATTGGTATTCCATTCATGATCGGAGTGTGTTGGATAACTCCTAGCCATTGTCTATTCCTGTCAACAATTTTGATCATACAGAGAGATCGCGTCATTGTTTAGAGTCTCTGTCTCATTTTTCCTCAAGTCTTTATTCATATCACTTTGTTGAACCTGCCTCTTGGTGTTGGATAACCAGGAGGGAAATCAATATACAAAACATTGTATTATTCCTTTAGCACCATTAGTGTCCACAACATGTCAATCCAGCAGCAGGTTAGCGCAATAAAGGATACGCTTCCAGATCCAGACTGCTTATGCATCTTCTCAAAAATCAGTGTCATCTTAAAATTTCCTTCCTTTGGATTCATTGAGTATTCAGTTGTTGACATGCCTCACCTTTACCAGACGGTGTTGAGATGACTTGAGAATTTTACATAAATTGGGATGGGTCTATGTAACAATAGAACAAGATTGGTGACAAAGTATTCGATACAAAATGCGCATTTAGAATTGTAAACATTTCTTCTCAATCAGGAATTTACCAATGCTTGTAAAACAATATCAAGTGTTGATGATTATGAAACAATGAACTCTACTAAATGGTTTTCAGCTAAAGAAAAGAAAGCAGCCATGCAAACCGTCTTCGTATTTTTTTCAATGACTTTCTGATTTCATCAACAGTTTACAAACCATGAATGAAAAATGTGCGGAAAAACTCTAGAGTAAATTTGTCTGTCAGCATAAAATGCAGGAGAAAAATTCATGATTATTTTATATATTATTAGAAATTGTAGAAATTATGGGGTTTATTGGTAAAATGTAGTAATTTCTCAGCATGTGCGCGTTTGCGTTTCCTTCCACGGTCCAAACCTGTTCTTTAAAATTAGTAATTGTATTTATATCTGTATCAATTCAATGTATTTTCTTTACTATTGGTTTGTTTGAGTAGCAAAACCAGGAAAGTATGTTATGAATGGGTATGATATATTTAGTATGGACTGTAAGAATGGTTCGGCGGCAGCATACAGAAATGTAATGATGCTATATGTGCTCCTTATATTAGTGCTCCATCAATAATAATAGTACTTCAGATAATCTCATAAAATCTTCCATATCATTTAAATTTGCAGATAAAATAAAAGGGATATAATAATACAAAAGTTTGTACGTGCAAATTTATACCTAACCTTTGATAATACCAAGTGCAGTGAATTGAGTTTTGACTTGGTTTTTAGTACCTGTTTTATGCAATTATAAATATTATAATACTTTCAAATTGATACACAAAGAAAAAAGAACAAGCTTCATTTTTGTTTCAATACTTGTTGATCATTAAGATTTTAATCGACAAAATACACTGTGGAGGTGAGATCACTATAATTTCACTTCTTTTCTCGTTTATTTGGGCAGCGGAAATATGCAAAAGCATAATTAGAAAAGCAAGAAAAAAACGGCTACCGGTTACCCTCTGGGAAACAAACTTGTTATCTTTTACCCTATAATTATGATGAAGCCGTTAATGAATACTTATTAACTCGTTGGTTTTTTTCATGCGTATGGCTAGAGTTTCAACATGCTTAAATGATGCAGATATGTTTAACTGATTTTCTTTTGCAAAAAGAGGCAACAAGTTGGGATGGACCCGCTTGCACTTTTTGGTTTCATTTTTAGGTACAGAATTTTTTAAACAATTTGTTTACTGATCCTGAACTTTGAATTCTTTTATCTCAAAGACTTTATCACAAAGCTTTAAGTTTGGGCAAGTCGAATAATGGCAGCACTTATACTGGCTAATTGCAGAAACGAAAATGAATTAGCACGTAATTACAACAACAACTTCTTTCATGAGGCGTTCATTTGGTTAGTACAATGTTAAAATGAGTCAGCGACAAATCGTATTTCGCCCATGGACGTGCATACAAAGTTTTATTATATACATACATATAATATAATACACATACAGAGTAAATTGTTTTGGGTAATCTATCGCTAGTAAAGTAATGTTCACGAGGTCAGCTCGGGTCATGGAGTACGACTTCTTCTGAAAGTGAAACCAAGAAAAGCTTTCCAAATAAGCATGGGCTCTTAATCATACATGCAAATAAATATGATTGCATAGATTGCGTACAACGAAGCAGTCAAGTATGTGCTAAGCGTAATAGATCATTAATTTAACCAAACTTTAAATCTTATATACATGATTATTTTTTTGCAGTGGATGAACCCTGGGCAGAGGGCGAAGACGGAGAGAATGCTCAACGAGCCAAAGAATCCACCGAAACAGCGGAAGAATCAGATCGCCCCAGTGACTCGGCAGAAGATAGTGAAATAAATATAAAAACCGAGCCTAACACAGAAGCTCTTGACGATGAAATGAGCCCTAAAGGTGCTGCATCAGGAGAGCCCGGTGCTGATGACGATGACGAAGAAACCAGTTCTACTCACGATGCAGTAGTGAAAACGGAAGAGAGTGAAGAAATTAGTCCGATATCAATGCCAAAGAGTCGTAAAGACACAAAAACCACAGAAACTCATCACAGCAGTAGTAGCACTTCTACTGGAAAAGAATCTAGCAGTAAGACAACAGAAGAAGAGAAAGTTTCCAGGGTGGGGAATATGGAACAACCAGAGAAACGCGTGGCCGCTAGTCGCAGCAGAGGCTCCAACGTGGGGGACTCTAGCGAACTGGAAGCTTCAGAGACTGATGAAACAGACGAAAGGCGGATCTCCAGTCGCCGCGATCAAGATTGCGGGAGCAGTAGTCGTAGCAGAACACCAGACAGACCAGGCTCTGATTTTGGTGGATCTCCAAGTCCTTTCTCAGCCCACCAGCAACAGCAATTTCTCCAAGCAGGCATTCCATATCTTCATCTTCTTCCTCCGCACATTAGGAATGGTATGTGAAAATTTAAGCTACTTGAAAGTAATAAGATTATTCTAAGCTTTAGTTTCACTTGCTCTTTATATGATTGATGAGGACATTTTCTGCAAAAGTGGCGCACATTGCTCAATGAGAAAAACTATTGAATTATCCACTTATTCCGCTATTTAGGAAAGTAGGGAAAGTCAAAGCTGCAATAAAACGGGGACACCCTCAATTTCCTTTCCACAAAAAAAGCTTTTCTATGCTTTCATTATGAAAGTTTCATACATCATACTTACAAAGTTGAAGAGGTAATAAACTGAAATGAACAAAATGAAAGGTATCAGCAAGCGATCGATAACAAAACCACAGGTTTCAAACAGGTACTAAGTGTGTGACTTTTATTCATCGCCTAAAATGTCTAAAATTGTCTCTTGCTACGTGTTCTTGGCAAGAACTTCTTGCTCTTGCTATGCAATAGTACAAAGTCAATAAGTTTTCGTTACTGGGGTATAGTGGGAATCTTGTACTAGGGATGCATACTTCTCCCTTAATTTGAAATTGCTTTTTAACTAGGCATTTTCAATTCATTAAAATCATAAAAGAGCAAGCAGAATGTCATTAAGAGACTTCCGTATGAAACTTTACGTTTGCGATTGTATTCTACATATTATGTGCTAAAAGTTAGTACTAGCAGTGTAATAAGAAGTTGTCTGAAAAGACTGTTACATAGTAATTAAGAACCAGACGCTAATGAGAAGTATGTGCACCCATCCATAGCATCATTGGAATAATAAAGGGAGAAGGATGAAAACCAACCGGGGGATGTACACTGCACACATAATATTTGCAGAGTTGGATGACTTTTTATTATGCGTACTAGATTCCTTGCGGTGTCCCTAAATGCAGAAAATGACTCTGCTCTTGGATGAATGCACCTCGGGGAACTTGGTAGAGAGTGGCACAAAATTTGGCTCAAAATTGCTTTCAACAGAGTTGATCGCTCGAATTTGAATGAGTCCAGCTACGCACTAGCATGCGAAATAGAGTTGTGTTCTTAGCTATCATGTTGTGATTTTGGAACTTTGAAACCCGCAAACGATGTAGGCAGCTTCATATCTAGTAGCTATAAGCATGAACGTGCTAAATAAAAGTATATAAAATACGATATCTATTAAAAAATAATGAAATGGGACGGCTTAACTATATAAATCTTTTTAATAGCAGCGAATATAATGCAATTACTAAAGTATCTTTCGTGCCGATAAAATGACGATGGTGTGTCTGTTTTCAAATACATGTGATCATCAACAATACTTTATGAACATTATCAGATGCCTTATCATAGCCATGAACTTGAATAAAAACTAGCAGAGGTCTTGGTTTCAACTTTCTGCAAACTCGCATAATGTACACAGTACACTTTCAGATCTGTGATAAACATGATGTCCCTGGCATTTTCGCTAAAACTATTATAACTCATGTCCCGTCTGCAATCTTGGAATCGATTAAATTGAGCATCGAACGCAATTAGCACATATTTAGGGGGCATGTAATGACGGGAATAAGAATGACATAGTTGTTCTGTGGTGAATGTCGAGACTGGTGTTGATTATTGCTTATTGTATCTCATTTCAGATGCCGCAAGACTTTTCCTAATGCCACAGATGTTACCACCAGAATTGGCCGCTGCAGCAGCAGCCGCCGCAGCGGCTGCTGCCACCTCAACCTCAAACCAAAGCCCAAGTCCTGGTAGCAGCAGTGTTGGCGGTGGTAATTCTAATAGCAACAGTGCTAACAACCCAAGTCAACCAGTGATTCCATCATCGGGAAAGTCAGAAAAAGGATCATCCGGGGAATATTCACGAGCCAGTAAGAACAGATTTCGAGTATATTTTTCGTCAATTTCGAAATGAAACACCGTTAGTATATGTATATTTTTTATTGCTTCTTTGGCAATCGCATACCAAAACACGTTCTATGTTATTTTTATCGTTGTGAAACCATCAGTAGTAGCACTACAACAACATCAAAAACTTGTACAGCGAGTCGAACAGTATCGATACACAATGTCCGCAATAATCATTTGAAAATCATCTATTTTGTTTGTGAAAATGTACGAATTAACGATGAAACTCACGTCTCACTTCATTCCGTATTAAAAGGTATATACTCATGCACCCCATCTTCTTTTTGCTTGCAATAAAATTGAAGCTCCTAGTTCGTGGTGTTGTTGTGTTACTCAAGTAAACAGCTTCAACACATCACTGCCTACTCATAGTTAGAAATCAACTGATACGATCTTTGTTTGGCATCTAGCCTAAATGATTTATCAGTTATCAGTATTTATTTATTATACCATAACTAATAAATGGATTGGAGTTGGCTCTAATACATGTATATACGGATAGGGGCAAACTGAACTAAAAGTTCTTATTTATCTTCTTCATTTTTTCTTCTTTTTGGTTGGTTTATTGTATAAATTTTGATAAAGAAATAATTTAGTTTTGGCTTATCCAAACATATAAATCAGGAAGTATGTTAATGCATTTGAAATTAAAGGCGGAATTTGGCGTATCATGAAGACACAAAGAAAGTACAATTGATTATATATCTTGAATGATTCATCATTATTGCAGTCTCAGGCTGAATATTGTGTATTTTCAATTCTTAATACGGTGATAAATTAATGTCAAAAGTTCTCATAAAAAATCAGGACACAATGTTTTCCAATGATATTTGATTATTCTCCATCCGCTCAAATTGTTTCCAAACTTTTTTCGAATCCATCATCAAAGAACATTGCCTGTTCAAAGTTAAGTCACGAGCGAAACGTACTTGTACAGCATGCTGCAGCACCGTTGTATTGGATTAATGATAATTAGTACAACAAACACGTTGATGGTTCCGTTTTTAGAATTCTTTATAAAAAATTAAGACTCTTAATTTAAGAGTAATTCGTTGCACCCGCAATCTCTTCCATGGCCGAAATGCTCAACATAAATACAGGTGATACAATATTCAAATCTGATGAGTTTTAACAAGCCTGAGACCAAATGATGCTACACTATCGTATATGGTAAAGTTCGCTTTAACGATAATGAATAATACTTTATAGTTATTTTTATGGTAAGGTAGTTTAGTGGACGATAGATAATATAATTTCGTTGCTGAAGGATCTTATCCTAGAGCAACTTCCTGATATTCGAGATAAACTTAGCACAATTTTCTGAAAATTACAACTAGACACATTAGACAGCTAGTTCGACGATATTCTTTGCTGTAGATCAGATCGGGCACAGCAATAAAAATTATATTTATATTTTAATAGACATAGCACATCAACTCATTGTAAAACATGCCATGCATAAAATTTTTAAAGACATTTTGTAATATTATTTATAACATCATGTTTGAACATCATCATGTAATATTTGATGTTGTATGATTATCGGTCCATGACATATCTAGATTTAAAATGAAAGATCTGTAGTTTTTCTCTAGAATTGCTGGGCAAATAGTATGTACAAATGTTGGATAGAAAATTACTAAATTGTTCTAAAATTTACTATGTTATGTATTAAAATACATATCAAACGTCAAATTTCTGTAGGTTACCTCGACAATTATGCATGGTGTCCACTTTTGCTTGGTTTATACAAAGTATGTAAAGCTTAATGAAACCAATAAATAATGTAGTTAGCTAGTACAGCGGTACCAAGAACCCAAGCATGCTACAAGAGCATCTAGAAATGATCTAGAAATGGAATTTGATTTTTTTTTTCATTTCAATTCCAGTAAGTAGCGCTGGCTATTTGTTGGAACAGTCACATCTAAAGACATAATAGAAGTAATAGTAAATACAATTCTATTGTCTATTGTTCGTAAAAGAAAATAGGATTCGGACTCATATGGCTAACCATACAGTTACGAAACCTACGAATGCTCCTACAGTCTCAGTATGCCCAAGCGATTTTATATCCCTATTTCATGGAATAAAACCAACGCATTTCGCAACAATGTTTTCATGAAAACCACATAATTTCCCTACCATTTCTATTTGGTTTTTGGAGAAATACTATTACTGGCACATATTCCACAGTTGTACATAATGTTACGTGAATGAAAACCAAGAGTATATAAGCGGAAAGCTATTTCTGGAAGCATTACTGTCATACCTATATGCATATATTCGTGCGCTTAGTTTGCTTTTAGCGAGGCTATTGTTTGTCGGTGTTACGTCAAGATGATATTGCATTATTCCGTTCAGGGAGATGGCTTGGGTAAATCTAAAAATTCAATTACATTTACACTACAAACGAACTGTTTGGTCATGAGAAAAACGTCCAGAATACTCTGAGCAATAGCTTTAATTCATAGATGCTTTTAAAGGAAAAACAAACTTTCCCCCAACAAATTTTAACAGTAGGAGTGCCTGTCTCTGTCCCTACTTAACGTTAATGAAGTTTGCTTTGTAGGTATATATAATGTAAATTTAAAGACATATTGTAACTTGCAATTTGAAAATATGCCTTATGCCTCGTGCTGATGTCCAGTTTCAGTTCATTTATTATATCAGTGGTTACTTTTAGTAGTATCCTTAAGGATTTACATGGGCCATGGGGACATTGGACAGTAAAAGCAAATTTTTGATCGCTTATAAAACTGTGGCTTAATTGGCCCCCTAAACCAGAAAATGAAAGAACCCAAGAAGATTTACCAACATTTATTAAAACAAAGCAGCTCGGCGTATTAATAATATGGGACGTTGAGAACTACGAGCCGTCGAATATGCAAAGATGAAAGGGAACATAGTAATAGAACGTGGTATAATTATGTTAGGCAACAAAGTTCAAAACGATGTATCCAGAGAAGTAACATAACAAATTTAAGGCACTTCATGACTGCTCCTGTTGCACTTTTTTAAGGAAATGCTTCTTCATAAGTCGAATATTATGTAGGATACAGTCTGTATTAAAATTTACGATTCATGAACTGGGAGCAAGATGCATCCGAATATTATGTTTCCTTAATTCATACAAAACTTGAAAACGTGACTTACAACGCGTGAAAAGGAAGAATTGTTATCATTGAAATAATAAAACACAAAGATGGATTTTATTTTATTTTATAAATATCTTGTTAGTAGCACGCGGGCTCTTTCATCATGTTCGTATTGCGAATTGAATCATTCTTACGAATCATATAAAACTTTATTAGCATGTTTCAATTTAAAAATTTAGGGAAATGAATAAATGTAAGTACTGGTTTACCGTGTGTGGAAACTACTTGCAGAACTTTTAATGAACTTCTGGTTTCTGGTTTGTATCGGAACTAAAGTTGTGATTTTAATGGAAAAGAATTTATGAATGTATTTCGTATTGAGAAATCAGTTTTCAGTTTCTTTCAAATGAAGTCATATAAAAGTTCAGAAATTGGAGCAAAGTGAAAGTAGTGCTTTCACCCCACCAATAATGTCTTTTCATTCTTTGATTCCAGGTGGGATGTTTGTTTGCGAGCCTTGTAACATTAAGTTCAGTTCGGCAAGGACCTTGGAAGCCCACCAGACCTACTACTGCTCGTTCCGGAAAGACGCAGGTAAGGAAATTGCTTTTAACCAAGTGAAAAACGTCATCTACTAAAATTGTATTTTCTTGTGAAAATAGTTTGCACCATTCACTTTTAGCTTAGGTTTTAAGTTTTTTGTTTGATGATGGTATGCATGAGACTGAAAGTCCATTTCCTCACTAATTTAATGCGGTTGAATGCACTTTATCTTTGATTTCTGTGGTTTTCTGTTTTCAAGGATATGATATGGCGGAAATCTAATCAACTTGAATGAAAATCAAAGCGTATATACCTATGCAATTTTAATGCATCATAGGATAAGATTTTACATGGGTGATAAATCATGTATTGAATCATTATTAATTACTTTTCCTGGATGTTATGTCGTAAAATATAGTAGAAGTTTTGCTCTAGTTTTATCACGTCGACAGCAAGGCAATTATGATTGAAAGCATAATAAGTCTGCTTGTTTTGTTGAATATTTGTACATTGTGCAATAGTTTGAAAGTTTCCTCCAAACTTTTTAGTTGAAAAATTTCCACAAAGCTCATTTGATTTGATTGTCTTTACGTAAACTGTTTTGTTGTGTACTCCTGTATACTTTACACGTAAATAAATTCTAACTGGCAAACACAATGTTGCTCAATGACGAGCATTGGCGTGTTCAAATATTTTGTGAAAACTCTTTATATCAGAATGACGTGAAAGGCTTTGGCTTGAGTAGGAGGAACGGCAAATATTATTACGCATATAGAAAGATTTCCTTTATCTAATCAGCACTCTGGCTTTAGGCTGTGGAGAAGGAAATTGTTGAGATTTTACATGATTTGGCCATAAAGCTCAACTATGATCCTATCTTGTCTATTTCAGGAAGAGAAAATGTCAGAATAGAAGTGGAAGATGTCAAGTCGGACCTAATGATGTCAGTTCCATCAGCATGTGGCAGTAGCAGCGGATCAAAGAAGCGCGACAGGGAAAACTCTGACGAGCAAGATCTGACAATGGACGAATCAATGGAATCTGTTGACGCTTTTCCTGCGCTTGGCGGAAGTGGCATGAATCTTAACAAAAGTCAGAAAACAGGAAAGCTTTATTCTTGCATTTACTGCTCGTATAGCGCAGATAAAAAAGTGAGTCTAAATCGACACATGAGAATGCACTCGGGTCTCTCGATCTCAACAAATCAAATCCCAAGCACAAGCTCGAAAGATGAGCAAGGACAGTTATCCGGTGCTGTCGCTACTGCTGTAGGTTCCCGGCCTGTTACGCCTGGAAAATCCTCAAGTTCCTCTATCCCATCATCGTCAAAAAATTTGCAAGACGGTGTCAGTGCAATGGAACGCTACTGTCAGGATTGCGACATACAATTTTCATCAATAAAAACGTACAGAGTTCATAAGCAGTATTACTGTAGCACGCGACATGTACTCAAGGCGCAACAACAGCAAATAGCAACAGCGGCGGCTGTAGCATCAGCAGCAGCAGCAATGGCTGCCGCCGGAGGTAATCAGGTTGCATCTGCAGCATTGGGGAAAGCTCCTTTAGAACTTGGTCCTGGTGTTACCGTTACCCCTGTCGGGAAGTCTTCTGCCTCAATAGCATCTGCATGTTCACCTGTTCCTGAAGGAAGTCCAGTGTCCACCCCAATTCCTTTGAACTCTCAACCATTTGTTGTTCTCCCAACGAATCCAATCATTGTCGTGCCATATTGTTTTATCCAAGGAGCAAGCTTCCTTCCTGGAAACGTACTTCCTACTCAAAATGCGATTGTCGTGCTGCCAAATGGAACTGTACAAAGTATGCCTGGCTCTGCTGGAGGGATTCCCATTCCTATCCCTTCCCCATCTCCACAGTCAATGATGATGGGAAGTCATTTGATGATGCATTCCCCTTTCCCAACGTCTGCTACACCTGGACCAAGCAGTATGGGAAACACGGGAATAATGTCACCAAACACTCTAGCATTTCCAGACCCGAAGGAAATGATGAAAATTATGGGTGGTAGTTCAAAAGATTCATCAGCAAGGGAGGAGGAGGAAATGATGAGTCCCAGCAAAATGGCAAAAAGTCATTCCAGAAGTAGTGGTAGAAGTAGCAGGAGTTCCGACGATGTATCAACTCATCATGAACATCATGCTCGGGGTCACGGCAGTAGCAACAGTGAGGCATGTGATGAAAGCAGTATGCCGGCTATTGATCTCACATTCCGCGGAATCCAACCAAAAAAGGAACAAACAAGTGGAGGAGATGAGGAGAAGGAGAATCGCGCAGAAATGTGCGTTACTCCTGGTGCAGCGGGTCGAAGCAGTAGAAATATATCCAGGGATTCCATATCCGGAGCTCTTGAAGAAAACAGTCGGAGCAGATCAGTTACTCCGGCTACGTCCTCTGCACATCACGCAGGAACATCATCATCATCATCTGCTGCTCATCAGCAAAATATTCATGATTCACATCATCAACGTGAGTCCATCAGCCCGTTGGAAAAAATGGCAATGGGCAGCGGAAGTGGAGGTAAACGCACACCTCGCCCCTCATCAGCTTCTATTAGCAGCTCGTGTTCTACTCCTCCTGCATTATGCGAACCCAAATTGAATGGAATGATGAGCCACTTGATGTCTCCAGGAACCAAAGATCAACATGACGCGGCCGGGTTAAACAACAAAATGGTGATGATGATGCTAAATGCAGGGGCAGCAGCAGCTGCAGCCGTTCTGGAAAGTGGAAATGGAAGCGCAAGTAGCACCAGATTGGGGAAGACAAATAAGGGATCGGTTGACTACAGCTCAGTTGTTGAAATGACTCGATCCTCACGTGGCGGAGGCTCGTCATCATCCTCTGTAACAGGGGCGAATGGTGGTAAAATAAGCCCCGTTGCAACTCAACTTCCCGGTGGAGCCATCCTCACCAGTGCAACCAGTAGCCAGAGTCTCGCTGAATTGCTAATGACGAATCCTCCAGAGTTGAATGAAAGTTTAGCCAAACTCAATCCCCAACTTTTAATGAATGCTCATCGAGCAGCATCTGGTGGGTCCCCTGTCGGGTTTAATTTCAACCTAAACCCAGCCTTTATCCAAGCACTGAGTCCAGAAATTGCGATGAGACTCCTGGATCCAGCTTACTTGTCAACTCTTCAACAAACAATTCAGCAACAACAACAGCAACTACATCAGCAACAAACCTCAGCAACACAACAACAACCGCAAGGTCCAATAAAGCGTGGCGTGTCTAAATGCGTTGAGTGCGACATTGTCTTTTACAAATACGAAAACTATTTGGTCCACAAGGAACACTATTGTAGTGCAAGAATAAACAATGTCACAGGTGTCAGCAACTTGGGCAAATCTTCAAGCAGCGTTGCTGGCAGTAGCAGTGGCAAGTCACATCCAGGGAAAGGTGCAAGTGGGAGAGATAATGGGAATCATCGTGGCAATGGAAAGGATGTTTGTCGCATGTCATCATGTTCTTCTCCCTCGAAAAGTGAGTTGGATGATGAGGAATGCATTAGTCCACCTCTACCCATCCACCGCAAAGGCTCCATTCATGGACAACACAGCATGAGAAAATCTCCGGATGCTTCATCTACCGCAGCAACAGCACATTCCCTACTTGCAAGCAAGTCAAAGACTAAATCCCCGCAAAATGCAATTGCAAGCCCTATAAGCATTTCACCTGTACCCAGTCCAAAGGGTTTTGGTGTTATGACAAGTCAGTCGCACAGTGGGAAAGATCACGGAAAGGGGAGCAGCAGTAATTGCCAGTTTCCCTGTTCCATTTGTGGTGTGAAGTTTAGCACAATAGACAATCTTCAAACTCATCAAGTATACTATTGTAATAAGAGAAAGGCTGGTAACACTTTAAGTAGTGGCTATGATAATAACGGGGACAATGAGTATTGTGGTGGTAATGGGGAGAGTAAAAGTGGAAATAATAACGGGGAAGCTATGTTAATGGGACTGCCCACCCCAAATACGTCCTCCTCATCTCCACATGAAAAGGACATGATGACAGGAGCTATAAGTATGGCACGAGGAAATAAAAGCCCTGGCCCTGGCTGCCGAAATGGATTTCTGCGGTGTGGCAAATGTAAATTGCCTATCCCAGAGGAACAAATGAGCACACATATTCGAGTTTGCCTGGGCACAGTGAGTCCTTCCTTTGGAGGTAATGGAGGAAGAGGAGGTGAGGTTGGCGTTGGATGGAAATGTCCTTGTTGTGATGTGTACAGTCCGACAGTAAGTGCCGCACAAAAGCACTTGGAGACACACACGGGAATTCGAGCTTTCAAATGTCTTCTGTGTGGCTATCGAGGGAACACATTAAGAGGCATGAGAACTCACATTCGTACACATTTCACCACACTTGACAACAAAAGAGTTTTCGATCTTTTAGAAGGAGATTATATGACCTGTATCACAGCGAACGATGTGGAACCAACAGCTTCCGCAAATAACAACAACCCCAGTAATAACAGCAGCAGCAGTGCTACTAATGCTCCTAATATGAATGTCACTTCCCCTTCTCTTCATACTGATCAAATTCATCGAGCCATGCCGTCTCCAACTAGTGCCAGCGGAGTTATAAACCGGTCAATTGCTGGAGCAGGCACATCCAACGAAACTGCGACAGGAAGCAATAGCAAAGGAAATGGCAACAGCAAGCACTCTCGCTACTCTCCTGAAGCATGCAAAAATGTCAATCAATTGAGCAAAGGTATTTCTAGCAGTGGTCCATCCGACATGGAATCTCCATCTCCCAACGCATCTTTTGCGGAGGATGGATCAGATATCAAAGTATTTCACTCTCCGTCTGACATGATGATGATGACGATGATGACAGAAAATGACTCAAACAATGGTACAGAGAATAATAACCAACTACACTACTGCAATCTCTGCAACTATTCATCTCCCTTTAAAGCTAACATTCTCAAGCATATGAAATTAGTTCACAAAGTTCAAATTCCTTTGGACATGGCATCTGCAGCAGAGGCAGAAGCTGCTGCCTTAATGTTGATGCATAGCGGTGTTGGTGGAGATCATGAAGGATTAGCCACAATGTCTATGATAATGAACCGAGCTGGTGCAGCAGCAGCAGCAGCAGCAGAAATGATGATGGAAGATGCAAATGGGGCAAGCGGTGATTCCTCGAGAAACTCTACCCCGAAAAGTACACTGGAATATGCAATGTCTCAGGGCTTCTCTATAACGAGTCCTGCTCCTCCCGGAAAATCTGTGTCTCCAGCTGTTGCAACAGGATCATCAGCTCCATCCTCCTTGTCTGAAAGTTGTTCTACGGTTACTAGATCTAGACGAGCAGCGACGGCTGCCCAAAATGGCACGATTGGGATTCCTTCCAAAGAAGAAAAACTAACAACCGAAAACAACACAGATGCAGAAAGAAAATGTTCTAGTCACTCCTCGGCAGAAGATGACATTGGCGGGGGAAATAGTAATGGTGGTAGTACAAAACCAGTAGAAAAACAACAACAGAGCTCCTCTGCAACTGGGTCATCATCATCGGGCTCGACCGGCGGTGGAAATTATTGCAAGTCCTCATCCTCCAACTATTGCAAATCCTGCGACATCTCCTTCAACTATGTTTCCTCATTCAATGCTCACAAAAAGTTTTACTGCTCCAGTCTAGTCTCTTCAGATACTGAGGCTCCGGAACGCGCTGAAACTCCAGTACAGTAATAAAGCAAGAACAAAGTAAAAAATGTGCTACTAACACTATTAAGGCATTGTCATAGTCTACAGGCTGGGCATACTCCCTTGAGGAATTATTCAACGATGTACGTTTAATCTAGTTAAGTTCATAGCATGAGCGACATAATGAAAGGAATCCTTGTATTAGTTTAGTATTGTGTAGTCCCAAGCAAAACTATCCTTTTCCTTGCGTTAAAGAAAGCAAAATAATGTAATCCTTTGTGTTTATCATCATATCATTCGAATGAAGAAAAATTAGATGTTGAAAGAGTATAAACACAGTACAATATCCAATTTGTCATCGACAAAGATTCTCCCATTTAGTACACTAGTATATACTGATAACATTGAAGAACCCTAATGGTAAAGGTCAGGAAGATATTTGTAACCAAATTCTGAGTTCGCGTGCAGTCAGCCATATAAGAAAACATTTAGCCTTGGCTTTCCTTCTACTCAAGTGAAAAGACTGTTAATACACCTATCTTGGTGAACAGACATGATAAGATACACCCACAAACAGAGAAAAAAAATAGCTATTCAGTAGATGAGGCACTTTCTCCTACTTTATTACCACGAAGTAGAATTTTCATCTGTGAAAAAATGCCCCTTTTACTGTTACCACTACGGCTTGTATAGTGTGCATGAGTGGATCCTCATCGGCTTAGTAGTGGTAGTAGTTAATCACTTGGAATCCTTTCAAGAGAATACTATTCAATTGATCTATATTATATAATATGAACCTGTATGTATGAAAGTGGCGGACACGAAATACATACTATACATTCACGCAGTTTTAGATATGTATGGGTGTTGATACTTTCTGCTAACCATAGTTAATAAATCTTTTACAAGAAAACATGCTATCGGTACAATAATCGTAGGGTGTATGCTAGACATGTGTGCTAAAGCTCCAGTATATTTACCAAAAATACGATCTACTAAAATAATCACGTTGTTCTAATAATATACTGATCTCTTTTCTACTATATAAATAATGTAAGGTGGTGCAATGGAAAAATACTACACATAGCTGCCACAACATATTATGTAACCCAATCATTATTATGCCTGATTGTTCGTTTCAGCAGGATGATGTAAAGAATATTGAAAATAATAGCAAAAGGAAATATCTGCCGACTATTTTCAAGCAAGCATAGCGGTTGGATTTCGGACCGCATAACTATAAACGGAGAAACGTAATGAAAAGAATTTTTATTATTATACCGGCAAGTTATTAGTAGTCCATAAGGTTTCATATACACATAAATATAGTATTTTTGCAAGTATCTTGTACAGTTTCTCATAACGTATGTACTGAGATAATCCAACATTATTGTGTAAACATATAGCAAGCAAAAGCAAAAAAATCTACTTAGCAGGCAAAATCGATAGAAATGATATGTGGTAATCAGCAATGCAATTTGCCTCCTACTTTCTCTCTGTCATTCTATAAAACATGTGCGGTTGATAATGAATCAAATCCAGAAAACAGTTCTCGTTGATTCCCTGTGTGCTTGCGAAAATGAAGAGTACTTGTTTGCTTATTTGGGCTCATCGGAAACTAGATTTTATTTACTGATACCGGATACTTGTGCGTTGCACAGTTGTTGTATGTCTTCTCCAGATATTGGTGTATTAAATGATGAGAAAGAAGTTTTGCTGACCAAGAAAGTGATTGCAATGAAATGCATGTGTACGTATACGTGTTTGTTGGCTGTTACAACATATTACCTACTTCACTTGTTGGAAATTAATGATACTTTCTCATGAAAATGTCGGTCTTGCTAGAAGAGAGGCAGCAACCATAATATCCGTATTTCAAAGAGTTGATAATTTAGGAGAAAGCTATTATTATTTGAATTTACTATTTACTCACATAGAGAACGAAAACTATACAAATAATATCAATTGATGGTAAGTAAAAGTAAGTGAAATGTAAAGAAACATTACGTATGCATGCAAAAATGCCAGTATGAATTGGCAAGCGCACATTAACATGTATATGATTGTTAACTTAACATTTTAAATGGCATGCATCTTCTTTAACGTAATAATGGTATAAGAAAATTCAATTATTTTGGCCTTGAGACAACCATATTATGAATGCCGACAAAGAGGAGGAATAGATGCACACAAAAATGGCAGATTAATATTTACCATTATTAGTAGAAAGTAAGTCTATATACGCGATAAACCATCTATAAACATACCCTAATCATTATTAGCTTTTAATAATATATGCATATTACATACATGATGAAAACCATAATAATCAATACAATATATGAATTCGCAATCATGTGCTGTAGTATATTTTGTAATTATATGGAATTTGTTGCTTTCACTTAAAGCATCAAACCATATGATTTGAAAGTTACGTGTTAAACTCAATCCAGTTTTTATAACAGGGTCCCTTATTATTAGCCTACTCAAATTACAATATGTGTATTCTTAGAAAGTAGTGCAGGAGTGTAATAAGATTATAGCGGTGTGCTCAAAGTTTCCAGGAAATGGATTTCACAAGTCATACGATAATGGTCTTTAACCTCAGTCATAATAACATGTCTACTGTGCCATGATTAACAATTGAAAGCTCTGTAAAAGTTCTTTCTATTTTGGTGCATCTCTATCATATCTGAATATTTCATCCTTTACTGGATTCTTTGAAATTGGAATGAAGATATTTAGATCTATGTAAGAAGAAGAAACGTTTGAAACGAATTGGCAGATGCCAAAATGCATTTAGATTTACTGTAGCTTTACTAAACTGACACATTCTTGATATTGTGAACTGAAAGCTGAAAAGCATTCCAAAATTTGGAAAATGTCAAGTCAATTTTTAGTATTCCTGTTACATCTTAACAGTTTGTTGTCGAATGTTGTTGTAGTAAGTACTTCACTCTGATAATAAAGTTTATGTACACATGATAGGCTCTCGTGGGAAAACGTAAATAGGCTATTGCGTTTCGCCGCAGTATATATAGTGCTTACGTATTACATATCGGCCCCGTATATCTCAACCTATAGGCTTTTGGTCTCTACTTTCTCCAAAACATTTCACTGCACTTTTCATATTCTACATTTATACTGTATCTTGTGGATTTACATAACTTTGTTTGTAACTTGGTTGAAGGTGTCTGCGTATATAGCTTTACATACGTGTATATCATCTATTTATACGTGTAGAGACAGGTATTAAACGAGAAATAAATAAGTGAGGTGCAAAAATGTTATTTTGCACAAAAAAAACTTGACAAGTTCTCTTCAAAGAATAGACTTAGTAATCAAATATGATTCTCAGAAAATGTTTACAACATCAATTCCTTGTAAAAGTAATAATCAGTGTACGACATACATACCAAAATATACTAATATTATTGTAAATATCCAGATATGTAAGAAAGGCAAACGACCGATACACACTTTACACACATATTCATTACAAACATACAACAACCCATAAAACCCTATATTTTATTTTCACCATGATCAAACATTTTACAGTACAATAAACAAAGTAATGACAAGGCAATGTAATATGTAAAGTTGAAACTTCTTTTCTGTAAAAGATATATGTCACGGGCTTTTGTATTCTGTTATATATCAGCAGATTTGTCCCAATATGTATCAGTATCAAAGTTGGCTACGGAAGGGCTTAGCAAATGTACTAATATGCAAATCATATTAATTGCATATAGTGCGACATCATCTCCTAATATTACGCATTGATGATAGATTCCTGTGGTTTTATGACAGATCATTCATAAGCATGTCAGATAGGTATGATGGTATATACATTCAGTATAAAATTGATACAAGTCGCAGATTTTGTGTGTGCTGTCCTTATATTATAAACTATAAATATAATAACATGTTTTATGTTTTTCAACGGAAGTCTGCTGTATACGATACTTAAATAAGATGTCATGTCATAAGTATATATTTAGGAAGCTTTTAAGAATAAATACTACACACTACCACCAGCATTTACGTAACCTATATTTAATGATGTTTTGCCCTTAATCTTCAGCCGCAACATGCATTCTATCAACATAAAATAAACTATAAACGTATAGAGAATCCATGAAATTACTGTATACTAGGTATTTTGGTTTCATGGTTTCCCAAACAACCCATTTGTATGCCCTTTAATTTCTCCGCTTTTGAACATTGACTCTTTAACGTGCAATTTTGCTTGTAAATCTATATAATGTTATAATTATGTCTGTATAGATAATGTATAATTTTCTGAAACGTGTGTATACAGAATTCAAGTATGGACAGTGAGTTAATAAGTACTCTGTAATTTTTTACAGACTCCATGTAAAATATATTTGCAAAAATGTATATATTAATGTAAAATTTCTAGTAAAAATGACCTAGTATAGTATATAAAGTATAATTAATTGATAGACCACATATTATATAGGTAGTAACAAATTGTATACATCAATATACCATTTCGATAAGAATATTAAATTATTATTTAGTAACTAATGTAATTTAAAAAATTCTAACCAATATTTAATTGTTTTTGTGTTAAAGTTTGTATTAACGTAAGTATATTACATTACATACCGAGGTTTTAATCGAGAAAAGCCATTTTTGTCGTTTGCCGTTTTTTATTAATATGCTGTTTTGTTATACGCTTTTTTATGTTTTACTTTTCATTTCTATGCACGTTTAAAAGGATAAAGAAAACTTGCGCCATTTTCTGTGATTTCAAAAAATTATATAATAATGTTATGTTTCATGGGAATCCTGTCACCTGTGTAAGCAAAATCTACGCCTCATAAAATCATGATAATGTGTTGTATACTATTTATGTCCAGTTTTCATTGCTAATAAAATCATTATTGTAAACGTACCAGTAAAATTTACTGTTAAGAATGAAAACTAATAATAAGAAAATAAATTATGATTGTGATGCATTCAGAAACCAAGATCTAAGAACATCAATCTTCATTTAATAAAGCGGAAAATGCCAACACATATTCATAAAATCATAGTTCGTAGCAAAAACGGAAAACCTTATTACAAATCATACAGAATACACAAGAAGAATAGTAACGGAATCTTTCAGTCAGAAGAAAGTCTTGTTTATGGCTAAACAAAATTTAAAAAAGAAAAGAAAAACATGACGCATGTAATTTATCTTTGATCACATCACAAGACAACACAAGGACAAAAAGGCAAGACATTGTCCTTTTACAATCATTTTAAGGTGTACGCCTTGGAAATTTGGAGCCCCCGAACCATTCGTGATCTTTTGAGCTATGCAGTAAGTCGCAAATCCATGTTCCATGGTGTATGCGTATGGTAAGAAAATCCGAAGCGAACGCTAATTCTAAGAAGATAAAAACTGATACTCTCTTAAAATATGAGAAGCATGGGCTTCCAATTACAGAAGCAGAGCCTGTATTGCTTTCCCACAACACTGGAATAGATTCACTACTATATAGCATCTCTGTATGTGAGATTGTGAGAATAACATAAAATACCCTTTCTAGTTAACGCGTCGTAGAGATGACTATGCATTATCTTGTAAAGTACGTTACAAGTACTACCGTCTGATAAAACGAATGTATGAACTAGTGACCTGCGATATGGTATCGCACTAAGCACGGGATTGAATCTCTTATAAATCTTACAACGGACTAGTGAGATCCTTCACAGTTCACACTCCAATGAAATCAAATAAACAGGACACGCTTGAAATAAAAGGCATCGTGCAAGTTAATAATGAGCAAATAGTAGTACTTCTAGACTACTACCCTGACACCACATAGGCATGGCCATTACGCGAATCGACGACAAGCACTAAACACCATAGGACCACCCAGTATTCTTCTTACTACAATTTATTTAGCGTTCAGTAGAACTATAATGACAGTTTCAGCAATAAAATGGATTTTGCTAGAAAGGGCAAGTCGCGGCTTCTTGTAACGTCGCGAATTGAGTTTTGTCAGTAATTCAGGTTCAAGTCTTGAAATCGACAAGAATTTATAGAACTGTGCGAAGCATAAGTCGTAAACATGCCGGATGGAAACTTGATTCCATTTTAAGGAGATATATAAATACCTACACACCGGTTTTGTAAGTTTGATTCAGCGGCGACGGCTCGTATTTATTTTCATTTTTTACGATTCCATTTTTATCGGTCGCACTACCCTGATTTTTACCTTTTCTCTCGCTATCCTCACGGAATAGAAAACTTGCAATTATTTTTTCCACGTGTATGTGAATCTCTGTGGAATTTACCTATATTATACTACTTTGGTGGTAGGGTGTCAGATTTTGAAATTACTACATGTTTGGGAAATAACAGCTGAAACTATTTTTTATTTCATGTTTTATTGCACTTTATCGATGAAAGAGAAAGGAACTGTATTTGCATATTAAAAACAAAAAATATTTAAAGCTAACGAGTTAGAGAGGTATATAAATTCTAAAAGGGCACGAGCTGCTTGCAATGTAATAATCTTACCATGTAATTTAAACAATGCGTTTTTATAGTTTTTTTACGTTTGGGGGTCGTGACGGACGGAGTCGTTTCATACTCCATGTCATTTCAGAGACACTATGATATATGATGAACAAGGAGAGAAAAATGGCTTATACATAAATCCTTTTCTCCACCGTTGCCTTTTCTCTGATGTCTGAGATATGAAATAATATGCAGGCGTCGGAAACATGCTTGTAGTCATACTACAACCTGATATTACGAGAAATTATGATTCAATCCTGAATGTGATGTGTGAAACTGAATTTTCCACCTCGTAGAATTATCTTTATGACGAAAGCAATAGTTGTTGTGCAGCAGTCAGGATAGTCATAATACAATAGTGGTACATTATAAATTATATGCTAACAAGTTCTTGGTTCTAAACACTACGTATTTGTTCACGTCTAATAACTATTCTATAAACGATTCGTTTGTTGTTTGTTGGCTAAAAACTTTATTTTATTTCCAAATAGAACTGTAACAAATCGCGCCATGTAATGATTTATTCTGCCTACAAATTGGTTAAATTTAACTGGAAACCTGTCGAAAACAAATTTTATGCCATGATGATGCATTATTGATAAAAAAAATTTCACTTCACCCCGCTGCGTCTTTGCTTTCTCAACTTCTTGGGTAAGCGGTGGGTGAGCTGTAAATGTCAAGAGTATAATAGAAAATGGTTTCATATTCGTGAAAGTGGAGAAATTCCATTCAATTTCTATGCATATTATTATCTTTTTGTCCAATATTGCTTTGATATTTTTATAAAAGATTTTCATGGTTTTCTGTTTATTTAACACTTGCTTTCCAACTCCAATTTCGTGTTTATATCATCTGTTACCACTGTTTTCTTTTCCCCTGTTTACAGCTGAATTACAGGTGAAGTAGTGAGCAGTCTCCTCGTTAACCTAGAATATTTGATGATGCAGATTCAAATAGTACCTGGATTGTAGCTCCTGTGAATTTCACACTTAAGACCTCGTGCGTCATACCTAAAAGCTTTCTTATTACATAATATTGATAAAAACTTATATTAACTAACTATTCTCATGCATATCATGCTGTCACTAGATAATAAATGATCATTGTCGATGTGGCTCAAAATCGCTCAAAGATCACAGAAAAATGTCAGATTTGTCATCATTATCATCGTCAAGAAGGATCTAAATTGGGAGCTGAATTGTTTAATACTCTGTACATAAGCTTCATGTAATGAATTCCTGGTATTCTGAGCAGAAAAGATTGTATTTAAATCTGAACCAATAAACTCTATCTCTCTCCCCCTCTCTCTCACGACCACAATTTTAAATATTAGTAAGTTCAGACGATACCATTGCTTTCATTCCAATGCAAACAAGCATTCAGCACATGATGTGAATAACATGTTGTATACGTAACAAATTCTAATCCTTTTCCCCAATCGTTATTCTTCAGTATCATTATCAGGCTCAGGATTTACAAGAATGAAAGTATAAAACAGTTATTATAAACAAGTAGAATGTTACTTTGTTACACAACATGGTGCTTAAATCCTAATGGTGGAAATTTGATAGAAAAGACTGTCTTTTAAAGACAGCAACATTTTGAAATAATCGTTGATCGCATTTAGTTTGATATCTAACTATCATTTAAAGTGCTCTCTTGATTGTATTTTAGTACTCTGCCGAATACATACTAAGGTGAGCAGTCAAAGGATTGATTACCCTAAATGCATTGTTATAAAAAGGCAGGAAATGTTGATTATAGCTGCTCACTTGATTATAACAGCTGCAGTTCCCAAAACTTTGTGGATAAGAATTTGACATTTGCTAATCAATGACCTAAATTAAAAATTCCACTGAAATTACAATGCACGTAGTAAGACGCATATGAAGCTAAAAAACCTTTTATAAAGAATGCTTGCCCAATTTTTACTTATCATCCTATGCCAATGGCTAAAAAGTAAACAGGAATCTACACCGGGAATGAATATTTACACAAGTTGCACTTTCTGGACATTTTTATTGGTCTGTTTTTACAAACTGATGTTTTGCATGTACGTAGACCTTAGAGTTAAGACTTTTGCATAGATATAGACTTAAGTTCACTCGCCGGAAGGTCGTCAATGTCTAAAAGGTCATTTCCCATTCACATTAAACTTTTAATATTCAGCACATCTACTGGAACCATTTTATTTAGATGTTCTTAGTTTCACACAACATGCTTTAAGAACCAATACGACTTAACCTTGCCTAAGTTTTTAAATAGGCAAAATATTACAGTGGAACTTTCAAATATCAACAACTACCCATGTTACAATGAATGAAGACAAAGTATCTTCAAAGAATGTCGGGAAGAATGCTTGAATTATTGAACGGTAGAGCCTGAAAAAATGTTCGACCATTTATATGCATAGCAAAAGTTATATTCCTACACATTTCCTGTGGCCGAATCGAAACCAAAAAGAATGTTGAACATTATTCTTCCCTAACCTCAGTCCCCCTACACATTAATTTTACCTTTATTTATCCACTCTTCACTGGTAAAGTCGACTGCAGGTTTGTATCAAGTTTTTTGTCTCTTCTCAAGTTCTCAATAGTACCACGTAGCTAATATGCTTTCACCGCGTGTACCTGGGTACAACCAAACCTATAGATATTGTATTATTAACCATTAAATGAATGTACATGTTTTCTTCCTGCTTTCAATTGCACATGAGACATACCTGGGTACATACCCACATAGCTGTCTTAAAAATTCTTTATTTCGTGAATAATGCGCGCATTTTTATCTTCCCAAGTCATAGTATGAGTATATTACAAACTCACACATTTTATTCCTTGAAGTCGATTGAAAGTGTACAATTTGTAGTTATTTGCCACAGAAAAACCTTCCCCATAACTAACCTTTATGTAAAAATCCACATAGCATACGGTTATCTTTAGCCAACAGATCACTCTTTTCAAAATCGACGCTTTTTCATACAATCCCAAACTGCATAGTATGAAAATTTCTGCATATGCATGTACAAAATTGTGCAATACTAGTATAGATAGTACATTAATCTGCACGCACAATTTAAGGAGGAGGGCTGCGTGCGAATCAGGATTCCCAAATGTATTAAAATAAATGATATATTTTAGTCCCTGAAAAATAACATATAAAATTGACTAGTTTTTTCGTTTCAGCTCTGATAGGCAAGATACGAAATAATTTACATATTATGCATCACACGGATCCTGGATAGAAAGTGGAAAGACTGGAAAAAACGATAGCATTTTCTTTTATAAAGTGACTCAAACTCAGCAGCTACTACAGACTAGAATACTGCCGCCGCTACCACTACCACTCTCTCGAATACCCGTCATTTTATTATTGCTACTTATATATTCTAATTCAACATTTTCTCTTTATTGTTGCTCGATGCTTCTGCCATTGCTCTGTTTACTTCAGACTGTTGGGGCCGAAGAAGAGGATTTCATATGCCATTACATTATTTAAATATGACGTCCATCTAGTGAATATGGAGGCAAAATATGGTGTTAGCTACGTTTGCTAAATTTTGAAGTAACTATATTGCCTATTGCTTCGACATAATTTGCTTGTAGTGGCAAACGAAGGCAGAGAACATGTAAAATGCCATACATATTTTATCGGTGTTAACATCCAAAAGAAAATAACAAAGTACACGCTTTCTCAACCAATAGATCTTATGTGTTATATCCCCGTGGCCAAAAATGGAACTAACTAGAGGAGTCCACCGCAGAATCATATGCCGAATACATGCAATGGAAACTCATAAATTTCTCACTTTATTATGATTTTTTAAAAGTTTTCTTGGTCGGATATGATAGAGAAAAATTTTCTCTTTCGCCTGATCCGTTTATTGGGATAATTAAGTAACTTTAAGAAAAATTAGACGCTTGTGAACTTCATTAGGTTTCCCCATTTACCAAGCATTAATCAGCTGTTTAATGTTTACATGATTTTATCCTCCAAAAAGTTCTTTTTCGGCCACGGGGATGAAGTGCATATCATCTATACAGACCATACCCTGTCAGCACGAAAGAGAAAGTATAATAATATGCAGTGGTTGAAAAAATTTAGTTGTATAAAATATTTACTATTTGAACCTGCGTGTAGTTCATGAGCCTAATGCGTTTTACATACAAGGACTCCAAGATTTATACGATATGATACGTTACAGGTAGGTGTGTGCTGTAATAAAATAAAGATATAGTAGTCTCTGTTGAAGCGCAAAAAAGTAAAGAATAAAAATGTGATCAAAGGCAAAGCGACACGTAGGGATTGCAATATACTTATGATTTGTCGATTGAGAACGACTTGGGGTTTTCTTTTCTTCGCTTCAGTACCTTCCAAGATGTTTTTTTCTTTTCTGTTGCCGAAAACAGCAATGCTATATTGTGTCGGAGGAGGCTTTTCGTAGAATCTGTTTGGTGCACAACCCAATCATTTTTCATGAATACACACACACAGGTAGGTGTACCTTTACTGACAATAATAATATTAGAATACCTACTAGGAGCATTCTCTTTTTCTTTCTAGTGAAAGTCAGAGTAATGTTCAAAGTTACATGAATAACAAGAGAACCTGATCAGTGAGCGTACATTCATATTGTGACAGTTTATATACATATTATATAAAATGACAGGTATCTTTAGACCTTTCAAACGGTCGTAGGAGGTTTTAGGCATAACGGAGTTAGGGAACATACACCAAGCAATGCCGTATATTATGGCAAAAGTTGCAAAAAAAGTGGTAACACTGTTTTGTAGGCAAATGTACCTGGTAGACAAAACGAGATTAATACGTTTTCGCTGAAATTAGGTATAAGTCTTAAGTTTGTTATGTTATCAATTTTTCAAACATAACCGCTTGAACTATGTTGGCGTTTAGTTTAGTTTGGAATAGACAAGACCCAAGAATGGATGACAAGTGTCAAATACAATGTTGTCTTCATTGCCAGCAACAATTTGCTTTATTGAAAGCTACAAAGCCAAAAATAAGCCATTGGGTTTAGTGGTACATGTTTTTGAAAAAAGGTACTTTGCAAGTAGATGTACACATATAAACGTACACTAATGTATGAACATAACATAACCCAAATCATTCTTCAAGAATTTCAGAAAAAATGCATTCTAATTTTTCTTTAGGAACAACTGGTTACTTTGTACTTGACAGCCATTTATTTAAACTTGCCTGTTTGACTACATGGCCTAGTAAATGCATCAACATGTGAATGTATAAGAAAAAACTAAAACGAACACGCTTTCAGACACGACGTTTTATGAGCAAGTAACTTCTTGTATTTTAATGTGTATCTTTTAAGGAAATTAGTTCACGACGACAATTGTAAGTATACATACAACATACATAATGTATGTAAGTAAACAAAATAATCTTTACATTTTACATCATGGATAGGTTTACCTTTATTTCATGTATCCAGTTTCGCTCCCAAACAAGTTAAAAAATGCAACCTAAAGTTGTCGTTAATCAATCATTATACTATTTGGGTAGATATTTCTCATTAAACATACTATAAAGAGAAAGATACTGGACTATTTTGTTTATTCTACCTTTTGTATACTTGAGAACAAGTAAACAGTTTGTGTGCATGTATTGTAACTGGTTACATTACAAGTTATAATTGTTTAT
The DNA here is from genome assembly GCA_029691765.1 of Entomobrya proxima. Taxonomy (NCBI): domain Eukaryota; kingdom Metazoa; phylum Arthropoda; class Collembola; order Entomobryomorpha; family Entomobryidae; genus Entomobrya; species Entomobrya proxima. The sequence continues at coordinate 7,449,986 of CM056170.1, read as the reverse complement.
TTTACTTTCTTCTAAGTACACATTAAAGGCCAACACCCTTTGCATGTGGCTCCTCTGCAAACAAAACGTTTATATGTCTTACAATCAAAAAACCAATAGTTGAGTGTCAATGTGAAAAGCCCATATATTGCTAAAATATGATGTACATAGGTAGCAGCATAAAACTTTTCACCATTCTTGTTTGTGGAGATTTAATCTGAGGAAGAATTATTCAAACATTTGGTACATTGCTATTAATACAAATTTTGTTATCTGTACGGTTTACAGTTTTACCTTCCTAGAACTAATATTACACGTATTATATATCGAATGTGAAAAGATTGTAATTCCTGGACTATTTCTCAAATAATGAAATAAATATCTATCGTCATGACATTTTATGACGAAAAAAATTTTGCTTATTAAATAGCAAAGAATTCTATCAAGCTAAAACAATAGTAAAGCTTTTAACACATTACACGTCTTTTGTATTGAAACAGTATATAAACGCATACACAACCATTTCCAGCCTGACTCATTCCATGTCCTTGTCCTTGCTCATGAATTAATTTCCCTGCCAGTGAGTGGTGACCAAAGCTTCTAGTCATTAGCTAATCAAAAGGTTGTAAAAGTGCAAGGGATTCCAGTTGAAGTTGGCTTTTGATTGACATGAATCGTGACACTCGCAGCTGTTTGGAACATGTTACATGCATGTATACGTTTAGTTGGCGAATGACAGGAATGTTCTGGTGGAAACCTGCGTGTATAATGTGAATGTGACACAACACTATCACCAGACCCTCCGATTACTACCAGCGTTAAGCATGTCACTGGTAAAACCCAAACAAACCCAGATCGCTAAACACGACAACTTAAATCTGCTTCTACCGAGTTTTATCAATTCGTTTCAATATAATAGTCTTTTCAAAATAGGTAAAATGTAATTAATTATTCATATGTGCCATGTAAGCATGCATACAGTGGAGAAGAGAATCCTAGACTAGAAATTGTATATCTTCTTTCTTTGCTCAATTTCAATGAAATTGATCATGTAGGAGCAAGGTCATTATCGCAATATTTGTATTCGTACAGCGGACTGGATTTATTCCACCTACACTTCTTTCGAAATTTTTCACGCATGCTTTTGTACAGGGCCAGACCAATGCCGTTGGTATCGACAAAGAATCTGAGAGAAAGTCTTTTCAAACAATAAAACGCTATCTTTCTGAGAGTGAATAGACTTTCTCGTAGTCCATTCATTCTACCGGTTTCATTTAAATGGCAAAGCTCTTTGACATTAACGTTTTACATGTTATTGCATGAATGGAAAGTGTTTTATCTGCAGAACACAAATTCGAATAATAATAATAATAGGAATAAAATATATATTTATTCATCTTGTCCTCGCTGCTGCTATTGGTGTTGGTCTATATATCTACTCAAGAAGGCGAGAGTCTGCGATACCATGCAAGGCGGCAAGTATGCTGATAATTCCATTCATACAAAAAAATGGAGCGAGCATGGCATACGCAAACTTTTGCTCGGTCGTGGCTCGTGCACTTTTAATAATTCTTCGCTTATTTCACATAATAATATTATTATAAGGTACAATACAATACATCTTTTCAATTTATTCAAAAACTTGTTAAAAGGCTTGAACTTTGCAAGTCTGCAAGCAAGTCCTTTGCAAATAATACAGGACAAAGTTAGCTGGAAGCGTACATGAGAAAGAAAGCATGCACACCCTGGCACCGTGTAATTATAACACAAACTCTATTATTACTTTTATTTGACGATGGTAGATGTGTTCTTATGTTCGTATGCCTTTTGCTACTACAAATATGTATCAAACAAGTTCAAATAAAACAGACTAGTACTCCAGCTCTCTCTTCCTCCCTTGCTAATGTTGTTGTGCTTCTGTGTAGCAGTGTGTTACATAAATATGTTTTCCTTTTTATTCGGTCAAGTAATAATAATAGTATTAAATCCACTAACGAAGATAATAATTTGCAAAGAGGAAAAGTGGCGTACCATAAAAGATGTTTTGTACTTTGTGCTTACAACCACTGTGTCGGTAGATGCTTCCATATTGTCTGATAGCAACTTCTTGTATCCCCTCCCCAGCGTTTTTTATTAAAAAAGGGCAACTCAGGCAGAGGAAAAAGAGAACCAGGAAACTAACAAGCATCTTTCTTTACTGTATACTTAATAGAGATACATATTTTTATCTATATTATCAACTGTGGATGGGCTTTTCTTTTCCATTTTCTTTTGTTTCCCTTGAGCCTTCATGAAGAACAATAAAAATGGTGAAAGTATGTACATCTTTGTGATGCTACGCGGCTGCCCAAAACATTATTTTAACAATATTTTGTACAATTATAACTGCACCTTAAATACTCGATTATATATGATAATAAAAAAGTGCTGCTCTGCTGTTGCCACTGTGTGTGCTCATTCATTCGTTTTTCGGAAGCTTTACAGGAAAGAAAAGCACAAAAAAGCGGCAGCGCTGTTTTTAGACGTCTAGTACAAAACTATACCTACAAGGGATGAAAATTGTAAGCAGGCAGATTGTATTATTTTTTGCAAGAGTCTATAACCAACACGTTGGCGTTGGCGATGGATAAGAGATAGCACAGCACCGTTACAACTAGCATACACTCACATACGAGCTTTTTACAGCTCTTTCTGAACACGCTATGCTGCAGCTGCTGCTGTTTGGTTTTTATGTAGATGCTCACGCTTGCAGTTTCTTGCTTTTGCTACATACGCCATATGAAACGGTCTTTCTCTTCTGGGGAAAGTCAGAAGTGCTCTAGACTTTGGCGTGTTGAAACGATCAACGAGAGAAAGAGAAAACGAAACGAAAAAGAAGCGGCGCGGAGGAGGGAAGCATTACTCTTGAGGAATTTATACTGAAGACTTAAGGAAGTCATACCAGCATGAAAAAGCTGTCCAGTGTACTCACATAATCCTAGGAGAACTATCAAATTCCTCAAGAAAAAAACAAACCAATCAAGCGGACATTGTGTTTTTGTGTTAAAGGAAGGAGGGCACCGTGGTACAGGGGTATTGATGCTGGTCTACTAACAGTTTTTGTGCTGTGATGATCACTCGTCCATTTGACCGAGAAAGAAAGTAATAAGTTTTCATCTCACTGCGACCTTTTTACTAAAAGAAAAAGGATTTTACAATAAGAAACTTACTCATTCTTTTATCATCCTGTGTTCACGTGTGTAGTAAGTGAGGGTTGCAAAAAAATTTGAGTAAACCCTCTGTTGAGACTTTTTCATCGTCCTGAACTACCATACGACGAAAAGGGGCTTAAGGACATTAGACAGACTATAAATTGAAAGGAGAGTGCCTCCTGTCAGGAATTCAGTTTGAATCTATTCGCAACTCTAACTGACTTTCGGGCCATGTCCTATGAAGTGCGTCCAGTTCAACAATTGTGATGCTGGAATACATGCTGGAAATTTTGAAGTTTTCTGGACAATTTTGGACTTGACAAAAACCATATACCTATATTTAAAATAGAAACTCTGGTAAAACAATTTATGATTATATGTGCGAGTAAAAACTATTATAGTTCTTCAATACTAAAGGTCGATTTAAGTATCTTAACGTATTAATAGTAGTTCGTAATAGGAAAGCTAGGCAATTTAAAAGAACCCACCTAAAATATAGCGTCAAAGTTTGAAATACCAAATGAGTGTGTAATATTTGGCGCTATACGGACACTAGAAACTCTTTTACTTGCTAAATGGGAGTTATTATGCAGCGTCAGGGCTAAGTGATATATCCTATAAATTTGTGCTACTTTCAAGTGTTTTCATTAAATTTATCTACGCTTCATCGACCAACTACTTTGAATGCCACATTATTACATTTGATTCGCTCTATCTTCGTTTCATCTCCCTCACAAAGAGAAACTTGCTCGGAGCAATCATTCCAGAAGATCTGGTTGAACTGCACAAGCAAATTCAACACAAACGGTAGTATAAAAGGATTTCTAGGGACTTTTTATGGCATTTTTCTGTATCATCGACACAGTGTGTCTATTTTAGTACAGTGTCTGTCCAAGTGAAAAACACTTTCCTCCGAAAAAGAAGAAACAAGTAACAAGTTGAAGCTTTAAAATAAAGCGAAAAGAAGTCATCTGTAAAATAACCCATAGCAGCTTCAAACTTTAGATACGTGCAACTCTGTACTAACAGCTAGTTCATTCATCACTTTGTCTCTTTTCTGTAGTCAGCTTTGCTCGTCCTTCATTCGTGCAATCATTATAATGGCTGCAATAACTTAACTACGGAAATCATTTGCGGAAAACTCGTATAGCCAGCTAGAAAATTACTACGCTGCCGTTTTCCATTCTAGCACATGTAACTTTACACTGTCATACTATAAAGGCAAGTTGTTTCCTCTTTTGCACTTCAAGTTTCTTTTGGCGTTTATTATTGTTTCGGCAAATGTCCTTATCTTTTTCCAACAAACTGCTGGACATGTATAATAAATAAAGTTTCACTCCACTGACACTTGAACATCAGTAAACCATACGGAGTGATGTTCTCCTTTTTGCGCTTTCTCCTAGATATATCATTGATAAAAGACGGAACAAGAAAGTGTAATAAATAAGTGGAACTGTTCTATTTTTTCAAATTTAAACAGGTTTTCTGTGAAAACACTGACCCACATAGCATCTATATCATTCCACCAAGCTTGATTCAAGAAAAGAATACCTAGGGAAATAAAAATAAATACGTAATAAAAATGCACGTCCTTTGCAACGGTTCCGAGTTAGTTGGACTCACTGACTGGGCGAATTCGGTTAATCAATTCGCGTCATTGCAGGAGCTTCACCAGCAGCATCTTTTAGAGTCCCTTCTTCTGCCAAATGATCCTAATTTACTAGCGTCATCACCATCATCAGCTGCAGAGGTGGCAAGTTCTCTCACCAGTGGAGGAAACGGCGATGTAGGTGACAATTCCACTGGTAGCAACGAAGCGTTGGCTGACTTAATGAGAAATAACACAGGATTCTTTGGTGACACCATTAATTCTACGTCTTTAATGCCATCGTCGATTAATTGTTCTGATCCTGTCAGCATACTTCAGGCACTTAATCGAAGTTACCATGAAAATTATGAAGACCCTCTGTACTATACATACTCTTACCGTTTCGTGGGAACATTTTTCCAAGGACTGATCTTTCTTATTGGGGTACTCGGAAACATTCTTGTGGTGTTTGTTGTCGCACGAAACAAGAGCATGCACTCACCGACAAATTGCTACTTAGTCAGTTTAGCGATAGCAGATTGCATCGTTTTACTGGCAGCTATACCTCAGGAAATAGTCAGCTATTATCTGGTAAGTTTTTTGTACCCGATAACAGGATAGAACATAAATAAAACAAAGCGTATTAGTAGAAGTTTGATTGTCATTTTTTGTTGTTGAAGTTTCCAAGTAGTATAAAATATCAAAGTAAACTTGGTTATATTGGATGTGTGTATTGAAAAGTTTTTGTTGCTTTTAATCAACCCACAAGTTGTTGTGTTTTCACATAAACGCAATTCTGTTTTTATTGGTCTTGGATGTATATAGGTCGGCAATCAATGGATTTGGGGCGATATGGGATGCAGACTTCTCATCTTTTCTCAGCATCTTGGAATCAACGCATCCTCGTTGAGCTTGGCTGCTTTCACCGTGGAAAGGTACGTGTGTACGCTGCGATTTATGCTTTCTCTTCATCCTGCTGAGCTGTTTTTTATTCCCTTGAAGTTTAAAGCTATCTGAGTGTTAGATGCTGATATGTAAGATTTCGTAATTTTGGCAAACTCTTTTCTTACATTAAGAAAAGTCATTTTCATGGCCTTTAGGATTAAGCCTGACTACGTACTTTACTTGCACGAATGACCGACACTGGGGCATATTGCAAATTTCTTCAAAAGACTTACACGTGCATGCCATTAGGATTAGGAATGAAATGAGTCTGTCCATTTTTTTACAGTTTAATAGTGGAACTGGTGTTACCAAATTGAAAAAACTGTCAATTTGCATGTACCTAAATTATCTATGCGCTTGTTGTTGTCTCTTGTTACCAATCAATGTAGGTACATTGCGATCTGTAAACCTTTTTTGGCACAAACTGTCTGCACCGTGAATCGAGCCAAAAAGATCATCGGTGGCGTGTGGATTTTTGCATTCATCTATTGCTTCCCTTGGCTCTTTCTCACGACAACTTTGCCTCTCTACTATAAAGGCTACTCTGACGTGAAGATTTGCGAGTTTAAATTGTCTCGGGAGCAGTATTTGGGCTACTATTTCACCGATCTCATCGTCTTTTATGTGATTCCATTGCTCCTCTCTGTCATCCTCTACACTCAGATTGCGCGGATCCTCTACAAGAGTCAATCTTCCAAATCTTCTACCAGTGCGGCTTGTACGGGCTCTTCCTCGGGGAATGGAAATCTTACCACTGACTTGTCAAAACCTAACGCAGCCAGGGTTCAGGTAAGAGAAAAGATATTTTACTAGATTTACTTACTTAAAAAGAAAAAGACCTTATCGCAAAAAATGAGATGCTCAGAATGAAATGAAATACTGCACACTGAAGGGAGTTTATTTTCTTGAGCAACTGTAAACCTACATTATGCATGGGAAAGAAAGTTTTCTTCATATTTTCTCCCCGCTTGTCGTCATTTTACTTACAGCCTGTTATGGCATAGCTACAACCTCTCCGAGGGCGTAAACGCGTTGAGGTAGTAGACAAGGGTACAACAGAGAAAACTTTATATATGCATACGTTTCATGCCCGCCTTTTAGCCATTTCAGATGAGCTATATAATGCTAAATGAATTTCACCAAGTTTTTTCTCCCACAGCCACACCACCGTCTACACCACCAAAACCACTCTGATTCGTGAATACATAATGTATTCCTGTTCAGGCGAGGTCTTCTTTGCTCACGCAGAATTTTATGGCTTATCTTTATTGTACACTTCATTTTCAGAAGTGTGATGCATGTTATTCAAGTTAACACTTTATTGACATTTCCTAAATGTACTACTGCTATTCTCAATTCAATAACTTTTAGTCGCCGCTTTTGATGCATGTAGAACTGATGTCTGGCTAGGACTAGGTACCCCGGTACCCCTCTTCCATCAGAAAGCTAGGAGGCTGGTTTCAGGTGTTATCGTCATCATCTAGAGTTGTTGGACTGGTTGACTGACAACAGAAGGCTTCATTCTCACGGCTTTTATGATGAATACATCATCATTTTACCTTGATAGGCCTCATAACAATCAAAAAAAACTTTTACACTCTCCATGAATACTTTTGAAGGTAACGTCGTGTTTTGAGACGACAGGGTTTTAGCTATCATCAACTTTTGGTCTTTTTATGATTATAGTTTAAGAGCGAAATAAGGACAGTATCCAATAAGCAAAAGTCGTATCAAGGCTACCATCATCCAGCGGCAAAACCTGCATAAAATGATATTTTGATCGGTTGCTTGCATGAGTGTCGTAACTTATTGAAGGCGCATTTATTTAACCCCTTCTCGTTTGCAAAATTTGAAGATTCTAAATTTTATCAGCTCATATAGCACATATAACTTTGGATAACTATGGGTATGTTTGTATTATTATGTAATTCGTGTCTTGCAACCTGGGTATAGTGTGGTAGTTAATCATGTGATATTATGATGTTGGACTATTCATCTTTAATATCATTTTCATCTAGATCAGATATTGCCGCGACGATATCTCACGGTTTTTTTTCTTCCATGATAATTTTCTTGTAACATGAGAAAATAAATTGCCACGTGTGAGTGGTTATGCAACTTGAAAATCCATTCCCTTTCTTTTGATTATGCAAAATATTACATAAAATTACACAAGGTAAAAATTGGCTCAGGAAATCATACAATTATTTTCAGTTGTGTTGGTTTTTCTTAGACTAATTTTTATAGGCTATCAAACATTAAAGTAAAAGCTACATATATTTGTAAGTTTTTACGGAATGCAGTTAGAATATCAGCAAAGCAGATGATATTATACTCTGAGGATTTATGTAAAAGCAGTATTCGAACTAACTTCTTAAATTGTTCTCCCGAAAGTGTACCTAAATTCTTTTTTTTTATGTAAAATTAGGTTAGGAAAAGTTTGTAATGCTGGAAATGACATTTTTATGTCGTCATCTTGCGACACATGAGAGCATGACACACCTTTCCTTCCTTAATCATTACTTTCCATTTGTGCATTTTACACACATATTCATGTAGCATACATTTGCCTTAAACTAGTGATACGGCGGAGAGAAAATCAAACAAGTTATGACATTTATTCGTTTATGTATCCTCCAGGAGAATAGCCAACAAACAGGAAGCTGTAAAGAGAGTGAGAAAGTAAGATCGTCTCCTTTCCACCTACTCTCTCACCCCGTTCCTCCCTGTACTATATAAACCTAGTTTGTGCAGCTTGCAAGTTACAGAAAAAAAGAGCGTCTGTCTTGCCGTACTAATAAATTAAACTTATGTTTCCCCCACCTGAACACCTTTTCCGTTTTCCTTCCAATTTAACTTGTTTGTTTTATATAAAGGGTAGTTTTGTGATCTAAACATGCTTTAGCAAAATAGGCAAACTATAGGCAATGGTAAGCTTATGTCTGTCTATAAGTATACAGAGGCAAATGGCGAAAAACGATCACTTGCAAGCAAATTCACATTTACGACATACGGAATAGTATTATACAAAAGCGTAAATAACCTTGACTAAAGCAAAAAGTGATAGAAAATACCATGCTACATAGGTTAAATAACTAGGCAGTGTATTTCAGTGCATATTTTCACACAGTGCATACTAAACGCCACTCCATTTTCTACACAATTTCTATCAACAATTGCGCAGCGTGGAGAAAACATAATGTGTCCAGGCTGCTACTACTGTACAAAATGTTCAGTGCTCTGAAATGTACGAATGTTTTTAAATATGCATCCAATTATGTATTGGATACACGTGAAACTTAATTTTTTAAAATTGGGCATGAAAAGATACAAAATTCAATAATTGATGCTTTAAGCAAGTAGCACATTATAGTACTCATTGTAGTACATTATAATTACTTGCAGAATCTCCCTAACTTATATCTATACGTAAAATATTCCAAAAACTATATTTGTGTCTATTTATATCTATGTCTCACAATATGCAGTATTAGGTATTGTTTTCAACGATCACGGTGTACTAAAACTCTGTCAGCATGCATCACTGCATAGTAGCAGTACGCCTAAATTGATATTTTGCTGCAGACATAAGCATCAACCTTACTGTAATTCCAGCTCCACAGAAAAGGGTCACAAGGCGGATGAAAACAGAGACAGGTAGCGGAAAACATATTTATTTTCTCGTCTCTACAAGACTTCCGTTATCGCGTCAACATGCAATTTTACCTGTGACAGTATATTTCTCTTCCCTTTGAACAATCTTCGTCTTCGCAGTATTTTTGGTGAACTGTCGAAATCCTGTAGAGCTGTTTGGACGGTATTGTATATAAGAAGTTGAAGACATACATAAACATGAACCAAATTATAGAAAGCTATGACTTTGAAAATCAACGCCTTCGCGTCAATACCGCGTATTTTTGTTCAAGCATGCGATAGCGACTACAAGCTATAACTATCACTGTACGAATCTCATGTTTCATGAAACATATAATATTTGTTCAACAGATTTTTTAGCATTATTATTTTATTCTGGTAGAAAAAACCCTTCCGCTTCTCCATTTTTCTCCACTTTATTCTTTTCTTCCCTGTCGAACATACTATTTTTCTGAAACTAATATGAATCTGGAAGGTTGCTTGTATAAGTACATGTCTGTTATAAAAAAGATATTTAAAATATTCAACGAGCGTTATTTCACCTTTGACTATATATTTCATCCTAGAATGAGATTCCGTGCCCACCCACATTTTGTACAATATTGAAGGCTCTCTCCATCCATAACCATAACTTATAACCATGATAGGCCACATGGTTATGCATTATCACATCTTTTGTTGCAACTTGTAAAATACTACCTGAAGTTTGTAACGAGGAAAAGGAAAACTGGGTCCTTTCAGTAGAGCTACTTTCAATGGAAATTCGGAAATCGTCATCTTATCTACTTAAATCCTGGAAGAAACTATCTTTTCCAAATCCAGTGCTAACCTGGAATATATGTATTTCACCAAGCATGTTAGATTGAGTTTTCATTCACAAAAAGGCGTATTTCGACGGATGATGGGTTTTTGTGCGAAAATATACGACTCACTTATCTTTCACACATTTTACCGAAGGGGATTTTGTCTAATACATAGAAAAAATATAAAACATTCACAAAAAAACTTTTTCGTTTTCAACAAAGATAAAATTGTTGGAGATTGTGGTTCCAATGAAAATTACCAGCGACCGGAAGTAAGATTATGAAATGTGTATAAAAGTGTTTAAAGCCACATCATTATAGAAAACATACTGTGCATGTCAGCTCAAACCCGCTTCATTTGACTCGTCAACAGATAATCCTACTTTATTAGTAAGTGGAAAAGATTTTCCAGAATTTCTTTTGAATCTCATAAAGAAAAACTCAGTAAGTGGAGAAATGTTGTTGAAGAAGTTATTATTCAATATATTCAAGATTCAAACCAGTATACAAACGTCCACGAACGTGTTGCAAGTAGTTTGACTACCAGCATGGAAAACTAAATTTTGCTATGATTGGTCACCACAAAGGAGGGCAATATACATTCATGCATATGATTTGCGTACTATTGTTTTCTCAAAATTGTCTACTTTCCCATTTCTGCTATGAAAACTCGCTTTAAGTAGTTTTGTTTCATTAATACAAACATGAGAACCAATTATAACTATGACATGTGTACATGAACTAATGTTGGTTGTGGTTTAAATACAAGCACCAGGTTCCCTTAAGCCTTGGTATTAGTCCATTAACTCTTTATGTGCACATGTTAAAATCCGTGCTATATAATGTCTTTCTATAAAAAATTATGGTTAAAGCACTGGAGTGTGAGTGGTTGGAGTGAATGAAGGATACCACTTGTGTTCGGATCACGTAAAAAGGATCGAACAAGCAAAAAAGAAAGAAAGTTTTGGTGCTTCGTCGTCTAGTCTAATTCATTCCTTTCTGTGATGTGGTGGAGTAAAGTGATAAATTATTCACTTGTCAAATGTTTTGTGAATGGAGTTGCATTAGTGCTTAAGAGTTGCTAAAAAGGGAAATTTAGTATTCTATAGCACCTTTTAAATTTTGTATCATAATATCATCATTCACTCCGGCATAATCTCATTCAGCTTGAGTCGAATGTACCTCCCACTCGAAACTCTCGCCATTCCTAGTCAGCTCGCATGTGAAAAGAGTAATTTGGCAGAGAAGCATAATCACGAATCTAGCATTTTTCGTTTAGAAACAATATACGCAGTTGGGCCGAAATGATATCATCCGTGTAGCAGGGATATAACAATGGCTCCAGTGTTAAGATGGTCATTCATACCCATTTCATCTACCATTTATACCATGCTCGGGTTTGTGTGCTTGAACTAGGCAATTTTGAGATCCATTGTCTTGATCGAGAATTTCTGAGAAGTAATGAAACATCTTGTAATGAATTAGTCTCCAGCGGGTACAAAGCTCGCATTTTGTGGAAACTAGCCAGGGCCAGAGAGGAGAATGAATAGGTTGAGAATAGGATGATTACAGACTCTACTTTCTCCTTATTATTATTTGGCCACAAACACTGTATGGGTAAAAAATTAAGCTCAATATAAGCCCAGTCAGAGAAGAGGCAAATAATCACTCTGTCTGTGTCCACCTTTCATCTATTCAAGTTTTAGCTTCCCATTCTCTTTAATCTATTGCTTTTAATCACTTTATATTATGAAATGTGAACTTTGACTTTGTACATTCTGTACACATGCTTACACAATTACATATATGCAGTTACAAACAAGAACTTTTTCAAAATGAGACTTAAATTACAGTCGAAGGAAATGGTAATGCGCTGGTAATAATAGGTCTTGAGTCTGCATTTTTTTGTATAATCAAAGAGAAAACTTTTGTTTGTATCACAAGGTAAATACCCTTGTCCTTTGACAGGGTTGTATAATAAATCTAAAACTTCCATTATAATTACCCTCCAACTCCATCTAAACAAACATACGACGTAAATAATAAAAATCCTGCAGAGCAGCATTACCATACTCATGTCAGTGTTCCCCGCATTCATCTGCCTCCATTGGAATGTTAAATTGTCGATTGACTATCAAACAGCGACTGAACCGAAACGTTATTATTTTCCAGAAAAGAGGGAGGCGTTACAGCACCCGTCCAGGATTTACATGTGATCCGTGAAGCGTGAGCAATGCTATGTGGGATGTTGGTTATTCTCCTTACTTTCTCCCAACTTGTTTCCTGCACAAACTTTCGCTATCACTGCAGTAGTAGTAAAAAAGCTCTTGATCATCACGTTCTGGTTTTAATAGGATAACAGTGACGAGTCAGGCCAAAAAGCTGGCATATATTGTATTAGATATTATAGGATCGCTTGTGTGTGGGCTGGGTATCAAACCACTTTTTAGAAAGACAGCAAGTGCACATCATTGACCACACAGACGGAGCGGAAGAGCCTCTTTTGCTACGCAGAATACATGAAAATATACATACGGTATGATTCTACATTGGCATTGCACTGCATTGTAAAAGTTGCTCTTTTGTAACAAAAAATGTATAAAAACTCAACATGATATGGTATATGGAAAATTTCAATTACGGTGGCATGTAAACTTTTGGAAAAACCAAATCACGGAAAATGTTCTTACGTCAAGGGATTCACGTTCAGAATATTGTGAGGCTAATATGTGCATTTTGTAAGGAGTATGAGTAGAATATATTGACATCTCATCGATGCTAAAGAGGCATTTCCTTCCTCAGAGTCAAGTAGTGTACAAAAAAATAAGACATGACAAGTCTTTTATAAAGTGAATCAACATTCCACAGGATGATTTTGAAGCATAAAAATAGCTATAGTTTTCTTAAAACATGTCGAATGAAATATATGACGGCCCACTGAAATTCTCTGATAAACTCTACCAGTATGCTATAAAAAGATTTGAACTCGATTAGGACAAGGTTTGTTGAAAACAACTACAACAAATCCTTAAAATGTCTATACAAACGTGCAACTCATACTTTTTAGTTTCGCAAATGTGCATGTGTCACCATTTTGTACACAATTCTTTCAATTTCTAAATAAAAACTCATTGAATGCCGTGAGTAATATATTTTACAGTTAATACAGGAATTGTGTTCAATTCTACGACGGTTTTTATCAGTAAAACACCGGAAACGTCAATCATTCAATTAGAGAACAAAAGAAAGTCCATTTAAAAAAGTGAACAGGAGGAGAGCAAAAGGAGTATAGGTATATCTCTGCGAAAAAATAGTATGGCTTTTCTCTTTACTTTTACCTCGCTGACTGCCTACCGTATTTGTGTGCATAAAACGCAGTTTTTAAGGGCATGCAGTCAGCGAGGTTTTACATACAGTAAAGGGAATGGCCTATACTATTTATTTATTTTTTTGTATATAATTACACTTTTGCCCTTATGCCAAAGTATAAAGATTTGAAATAATGATTTAGGAAGATAAGTTCCAAAATGTACACAGTTGATTTACATAATTATCCATGTTTTTTTAATGCAAAAATACATTTCGCATGTTTAGTGTAATGAATAATGATTTTCTTTTAAAGCTAAAGCTATATTTTAAAGTTTTCTTTTCATTTCTCAAAAGAATAACTTTGCAATGTATTTATGATGGTACATGCAAATAATATAACACAAAACAAATATATGCTTTATTAAAGGATTTATTATATTCAATTTTATATTGTTAATTTATCTTTGTACATAGTCAACAAAACTAAAGCATAATCTATCTGAAGGAGATCTGGGGCTTTTACTGGTATTGGTAGCAATCCTAAATTCCTCAAAAACCTATATTTTGCAATATATCATAATAATATTCTCTTAATACTCTGGATTCTGGGAATAACTTTTACGTTCGTTCAACCCAACAGATTTACTTTTCATTCGAGCAGCTTACCCACAACATCCTTCAAATATTATGTCTGAGTTTAATGAGAAGGAACGAATACATTGTTCGAAAAGCTTTGGGAAGAATATTTAGCTTACGAGAATTTCATTTGTACAGGAAAATCCACAAAAACTGAAAATGAAAGTATTCAGAGCTAGAAATACTTTTCGACCTTCTTTTCATTGATTTGAAAGCCCATAAAAGCACCCCTATTCAGTGTGTTTTTTGGATGATAAAATATGAATATTCATCTTCAGAATGCGGAATATATTTATATGATTAAAGTAATACTTAGGTTTTACTGTTTTGAGTAGGTATGATTTGTAACATCCTTATATCTTTCAGTAAATAGCAACAAATTATTTAATCGTGTATGCACTATGCACTTACCTAAGATTTTGACAGGGTATTTGCCCTTGCTAGATTCATATACAATACTTAAGTAAAATGAAACCTCAGACATAACCATGTACCAAGTTTTTCGACAAAATTGCAACGATGGTATTTTCAATACTAAAAGAAAGTATTTTTCTTGTTACATGTTGTACCAAGTCTTGAACAGACGTCACTTGGTTAGGCATGCATTGCATCTCCGTAAAGTCAAATGATACGTTATTCCAACTACTGGTTTAGATTTTGTAGGCACTTTGCTTTATTTGATCAGCAGTGCAATGTGCGGTGTGTGTTGCTTTCCTCTTGTGACCTTCTTTGATAGCGTTTGTAATAGGATATGATGTGAAATTATTAGCCCCATACCACCAAATGAAATTGATTGATAGACGGATGCATCATCGGCGAATGCTGAATGTTTTTCTTTTCTTTTCACGATAGATAAAAAATTTGCATGTGAAAAGTTCATAACCAGACAAAGATTTTTTATTACATAAAAGCGTAGCTGCACTCTTTCCTAGCTTTTCCAAGTGTCGCTTTATGTTTTAGTTACGCCACGTCTAGGTTTTTCTGATTTCTTTTGATTTCCTTTACATTTTGAGAAGTAAAACCAATCGATAAGTCGGAAAAAATGAGCCAAAATTACGTTGCACGACCTATAAATGATTCTACCAAAGTATTGTCTGAAGTTATATCACTTATGCACATATTTATCCTTAGATACATACCCAAATTGTAGAGATCTTCCAAGTGAACATGACATGCTACCCATATTCAATTCATCATTTGTGTGAAAAAGTCTTCAAGCCAAACCGATTCTCATTCCGTCGTCGTTTATTCCATGTCATATGCATACTATACTGGATAATTCAAGCATCAAATCAATTGAATTAGCCTTGTGCCTATAAACTTTTCATACGTATCAGAAGAACTATAGTCAAATATAGCCTTTAAACTGTTACCGTAAAAACTCGGTTTATGCCCCGGGGCAAAATTTCAAATTTGAGGTCTCAGACCCGGCCATAATTCGAGGCCGGTTATAAACCGGGGCAGGGCAAAAATCCAAATTTACGAGTTTTCTACATAGTTTGATAGTAAAATTGCAAAACATCATACAATATTTCGAAATTCTGGCGATTTGTTACAAGTTTTTTTTGTAAAATTTGTTAGCACTGTAGCTAAATACCTGAAACCACGTTAGTTAGCATAATTACACAAAATTTGATTCAAAAGTGGTACTTATTGTATGCTTTTGTTTACAATTCATACTAATTCATTTTTGACCCGGGCATAATCCGGAGCAGGGCAAAATTTCAAATTTTAGCCTCCAAACCCGGCTATAATTCGAGGCCGGCTATAAAAAGAGGTCCGGGTATAATCCGAGTTTTTACGGTATTTAATGTATTTTAGTCATAGCAATAACAAAGTTTTCTTGTCGCGTCACAGCAAAGGATGTAGAATCATCATTTTCAGCATTCAAGTATATTATGGCATGGTGAAAGCGCAATATTTGCCTTTTTGTGAGCCAAGCCTTAGAGATATCCTTTGAGAATAATAACGTCAGACGAGTGACATGTTCAGATGCATGACGACGCACTCTTGAGACGTACATTAATGGGTAGCAAATGGTATCTGGGATTGTATATAACGATGATGGGACTAAAATCGTATCGTATATGAGGATTTTACAACGAACGCGTGACATAACCTATTATCATTCATTCAAATGCCCACACGGCATAATATCCAATCTCATTACACCCAGCCAATAATGGAAGATTTGAAAATTGCCAAAGGCTGCTAACGGTTAACCACTTTACGGCACCAAAACCTTGAATGGTATTATTATGACCTGCCCATTACACAGAGCTCGAGCTTTTAAAACACAGGCTATTGTTGACAGCCATCAACATTTTGAAATATAATAAAACTAAAATAACTACTAACACTTTTTTAGACTCTTAATCTATAATGTTACCTAATTGTAAATTATGTATTATGATAGGTATTATTTATATAATTACATAAGATTGTTGAATTGCGATATTTCTAATTTGTCTTTTTTTTAAAAAGATTATCAAGTTCCATTTTAATAATAAAATATGCATACTGCATATCAACACGTACCAAGTAATAAGATACACAGCTTAGAACGATTTGCTTAAAAATATAGGTAACGTTTTTCAGATGAACATTCGCTGTAGCAAAGGTCGCGTTTTTCAACCTTTAATGTATTTGGACGTTGCAATCACAGGCTAAAATTAATCCAATAAAATTATGTGTATGAATTTTCACATTCAGCCAACATGACGGTTAGAACTATATGGCTTAACTTTGACTTTTCATCTGCTACCACGCGAATAATGTTTTAAATAATTTAACCGCTCTATTTGCTGAGATTCCTTAACTCAGCTTGCACTGAAAGATGATAGTTTTATTCCTGCTTCATCTCATTATTATCAGCCCATGCAAAGCTCAACCTCGCAAAAAGTAGTCCAATCCTTTTGTGAGGACGACTTAAGTGCTAGATCTTGTCTTAACAAAGCAGCAATAAACATTCTATCTATATTGCTTGCAAAACACATAAACTTATTTTCATTGTTCTTATTCTCGCATTTATTTAAGCCAACCATTTTCTAACGCATTAGTTGGGATTAAGAATTAAGGTTTCCATTTTGTGTTTGTATGCTTCACTTCTTATTATTGTACTCAGTTATGAGCTTAAGAACAGAGTGATGACGAGTCGAAGCTTGTGTTCCTTTCCTGATCCTGATATGGAAAACAAAGGGTAGACAGATTTGATCATTTTCAGTATGCTTGAACGGTTAGGAACACTAAATTGCCTTTATTTGTATTATTTTCATCCTATCTGAAGAAATATAAATTGAAAATGAAATGTTCTAATGTATCATAAAACTCATAAAACATCTTCAGCAAAATAATGAAACGTTGAATGAACAGCTGCTTAGTGTAGATTTTAATATTGCAAAAACAGTTCCTTCACCAAAATACACTGTAGAGTCAAACTCCAATTCAATTAGGATAACTACAGAACTGATATGCTTTTTAGCGACACTCGCCATGTGTCATGCCAAAAAGCTCGAATTGCACTTGCTTTCCCAAGAAGACGCTCTCAGAATACCCCAGGATACATGCTACCAACTACCAACACAAGTGGTAGTACTCCACAGCCACAGCCTGTAGCTCTGCTGAAATATGCTATGACGCAAATGTACCGAAAAACAAGCTTGTACGCAGAGAATATAAAATCCTTTAGTACCGAACTTAATAATTTTGTCAAGTATTCGTGATGTAAGACAATAATACCTATACAAACTTAGCATGTAATATACATGTGCGCATTAAACGTCTAATTATTTGTGATTAATACAAATATTTAAGACAAACATGGTTTTCATATGGCATACCTTGTGGTAAGTTTTTACAAACCTCTGGTCTTGGTTGTCTGCGCCACACATATGTTTTTCTAAAGTTGTATGATCAGCTACTAATAAAATCAATTGTGTTGCTTTGGATATAGTTTGCAATTTCACATCTCATATAGTATATGTATTACGAATAATATACGTTGTATCAGGAAGCACGTCAGCACTTGATTTCCTCTTATTTTACTGGTCCTCCAATTTCAGTTTACTATTTCAAGCTTGCATTGGAGGGATACCGTTTCCCTTGTAATTGGCCATGGTGACCCACCCCCATACAGGGAAAGCAGTTCTAGCCCCATGTCCCAAAGCTTCTTTTCTTGACTACTTCACAATTTGGTTATGGGGTAAAAATTTTTTTTACCCAACGAGACCAGTAACTATGACCAATAACAAGGAAACGGTATCCCTCCAATGCAAGCTTGAAATAGTAAACTGAAATTGGAGGACCAGTATGTCGGATACATCAAACGAGTATACAGTTCTCCGGGGAAATCCAATCATGTTTTACTTGGTCTTTTGTTTCTTAAATATTTTCAGAATGCTTGTCATCTTTTCCACTGTATCCGAATTTCAGCATGCATGTTTGCACTATAAAGTAAGAGTATATAGATCGCATTTTCAATATATTGATAATAAGTTGAACCTCATCTAAAAGAACGCTAGGGGTTGTTGGCAAAATTGGTCTTAAACCCTTAATACTTTCTCTAAACTAACAAAGAAATGATGCAAAATTTAATAAGCGTAAGAATTTAATCATGTTTGATCATTTACAATAGAAAATGGTTCGTTTTTATTGCAGTACCGTACCGTATTGCAGGTTTGTCATAAAATAAATACAAGAAAAGTCTGGCAGTTTATTTAAGTGTATTTTGTAGTTTTACCAGTTTTTAATCTTACTTAAATTTTATATTTGAAACCAAAATGAAATACTTTGATAATAACTATTACATGTCTACGTATGTCTTGACTCGAAAGACATAAAATCTTACTACCACTCATATATTCATTCATAACTTGCCGGATAGTTTGCGGCAAAAACGCTATTTTTGGATTGAAACCACCACTCTATCATTGAAGCGTCTTTCCTTTGTACCGGAGTGTATCTTTTCAGATATTAAAGTACCTAGTGTATAGTGTATAAGATACAGTTTCACTTGGATATCAAGTCATCAGTGTAATGCGTTGCGGCTCGTTTTCATTTCCAGGTTAGATCACACACAGGGACCCGCAACTAGGCTCACGCTCAGCAAAGAGCTTGGGATTGTGTTATTAGTTCGGCAAGTAATAGATTAAATCTAGAAAGGGAAAGCCCCAACTTATTGCCCTCAACAGAAACGCGGTGTACCGAACCGCATCACATCACAATGATGAAGATTGAGGCGCTTGGCAGCAAGGTCGCTGAAAAGATGCTTCAGAACGTAAACCGATGAAAATAAAAATAATTACTTTTGTGGCCTTTTATGTGATGTTGGAGACTGCTTGAGCCCTTTCTTTCACCCTTTTTATAGAATATGTTCTTCAGCATGAACATATAATATTGTCCTGATGCGAAAAATGCCAGTGTTTTTGTTCGGGTAACTGGGTAACTTATATTGTGGTACTGTCAACTGAAGGCCGCTGATGGTGATATGACCATCTAATGAAAACCAAAACGATTGGTCTTGCCAATAAACAATAAAACCACACAGCAGAGAGTATCGATGTCTTCTTATTAGTGATGTTTCTTCGTTGTCAAAGCATGTCTGAGCCCTTGTTTACTTTGCCATTTAAGAGAAGCCACGCACAACAACTATGGAAGTGACACGATCACAAATCGTTTTTCTCATCTTGATACGTCTTAGTGAAAGTCAAGAAAAGATCACATTCGGTGCTTAAAGCCAATTACGAAAACATTTAGAAACACACATGCACAACCGTTGTGTGAAAATACCGTAGTAAAGGCAGTCAAAACATTGCTTCGATTTTGTCTTTTATATGCATTATTAAATAATTTTTATATGTAACACAGTGGGACCTGCATTCCCAATATTATGGTGTCACCATAAGAATTCAGTAAGTATGAATTTTTACAAAATCGTGTTGCTGCTTTTGGAATATCAATAGAATTAGCAAGGCTGCTTGTAAGATTTAGTAACTATGGATGGATGCAAGGTTGTTTATTTAGCTAATTTTATCCGTAGATATTATACTTCAATTTGGCAAATCATAATACATACAAATGTAAAGTTTGAATTTTAGAACTACTACAAGTACGAAATATTATGTCATACTCAAAGTCGGTTTTCGTTTTCGAATAGTGTTCAATCAAAGACTCTTGTATGAAGTGATTCATTCTTATATTTCATTCAAATGAGTAAATGTATCTTACACTTAATTTGATTTTTAGTCTTAGGTAAGCCATACAAAACCCAGACAGCGTATCAACTGCAGCTCTTTTATTTGGAACAAACGCATAAATACCTAGTTTACCTCTAATTAATTAGAGTAATTTTAGACTGGACTAGGTATACTATTTGACTAACATTACTTAAAAGCGAAAGTTTGTTGTAATAGAATGAAAATTTTAAATTACATTCCAAAGTTATAGATGATTTGGAAATTAAGGGTTTAATGGAATAAATTTGATTGCGGAGTACCAGAATAACTTTGTCTTAAAAATCGAGTGCTACTAGATAGGGATAAAGTTGAAAGCATGTATTTTCTTTGAAAACCCACCGTGAAGTGTGGCTTGCTCGAAAGTTTTCTAATAGTTTCTAAAAAGCGAGGAGAGGGGTGGGTGGACGAAACTTAGAACTGGGAAGACACACTTAAGAAGATTAGCAAAGTTCTTACCACTATTCTCTTCACGCGAATTAGCTCATTTTCGGATACTTTTGAAGAATAACGTGCGTTAGATAGAACAAGTTTTAGGTTGCAACATATAAGTATATACCTATGTACCAATACGTTGGAAATATCGTAAATTTTCATTTTTAATGAGCGAAAGCTTGTCCATGCGACTATATAGCTGTCTGTCTATCTGTCGCAAAAAATATTTCTCAAGGTTTAAAAAAATAGTCAAACAATTATGATTTCTAATTTTGTGTGTTCTGTCTAAAGGGACAAAGCTAAATAATAATAGGTATGTATATTATGCAGCTTTTACACATATTTTCTTTCCACCTGAATAATATGTTGGATAACAAATGAAGGTGTTGAAATTGTTGACAATATCAATTAAAATACGTACAACTGTTCAAGCTTTTCGCTACTTTTCTATATTTCACTTGTGTGATTATGAATAAAACATGGGTAGCAATAAAAAAGGAGTACACACAGTTGCATTTCGCAACTTGTTTAAAAGTATTGATTTTCACATTCAGTCTTTAACCAAATCAATCAGTTCAATCAATACACTGCACAAATTCTATATTGCAAAGAGTTTTAATTAGTGAAAGCCATTAGACAAAGAATTTTTATAAATTTATATAAATATAGTAAGTTTAAAGTTTAAAAACTTAACTATGTATATGAAGTGTGTCTTAGTTTTTTAACTTAACAAACGTCTTGTATAAAGTTGTAATATTTTTTCTACCTCTTGATGATCGCGTGAATACTCCATACTGTATATTGATTTAGTAAGCCATGAAACTTTTATACTTAAACATCGTGCCATCATATAAATTATTGCTACTTAGAAATTAGAAACTTCAGTAATTTGTGTCATATCTCATGCACAAACTTATTTTGTCTGACTTACTTCTTGGAAAACTTGGAGATTCAAAACTCGTAAGAATAAGCCAGTACAATCAGCGTATATATAAAATAAATTGACTTCCTACCAGGCAAAAACATTAAAAAACTAATCTAGATCTAGATAATTGTTTGTTATGCAACAAACATGATAAATAAAAGTAGGAAAAGAACTAATTTATAATTGATTGTTCTCAAATTTTCTTAATAAACTATTTATTGATTGAAAAGTTTCTTCTAACATCTATTAGATCAAGTTTATATTATATCCACAAGAACACACGAGTTTCCAGATTTCATGATTTTTTGTCATTCGCAATAAGTTACAATAATGCCATTTAATTCATCTAATGCAGACCAACTGTCTCAATTTGTACACGTGCCGTGTTTATACCGTAAATTCCGTAAATTACTTTATTGATCATTCACCTTTTTACATTTTGATTTTTGCTTTATTGCTGTTTATACCGATTGGATCGATGTCCATTTATCAGCTCCAGCTCTATTTATGTAACTTACCGTGGTTTCTGTGTAATGCCCGATCATGGCAAAACAGCCAATGATTTTGTTGGATAGATAAATGATTCATCATTGAAAGGCCACCTAAGAAAGAATACCAATTTACCAGTTGGTGAAAGCAGTGTCTAGCTGTAACCAGCTAAATACTTACTGACCGCGAATAATATACGGACTTCCCACTGAGTCTTCAGCCTGTTAACAAATGACACCCAGAAAAAGCAATTTGGATGGACCATTTTGCTTATCTTTGCATTTTCACTGTTTTCACAGTCTGCTGCACAAACAGCATGTAATACAACAAAACAATAGAAATGTTTTAAAAAGTCGACATGAATGCAGAAATGTAGAATATCCAAATTATAATATCAGTGTATGAAAGCAAACGGACTGCAGATATGTCCTTTCAAACTTGAAACGCTTTTAGCTTTGTGCCAGTCGCAATAAAATACTTCACCTAACATTCCATCAGGGACAAAAGACGGAAGTCGAATATGTTGAGACAGTAAGACCGGACGCGGCCGGGATAGAAACGGATTTTTTGTCTACCTCAATATCGGAATAACAAAATAAACCACAGCGAATAGACGAGGGATCTCCCACACCGTGATAGTCATTCTTGATGGTCACTTTTATATCCATGATAGTCATCAAAATGTCACTGTACATGAACAAATGAAGTTCAAAAATAAAGGAATGGTTTTTATGTGTCATTTTCAAATTGAAATCTATTACCATATAATTTTGTTTCATAGCTTTGCAAAGAAATTGTTCATGTGTTACAAATTTTACACTAGTTCCTGGCTTTCTCTTCTTCATATTTTCTTGTATTTGTTTAACTGGTCGCATTTTTCTGAGGTTATAGACCATGGAGCCGTTGAATGTGTACGCAATAAAATAAAACAGATGGGACACTCACCAGTCCTCTCTATTGCAATAAAAATTGATTTCAAAATTAGATTCTGCCATACAGAAAATTTAATTTACGATCGGGCGAACGGCAACTTTTCTTGCGTACACTCACAAGACGCTGTACTACCTACAATTTTTCATAGCGTTTTACTTTGCAATCATCAAACCGGCGAGGTTTCTTGCATGGTTTCATTTGGAGAACACTCAACTTAACGTTTTACTGCTTTCCATTGTCATTGACGTTTTATTCTTTATTTGATTAATTTGTTGTGATTACTCTTATTGCAAGTTACAAGAGAAAAGTCCTTGTGGGCAGTCGTGAACAATGCTAAGAGGTTATACCTATTACCTATATACAATGAAAGTGTGCTCCCAGTTTTCACCAAGAACTTACAGCAGTGCAATTTAGTTTGCGTCTTTGCCATCGAAAAAGAGAAAAGGAATCAAACCAGTCATGTACTTTAAAAGAATGCTCAACCCGTGAGCCCGTATGTAGTACTACCTGCATATGTCAGACCAATTTTGCTTGGTTTTTCTCTTTACGCCTTCAATTGAAAGAACAAAAAGCACTCGGAACCAGTTCAACTACTCAAGGAACACTATATATTCATTTGAAAGAGAGTTCATTCAATTTTCTCTGATGGTCGCAGAACATTTTCCGCGCAAAACATTCGGTGCAATCTTCCACCCGACTTTAGTTCGTGTTGGGGTAAGCAGTGAGTCGTACAACAGTCATGTATTTTTATGACGTATCAAGATATTCCATAATATCGCGCTGTGAAAACGGTGTGCCTTGTATATTATCGTTTCATCCTATGGAGTGTGTACGCATTTACCATCATGCACCTGAAATAAACGCGCATGAATGAAAGAATTTTGGCCTAAGTAGTCATGTGGGTGCTACTACGCTACTTTAAAGATTTCATGTTGATGGAAATGAGATATTATGTTTCTTTCATTAAGTATGCAATCTTCTTAAAAGAATAGAATAAATGAAAACTAGCAGGCGGTAGAGGTTACATATAAAAAGCAACATGGCATCCGATGCAAAATCTTGCCCTCTCCAACCAAAGAAATCACAGAAACGTATGAAATGTTTACATTCAACATTTCACATTAAGCTATATTATATATTATTTTCTTGGCAAAATATAAGCAAAGCTAAACCACTATATGCAAAAGCATTTCTGCCCAAGGTACATTTTTGTGAGCACATGTATGGTGGCGCACTTACTACTCTACTTCTACATGCTTTTTGTTTTGCTCAAGCGAACAACGCACTTCACTTTTACAAATGAGCTAAATGTCTTCACGTTTCCTCCTAGTCTTGAAGTTGAATACGTGAATACATCCCATGCAATCCACTGTCAGTGTTTCCACTAGGCTGATTTTATTTTAGTCCTGTAAAATGTAACACATATACGTGCTTAACGATGTTGCTTGATTTAGTTAACAATCATAAGTCAAGTAGCCGTCCAGTGTTCCACAAAAATGGAGAAAATTGCTGGACTAGGGTACAAGATAAAAAGGAACCCAGCGGTGAATATATATTCAAGTTGAAATAGACGTAACTGCATGAGCTTGTTAAATAAACTAAAATATTTCTCAACCTGTGTATATGACATATGACTCACAGAATATAAAAGCATAGAGCACGTCATTCGTACTATACATAACATAGAAATACATATTATCTCGAATGCATACAATATATTCGACTTCAAACTTGTAACAGACAATGAAATAAGTAAATGCTCTGTTTTACGGGAGAAATTAGATTCATATCTTCGAAATAAAAGTTCACAGGTTATCTCTTCAAAGCCCAGCATCGTTACAATCATATTATTATTATCTACACGCAATTCTTAAACTCTATCTTTAGACTTGACAAGCAATGAACCATTTTTCCTGATGGATATGATAACTATGACACAAAAAAACAGTAACAGCGTAGGTGTAAGAATAGCTACTTACCTTGTGCAATTCATATGATATGCCATATAGATGAACGATAAAACTTATCGTATAAGAGCTGAAACAAAGTTTTGTATAATGATATGTTGCCAACTTATGCCCAGGGAAATATTCTGTTGGATTGCAGTGAAAGTAAATGTAGAAACGTATTTTCTACAAAGTTGTTGCTTTCGACCGACAAACATCAAGTGGAAATGTGTATTCAGGCCATTTCTTTACTTAGAATCCATAGTACTACAAGACAATAGAGCTATATTTACTCTGTTCCTTCATTGTATAAAATAACTGGTAATTTCAGATTTTGCTAAGATCAGGTTACCATTCGTTCCAAGAAAGCTTATTTATGTATACCTTTTGAGAAAGTGGAGCATACAAGGGAACGGTGGGGAAAGTGGAGAGAAACAAGACGAACGGTTAGTTATGATATTACTCCAAGTCAAGCTTATCTTTCTCAAACGTAGTAAAACATTAGGCAATGTCTACATGGTTCAAGTATATATAAAAATAAAAATGTATTAATGATTACTTCAATCAAGACAAAGATCAATACTATAAAATACGCCACGACGACAAAAAAACAAAGATATCATGGACTTGGGGAATGCTCTCGTTCAAAAGCAGGTTGTCGATGATGATGTCGACAGTATTTGACCAACGGTAATCTGATTCCAGGCTCTATCAGTAAACACGCGTCACTCCCGAGAGACAGCAAATGGATCATGTTTAGGATCAACAATCTATTACAAATACGCAAGGACAGCGTAACAGAGTCTCAATGAAAAAGCTCCACCTTAACAATATTTGTCCCCGAAATAAACCTCATCAGATAACTTCTATTTTCTGCAAGCAAAAAGCAAACTAAGCACATAAATTGCATGGCTTAATACTCAGATGACTGAATTACAATCAAAACCCAAAAGCATTCTATTCGCTCTAGCTTTCGATGTAATTTGCACGTCTGATCTTGCCATTCACACGGTGGATTAATAAAGGAAAAGAAATAACGGTCTCGAACCAATAGCCATTCAGATGTTACTTATTGTGCCAAGGAGAAAGCAGCACGGCTCCTTTCACACACACAAAACGTTACTGAAAAACCTTGTGGGAAACTCTTAACCGAGAAAGTAAAAAGCCAATATCCAAACAAAATATGTGATATACTAAACGGGCGAGTTCACAGGAAACGCGCTGGATATATGAGAGAGCCAGGATGAGTTTTGGACGGCGTACAAAGTCCGATTGCATTGCAATCCAACCGCACCGCGTGGGATTTGAAGAAGTTTTGTCCTCGAGCGGTGTATGTGAGTGTAGTGGTATTTATTTGTTTTGTTGGTCTGCGAAATCGTATCTTATTCGAATATGAAGACGTCTTTGTGGACTAAAGAGATAAAATAATTCCACTGTAAACTTTTTTGGTTCGCGACAGGATGAAAATCGCATCGTAAGCATTTAACAGCCCATATATCCTACCTAACATAAGAGTAAAGTAAAATCACGTAGAATACATCCCCCATGAAACCTTTTTAGAGTTTTTCCTGCCTTTTTACCTAAAGAGGCTTTTAATACCACATGACGGATGCATAATCCTGTGAAAAACTTGATCAATATGGCTTTTTTTGTTTCCCGTCATACGCATCACCAGATTTGGATTTCTAAACACTGATAATAACATCAAAACAAGCAGCCCAATGTTTCAATGGTGTCTGTCAAGGAACTTTTTACTATAAAAATAGCATTATATTATGTATTATATTATTTTTTCTATAAAAGATAGTTTCATCAATTCGGACGCTTTTGAAATAGGGAATTGTTTTCAAAGAATCTTGGCTTTGTTATTACATCAAGCTACTGACATGTACATTATACACGTGCACATAAACCTACAATATGTTGTCAAGAAATAGTTTGCAACAAAAGGTAGTGTGGGTTGGTAGAGGAAGAAGAAGAGTTCGCATAGAATGGAGAGAAGAAGAAAATATTGTGGCTTTGCCCATTGTTCCAAAACGTAGGATTTAACAAGTCATGTAAGATTTGTACACGTAACAAGTATGGAACAACAAGTCTTTATTTTCATTCTTTCCCCCCAAGTTGTTACTTAAATAAACAACTAATCCGTAATATTTTGCTGGGAACGAACGAAGCTTTTCTCTAATCATTCTCAGATACGTTTATATTCTTATACGATTTCTGGAATAACTAAGATGAAAACTCAGCAAAAATGAATTAAACTCTCCGAGTCTTAAACTTTATTATAAAAAGTGATGGCAATATTGCCAAAGTTATAAGTACCCCCGAATAGCAGGAGAAACTCAAAATTATTAAAGGCCAGGGGCAATAAAATAAAAGGGTTCAAACAGAAAACGCATTAGCAGTATTCTCAGATACTACATTCTATAGCACACTATACTCAGACACAGTGATCTTAAACCACCTTGTTCCGCTCAATCTGCCACAACTTTAGAAATTAGCTCAGTCGGTCGGAAATAGTTTTGAAATTTAGTTATGTATACATATATCTTATGTATGAATGAAGTATACTAGTGGTATAAAAAGTATATACCAGAGTAGGGAAAGAAGCTTTTACTGCAAAATCAGTAGCAGCAGGTAAAGAATTAAAGCAACGTTATTTTTGTTTGCCATTCTTACAGTTTGTACTTGTATTTGGAAAGAGTATCTTGCATAGCATGCATTTCAGAGAAGCTATTCAGAAGTTGTTTCGTGTTTTGCTAATAGTGCGGCACGCGATTTGTTTCCTTTCTAGTATGATGTATAGACCATCAGAATAGAGTGCCCCAGTCCTAATACATAGGTTGTCTACAGTAAAAGATGCTTCCTTTTTTTGTATGAAGATCCATTGTGATAGTGAAAGTATGCTTTTCCGCTTCATTTTCAAAGGAAACTTCTCATGACTAAAGTTGCGCCTCTTTTCCTTTTTGTTTGTCTATAGCAAGGACAACACATCACCGCGCGTCCCATTCAAAACGTTTTTGCAGCAAACACTTTTCTTTCATATAATATGGATTTTTAATGCGTTGCTTGTGATGTGGCATTTATCTTAAACCCGGACAATTTTTTCTACACCATCTCCTTCCACGAAAAATCCATTTTCATTTTTTTGCACACTACATATAAAAACTGTCAGTGTAGAACATTTTAGCAATCTTGCAAGTCATTTGGTTTTTGGTGGGGACACTTCCTACCCTGATCTATTCGAAAAAACATTTGTTGCTCTAAAAGTCTGTTCCACAAAATGATACTATGCATTACTAAAAGCACTATCCTTCACAAGGTTGTATATATCTGGTCAACTTTTCTTAGAGATGGTGTTCTAATGGTTAATTTGAAGAACTGGTTATAGGCTAGTGAACAAGATAAACTCTTTGAGATCTTACCATCAACTTATCAATTAAGGATACAAAAGGTTTTTTTGTGATAAATACGCTTAGTCAACCACTCTTGATCTTAGTCAACGACTATAATGAAACCAATAATGTCCATAGGTTTTGCTCTATGCCCTTGGTTAGGCACAAGAACAGTCTATAATGTAGTTGATATATTCACTTGCATTAAGTATGCTATGTGCATGTTACTTTGCACTTTGGTAGAAAGTAAATAGACGTTACGGTTTACGTTGAAAAATATTTCATTGTTCCCTGGAATGCAGTTTGTGAAATATAAAAATGTGTATATTTAAAAATGTTTTGAGTATCCCACTGGGCAAAAGAAGCAAAAACATTAAAACTATGTACAAACAACAATTTTAGAAAGGTCAGTTCATCTTGTGGTTTTAGGTTCTTTAAGAACGTTGGCCATAAATTTTTAACTAACTCTAAACATTTTCAATTAAAACTTTCTATGGGTCTGCATGAAAGGATTTTCTAGAACAATTCATATTAGAATATGTATTACAGAAATAATCTACCAACTCAGGAATAAAGATTTGTTTATATCGCCAAAGTACACGCAAGGAGTCATTCTTTAGATACATAACAAAAAATGCGGGAAGAGGATGTCATGTCCAGAACACTATTTCTGAATTCTAAATAACGTATATGCCTATAGTTTTTTCCCTGATATGATCAGCTTTCAGACTTAAAGACAAGGTTATTTTTATATTCTATGCCGTGCTAATCTTCGGTAAGGCTTGAATATGTAATTGAATTTTTTATAATTATTTATATTTATATAGTATCGAGTACATGCTTTGTGCACACATAATGTGGAGACAGAGATAATAATGAAATTAATGTTTCGCTACTTAATAATTTTGGATAACTAACCAAACAAACCCACCTGCCTGCATGCTTTTCTTTAAAAAGCATAGTAATGAAATATGGTGACATACAGTGGAGAGTAGAGAATGCTTTTCTTTTCACCGATTCTTCTTTCTTCTTTTGTTTTGCTTTCAAAACTCCTTCTTTGAGGGTTAAAAAAAACTATGCAACTACGTTTCGAAACCGATTTTAAACTATGCCGCATATGTGGGCTAAGGCAAGGCGTGTTTGTAAATCACTCTACATCTCTATGAAAAAGTCAAAGAAAATAAGAAATGCCTATTCTTTTCAACATTGCCCTTTAGTATAAATATTTGAGCTACAAGCCGGTGACGACAACCAGAGCAAAGTTTTCCTCAAATGCATCCCCTTTAAAAGGAGAATTTCTAGTTCTAGAATAATATATCCTGTAATATTGTCACAGTAAATTAAACTTTTTCTTTATTGAGACAGAAGCAACGCTACAAAACTAGGCTGCAAAGGATTTTGTTTGATAAGTTAAGCTACGCATTATTATTGCCAATATAAAAGTATACATGGAACTTTGCTGGTCTTGCTCAACGTTTAAAACAGGAGAAAGCATCAACCTACATGTAAACATTGGCACAAATGGATGTAGTTGAATATGTCGTAATCCTCAAAGTATATCAACGCGTATATATGCATCCTTAAAACCCACGTCTAAAGTATCCTCTTATGATGATATAGAAAGTGCAGCAACCTAAAAACATGAAGAACAAACTATCGGACCGCACCGTCCTTAGTTTTTCTTTAAAATACGCATCGTATCATATCAAATCGACCTACTCTACTCAGTGAACCACGATTGTGGGCATTTAGAAATGCCAGAAGTAGTCCCGGAACACTTATAAAATTTCACGGTTCTTGATTTTACCGTAAAAAGTTTATTCAAAGAATACCTACCTCCATTTGGACTTTACAAAAACACTGCACAAAACTTGCCAGTGATGCTTATTGGAGTATATTATTATTACCAGGTATTAAGGATGAACCCGCACATGACATAGTGTGCCTATATATCCAGGTACTCAATTCTGCCTTCACCACTCTTGTTTTCCAGTTTCTACTCCAGTTTTTACCGTGTGTACTGTGTATGAGCGATAAGAAAACAGATCCTACTTTGGGGCACAATCTTTCTCTTGCAAGCAGACAAACACTGCATATCATACTTTGCATGAAGTAAAATGTTTGCAAACTTTTTGTATCATTTCCAGTCATGTGAAAAACACAACTTCTTCTACTCCATTCACAAAATTACAGTACTTAAGAGATCTCCCCATACAATTTCTGTCGTCGTCGATGCGGTGGACTCCTCAGCATCACAGTTGAATTCGTTTCCACCACCATTTATTTCCATTTTATTTGCTGACACACATTGGTCGCCACTTTTGGAACAAGTCATAGTCAAACAGATGTCTCATATTATTAAAAGTACAAATAAGATAGTGAACATGAACTCAGTAGCATTCCAAGGACATGAAAAAAGGGACTAGTTTCTCCATCTTAAAACCACATAAAAAATAGTTACAATGCATAGATTTGGGGCAGATGCTGAATAACAGGAAAAGTTGGCTTATTTCCTCTAATACACTTTCACCTTTATAGTGTCATGTCACATCTTGACTTTGTAACGAGTAAACAGCGACGAAAGAAAGTTGATTTGATAGTCTCTACACAAACAACAAATGTTTACACGGATGGAGCAACCTAAGAGTTTTTTGGCGGAATTTGACCATTTACAGAGAATAGGTATACGGCATACGTTTCTATGCATTTCAAGATGAGATGCCTCTCTCTCTGACTTCGTCAGCCGCGACCTCAGTGACTTTGTAGACATGCAGAGTACGCATACATGAATAATAATTTGCAAAATTTTACTCATTCTAACGGTTCTCGCCACCAAGTATGGGGTCACCAGTCAGTAGCATATATTTATCGTATTTGCAGCAGCGTCTTCGTATTCTGTGGCTCATCCACGTGCAATGCTTAATAGCAAAGTAAAAATTTATGTGAGAACTTTATGATCACGGACGGGCGGGTTTTCCGTTAAGAAAACCAAAGTGGGTCCTTATTAGATGCAAAAGTCGGAAACCAACATCTTTTCTTTTTCTCTTGCCTTTTCTTTTAAGTGCACAACTTCCTTTCCTGAGACCTTGATGGAATCTTGAATCTTGGGCAACTTTTGTACCATAGATAGATGATAGATTATATATTTATGGTAATGGAATGATATGGAATATATTATATTAGATAATATATCTAAGGCACGACAGAAATTTTTCAGTCGGCTTGATGATAGATGCTTACAATAAGCTGGATAAGTGCATATGTACACTACATACAATTAGATAATATATATATGCTATTAATTTGTGAGAAATGAATAATATGACTTGCCAAACTTTTATAACATTCTATCACAAAATCTTTCTGGTTGCTGAACAAGTCATGTGAATCATATCATGCATAGATCGTCGAAAGCAGACTTGAGTTGGAAGAAAGTAGCTCATTTACATGAATTTCATTTTTAAATTGGACTATCAGAGAAAAATTCCAGGAGTTATTATCTACGGTTAAAGTCACAAGATAACAAGTTTGCTTCCCGATTTGGGACTTATTCTATTGAAAATAACACGAAAAGTCACTATTTGCTCAAACAAACTTGGCGACATTTGGGACAAACCGTGGGACTTAATTTCATAGCCGATTGACCTCTATTTGGTTATTCCATTTACGTCGACATCATTTCCGACTTTGTAAACAATAAAAAGTGGATAAGAACGTAGGTATACATGACCACATAAAGTAGGTTGGTTTATAGCTTTGTCATGTGTTAAGTAATTTGAAGCAGTTTTAGGGTAAGTTTTCTGTTTTCTACAAGTTTCGTACTATTCACTTAGCTAAAATCTTAAACTTTGTTTAACAAGTTGACAGTTTTGGGCTACAAAACACTCGCCATCCAATTTTGCATTTGTATACATTAGGCACAACAAAACGGCTGCATAGTCCAATTGAGACCACTATTCCTAATTGCTTATAATTAAATAGTAATGGCTGACAGATCCACTAGCTCTTTGTTCTCCAAAACGACTTACACCATTTCCTTTCTGCTTTTCTTTCAGTGCTATAAAAAGTAGGCGGAGATATGAATGTAATATGTTCAATGTCATAAACATATTCTGTCGTAGTAAACAAGAACTTGTTTAAATACTTCCCCTGTAAATTACAGACTTGTACTTCAACTCAACTTTGCTTTGAGCGTTGCAAAAAATCTGTTCTTCGCTGCAAAACAAAGTATTAATGAAGGTAGTAACCATAGTAATAGTACCATGTTATTTTTCCGTTCTTATTTCTGATTTCACTCCAGAGGAGGAAAAGGAATAAATTTATATTCCTTTACTTATTCTTAGCCCAGGTTTATGGAGAACAAGGATCCCATGCCATACACAAGTATATATCCAGAAAAATTGAAAAACTCAAGAAATTTCTTGGCATGCATTCCTTTCTAAGATTCACGACTCCTTTGCAATGGAAGAGAAATTCATAAAGCGTAGTATAAAAGCACAATAAAACACATGTACAGCATAAATTGTACATACCAGTAACAACGAAATGAAAGCGTGATGCATAAATGCGTATTATAACATGGTGTACTTTGGTTTATAAATTGCATAAAAACACCCTTATTATCATGTAGAAATATAAAAATTTAAAGACTCGTTGAAAATTTTTTATATGAAAAATATTTTTGGTTTCAATTTCAACAAACGCTTTTATTAACAGTGTAGAACTTTGCTTTGTTACGTAGATCCCCCATTTGAGTAAACACAATATTATGAGGTTCTTGCAAATTTGAACACGTCATAGCGATGGTTCACGGTATTGTTTGCAACATCTTTTTAATCTTTGTTATTGCGATTGCTCTAATATTAACTACAGTTGGTTGACGTTGACAGAGACGGAACACGACTTGGTTCACTACAAGCCAAAGGGTAAAACTGTTCATTTTGTTTGACTTGACAAGAAATGCCTACGGATCAACAGAAATGTAGATAGATCTACATAACTGGTAGGCTAGCCCTACGAAGAAAATATGTGTTCAAAAGGTGTCTTCTACTCCCACAACGGTTTCTCAAAGTACTAGACAGGTACTATCTGTACTAGCTGTGCAACAGTCATTCTAAAGAACGCAACATAAAATTGTTACGACATAGTTCACTTTCACTTTCCAGTTCATACTTTCAAAAAACCGGAACAAGAATGAACAACATGGTTTTATGTTGTACGCACTGCATGAATCTTTAATAGGGGATTCCTAACAACTTGCCAACATACTTTGTAGGCACGAAGTCACGACAAACGAGTTGTTATATCACAAGTATTTCTGCGACAGAACCATCAGACACGTAAAATACATAAACATGCAGTGTCACGTTCGCTTTCATCACTTGTAAACAATTAATTTAAAATTGTTGTTCTTTACAGGTTGTCAAGATGCTTGTGATGGTGGTAGTCATCTTCGCCATTCTCTGGCTACCATATCGGGGAATGCTAGTCTACAATTCTTTGGCAAAGGAAAAATTCATGGACTTGTGGTATCTGATGTTGTGCAAGACGTGTGTCTACATAAACAGGTATTCATTCACATTATATTTAAGAATTCATTCATCTTCATAAGAATTTGATGCTATTCTCTCTTCCAAGTGACAATAAAAGAAATGCATAGGAATTCTTCCAAGTTATAAGCACTGGACAGCTTCCATTGCAGCAATTTGATGTTTTATGAACAAAGCCACTAATAAATTGTAATCTATTTTTATGATTGTTCCTTGTGTAATCGTCTATGTAGTCGTAAATGTTGACATATAAGCAACCACTAGCGTCGCATAGCTAGCTTGATATTTATGATCATGGCCATCATGAAATGAACACAAGCGAATCGTAAAAACACAAGTATGTGTTCCAAATTAAGATTAATCAATGATGTATATAAAGGTTTAGTAAAAAAATATCCATCAAATATAAGTTTAATACCATCAATTCAACATTGTGTACAACACTGATCATAGTGTTTTGGCATTTTCCTAGCGAGCTATGTATACTACTTTGTATTTTCTTTTGTGAAGTTGTAGTCGATCGAGACTCCAAAATCAGTTAGAGTTAATGGGAGTTAAAAGTTCAAATTACCAGTAGTATGCCTACACTATTACAGACAAGTATTGCACTTTCATTGGAATCGATCATAACACCTTTGTACATTAGAGCGTAATAACTACATATTAGCAAATAGCAAGTAAACAATTTCCAACCAATTTAAATTCAGTTCAATTTGGAATAAAAAAGCTGATATTATATAATAACAAGAAAGATTCCTCCTAATAGAAGCATTATCGTACTAAGAAATATACAAACTACTAAAAACACAAAGTTAGTACAAGCAAATTACCATACAGATGTTGCAGCGATTTTCGCAGATGCGATATTATGGCCTTGGATAGACAAGCTGGCTCAGTTGGTTGACGCAATTTTCTCACATCACGCTTTCACTTAGATTCTATAATCTGAAAAATATTTCCGTTTTATTAATGATAAACGCTTCAAATTACGTATTCAAAAGTCGTCTTTGAAAAACAAATTGTAGTATCAAAGTTTTGCTATAGTTTTTCCACTTTCTAACATTAATATGATAAAATATGCATGACATAAACCAATACACCCATAAGAATATATAAAGCTGTGCATTTTTTTAAGTATCGCAATATGGTAAAGAGAGAGCCTACTAAGCATAAAATGCAATGTGATTATTAATTATTATGCTTACTAGGTAAGCTCAAAAACTACCGCTCGCATACAAACAAATCTTACATAATTTCTAATAGAATTTTAGGGGTAGAACGTAGAATAAGAAAATGAGATCGACTTTTTGTTTCAGACAACGTTTTGGTCAGTAACATTGTTTGGCCGTGCACGATTTTTGAAAAAAATTACTATAGGTTTAAATCTTAGGAGTAAATGTTCACTAATCGTGAACTTTAAGAACAAGGAGTGGAATTTCCAGTCTGGAAACTATCTCTAAATCTAAAAGAGAGTGGAATGAAAGTGAAAATAGATACATGCGCATGCATATATTAATGTTTTATCATTGAATAATTTGCAATATAATTTGCAATCAGAACCATTCGTAACGTAAGAAGTTTTACTAAGAACTTATGTTGGTGCTACCTTATCTTGAATATAAACATTGGAAAACACATCACAAAGTCAAAGCGAAATGAAAAGGATCACATTACATTTTTAGAGCATTAAGTACCTTAGAAAATATGCTCACCATTACCTATTACTCCATTGCTTTTGAGACTCGCAGCACACTACCGTGCAAATGGTCATAATTATATCACCCAAAATAGAAATCGTTACTGAAATGTAAGCCAAGTATGTTGCTTTGCTAGCAATATAGTAGGTAAATATGCGATTTAACGATAGGACAAGAGTATAAAGTGAAAGTAGCAAAAAATATTAGCAAATACCTTAGTCCTTAGTGAAACAAACAAAAAAGTTGCACAAAGATCTCACAGTTCACTGCTATGTGAGAATTACACGGTATTAAATAGCAGTGTACCGATACATAATGCTGGCATTTTTGCTGAGAAACTGAAGTGATAGAGCAAAAAATCGAAATGATACTTTACCCTAGCATGGTAATTACTCCTTGTGCGAAAATTAGTGGCTTTGTACTCCACACATTAGTAATAATACTCATTAAGTTCAAACTTTGGAAATAGAATCATCTCACGGCCTGACCGTGAAATTACTTTTTGTATCACAGGGAGTCTGACTGTCTGGCAATCATGCAAACTTTCTCTGAACTACAAGCAGATTTTGTCATCAAAGACAAAGGTAAAAAGTCGAGAAAGCAGAACCGATAATTAGATGTCTCAAATATCGTATTTGCAGCAAGAAAGAGGTGCATTTTGTTCATTCTCATTCCCTAACAATTTGTGAAGGTTAACTTCTTTCATTTGAATATATATGATTATATGAACAAAATAAGGACCATTAAGCTGAAAATTATAAGGACGGGTTCCAAGAAATAGGGAAAGTTTCAATTTTAGTTCTCACCAAAGTAAAGGAAATTACGATGGTTTCTTTAGTGATAACTTAGTGTCGAAGAGGACGACTTTCTGACACATTTTAAAATCTTGTGCGTTGGCCAATATTGGCTAATATTGTAAGCTAGAAACATCACATATTAGGGCATAATATTATATATTATGCAGGTTCATTATTTTGCATCGATTAGCATACTTTGGAAATAACACAGAATTTTAAATTCGATTACCTATATAATTCTATCGCGATTCCCCAAGCGTGCGATAATAATGGCTTTCCGCTGCGACTTACGTTGATCGTGTTGCTATTTCATATTTTCAGTGTTATTTTGTACTAATGTTCTTCTTCGGACACGGACAACTCATAATTTTGCTTTTTACACAGATGAACTTTTATACCACCAGATTCCATCTTAAATATATTATGAGATGCGAAGCAAGAAATAATCCGCTTAAAAGTTTCCTTTTTTGCAAAACAAATACATCTGAAGGGAAGTGCACAGGTCAAAAGAAATCAATAAAAAATGTAGCACTTTTTTACTTTTCATAAACGCATATGTTAATGTCTTCATGATAAAATAATCGCTACACAGACTACTGACAATGGTGAAAATGTTATCATAAATGAGTACACATGTCCTGTCATGGTTGTCATTCAGAGACCATCAACAGTTATGTCACACCACATGTCTAGCATTTCAATTTTTAGTTTGACTACACAATATATTATGTATCTATTTTTATCTGGAACTTTTTATTTTGTCTTTTATTTTATAGGAACAAACGCTATTGCTGTTTCATCCTTTGTCTGCCTCTCGTCTCTGACATTCCATGTATTTTTGAGAACTTACATTTTGTTGGCAATCCATAATGCAATTTGCAAACACATGGTTTGCCACTCGCGTAAAAGCAAAGCTACCGTTCAGTATGTATGAAACATCAAAAATCCATTTGTGTTATAACCCACTAGAAGATGTATTATCTAGAATCTACACCAGTAGTGTAGGAATGTGTATTTCTAAAGTTATGATTACTAATGCCTCTTCCAAAGTAACTCGTAACCATTGTTTAACAACAGAAACGTATGCCACGTTCTCTGTTGTCTGACCGCACGTAATAGAGTAATGGAGCCCTGCGTGTCTCCATACTCAAAACTTATTAAATTTTTAAGCGGATTTAATGGAATATGTATTTTCTTTGTCACTTGCGATTCTTCTGCTACTGTAAACATCATCTAGAAATGAACCTTGACGTTGTTTTCGACGTGTCTTTCAAATTATTGTGCTCACTGGGAGTGCTCATTATATGCTTAAATGTCCAACGAAAAAATTATATAACCCAGAATACTGAAATTGTAGCATTTTGCGCGCAAAACTGAGATTTTATAACTTTTCTGGAGTCTGAAATCTCTTGTAGAGAATAAATTAGCAAATTACAAGTAAAAAGGAAAGTTCAGCCTGTATGACCAAACATGCCACATAAAAGAGCAAAGCATAAATGAAAACATCATTTCACTCCAGGGAAAAACTGTATAATGGGGAATGCAAAAGCAGCACAAAGCACAATAATACAAAGCTAGGAAGTAAGTGTATTTCTCCATGCATTCATTCAGTGTAACGAGAATAAAAAAACTGGAACCGGTGGAAATGTCCATGTAGGATTTACGATTCTTGATTAAAGAAGCCAAAAGTCAAGAGTGAGTGGCGACCCTGTGTGAACTGTGTACACAAAGACGCTCCATATTATGTATAACTTTTTGGGTTTATAATAATACGCTTCAACAAAGCAACTTACTTTAAGTAAGGGAAAGGAAGAGAAAGTGATACAAATATCCTTTATAAGAGGTACTCATTTACTAGCGGCAAAGTTTCCTTTTGCATGCCAAACGCCAACAAAGTTTTTGACATTCGTGAAGCGTAAAGCAGTAAATCCGGTATGTGATCCCATAAAACACGCATGTTTAATATAATATAAGTCCATATTGTGCATTTTATGCCACGCCGTGAAGCTAGTTTCTGCAAACGCTACAAACAAAATGTTCGGTTGTTATTATGAAAGTGTAAAAACAAGCAAAGATAAATTATGATGGCCAAGGGTATTAGTAAATATCAGTCTTTCTTTTGTGGCTTTATTTTCTGATCTCATCTGGAACTTGTTTTCGTAGCTAATTAAACTTATTTCTCTCACTGTGTGACTGAAACTAGATGCACAAATAGCCAGTGTAAACTGAGAAGGCCATCCTCGGCTTTATCGTGTTCAACAAGGATAGTTATAATAAAGAATCATTTGTTTTAACTGGAACGTACACTGGTCTGAAATCTTCTTATAATATTTAGATGTAGACGGAACAGTAATTAAAGTTCGTATTGCCATTCGCCCACACTTCCCTGCTATCTAAAAAGACAGTAGATAGTGTAGTCGTGCATACTTGTGTAATAAACTAAAAAGAAGAAGCTTATTAGCAAGGTAAAAGAAGTAGAAGGTCTCCAGTTACCGTTATTAGCGGTAAAACAGAAATACCACATTTTATAACAACCATATCTATCCCAAAATCCCAAGTAAGTTAACTAAAACTGACACATAAAAGGTTTTACATTTGATACAAAACAACTATGCCAAACAAAACTACAACCTTTCCTAAGTAGGTAGAATTTAAAAATTCTGAACATGAATTACCTAAATAATAATGATGGTGTATAATATACTATATTAAATATTATACTAGTAACTTATTGCATTTTTCATATGCTTATGCTCCTATTGAAAAAGCTCAAAGCTATTATAGATGAATTGAAATTGTCCTCCTGATAGACGTTTTCAACACTTATAATTTTAAATGAGTAATTTTCAAGGGCAACTTTGCTTTACCAGAAGTTTATTCGAAATTTTCAAGGGCATACGTTTGATCTTTCGTTCATGGTTCGAAAATTAAATTTGAGTGTGTTTCTGAAGTTTAAATAGTGTCATAATAAGTATATTATCTCACTATAGGAAGTACTTAAGTTGTAAATATATTCGGTAGTGTTCTATTAATAAAGTTTTGCCAACTTTATTCCATCATTCCAACCAAGCCTTCTTCAAATTATATGCCAATGGTAAAGAGTACTCTCTCAATATGCATATTACCTATATACAATAGCAGTATATAGTTTTGTCGAAAGTAGAACAAAATATAACAAGCTGTTGAAATGTTATTTGTTGCGAGTGCTCTCAAGTTGCCCCTGCCCCACTCATATGTATTCATGTCATTCTCTTCTTGATTCTTTCAGTGCTATCAACCCAATTCTGTACAACGCGATGTCAGTGAAATTTCGGCGAGCTTTCGGACGAACATTGTCATGTGGTAAGAACCGGGATTCGTATGACCGTTGGCCATACAGCCGTTCGCAACCGACTTATACAACAGTCAGTACCGCACTCCCTTCAACATCTACCTTAACGTTGATGACCCCCTTGAAAACACCAAGGGCATCTTCTCGTAGTTACTGTAATGCCCAAACCATTATAACCAGCTCTCCAAACAGATCAACCCTGGCATCTTTCGAGGTTGTAGTAGACACTTGTGACAGTATTCGTTCATGTACAGATGAAATAACGCAACTATGAAGCCATGAAATGAGAGACAAGACCTTACTACTATTTACTTTTATTGATATAAAACATCATGCGTTTGACACAATTGAAAAGTTTGGTTTTGACATGAACTTGAGAGCGACCTTTTGCTTTATATAGTAAGAAATATAGTCGATTTTCTGTCGAAAAAAGCACAACATACGGATTTCCGAATACATTGAAAAATCATCACAGTATTGCAAACATGGTAAATATCGTCCTATTTACAACAATTCTAAAATTACAAATCACAGCCAGTGTGCAAATATTAAATTCACTTAAAAATACTTTCGAGTCCGTATTTTATATGGAAGGCTGGCAAGCGGCGGCGGCAGCAGCAGCATGCCAAAGTTATTCAAACAATTCATACTTAGTTACGTATAAATATGGCGAATATACCGAGTACCGAGAGAAAAGTTTGATCGAAAATATGTAGGTCTGTCCCCTTTATATTTACACTTTACTTATCTCTTATTTTGCACTTTCACCATTATCACACACTACTGACTGTTTATCTATGCTCTAGTATAACAGTGCAAACCGTTTAGACGATAAAAATTCACGCCCACTTGTAGTGACCAAAGATAAACACAAGTACACGTTAGTTTTGATAGTTTCTTCATTTTAGTAAACCCCCTGCTCTGTTCCTCATATCCCTTAAATATTGGAAGAGAAAGCTGTTGTAGAAGTCCAACCGGCACACTCTATGGATTCTACTTTTATCCTAATTAATTTCTGCATGGATTTGTCAAAATGCATGATGCTCCAAAGCAATATGGAATGAAACATGCATGTGAATGAAGTTATTAACGTTTTTAAGGGAAAATGAACTTGCATGATCCGTTGCATTTGAACCATAGGCTGCATGTCAAATTGTTTCAAGTGTTATGCATGCGGGTTGTCGAGTGATGACGCAAGAATTCAGAGCATGCTAAATCTATTCGTTTGTGAAGGCTAAATGTACTTGGATTTTGGACTTGAACCTTGGAACGAATTCAAGGATTTTGCATGTAGAAAATGAATCATGAAGACAATAATAATTGGAAAGAGCATGATTATATGCTATGCCTCAATGGATCTAAGGTTTTGATTTAATAAACACCTTATCACACACAGAAATGACGAATACCCTACCTACGCATGATGTTTTTCCAATGAAATAAAGGAAATCATAGCCTACAATTCCCTAAACTTTTCACAAAGTCCTGTCCTATTTTTTCTCATTGCATTAAGTCGACACTGGACACAGTTGCACGAAAACAATTTATCCATCTTGCGGATGGGCTCGACATATGTCATCAATCCGTTTTTTTGGAAATCAGCCAAATTGGCTTTTAGGATAAAGCGAGTGGACAAAGAAATACATTGCATGTATGTAGACCGTGACATTTTGTTAGAGGGAGAATGGGAGTTCGCGTACAAACCAGTGAAACGTCATTCTTCATCAATTTGCATGTATCATCGACAGTATGAAATAAAATTCTATTACGTGAATTCATTTGTTATTACCCAAATGACATGATTTTAATAATATTAACACAAGTTTTAATACTTTCACCTTTGAAAGTTTTCAAAAGCTTAACATCATTCCACAAAAACAACTTTTCTAAAAAGTTCTTTGGTACCAAAAAGAATTACACAAACAAATCAGAAAATTTCTCCCTCGAACAAAACATCATATCAAACATAACATTTTGCTAAACACACTACAAAGCCAAAATGATTTCCTCTCGGCTTGTGTTAACATTTATTTTGAATGTTTGATGAATTAGCTTCCATAATATTGCAGCATGATGTTTTCCCAAAAAGTAATAAAAAATAAGGAAAGAATGTTAAAAGTTCTAGTTGAAGGTATACAAACGATATTTACGGACCATTGGTGCTTAATGATGTCCTCTGTAAGTTACTTTCAACTGTTGATTGCACAAAGAGCAAAAATACGAAAATTGTGAACTTTCATGCCATGCTACCTATACTAACTAAAACAACGTTAATTATCCTGTACTACATAACTGTTCTCTTTGTTGTGGTGTTTTGTACTCAGCGTATTATTGTGCAGTATTGAAATTTTGTTCATATCCGTTTGCAAGCTTTTACATATATGTAAACATGACTATTGGTATTCCGTATCTATTACAATTAATTTGGTACTTATATTGTTAGCATACTAGTATAACATACAATTAGTGAGAGCTTATTATTGTAAAACACGGAATGTAAAGTAACTCAACAGAACCATAACCTTCTCATCAAAGTTAAGTGGAACCAGCAACTTGCTGGCAGCTAGAATCAAAGGGTATTGTCACGTGCGCATAATGTGCTTCAGTTTCAGTACGTACGCTGGATGGAAATACGCCTCCAAGAAGTCAGTCAACGTACAACGTGGCGATGTCTGGTGTCAAGATCTATGTGTGACTACATGTCAGCAATTTAATGAAATTGTGCTAGCTTAAACGTATGTTCGATGTTACGCCTTGATATATTATGAGTTTTCTTTGCTCTATTTTATAGCATAGAATTTTACAGAAGTTTTGATTTGGCTAATACACGTGACTATAAAGAAGCATGACTGGAATGCTAGAAACGTTTCTTTCTCTTAATATAAAAGCATGCAGAAAAATGGCGACAAATGCATTTGAGTTTGCATTCTGCAAACCCTGTTGAATGAATATTTCTTTTTCAGATCTGCTGAAACTGCTTTGATTAGTGAATGCTATAACAATGGCAGTGATATGGCAGTCAATTCTTTGAAAAAAATTGAATGCCAGTCCTTATACCATTTAGTGTCATTGTCAGTTTGTTATATCTTGACATGGTGTTAATAATGTTTTGTACGCATATATACGGTCGATTCTTTCATTAGAACCATGTCAGGGTACATTTCCAGTATTTTCTTTAGCAGTACATGAAATATGAATTCATATAATTTTGCATCGCATCTCACTTTCTTTCAAGCTCATTATTATAATGTTTAATGCTTTCGGCTTGAAGTATGTAAGTATTACAGTAAATGGTTCAAGATGTGTCTTGAAACGGTTTAAATGGA
The DNA here is from genome assembly GCA_029691765.1 of Entomobrya proxima. Lineage (NCBI taxonomy): Eukaryota > Metazoa > Arthropoda > Collembola > Entomobryomorpha > Entomobryidae > Entomobrya > Entomobrya proxima. Next base: position 7,406,828 of record CM056170.1, on the reverse strand, counting down.
ATATCAAGTGCATGAGATGGCAAGGCATGTGACGGGTATTGCTTTATCATAGAAATCAGTTGTTTAAAAGAATGAAAGCATGATCAATTTCAGTGAACAAATTGTTGAATGAAGCATGAACAAGAGGTAGTTTTGTAAAATATGGCAAAGAAGTGTATAATGCAATTATTTAGTAAATGCATGCAAAACTGCCTCTTTAGTAGAATTTCATAACTTAAATATGAATATTGATTAAAAACTAATTACTAAACATAATTACAATGGTGTTTATTTATTTGGTTTATCTGAATAGGGGACAACTCACACAACTTAGATCGAAGAAACGATTTTGTATAAAAAGCCAACTCGAGCAAAGACATCGCGAAGTAAAAATGATCTAAAACCGAGGACAGATAGACAACCCATCAAGAAAACGAGGAATTAATTTCTGGAAGAATATGAACGTTTTGTTGTATCATCCCTAAAACTCTGGAGGTATTCATAATGTTTACGTAAAGTGAATTTGACAGTTACAATATATTTTAGAAACATATTAAGATTTTGGAATATATGCAACTATGTGTATTTTTTAAATTAATTAACTCATTGTATAATAATTACAAAACACATTTCAGTTATGCATTAAATAATTTTTGTGATTAATAAGATTTATATTGTATTTGAAGCAAGGGCGGGTTGATATACGAAAGCGAATGAAAGGGGAAACCAAGTGCGAAATGAATGTCAAGTAATGTGAAAAACTTTTATTTTTGTAATTCATACCCAACAAGAATGTTGTGTTTGTATATTCACACTCACAGGTATCACAACAATCATGTTTGCTATAAATATAGATTTTTGATTGATAGTTTAATAAATACTTGGACAAAGGTGTAAATAATATGTAATAGGCGACATTGACATATTCAAATAACTTATACGTGTATCAAATAATCATGTATTATTGTATGTAAAAAGTATTCAATTCCATAAAATTTTTGAAGCGAGAACAACAAAATGCAACAAAACTAAAAGTTAGCTAATTAAGAATTTCATTACGTAAGTTCAAATATGAGTACTCATCTGTGTGTTTGCATATGACTATTACTTGCAACATAGTATTTCTGCACAAATGATGCACGTGTGTCTGGTGTGCTACATGGCACAAATGGGACCATCAGCGAAAGGAAAGTATGTAATAATACATCTTTTTTGAATACCACACTGAAGGATTAACAAAATCTTCCCTTCACCACTTTTAGCTGGGCATAATTAATTATGATCTAAAATCTTGTAATCATTTCTCTAATCAGGCATGCGGCAGGATTATCGCGATTGATATTTTGAAACGAAAAGCGAGAGTATTCTATCATATACCAATAAAATATGTATTTAGGGTATTTTACACATAGGTATTTTAGGTGAGTTTCTATGCTACACCTTTAGATTTAACGGATCAAGCAAGAACTTATATTAATTGTGTATAAAGGGATAGTATAATAATATGAATATTTAATTTATAGTATTATATTGGCATTGATATTTTAGAATGCAGAAAGTTTACGTGAGTAACTATGGTATGAATGAATGAACTATATGCAAGTAAGTATTACGCCATACGTCGACTTTCCATATATTGCTTATATGTGTTTTCTACACTTCATTTCATTTCTAGTAACGCAAAACTAATATATTATACTATTATATTAAACATGGTAGTAAGGATAAGGATAGTTGCAATAATTTGAATTTGCCAGCATATATCACTGTAATAAAAAATTATTAAAGAACTGTATATAGGTATTTATGGATATATTGAGAGTATTTAAAATCCTACTATGCGTAAAAGTAAAGTTGATATTATATAATATAATTAGTATTTGCTTCTTCTGTCTTGTAGTCAAGTGAGATAATTTTATTAATATTATTGTGGAATCTTGATTTACAAGCTTTTGTATTAAGATTTACAAGCCTCCTGGTGTAATTCTTCCGGGAGGTCTAATCCGTAATATAATATTTACAAAGTCATAAGTCATATCCATGATAAACTAGTAAAACATGCTTGCTGCTAAAGATGATATTAATGTACTTCTATAAATAATTGCTGCAATCGATACATTTATATTTAATGTACTTCATTAAGTTTCTGCAATCGATACATTTTTTTTTACATAAAATGCCACAATATATAAATTTTTTCAATCCCAATCCCAACATTTGTTTTCAAGTGTCATATATTAAGATTAATAAATTGTTGATATCTCCTATGTCCAAAGGCTTCAAAAACGTTAGAAGAAAATTATTTGAAAACTGCAGAATATTTGAAAGGATTGCAATTTGCAAGTTTCCCATCGAAAAAAGTAGACATGGACATACGGACACACTGAATCTTAAAAATCTCTTCTGCAGAAGCAGCGAGCAAATAAAGTTATAAAGGTTGTAAATTTTTAAAGCGTGCAATGGTAGTTCATAACATACTTTACTTACAAGGTTAACTTAACATGTGGAATTGTTTTCAGTTATTATTTAAACATATTATAATTAAATACATACTTACAATACCTTTTTGAAACATGTACCTAAAATAGAATATTTCATACAAATATATAAGTTTAACACATTATATGTACGGGGCACTCAATTAGATTAATGTACAATTTATGTTAAAATCGAATTACTTTTGTGAATACAACCGACTTGCTAAAAACTAAATATTGCATTGTGAATGATTGTATGTTATAGGCATTATTTTCAAGAAATTAAAATAAATAAAATATGTATTATGTATGATCAGAATAAATGTTTGACGTACACAAAGATTTACGACGTGACTCGACTTAGTATAGAAAAACGAAGGCGTTTCTCACAATACCCCATCCCATAGCATCCTTTACAACGCAATAGTCGCTGAGTTGCAGCTCTATAAAACTTTCCCTGACCTCTGGAAAGCTAAAAATGACGTTTCTTTTCGATGCAGCTTTTCATTTCACGCTACACTTGAAGAAATGTGTACTAAAATGCACAAGCACCGTCACTGGTGTGGATTGGGAACGAAGAAAGCCCGTGTCTTCTATTGCCCCTTGTGTCTGAGTGTCTGCTTTAGACACGCTTTTGATGGAGCCAAGAAGCGATGTGTACTAGTAAATTCTAAATAATACTATATTTGAAATTCGAGTGAAATTCCATCACTTTTATAATTCAAAGGTAAGCTAAGAAAAGCAAACTGACAATATTGACATTTAATAAATGATATGAGGAAATATGAAATCTTGAATTTGACACAAATGTTTGATGATTCCGTTCTCCGGGTATCCTTTCGCTACAGCCAATGTATTTATGTATTTATCTCTCCAGAGTCTAGACTGTACAGTTCTACAAAATAGGAAGCAACCGTGTAGCAATCCATTTACAAGCAAGCTAGTAAAACTAAAACTAGGTAAAATGTGATCTTTAAATTACCACTTTTGCATGTATGGACTCCCATACGCACAAGCCTACTGGGATCATGTTGAACTGCAGAAATCCAACTAGCATAATTTAATAAAAACCAAGTTGATTAAAATTCTGTTTAATATAAATTGTAAAGTAAATCTTGTTTTTTATATGTATATCTTATGTTATTCAAAAATCTATAGATCAGAGATATGTAAAAGGTTTGTTTGGAAGTCTTGTTAGCTTACCTCCACCAAACGTATTGAGACAAGTTCCAAATTCTTTGATGCAGTGGAAAATCAGTTCTCGCGTAGCAAACAGGCTGCATAAGAACACGTGAAAATCTTCGTGAACAGAACCATTATCGTACAATCCAAGTCGTTTGAAGACGCACATTAAACTGTCCTACATTCAAAAGATAAAGCATTAACCTCACATGCGACATTCATGATACCACTCATCTACTCAATATTCGTTTCCTTTTACCCAAGATATCTGGATGGGACAAACGACAATCAAAGATATAATTTTGGTGTCGACTTGCCATTTTCCATTTACACATTCAATGCTTCCCAAATCCCCTCCAGCTTCAACCTAAAAAACAATTTGAATTTAATCTAAAAATATTGAATGCTGAAAATTAAAAATACGATTAAATTAAATTGAGTCAAGTACCAGCGTATGAAGCAATTCATTTACACAGAAGAACAACAATATTTGACGGAGATATACCTGCCATATCTTTATATTCTTGGAAATATTTTGAAGCATTTTTAATGCAACGATGTAGCATCCGCTACTAGAGCATGCTTTATGCATTTCTTCAGAAGCTAAGCTAGGGACTACGAAAGCTATATTTTCTGCTAATTACATTTCAACCAAGAAAATTCTTTGGGTTCTGCTAAGGTGGTAGATGATCGGGTACTATAAGTTAGATTTGAAGATTTGGTATGAATATGAATTCCAATTAGTATAAGTGTATTTCTATAAAGTAGTCGATGAATGTAATAAAATATTTAAAGCTACAACTATGATAAATTGCGGTTTCTTTGCTCAAGTTTATTAAAATTTGCCCTTTGTATAACTTTAATACATTGCTGATATGCGATAAAAGCGTGTAACTACAATGTTCGGAGGCATTATTATATACTAAAATTCGTATTTAAATACGACCAATAGGTTTAGATTCTCGGTAAAATACAAAGCAGTAAACTCACAGGTATTAGTTAAATCTAAAAGGTAAGAACATTATCGAACATTAGCTAAATTGATTATATGGCGCATAGAAATTAATAAATATTTTATTCAACATCGCTTTCGGAAGACACTGATACCACTTCATCCGCGTATTCTTTCATAACCCGACGTTTGTACTGTGAGTATCTATCTGCAAAGCCGTATCCGTCGTTGTCATCATCGATGCCAAAAATCACGTCATCATCACTAGAGGAATCACCTACATAAAAGTTGTTTGGCAATATTTAGTCCTCTGATCTAAATGTAATTATTAAATACATAAAGGAATGCTTGGAATTTGTTGTAAAATATACCCCGCATATGCATCGAATGAAACTTGTTCAACATTTCATCTTCATCTTGCGAATGCTCCCCTGTGGCACCATAATCATACTGGTCATCACGTAGCCCTTCCCCTTCACTATCTGGGTAATCATTTCTCCAATTATCTTCCGCATTTGAGTCTTCGTCATCATCCACAAAAGCTTCCTCTTCCTGATCTCGATATTCTCCAAAATCCAATTCTTCGTCGCCCTCCTTGACACTAGTTCAACAAAAAATTCAATTGTTATAAAGAATAGCATACAAATTATCCATTATCCTCAATTCAGTTATTGAGTAATAAGTTACAAGTTATTGCAATATACCTTACGAATTGACCACACATAAATTCGTCAATGCAAAGGTCATTAGAAAGATACAGATCATAAACATAGCCTTTCTCATCTGCCAGCACCTCTTTGACCATTGGCTTTCCATTGCATGTAACGTTTCCATCCTAAATAAAGAAGACAAGACATAATAATATTCTTAAACATTACTGAATAAAAATAAAAATACTGACTGTTAAGAGCAAAAAATTACCTCGAACCCTTCCGGCTTAACTTTCTTTCTAGGTACTTTAATATCAGATTCTGGGACTAAATCGAGTAGCTTGAGTAAATCACTTTCTTCTGAACTTTCTAATTCTCCTGAAATGCCTCTTCGGTCTGATATTATCTGGAAAAAAAAAGCAAACACGATTTAATCATACAATCCAAAAAAGTTTGGCGATTCAACAATTTCAAATATCAGTACCCTAAAACGATTCTGCTCAACATTCTTTTTAAAGCTTTCCCGAGCCTTCTCTGCAATTTTCGATGACTTTGACTTTACACTGATTCTCCTACGAATTGCAGAATCCTCTTCAGAGCTCCGACTCTTATCACCAGTAATGGAGGGTTCTACAACTTTACTCACAGTCAAGGCTATATTATTGTTATCCGCCTATGAAGAAAGTAAGGAATCCATTTCAAATAATCATCAACCAACCAACATTTTTAATTTAACAATAATAATTGCTAAACCCTTTTTACTTTCCTACCTCGTCTTCCGCCACCGTTCCAACCAGACGCAATATTTTGCTACAAACACTGTCGTCCGACGACTCCTCATCATTGGCACCACCAGATGAAGTCGTTGGAACATCATCATCACCTCCCAAATTATCCGTTTTCAGCTTTTTAAAAGACAACAGCAGAATCTTGGAGGGAGAATCTTCAATCCGACGTTTCAGCCTAATCACAGTTTGTTTAACTGGTGGGGACGGTTTAACTGACTCCTCAGATAAGCCAGTGCTGACCCTCGGCTCTTCTGAACTCACTTTGCTGCCCTTTGACACCAAAGTCTGCTCAGCCATTTCCGCAGATTCTTTGGTTAGAATACTCGCCATGATTTACTCAAACACTCAATTAGCAGTTCAGCCAAATTCGTCACTAATTAAAAATCACACTAATTATTAAATAAGTTAAAATGATCTGCTGTTCTGCAGCAGTCAGCAGATGATCACAGGCGAAACAATAACAACGTGCTTGTTTCCTTCCGCGCTCAACTCTCAATATTGCTCCTGATCGTGTCCCGATACCCCAGACCTGATAAACAACACAAGGCGCATTTTCGGACGCTTGAAAAATGCATGTGTTTTTGGATAACTTTTTAAAACGCTGATTTCAGTAATTTGCCGAAATCCCCTGAATTTGGTAGCTATGTTCCAGGAAAATTCGTAGTTAGTTTTCCATTAGTAACTTAAACATCTGTGCCCCGAGTGGCTGAGTGACCGTTGGACTTGGCAGTTTTGTAGTTAATTAAGTTGGGTGGATTGTTGCACGTCACAATGTCAATAGCGCATCAAGTGATTCGAAATGTGTTTCATCAGAGACACCCGTACTGCGGTAGAATATTAACGGTAAGGATTAAAGGTTGAAATGTTTGTGTAACCTTTTTTTATAAGTGAAATGTGAACTGATACTGGATGGCGTTTCGTTTTAGGGTGTGACGACACGGGGCCGTGGTTTGCATTCACTAGCACCTGTACGGTTCAAGGTTTTAAATCCGGACAACTGCAGACTAGATGGGAGAAATGTTTGTGGAGTCATTGGTGCCTTTGGAAGGAATTCAGCGTCTGTTTTAATTCTAGCCCGAAATGAGTCGACCAAGTCCAACAGTTCCGTTGGAGCATTTGAAACAGGTAAGCGGTTTAGTGCATTACGATATTTGGTTAATGTGACATTGGCGAGGAACTAATTCGTACTCAATTTGAAATATTTAAGGTGACACTAAGACGGGGTCGACTTCTGCGAGTGTAACGGAAGGCTCAAATGCAGGAGTATTGCAGTCAACGCCAGTAGTGGAAGCAACTAGTCAATCTCAGTCAGTTAGTCAAAATGCTGCGGAGGCTGTATCATCGTCAACCTTGGAAGCAACTTCAGCAGCACAACCACTCCAAGAAGCGTTAGTGTTCGAGAGTATTCCCGAGCCACCTGCAGTTCCCGACATTGTTGACGAAGCGGTACTCAATGCATTGGGGGAACCCACCCTGGCTAGTTTGGGGCTAGGGGGATGGTCACCAAGTGGAATGATACAGCAATCCTTAGAATTCTTTCACGTCAATTTGGGCATGCCCTGGTGGGCGTCAATTCTAACAGGAACTATAATAGTACGTCTGTTGCTATTTCCTCTGGTGGTGAAAAGTCAAAGGAACGCTGCAAAGATGCAGAATAATATGCCAGAATTGCAAGTACTGCAGGCGAAAATGACTGAAGCTCGTCAAACTGGAAATGCACTTCTTTGTAAGTAGTTGCTACAGATAAAATGTTCTGTTAAGATTTCGGCTGCTGACTCTTCTCACGTTTTCTTTTAACATTTTTCAGCTGCAAAGTATGGACAAGACATGATGCTATTCATGAAAGAAAAGGACATCAGCCCATTTAAAAGTTTGTTAGTACCATTGGCAATGGCACCGGTTTTCATTAGCTTCTTTTTTGGACTGAGGAAAATGGCAAACTTGCCCGTGGAAAGTTTGAAAACTGGTGGCTTATTTTGGTTTACTGACCTGACTCTTGCAGATCCCTTTTATCTGTTACCTCTCATCACAAGTGTGACAGTGTATATCACTCTTGAGATCGGTGCTGATGGAATGAAACTCAACAGTGCGCAACATGGACAGCTTATGAAGTACTTTATGCGAGCAATCCCGGTTATCATGTTCCCTTTCACAATTAACTTTCCGGCTGCAATTCTGTGCTACTGGGTATCGACAAATGCGATCTCTCTTATTCAAGTCAGCATCATGAAGCATCCTGCAGTACGAGCGAAACTAAACATTGAGCCTCCTCGTGCGATACCCGCGGACCTGATGCCCAAAAAGAATAATAAAGGATTCAAAGAAAGTCTGAAAGAGTGTAAGTATCCTTGATTTGATTCAAGTAATTGTTGTGAGCTAGATATCGTCAATTACTTTTATTCGAAATGATGATTTTGTAACAATGTTGTGTTTTTCTAATAGCGTGGACAAATATGAAGATCACCAGAGAAATCGAAGATAGAGTGCGATACGACGAAATAAGCTTTAAGCGTGCAGGGAAAGGTCCGATTCCAAAAACTTACAAGTACGACCCCACCAAAGTCTCAAATGAAACGATGGCTGCAGTACAAGCCAAAAAGAAGTAGTAGCGTAAGATAAAACTATTACCGACAACTGAGCCTGACCGTTGATTTTTATCTATCTAGTTAGTTTAGGAATTGGACGTAGTAGGAAAGCATTTATGTATTACTATTTCTATTAATTAATTGTGATAAAATAGCAAATGTCTTGTAGAAGTGTACGGAATAAACCATTAAGCAAAATAACGAAATTTGGTATTAAATGTAATAATATATAAGTTGTACTTTAATACTATAATCACTGGAACACGAATATCATTAAAAGAATAATGGTAAAAGTAATATTACACGGTTGTACACTTTTAACTTAAAAGTTTTAAGAACTGGTTACATTTTTAAGTATTCAATAAAATTAGAAAAACGACGTAGATTAAAACACCGGAAAACCACATTTTGAAACATCTATTACATTAAAGTCAACGCGCATATTTTCAGTGAACTTGAATTAAGCCATATTTTCTTTTATCTCGGCCAGCAACTTTTGGGCGTACTCTGCATAGTTAAGAGGTTGAACGTCCACCACCGTGTACTTCAGTCTATTTTCATTCTGCAATCACAAGAAATACATTACAACCATATTATTAGAAGTTGTCGCTTTTCGCTTAGAGGTCAGTGTAATAATTGCCAGACTTACATTGTAGGTTTCCATTTTAGCACGGAATTTAGCAGTGTAACTTTTGAATACAGCCTGCTTAATAATTGCATCGAATGCATCTTGGTCATCCTGTTGAAGGGGACCCAACATTTCTGTTTTTGTACTCAGCAGCATTTCACCATGTTCTTGAAAGCAGGTGGCCCAAATAGAGTCCGAGCAATCGCCAAAACAGGCCTATTTGAATGAACAAAAATTCAAAGCTTCATTTAAACCACAAGCAAAAGCATCACGCAAGGTCAATTTACGTATCCATATTGAATTTTGAATATCAATAATCCTTTGTATCACGTTTATCACGTTTGTACTGTTGTAACCAACAACTTACATTAAGAATCATTCTCCATTTGAAGTCAGGATATTCCTTGTTGCATTTTTCGCATCTGAACATTCCATTTCCACAATCCATGACCTTCTTGTTACATTTCTCTTCTGGACAAGCTTTGTACATCGCATTTTCTCGTTTCACTGCCAGAACAGTAACTTTGCTCTTGAAATAGTAGCCAGATTCAGCAGATGTTGGATCCACAACATTAGCCTCGCGAATCATCTTCCATGGAGCATTTCCACCTGTAAGTATGAGGTGTAAAATTGCAAAATAACGATATGTAAGTAAATACAGAATATCTACTACATTTTACATAAATACTACCTACGTAATATTTATAAAAATAAAATGTCGACTTACCCCCACCAGCACGCTGAACGACAAGGCTTTTAGCATCTATATTCATTCCCTCATTATCATACCATCCTCGCAACTGGTGACTTTCCTTGATGTCCGGGTTAAGTAGCATAACCGATGAGTTCAACATGGATAAACTTTTCCCATTGAAATCGCTAACTTTAACTCCTTTTAACGCAACGACAGGGTTAGTATCATCTTCAAAGTCTTCAGCATGTTTGCCCCATAAGGTCAGTGAGATTTCCGTGTTAGTGCGATCCAACAGAGTAATATCCCTCTTTTTCAACTCCTTTCCATCTTTACGAGAAGTTACTGTACCCAAATCTCCTCGTTGTTTGCAAACTCCAATAATGTCTTAATAAACAAATAAATCACAAGCCAGCATTTTAAATTAAATACATTGAGAAATACATGAAACATGAATGATGCAAAAGGAATTTCTAACTAACCAATAATTTTGTCCTTTTCAACGTTTTCGATCATTGCGATTTCCGTAAATGAAAAAGATAAGGTTGGAATATCGTCACCCGAATCCAAACAAGGCATCACTTGAGTGTCGTTGGTGAAACTGATCTCGTAATCGTGATTCAAAGAGGTGAACTGCTTATTAGCGGGCTTTGCACTAAACTTAGAGATGATGTAGCACTCGTTCACCTAATGAGTACAGAATTCCACAATTAAACATAGACCAAAAAAGATTTCTTAAGGGACAACAATTAAAACGAGATATTATACCTTAATGATGTCATAAAATTGATCCACAGCATTATTAAACCCAGTCATTCTGATTTCACCGCTGTCGTCAAGCAAGTCGATGCTGAAAAGTTTACCATCTCCACGTGAATTAGACCAAGTTCTCACGGCACTTTTATTGGTTACTCTTGCTTTGATAGTACACTTAGCTGAAAAACAAATTAGATACCACACATATTATATAATCGAAGCTATCAACATATTCGCTGTTAGTTTCTACTGCTACTGGTTAGTTCGGACTTACAATTGTACGGAGTAATATCCCGAATGGGAACCGTTGCAGCATCGGAGATACTGACATTAAGAGACGTGTTATTCCTGTTGACTGCTGGAGATTTTGGAGGTGCAGTTTGCTTTGGCTGACCATAGAAGGAGGCTGCAGGCTTTGTTGCAAACTCCGGTTTGGCAGCAGCTAATAAACACAGATATGAAAAGGAGCAAATTAAAAATTATTTTGGAAACACAAGGGATTAATTAACGAACAACACTAATGCTAATTATGCTTACCTTGGACCGGGGGAGCACGAGAAACAGGTGATGTTGCGCTACCATTCGAGGTGCTTCCAGCCAAGTTAGCATTTTGCTCAGTGAATTGAACTGGGTTCCCGATTCGCTGACCAACAGTTGTTCCTTTTGCAATAACAGTGAGATCCAAAATAATGAGCACCCGCCTAAAAAATGAAAGAACAAAAATGATAGAGACTCTAACAATAATAATATTCCACAAACACTACATACTACATAATATCAATAAAATGAACTCTAGCATACTTCTCTGAAACTGCGTTCGAAATTAGCTTCTCAGCTCTAATAACACAGTTATTATCCAACTCCCCCTCGGGTATCATATGATTCAGCTGAGTGGCCAGCATGGCAAACGTGTGAGAATGCAATCCATCGGAAATGTTCAACCGGAAACGATCGTTTCCTCCCTGTCCAGCAATCTTCTTAAAGCCCAGTATCTGAAATACCGGCTTGTCCACTTCCCCTCCCCTCATCAGCGTCTACAAAAAATCACACAAATAGACCGAATAAAATAAAATACCAACATCTCTTGTTAATCAGTATTATTCTAAATTCCACTTTCACGCAAGTTTAAAGACATACCGCGACAGCACCAGTTGACAGCTTAATGTCCATTTTTAACTGTATCCTTTGGTTAACTAACTGAATAAATGGAACCAAGTTACTTCCGTTCCCTCAACCTTAACTCAATGCACCTTTAAACACGCTAATGGACAACAGGTGCACTCACTTTGCAACTAGCAGAGACGGAGCACACAAACAAGCCAAATTGTCCAAATGTCAAATCTGCTAGCAATTTTCTCGTGTTCGCTTCTTCACGTCCAGACCTACAACTAAACTAATTGACCAGGTGAAAAAAGTAGGAGAAAAAACGGATTACGTCGATGGCTTTAAATTTAAATGCTGAATTTGCATTAAAATTACACAAAAATTTCGAAGCGAAAAGGAAATTCAATTCTGAAGGCAAATAGCCAAACCAACTTTTTCCAAAATATTTGTCGTCTTTGGCTCCGCAGCTGGACAAAGAAGTACGCGGTTGTTGGCTTCTTTGTCAAGCAGACTTGCCACTCAATGCGCCTTGCGTTTTCTTGTTGCTGAATGAAGCTGCTGTACACTGTGCACTGGGATTGGCGTTTGGGGAAACATGAGATATGAACAGTTTGTACTTTTTCTTGCCCTACTCGAGTGAATAGTGAATCGACTCGAGTTATACGTTTTTACAAGCTACTTGTCTACTTCTCGTTCGTCTCAACGTTTTCCATTCGATCCTGTTTCGTTTTTACATGTAATTGTAACGTAAAGAAGAACAAGGTTATTTGCCTTTTAGCTGCAAATGCTTTGGTCGCTCGTCCGCACTCGAACTGGGGCTGTTGAATAAATAGGATTGTAAGCTGAGGTGACTAACCATTCATCGTTTGCTACTCAGTTCAGCAAGTTAATTTTTCTGTTTCCTGCTCTTCAAGTTTCACTTCAGTTTTCGTTCAAGCCGTCAGCAGTATGACAGGCCGTGGTAAAGGAGGCAAGGGATTGGGAAAGGGGGGTGCCAAGCGTCATCGTAAAGTACTTCGTGACAACATCCAGGGTATTACCAAACCTGCCATTCGTCGTTTGGCCAGACGTGGTGGTGTAAAGCGTATCTCCGGTTTGATTTACGAGGAAACTCGTGGGGTACTTAAGGTGTTCCTGGAAAACGTTATTCGTGACGCTGTCACGTACACGGAGCACGCCAAGAGGAAGACCGTTACGGCTATGGATGTCGTCTATGCACTTAAGCGTCAAGGAAGAACCCTTTACGGTTTCGGAGGTTAAGCCACCAGACCCGGCCCTAATGCGAAAATAGTGGACATCATAAAATAATGACGAAGATTTATGTCTAAAACATTAACAAAATATACCAACGGCCCTTTTAAGGGCCACCACATTTTACGAAGAGCAAAAGTAATTTAGAACCAACTTTTTGCATGGTTCTAAGTGAGATCTTCTCACTGAATAAGTAAGTTAGTATGTATTTTATTTACTATGAGTCATTAAATAAATAATATAAAGACAATAATGGATGCATCAATCACTGAAAATATGTATTTACTACGTTGCAAGAAATCTTCCCCATTCCCATGAATCATCATTCAATTCATTTATCTAAAAAGCATCAATTGCGCACACAAGCATTTACTATACTGTATACTCTATTTATTATAAAGAACAAATTCATCACTAATTACTATATTTCAGTGTTCTAATTTCTCTACTTTATCATGAGATTAATCGTATGTTTCTGTCTTAAAAATGTCCAATCATGATTAAACTGCAATGGCCTTAATTCATGGAACGCTTTTTGTGAATGTTCATACAATTAAAACGCTTATAAGAAGTAAAATGCGCAGTTAAATTTAGAAAAATAACAGCGCTTTCACCTTTGTTTCAATTCTGTCAGGTACGTCCGCACCGCGTGAACATTTCTACTACACAAGCCAACCCCCAATGTCCATCCCTGCATTTTGGATGGGTGCTAACCAAGACAGCTCAACTCAACCCCACTCTCGTTCTACTCAACTTCCAACTCAGGTTAGGGGTATATAAACAAGCTTTTGTGCTAAATACTGTTCATTCGAGATTTAGTGTTCAAGCCTGTCACTACGTCAATTTTGGTGAAGAAAATTCTTAATTGTTTGACTACGACTTTTGCTGTTTTAACACAAGTCTTTTACCGATTCAATCATGTCTGGACGTGGAAAGGGAGGAAAAGTTAAGGGAAAGGCAAAGTCCCGTTCCAGCCGTGCTGGTCTCCAGTTCCCCGTGGGTCGTATCCATCGTCTTCTCCGCAAGGGCAACTATGCTGAGCGTGTAGGAGCGGGTGCCCCCGTATACTTAGCTGCCGTGATGGAGTATTTGGCTGCTGAGGTTTTGGAGTTGGCCGGAAACGCAGCTCGTGACAACAAGAAGACACGTATCATCCCTCGTCACTTGCAATTGGCCATCAGAAACGATGAAGAGTTAAACAAGCTCTTGTCCGGGGTCACCATCGCCCAGGGAGGTGTATTGCCCAACATCCAGGCTGTACTTCTGCCCAAGAAGACCGAAAAGAAATCCGCCTAAATGTAATATGCGGAACGACTATAAGTCGTAGTCTTAACCAACGGCCCTTTTAAGGGCCACCATATTTTACGAAGAGCAAAAAAATAAGCAAAATTTAAACATAACTATACAAAAATATTGGTAAAGCAAGAAGAAGCATAGAGAAAAATCATGATTCATACTAAAATATAATTGCAATTAAAAATATCATTATCACTCATGTGAAATTTGCCATGTAGTCGTTTTCGGAAATAAGAAAGAAACATTATAATACGTGGCAAATAAAGGAAAAACTTAATGGATATTATTTGTCTGCAACGTTTCTATTGTTCTATCCGCTTTACGAACGTCACGTAGCCACTTTTACGTGGAAATGTACTCGATATATATATGGTTGCTTTATATCTACCTCTATTTGCTGAAAACACCTACATTATCATTATGAACTTATGACGGTATCTCGGCTAGGGACCTGCCAACCTCAACTTGGGGAACGGCTCTGCGTTGAATAGACCGTTGCGTGTAATTTTCTCATAAACCAAGTGACGCTTCTCCCAGCACTTGATCCACTCCCACAATTTCAACTCAGCGAGATGAATCATCGGGGAATGGATGTGTTGGAATCTGAGAGCCCATGCAAAACGCAATCTAGCAACTTCAGCTTCCACCCTCTTGTTACATGCCTCCCATTTTCTCAACTCAGCACAACTCAACTCGAGTTGCTTACATAAATAGACGTACAGGGAAACGACCTTACCTCATTTCAACTTTTCCTGTTAGAGCATCCACTTTGCAGAATTTATTGTTGCAAGAGAGTATTAATCAGTGACGATTTCCAAGTAAATTTGTCAAAATGCCACCCAAAACTAGCGGAAAAGCTGCGAAGAAGGCTGGAAAAGCCCAGAAAAATATTTCCAAGGGGGATAAGAAGCGCAAGCACAAGAGGAAGGAATCCTACGCCATTTACATCTACAAGGTTTTGAAGCAAGTCCACCCGGACACTGGGGTTTCCTCTAAGGCCATGAGTATCATGAACTCGTTTGTGAACGACATTTTCGAACGTATTGCGGCGGAGGCGTCTCGATTGGCTCATTACAACAAGAGAACAACCATCACCTCTCGGGAAATTCAAACTGCCGTACGTCTCCTGCTCCCTGGAGAGTTGGCCAAACACGCTGTGTCTGAGGGCACCAAAGCTGTGACCAAGTATACATCCAGCAAGTAAATGTGTAAATATGGACTAGACGCCAAAATCTCACCTTTGGCTGTCTAACCAAAACCAACGGTCCTTTTAAGGACCACCAAATATTTCGAAGAGCAAAAATATAAAATATCTAATTTATTTAAGTAACTTTAAGCATATAACATCATAGAGAAAGCGTACATTTCTTCAGTACTTTACCAAAATAAACAAAATCTCATTTTTATTTTTTATTTAAATATTTTGAATGATTTCCTTTGAAGTGTCGTAAATTATTATTATTTTCATTCAATGACAAGCCATCAATTTTGACATAATGTATTAAAGCACATAATGAGTCATCAGTAAAGCCATGTACAATCATAAGCTTAGATTATAGAAGGGATTATGTTAGGTACTCATAGCCTACAACCTAAACGAAATTGCGTTTAAATTAATTACACAATGAAAATGGGTATTACTGTCAACTGTAAAATAATATTGCATATTGTTAGCGAAAGTATTACGCTTGCACTTCATGAATGGAAAATGAGCTAAAAAATTGCATTCGAGTAAGATTAGATATTAGATGCTTTAACATTCACTAAAAATCATGCAAAAATACAAATTCCGCTCCGCTTCCAAAATAGCTGACCATCGACCATCACTCCTACGTTACCCTCACCCCTGAACATACCAGTAACCAGAAGACATCACAATGCTCATTATGATTTTTTGACAAGCATTCTGTCATTTTGTACAATGAATAATTGTAGTGTATTTCAAACACTCCATACAACATCGATTATGTCCAAAATGGCAACCGTTGGCGCACACTTTCGTTTCATTTACCACCACTAATGTATAAATTAATTTTCAAGTAAAATTTCCTTATTTTGCACGTGGGAATTGGCAGTTTTGACAGTTGACTCCCAAAGCACCTCATTATAAATCATAAATATGAACACTACTTTCTAAAAACTGAAAAAACAAAAACTCTTAAGATTTGGGTGTTGCATGTTGGTTTCATGCTTTAAAAAATGTTGATACATTGACATTTCATTCATGCCAAATGCCAGCATATAATTTCAGCCAGTTAAATAATCTTTGCAATTTTTTAAATGAATCAATCTGCCAACTTACGTCCGTCGAATTTCATGATTTTAGTTCACTCCAACTTAACTGTAAAGAAAAGTAAGGGGCTACTAATAACTAACGGTCAAACTAACTGCTCATCATCTTCTGTTGTCAATTGTCAATCTTTCGATTGACGAATCTTCAGTTGAATGAAATGATGATGACTTTTCCTC
Source organism: Entomobrya proxima (assembly GCA_029691765.1). Taxonomy (NCBI): domain Eukaryota; kingdom Metazoa; phylum Arthropoda; class Collembola; order Entomobryomorpha; family Entomobryidae; genus Entomobrya; species Entomobrya proxima. Next base: position 7,390,020 of record CM056170.1, on the reverse strand, counting down.
ATTCCTGCCATTGTTTACAAACTTTGTTGAAAGCGCACATACAACCACAGCTGATGGACAACATCAATGCATAAAGTGCTATCCAAATATCCAATGCAGTTGTTTGTACTAGTCTCTGCTTTCGTCTCCGAATTGATTGATCTCAGGAGGCTTATTCTCGTTCTCACTTGAGCAAATTCTTAGCAATTTTTAAGTCAATGGCTATTCACGATCGAATTCTTAAGTAAATTCTTAAGAATTTGCTTAAATTTTTTGACTTAAGTCGAAGAACGTGAATACACCAATTCACAACGAAAAATAGACTTTACTTAAGTACAATTTTTTACTTAAAACTTAAGAAAGGTCGAGAGGTGTCTTAAGTAAAACTCTACCACTTGATCATGCATGATAATACATTATCCATTATAAACTAGCTTGTTTTTCTTCGATTTTAAATTAAAAATAGCCAATTTTAGAGTGTAATCGTAATACTAAAATCGTGTGACAACCTATTTTAAGTGTTAACACCGATTTTTTAATACCTTTGGGTGTATGCACACATTCCAATGTGAAATGATGGGACAGATACAAAAAATGGCAAGGTTTTTTCAAAGACCGAATAAGTGGAGAGAATTGCGCGTTGTTAAATAGTGGAAGCAATTTTCCGAAGGTGCTGCAACAACCTCTGATTTATTTTTAGTTGTGGTCAAGTACTAGAAAATTGATGTACGAATTTAACCTTAATTTACATTTGTCAATACAGAATAGAATGTATTTTATTGTTTAGTTAGTTATACCGGTGTTATCACCATTTGGGATTTCACACAGCATAAAACTATTCTACTAAACCTTAACATTGTTACAAGGATTACAGTTGCATTTGGACATAAAAGTTTTCTTTTGTTCACAATAATATAAGCCTTTCCTTGCGAGAGATTTTAAGTTGGGAGCTGCCGAAAAGTCAAAGTCTTCGTTGAGATTTAGTTTGCAGTAGCCTTCACGAAATATCTTCATGGTTGCTTTAGCATCAACAGTAACATCATGCGGGCCCCTTTGAAAGTCCTCCTTGAAATGATAAAAGTAAATGTCCCGTAAACTCATTGGTTCCATTTTTTCTGGGTTGTCCTTTGAGGGCCGCAAGTAAAAACTTTGCAAATCAAACTGTCGAAAGTCGATTGGTGGGATTTCTAAGTATCGGAAATCGTTCCCTCCACCACATGTTATAATGTATTTAGTTTTGACCAAAGATTTAAACTCCTCTACGGCCTCCCTGAATTCCCTCCCGTTTTTTAATTGTGAACTGGACGTAATGTTTGCTGTATGTTTCGAAAAATAATCTACTCTAAAGGCTCCAGGAAGGTGCTGAATTGTTTTATTTAATAGAGTTTTCCCGGTCGCATCTACAACACTAACATAGGCCGCCTTTGGAATTCTGGGTTCATCTTCCTTAATAATATCTCCTTTGGGTGGTGGAAGATCATAAGGTCGGAGCATTTTGTTGTCCTTAGGATTCAAGTACTTGATGTACCTTTGCGCTGCCTCTACATCAAACGCCACATATTCCTCAGCAGGGATGTCATTTGCCCAGTGTGGTTCTATAAAAAAAATATTCGTAACTATTATTTGATTAAATAAGGTTAATATTTTAATTCTATTGCGTTATGAGTATTCATTCATTTACCCTGAGCCTTCTCCGCTTCCGGAGGTACCACATCCAATGAATTTCTCACGGTTTCATAGGCGTCCGGAGTTATCACATCAGTGGATGGGTTTCTCACGGAAGCAGTGTTACATCCTGTGAAAAGTCGTGGGCCTTTCCATGTTCTCGCCGGTGCGTCACCTTTAGCCGTAAACTGCTTCTTTCTTTTCCTGTTTAATATGCCTCGGACACAGTTGAGCTCATCATTTCCCAGAAAGTTTACGAATTCCTTAAGAAAAGCAATCTTGTCTGACGAGTCCGCATAATTTGCCCAGTTTATGGTTTGTTCCTGTAAAAAATTCAATTTGGGTGCATGAAAACACGGTTATCATCATTTCTAAGCGTAATTACGTTTAAATTAAAGCGTACCAGAAATGCCATGGCCAAATGAGTGGCTTGTGGACGGTGGTCACTCGGTGGAGGATCCTACGGAAATAACTAAATTCAAAACGAAAGTTATTAAAAGTTGCGCAATTGGCCTACATTAAAGTTATATGTTCGTCCTTATCTGTCAAGTTATCCGAACAATGTAATAATAATTTTCAATTGGTGACAAGAGAAAGTAGTTCTATCTGTATTTATTTAATTAATCATACCTTATAGTCAAGTCAATTTGCACAATCACGGCAATAGCTTTCCAAATGGGTTTGTCACCTTACCGGTCCACGCACGGGAAACTAGTATATACGCTACTTTATACGCAATAAGATATGCTTTTAATTAACCTTCCAGCCCAACACCAATTAAGAAATTATTATCAGAGAGCTCCAAATCACATGGAATAAAACAACAACAACAACAACACTTCTGCTGGATTCATACAGCTTGTCCAGCCACTCTTCTCATAATGCCCATGTCGCATTGAGTTTTTCTAAGAATTTGCTTAAACTTAAGAATGTCTAAGCAAAAAGCAAAAAAGTTACTGAATACACTTTAAGAATTGCTTAAAAAATTGCTTAGCCAGTCTTAAAGTTAAGTAACTTTTGAGTAAATCCTACAGAATAGCTCTCCAGGTTTTTGGCCCAAGAACACGGACCCCGTGCTTCAAGTCTCCCATATTCTGCCCTTAATTTTTTTTTGCCAAGATCATTTAAATTGTGTGCTTGATACTGTTCCTAATTTGAGTAATTCTTGACAATGTGCTCGACACTGTTAAATCAGTCAAACCCCGGGATGCTGACCAGTCCTATGGCCGAGTATTTCAAACCGTCAAAGACGTACTACATTGATAGCATCAATCAGCTTTTCAAGGAGCAGTTATACAGCAGTGTAGTTTATTTGGGCGAGATTGCGTTAAATCTTACCGAGAAATTGAAGGATGTTCTAACGGAGGCTCAGCAAGTGCATGTCTTAATTTTGATGGGGGACTCAACCTACAACATGCACGAGTTTACCAGGGCTGAGGCGTTTTATCGACGAGCCCTGCAGATGTACAAGTACTTGAGTAAATCCCAGCAGATGAAGGAGCAGTTACCTGATGATTGTAGTATAGGTAGGAAATATCTGGCGGCCAGATAATCTGGCAGTCTACACTTGCTGGTGGCTAAACTTACTTTTCTAATGATTTTTTATCCGATTCTCTTTATAACTGCCTTTGTTTTAAACGGTTTCAGATTTGAAGTATAAACTGCATTTATGCCTCGTTCAGTTGAAGAAGACAACTGATGCACTTAACATGCTACAGAGCATTCCAGCAAAACAACGGACTGCACGAACAAATTTGGCACTAGCTAAAATGTACGTTCAGAACGGTTCGGAAAGGGCAGCAATTACTTCATTCAAAGAAGTTTTGAGAGTAAGATTATACTCAATGGTCACCCAATCCGAATCAAATTTGTCAAATTATATATTAATATACCTATTTCAAATGACATTAGGAAGCACCCATGTCCCTAGATGCAGTAGAGGGATTGATTTCTCTGGGACTTCGAGAAGCAGACCTTCAAGTGTTTTTTCAACACAAAATCAATAAAATGCCATTCTCAGACTGGTTTTTCCGTTGGATGAAGGCACACCAAAGCTTGTACGCAAGGGACTTCACACAAGCCCTGGATATGATGACTTACCTCCAAGAAAAGAATTCATTGAATAACAATTTTAACTTATTGACGACGATTGGAATGACATACACAATGCAAGGAAATTATCAGGAAGCAATCAATCCTTTAAAGGCTGTATGTGTTAAACGGAATCGTTTTATGATGTAATCGATGTGATGGATCGGTTTTGGTATTTTAGTTTTCTAATCTATATGATTCCACTGAACAATCTAGGCTGGTGCCGTCGAAAGTGCCAATATGAAGGGGATGGATCTTTTAGCATTTTTATACTGGTCAGAGAAACGGACACATGATCTTGAAAAGCTGATCCAACGACTCAATGAGCTGGATTATCGTGAAACTAGAAGTGAACCATGGATTGGTATGTAATACATATTTAAACATTAACTTTGTTCGATGCAAAGACTAAAGAGGTATATTTTTGTGTACAAAGTTGTATCATAACTATAACGTTAATTTTATTTTTGTAGCACTGGCTTACTATGCTCAATTAACGAACCGAGGAATCCGCGCCTTGTACTTTGCACAAAAAGCAGTCATATGTAGCGGATTTCGAAATCTTGAAGCCCTCATTTGCAAAGGAAACATTCTTTTAGATCTGGGTAATAAGCAGGAGGCTTGTGCAGTTTTTCGAGAAGCAACTCAAATGTGTAGTTTCCGTTATGAACCGCACAAGGGTTTGGTTGATGCTTACATTGCTATGCAGAGATTTAGAGACGCCTCAACAATAGCAACTCATGCTTGCAAAAAATTGGGAGAAACTCCTAGAGTCCTAACGGTAAGAGATTAAGCTGAACGTATGATTTAATTCATAAAAATGAATATATAAATATATAAAAACTATCATGAATTCATTATTAATAGATGTGTGCAAGTCCTTTGTCAAAGGATCCCCTGACATGGCCTAAAGCAAAATCATACCTTGACAAGGCTCTCTCCATTGATAACTCCTACTTACCCGCAGTATTTATGTTAACGGATATCTATGAACATGTGAGTGTGCTATACACAATACGTGAATTGGTTGCATTGAATAATATTACGTTGTTAACATGTGCAATTTTCACTGATGATTCTTTTTTCCCTAAAGGAAACTAACTACAGTTCGGCTGTAGAATTGCTTGAGGGGCAAATCGAGCATCGAGTTAATCCAGCACAAGTGCATGTTCGCTTGGCACAATTGTATCTAAAGAAAAATGACGAAGATAAAGCAGCGGATCATTTCCAATTAGCATTAAAGTATGCACAATTTTATGAACTATATGAACCAGAAATCGACACATTAGTCACACCTAGATAACTTTTTTCAGACTTGATCCAACAAACAGAGATGCAAGGGATGGACTGAATCGAATAGATTTAGTAGGAAGCAGACCTGGGGTTCACGACGCCACCGGTGGCTCCTATGACCAAATGGATCTCGCTTTGGAGGAGGAAGAGATTAATGATGTAAATCTGTTTACATACTTATAATGGTGGTTGATGGCATATTCGGAAATAATATATCTTGTGACTATTTTTTTTAAAAACTAGATGGATCAAGCTGACAGTGAATTGGAAAGTTCAGTTTGGAATGGACCCCATGACGCAGTTTTAGGACGATCAAATTAGATTAAATTATTAGCTTGTGCATTTTTTAACATTTCTGACTTAAATATCTGAAAACCAACTGTTTTTAATACGGTAAAACAACGCTCTTCCAATGTTAAAATAATTTACTACTTGTGACTAGAAAACTCTTTTAAGTTTGTAGAAATATATATATCCTGCTCTTCCATGTAGGAAAGTACTCGTTTTAACCCTTCTTTGTCGTCCGCACGTTCTGTAATGGGGAAATTATTACTTTTATTAGCAGCCCTAATGTCATCATCTATTTATTAATTTGCAACATTATTATTCACTTACTGCATCCTTGAATAGCAATTTCGTACAAACGTCTACAGTCATAGTTTTGACCAGTCTTTTGAAGTGCACATATCAAATTAAGAACCTTCTGAATATCTTGTTTCGAACTCAAATATTCACACTGTTTGATGATGGAAGCAAAACTCAAATCACTTCCAAGTTCCTGTCAACAATTAGGCATTTTTATTAGACGGGAGAAATTTATGACGTATGAATGTATGTAAGTACAGATAAGTGGTATTCATTTGACTCTTACCATAAAATCTCTAGCAGCACCATCAATATCTCCCATGTCGGCTTTCGCAAGTGCTAACAGACGCTTGGCTTCCCGTTCTCCTTTCGTTTGTGTTGAGCACTTAAACACTCTTTCGAGTAAATTTGGGTTTTCCAAAACTGCATAAGTCAACTCCTGAAGACATGGGGCGAGGGAATACTGTTGCGTGTACTCTTCCAATAGTGAAACTGCAGCTTCCAAGTTGAAGTGACGAATCATATTTTTTATTGAAGGAGCTAATGTCGGATTGGCGCATTTAATGAATCGTAATTTCAAGAAAAACTTTGTTAGATCTAACACATGGTCGTTGTGAAACTCGGATTTAGAAACTGCTTCTAATAACCTGACAATATTTCTAGATATGCTCTCTGTTCTATGAACTTTTTTTGTTGGACATTTATCCATAATCAATTCAATTGCTTCTTCAGCTAATCCATTTTCAACCATTAGCGTAGCCAAATCAATGATTTTATAAACATCTATTACAACGTCAGAACCACTTTTGGAATCAATTAGCTCATGAAAAAGCTGCATGGCTGGTTCCAATGCACCGTTTCGAATGTATGCTCCCATTAGTGCTGCTTTCATTCCATGTGAAAGTGGCCCATGTACTTTTTCAAAACTGCTTTTTGATTCTAAAACTTTATCCAGGCTTCCACTAGAACAGCATTTGAGAAAAAGTTTTCTGCTCGTTCCTCGTGTATTCATTTCTTTCGCTTCCAATTCTTGCTTGTGACACTCTAGGTCTGTAGTGTTCATATCCTGAACGTGAACTAAATATCTACTATCACCATTAAAGTGAGCATTAAATATTAATGTTGAATCTACTTGTAGATTATCTGTAAATTTCAGTTTATCCATAATGAATTCAGCCGCTTGTGCTGACACAGGTAATTGTTTGCTTGTCTGCTCAGTAATTTGCTTTATTAGGAGTTCCGCTTCTTCGCTTCTATCCACTTTTAGCAATTTGACGATGAAAATGCCAACGTAATCCTGTTTATCATGCAGTGGCTTGTTCTTCGAAACACATTCAATAAGCTTGGCGATCGAGCTAAGGTCCTTTTCACAACCAACATCACAAATGTACGAAAACAGAGACTGTATTACAGCTTCCGGATTAGCAATTTTCCCTTTGCAGTTTTCAGCTGAAACAAGACAAGACAGTTTGGATAACTTGACCATTTTGGCACAGAGTTATGTCAATATTTATAAAATAGGTAATAATAATATAATATATGCACCCACCAAGAGCGACAGCATCGTGAATTTTTCGTTCTTGTAACGCAACAATGAGACCAGCACTAAAGAGACCCGATGAATACGACAAGTCACAGACCTCTTTGATTATTCTCAAGGTTTCAATCATATTTCCTTCGTCCTTAAATAAGAATGGAATGACCCAGTTTAAAAGCATTTCCCAGTCAAGCTGGACACCCAACCGACGCATTTGTCGTAGCACGCCTACTCCCCCCAAAGTTCCATTATTTTCTGTCTCTGTAATAAATGCTGGTAAAAAATAGTGCGGCCGAACAGGTACATCATTGGCTTGCATTCCTTCAAAGATTTTGTAAGCCAATTCAAACTTTTTATGCTTGAGTACAGATTCAGTAGCAATGTTCAACGCGTATGGGTTGCGATCGTATCCTTGAAGGGAGACAATGAGGTTAAGGTAAGCGTCAGGATCCTACTATGCAGAAACATTGTATATCAATAAGATACTGTAGTACTTACAAAGTAACTTTGTCTAAGTTTATAATATTTAAATTTGCAATACCGTGATGTTATCCACAAAATGAAGCTCCTTAATAAAAAAGGTTCCCAAGAGCTCCTCTTTCCTCCGTAAAACATTTTCGAATTCAAAAATCATTTTAGCTGCATTCTGGGGATATCCTAAATGTGACAACTGAAGAATTAGATTTGTAAGACTTTGAGCGTGCACTTTCCCGGAGTCAAGTGCCTTTGCAATGACTAGGTCCATGACATCCTGATTATCTTGCTTTCCTGCAACTTTGAGTAAATCATAAAACTGATCCTCAGTAAACTGTCGTCCCACTTCGGATAGCATCTTTTTAACCTGCTTCAAGTTTCCCTAATCGTCAAAATACAAACAGTTTTTCATAAATTATAATCAAGTCATTGTACAACACAATGCATGTTATATAGATACATCCCATCAATCTACTGTGACAAGTTTTAAATTCCAAAAATAGTTTATACCATTTCAATATGGATTTGAAGTAAAGTGCACCAGGTATGAATACTAGGTTCAATCTGACTAGCCCTCATAATGTTCAGAATTTCGGTGGCTCCATTGTAATCTCTGAAATCACAATCAATAGATTTATATACTGTTTGACATTTTAATTATGAGTTTTAAGGATTAAAATAAAATTCATTCATCCTACCCTGCTCTCATATTTCCAAGCATCAACGCGTTAAAAAAGCGTTCATTTACGGAAACCATATTGTCCTTCATCGTGTTTAGAATTTTCACCGCAGACTCCAGGTCACCTCGTTGGCAGACAATGAACAACGCAAAAAAGTACATGGTGCCACTTATATTAAGTCCAACTGACTTTGCTTCCTCCAAGAAAGCGAATGGATCATTACTTGTATCTTCGTTAAGTGCCAGAGTTTTCAGCATCGCTTCAAAATGGACATGGCTATATTCTTTTGACTTGCGGATAACCGCCCAGATTCGTTCAGCAAGTTTGACACGATAAGATGGAGTAAAATTCGGCATTATGTCACTACAACAGTTTAGAAGGAATACTCCAAAACTTTCCACCTTTGATGCTACAAAAATGAAAAGACCAATTACAATTGAGATGTCCACATTTCTAAAAACGGTTGGGAAAAAAGTTGGAATAAAGTTCAACGGAATACCTTCCTCCACAAGTTCTATCGCATTATGAATTTCCGCTTTGTGAATCCTCCTTTTTCTTTTAATGTCTGCTTGCATGTGGTACACAACCTGGTCCAGTGTCCGAATCCTAGACTTGGCATCGTTTCCGGTTTCCCCTTGTGGCAGAGGATCATGACCTGAATAGTTCCTATGAACATCGCCACATTGCGAAATCGTTCCGAGACTTGAACTTGTAACAAATGAACGATGATTTGGCCTGAAATTATCACAGGTGCACTTGCATGCACTGCTTACTTTTTGGAAAGATAACAAGCTAGGAGGCTGGCAACTGCGAGTTCGGGCCCCTGTAGAAGTCACTCGAGGGGTAAGACAACTTAGGGGCAAGGCATTATGAAAAGCTCTAATTGCGTGGAAGTTCCTAGCTAATCTCATTTTGGATTCACAACAGGCCCTTTAGGGACTGAAGATAATGAAAACAGCTACAAACCACACTTGCTCGTCATCGCCGTCACATGTGTTGTATGGACGAGTTCAATATACTAAGAACAAGAGGAACATGTTCGCGCCGTCAATTTATGAGTTTCCGGTGCATTGTGCCACATTTCTCAGAATTGCGAAAATTAACTGGTAATGGTAACCGAAAACCGACGGTTGATTTGTTAATTGGGATTTGTGACATGTATTTCATTTGCCAGTTGCATATTGCTTTATGTAATTAGAGATTTTTTGCTTTGATTTACCTAGCTAATGATAACAACACCAAAGAGAATCAAGAAGTACAACCTTAGAATTTATTTCCAAACGCCGATAGTTCACAAAAAGTATTAACTGATTACGCTAAATGAATAAAAATTATTTGAGTAAATACAAACAGTTAGTGGATCATCCAATTCACGGGTATGTATTTCTAATCAGTTTCCATTTCTGATTGGAATCCAGCAACAGGTCCAGCGGGGATTGGATCTTCACCGGGGGCATCTGGAGGTGGGGCGTCATCTCCGTCAGCACCTCCTCCAGTGGTAGGAGCTCCACGACCACGTCGCTCAGATGGATCCAATAAATTCAGGAATTCGTCGACGTTATCATCATCGTACACTGCAAATTCCGTTTTCTTTCCTACAACTCCAATACTTACGTTCTGCAAAGAAATATAAAAAGATATGATTAGCATTTGGACAATCGCTGATGACTTGTAATTAGCCAAACTATATAATATAATTGTAGACCTTGTTGTTAAGTTCCATTTCGGCGGGTAGAGTGTCCCTCAAGGCACGCAGGGCATGAGCCACAAGTTCTTGTAAATTGCAAGGACCAAAGGAATCCAAATGCTTTTCCAAGTACGTTCGAGCAGACTGTGACCTAGCTCCAATGGCCATTGCCTTGCAGTCGTAGTAATTCGCAGATGGGCAGGTTTGATACAAGTGAGGTCCCTGAGTGTCATAACCAATGACCAAGAGACCAACTCCATACGGACGCCTGTCATATCGCTGAGTCGACATTTGCATTTTATTTCCAAGCATCGACATCAGCCTGCCAACTGGAAGCGCTACATCATCAGCGTATTTGTGATTCAAACATTCCATCCGCATCCATCGCACCATCAGACGAGCATCGGCTGTCAAACCTACAAACAAATTAGTCATTTTATTAATACAAACCAAGAACCAATCTTCAATCTTGGTAGCACCCAAATTAAAATGAACACTTTTATTTAGTCCCTATACCGGAAATGGAGACGCCCATGTGTTCATCCACAGGAATAATTTTCTTTTGATGAGCTGCCAGGTCAGAAGCAGCACGCTTTAAAGCCACCACCACGGCATGGGTTTGCGACTTGAGCCCCACAGTAGCCGAGCCTTGTTTCACTGCCTCCATGGCATACTCCACCTGATGAAGACGACCCGCAGGACTCCACACCGTGACATCGCTGTCGTACTGATTCCGAAACTAGAATACAAAAACAATACAATTAATTATCATACAAACAGCCTTCCAACCTCTAAATAAATCATAATTACTCACAACGGTCGAGATTCACACTTCACTTACCATTTTAACCCTTCAAATGAAAATCAGAGCCTTCAAGCCCTCCAAAAAAAACTCTACTCTTTTAATTCAACTAAATCACGCTCAAAATAAACGGCCAACCAGCTTTAAGCCAAGTTAATTATTTTGACAACTCAACAGAACCACAGATCAAATGCAATTTCCCAAAACAGAATGCCGGATGACTGGCCTTTTCTGCATCAAAGTGCAAAATCATCGCTGTGTCCGCCTATCCCAAAGCATGCACAACCTCACGTTCGGGGCAACAGGATACTGCCGGCGGTTTTCAATAGAGTCAAACCGCTTGTCATTGCTTGTTGTGCTTTGGCAATTGTTTTCTTTCTCCGAGCTCACATCTGACAAGTTGCTGAACAATAAGTTGTCCCCTAAATTGCTACGCTGCGCTTCAAATCGGTTAAAAGCGTTTTCTTTCAGTTTGGACACAGCCGTACTTGGAAAGTGTGCACTTAAAAAGGTAATTTTTAGTATAATAAATTTGTGCACTGAAAAGTTGCTTTATGTTGTAATTAAATATTTATCTTGGTTGTGATTTTGAATAGTTTCCTGTCAATTGTTGATAAAAAGCATTACTAGTTGTCAGCATGCCTTTGGAAGTTCAGGAAGAGGGTTTGGAGAAGAACCCGGATCTTCAGTTGGCGCAATGGAAGCATCTTTTGCAGCTTCCCGAGCTCTCGGAGAAGTACAACCGAGTGGACATTGTGGAGAAGCTGATGGCGGTTATCAAGAAAGAGAACATGGCCCCTTTTTATGAGGAACTGATTCGGGATGTGAACAATCCTGTGTTGGGTCGATTGCCGGAGGATTTGCTAGCGGCGATCAAGCAAAGGAATGTGGAGAAAGTACAGGAGTTTGATGCGTTTATTGAGGACGCTGAGAAAAATCTGACCGAGATGGAGGTTCGGGAGAACAATTTGAAGAAAGCGGAGTATCTCTGCCGAATTGGGAGCAAGGATGAGGCAATAGCTGCTTTCCGGAAAACGTATGATAAAACTGTGTCTTTGGGCCAACGGCTGGATATTGTATTCAATCAAATTCGGATTGGGCTGTTTTATATGGATCATGATGTTATTACGAGGAACATTGACAAGGCAAAGATTCTGATTGAGGAAGGGGGTGATTGGGATAGAAGGAATAGGCTGAAGGTTTATCAGGTATGCTGTAAAGATATTATTATTTGCACAAATACATTAACAGTTAAAGTAATTAAAGTGGTTCAATTTGTATTATTGCTGTTTTGCAGGGCATGTATGCAATGGCGATCCGAGATTTCAAGACGGCTGCCGATCTTTTCCTGGAAACTATTTCAACTTTCACCTCCTACGAGTTGATGGACTACATTGACTTTGTTAGGTACACCGTTATTGTCAGCATGTTTGCTTTACCTCGTAACGAACTGAAAGAGAAAGTTATCAAAGGAGCTGAAATTCAGGAGGTGCTACATTCTCAACCAGAGTTGAAATCGTACATGATGTCCCTGTACGAGTGTAAGTACGCTGATTTCTTCCGAAGGCTTGCAGATATCGAAACGGTAACGAATCCATTTTTTTTACAATGATTTGTTCGCAATAGTTTAATAGTTTGCATATATAGTAGATGGACGTTTCAGCATTTATTTATGCGTATTTTATTTTTATGAATGTATGCAGATACTGAGGGAAGATCGTTTGCTATCTCCACATTACCGTTACTACGTTCGGGAGATGAGAATCAAGGCATATTCTCAATTGCTGGAATCTTACAGCAGCTTGACCTTAGATTACATGTCCAGATCATTTGGTGTCACGACAGAGTTTATCGACATGGAGCTCCATCGCTTTATCGCGGCTGGTCGCTTACATTGCAAAATTGATAAAGTCACAGGTATCTAAAAAGTTTACAGCTTAACAGTGCAAATGATGTGCAAATAATAAACGACATTATTACATTTAATTGTTTTATATATTACCAGGCATTGTGGAAACAAACCGGCCCGACAACAAAAACTGGCAGTACCAATCGACCATCAAACAAGGCGACATTCTCCTTAATCGTATTCAGAAGCTTTCTCGAGTTATAAACATCTAACTTTTTGTAACAGTTTGTGTCCTTTTTCTAACATACCTATATTTAAATTGTATGAGTGTTTTATTGAACTTGTAATTTGTAATAAATGAGTATTTATATGTTCAACAATAAAAACTAACTTCTGTGTTTATAATTCTATTAGGTTGTATGTAGTTCATCCTTTGGCTATTGAAATACTCTCTTACACTGATAAAAATGAATTATATAAAGATACAAATACAAAATCGACGATTTATTTTGAAACATAATTCATCCATTGAACAGCATCAGGTTTAGCAAATTTAAATTTGAAAACAAGCTCATTGAAAACTAATTATTAGAAAATTAATTAGAAGTAAAATGATCGTATATTTGCATGCACGTTAGTTAGAGACGTCTATTTTCAGTAACAAATCTGTACATGGCCATGGGTAGTAGCGTAATAAGTTGCGGAGAGGAGGAAAGTACAGTGTTATGTCACAGACTCTGTTCAATAGAGTGCAGTGCACGTGCTTTTTTTACCACATGTTTGTGGAATCGGCTATTTCGTCAAAACATTTTTCTGCATCACAGTTATTTTTTGTTTTACAAATTACAAAAGTGGGTTATGGTTTGAACCAGTTACAGACTGAATGCTAAATACATTTGTAAAGTTACAGATAAAGCGGTTAACGATCCTCAAGTGTCATACTAGTTATCAGTCTATTAAAATGTCAACCACTGTCAATCCTGACAAAACTGCGCTTTCACCGAAGGAGTCTGGTGAATATATTGTGTCACATGCAAAATATGTGAAAGTGATCGATTCTGGAGTGGAGAAGTGTGCGTCTGAAGTAAGATTTCATAGGATCTACCTAGTTATTTTAGAAATAACTAACTAATAAGCAGTACTTGATATAACTCTGGTGTGATGTTGATTAAAGATTTTCGAAGCAGTACGGTCTGGCAAGCTTTCTCCAAGAAACTTCAGTCAGTGTGACTTACATCCCAACCCTTCTGACGATAGAGCCGCAGACTGGATATTTCTGTTGGACACACTAAACTTTTCCTTTTGGACAGGCGTGTCAACTGATGGAGCAAATGATTCCGCAAGCCTGCCAAAATGGGAGGTTTCCTACAATGGCCAAATACATACGGGCTACTTTGGACTTTGTGCAGGAGTTAAAAGGGCAATGGTAATGGCTATTCTTCCACTATTAAATGGGTGGTTATAATGTTCTTGATATGCTAAAACATGCGTGCATTGCATATAATATTAATAATTAGGAAGAAGGATTGGATATAACAAACCCAAAAGTCTATGGCTCCCTTTCCGCTGATGACATCCTCAGGATATTTCGGTCGGAAACGTCAACCCCAATTCCTCTGGTGGAGGAACGTGTAAAGACTTTGCAAGAGGCCAGCAGGGTATTACTGGAGAGATATCAAGGGTCCTTTGTGAACTGCATCAAAGCATGCAACACAAGAGCTCAGCAACTTCTTAGTCTTGTCGTTTCCGACTTCTCTTCCTATCGTGATGAAGCGGACTTTGAGGGGAAGCGAGGTATTATTATTGTACTGCCAACAGTTTTTGCAGCATGACACCAATAGACGAACTTTAATATTTTCCGTTTGAAATACTAAATGCGTTTTATGTAATATTTATAATAATCATTGTTTGCAGTTTCATTGTACAAACGAGCCCAAATCTTGATCGGGGATATTTGGGCATGCTTCGAGGGGAAAGGATTGGGCCACTTTGAAGATATTGACACTTTGACCATGTTTGCAGACTATAGGTACGTCAGAGCGCATAATGCAAAAAATAATATGAAACCAAAACATACAAAAATTCAATTACGTCGCAGATTACAACTGTCAGTTTTAATTTTGTTTTTGTTCCGTGCTCTGGCAGGGTTCCACAAGTACTGTTACATTATGGAGTCATGGAGTACTCGGATGACTTATTAAAACTTTTGGAAAAAGGTACAAAAGCACGTAGTCTACACTGGTGCACTGTAGTTTCAGGATAAAGTTTCTGGAAAATGTTTATTTTGCTAACCCAATTCCAACGCGTGTGTTTCCCGTTTACCAGATAATTCACTAGAAAATGGTGATAGAAGGGAAGTCGAAATACGTGGAGCTTCAATCCACAGTGTGGAGCTGGTGAAGAGGAAAGTTCGTGAGCAGTTGGTTGCTGCTGGTCTTTCTCCTTCCGCCATTAATTCCGTTATGATTGATCACTTTCTCTGGGACTATCGACGCGAACACGCAAAAGCTATGGAAAAATATCCATTCCATAAAACCAGATGCATTTATTACTGACTGTGTGTTTGTATGACAAATCGTTGAATAAAATGCGAATAACGAATTCAAAACTTCGATTTTTTGCATATAGCCTTCACTTGTTTACTTTTCTCTGGTCTTTGTTCCCATCATAGAAAAATAGTTTCTTAATGTCACCTGTAGCATATTATAATATATTCCTTTTTAAAATGATTTATAGTATTTCAGTGTAAAATGCTGCCCATGCCCCGCATTATGAGTGAACAAAGTACCTTACCCATTGTTGTTAGGTACATATTATATGTGTAAGCATCTTCTATTCCATTTTCTGTTCCTGTTCTCTTCTTCCATTAAAGAATGATTGCATATTACTTACTTAAAGGTATGTGGAATGCTTATACGAACATACAGTTCTGAAGAACAAACGAAAAATCCCCAAGTCTGTGTAGTACATCGATGTAAGTTATAGAAATTGAATTAGGTACTTCAAGTTTAGGGTTCAAGTATTAGTGTCAATATAGATTCGGTTTTATGAGGTTCGATCTATTACATCACTTTTTAAAAATAGATAATCATTCGTAAAATTGGCAATCATTATAATTGATTGTACTTAGTAAGTGAAGTGAATTATCTTTTAAGATCAATCGTTTGGTGAAAATACACCTAAATTAATCGGGCTATATACATGATTTCAATTTATTTCATTTACGAGATATTCTAATGCTGAAATGTGTACAAGAAAAGAATTGGGTATAAAGAAACATGCGATTCTTAATCAAATGTTTTCCTCTGTGGATGATTTAAGGAATTATGATTTGTCAAGCTCATCCTTTTTGGTCTTCAATGACATTCAATAGAGAATGTTAAATGGCACAATTTGAAGAGAAATCCATTTCTTATCATCAGCGTGGTTAATCATTGCACTGCACTGCCTGCATTTCTTTCGCTTCCCCTTCTCAGCAGGATTTCCTTCCTGCTTTGTGCTGAAACAGGGCTAATTCTATGCTATTTTCAGACCTAACTGTGCAAACACGTAACTCATTTCAATGATTAGAATAATTAGATTCCAACACGTCCTTATCCTATGAAAGGTTGCTGAGCTTATTTTTATTCTCGCTTTATTCAATAGATTGATTCAGTCCTTTTTTGTATTTTGCATAATATAGGAATAGGAAACCGAATGAATCTATTTACTTAAAAAGTACTTGGGTTGAGAGTGGAAAGTTTTCTTTCTATGCTTCTGGCGACAGACCTTATTTGTAATGATAAAGATTATAGACTGAACCATGGACGACACTGCCGTGGGTGGATAGGATAAAAGAAAATAAATTGTTGAGTTTGACTGGTTGGTTTGAATAGGTGATTGGTGAATGGTCGGACTGAATGAATAAAAGAAATCTGGCTGCTTTTCTAGCTGCTATAAGCAGCTTTCACTATGAAAGTCTCAAGTCGCCCCAAAAGTACTTTCCTTTTCTACATGCACGCTGATATAAGTGGTTTTCTCTTATGAAATGAAACAGGTACAACGTAGTCTTGCTTGGTGCTTACTCGCTTGGTTATAATTGAACAGGACAGCTTTTCAACTCTTTATTAGTTTGTTACCAATTTACGATATTATATTAACATATTATAGAATCTTTTAAAATGCGACATAAACATTCGGAAAACTCGAATTCCTTGTCATTCCTTAGTGCTGTAAGTAATAGTAATAGTTAATATAATCTTTCATGAAATGTTAGTCCAAGTGTATAACAACCTGTATCACATACATTTTAATACAATGCTGATGAAAGATATTCAATACTCTTGATACTTTTAACTCTATACATAAAATATATGTCACATAATATACAATTTATTTAACACCAAACAACTCTGTTTTGTTTATTAATTAGTACCTAAATTGCAACCGTAATTGCATTACATATTTTACCAACAAAATTGACTTGCTTAAAATTCATAAATTTGTCGTACGTTTATTTTTTACAATTGCTGCTATCAAATATCTTGAATACTAAAGGAACTTTACCACATTTCTCGGATTGATAACACAACTACATAAGAATAACAGTTACATACAAATAAATAAACGGTAATTAACGAATTGTAATAACAACATTTATATTACCATCTTCATTTACATTTACGGCATTCTTGATCCTTTCATTAAACCTGGGCATTCCCTATTTAGGGAAGGTACAAATATTGGTAATATTGGGACAGAGCCCACTAACATTTTGGGTTTTGTTTGATAATGATGATTTTCGAGTGTCTCATTGCTAGTCTACATGGTTTGTAGTTAATAGCAACCCTCGAAAGAGAACTTTAATCTTTGTACAGCAGATATAAAAGCATTTGTCAAACATTATGGTTGTGGTGCTTTACTGGTTTCTTGATTAAGGGAATGTTCGTTCATGTGGGACTATGCTATTCATTTACCTAATGTATTTGCACATTAGAACACATAAAAGACGCGAACACAATAAATTGCTTTAAATAATCACACCCAGTGGGACAATAATTTTATCTGCGGCCCTATTTATACCTGCATATTTTTGGAGGGCATCTACTAACTTTCTTCCAACAAACAATCTTATTGGTTCGGTATATTTGTAATTTGTATTTTCCTTATATAATATTGACACATAAATTACAAGAGGATTTTATATGACGGTTCAATTCCATGTATGACATTTTATTTTATACTATCAACTATATGGAATATACACGGTTTGTAAAAGGTTTTGTTAGCGTCTAAATTGCATTCAATAAGACAATGGCTAGAATTCCATTCAGGGTTTCTACTTTTGCTATGAACGGTATTCAAGCTGCTTTCTCAGGTTCAGGTCACTTTCGTTTCTTTTGAACGATCTACGGCATAACTATTTACCTAGACGAATAAACACTACCATATCAAATTATGTTAGTTTCACTGATGAATGAGCAACTATAATTTTACTACGGGAAAATTCGGTATAGTTCAAGCAGCCAACATTTAGTGAATCCTGCCACTACATTCCAATTCACCATAATTTAATTTTTTCTAGAAAATTGTAGCTCTACACTTATTGTAACTAATGTAAAAGTAGTATTTCCCTTCTAATGATCACAGAAATATTGTGTTTTACTTGCTTGAAATACTGAATTACTGTTCAAATGAATTCATTACACTAAGAATGTTGATAAATTCTCAGTTCCAAATGATTCCGTATGGGTATGTCATGCAATAAAGCGATGTAACAATTAATGTACTTGTATTTCTTATAACAAGTCTATCGTTTATTTTATTTTATAAAAATAGAAGACTCTGATAGCCAAGAAAAACATCAAAAGCACCTTCTTATTCAATTGGAGAACCTTATATCTACGAGCGAATCCTTATTTTATAGAAGGTTCCAATCCTGGTTTCGAACATTTTCAGCTTGGAGGGCTCTGTGAAGCAAAAAATGTTCGAAGCCATTTACAGAGTACAATGAACATTAATATTTACGTTGTATAATAGACATGAAGTTTCAGAGAAGAAGTATAATGAGAATACAGTTGTGCCGAAAGAGAAGAATGAAAGATATGCAGTGTGTTTTTATAGTCTACATTACTGGGGCGTTATGATACACTTTCAAAGGATTTGCTCTGCTCATTGCTCATGCAGATTTTACCGTTCATACTTCTGACACATAGATTTTTTTTCCCTTAAAAACTAGTTTTCTTGAATTTATTTCCGAGAACATTCCAAACTCAATCTGTATTCGATGTTCTAATGCACAGAAAAAAGGAAGGTTGATGAAAAGGGGGTGCTCACCGATTTTTAAACATGCCTAAAACGTGCCATTTTGACCGACTGGATCTAAAAATTCCTGACTTTTTACTTTCATTCACGAAATCATATTATTATGAATCATAAAACAGTGCATTTTTGTTTCCAGTATGGGTTCCTGTTCCTATACCGTTGTAATATAAATAATATAGATTGCAAACAAGTCAAGCTGAAACTTACGAATTCTCCTAAAACTAAAGTCATTTTTTGTTCATGCCAAAAACACACATGTGTCATTTTCAGAAATAAGAGGCAATATTACTTTGTATGTGTAACTCACAGTTGGTGCTGGTGATACCGACTTCCCAATGTAAACGCCACTTGTCAGTCAGTGTTCCAGGTCAGCAGACTCATAAGAGATGTGCAAACTATATCCAACCTAATGCCAAGACTCATTTCCATGATCATGTGCACAAGAACACTGGTATATAATAGGGCCATAGGCATAGGGCCAACCATTATATAGAAAGTCAAGTTTCGTTGTGTTAATGCAATTGTGTTGTGCAATACGAAGGAGGATAAAGATAAATGCGTGCAAATGACATCATAAACATAACAATATTACTTCGTGTGAAAACGTCAATCTTCTTCCAACAGCATACGAGCAAGTCTGTACATATCTGCAAAATTTTGTAGAAGGAAGAATGATTACTTCTGACAATGTATGTCGTAAAATGATGCATGAACACCTGCAAACCTACCATCAACCACAACTCCTTCAATTTGCATTGCACACTCGTAAAAGGAAAACATGCTTTCCAACTTCAAGAATGTCCTAAACAAGCTCCTGTAACTTGCTACTATTTCATAATATCATTTTAGCTAGAAGACACCTTAGATTTGATCATGATTCAGACAGAAGTTTTCCTTCAAAAACAAAAAAAAATAAACGAATCTAGAGGATTTGGAACAAAGTTTGCACATTTACTGTCACGGTATATTCTAATATATTATTGCTTTGTTTGCAAGAATAATTTGAAATCCAAAAGTAGATATTTCGTATGCATGAGAAAAATATACTTAAATCCCATTTTGGACTTTTATTTCATCGTCACTTCTCAGTGTTTCCTTGTAAAATGTCAAATGCTTCGATTTACATTATAAGGGAACATTTACTTTGTTTTTCAACCAGAATGAAACTAATTGCATGTGTACTAGTAATAATGCTGAGCAATCGTTTGCCTTTGTTGTGTAAGTTTTCTTTAAGAAGTATCATCCCTTTCATTCATTGGTTGACTGATCAAAGCTGGTTTCTTTCTAGTCAGATTTGTCAGAAACGGAAAATTGATTTAAAAACGATAATTAATTGAAACTTTTTGAAAATAAGGTCATGCAACCATCCCGACTAGAACGACCATTTTGGTATTACATTACTGCTACTGTACGAAAGCAAAAGGATATAAATTAAAATTCCAGATTGAACAAAGTGAAGGGAAAAAACTTTCATATTTTATCTTAAAATATCATTAAAATAACTACGCACTACTGGGAAGCGTCAATTATTTGTGTATGAATATATTCCTTCCGGAGGATTGCGGATAATTGGTAAAGTTTCTGCTTACGCATGCATGAACACAATAAGTCAAACCTGTGAGGTTGCTCCAGACAGACTCCAGAAATAAAAATCGATCATGCGGGTAAGGTGAGGAGGACGTAGAAAGTTTTAATAAGCTAATTTCAAAGGATAAAAATACCAACTAAAATAAAACATGGTAACCATGTGTGTAGGCAGTAAGCTTGCCCATAACAAAGAAGTTTATTGAATAATATGCAAATAGAAACATAGCTCTAACGACTAAACGATTTCGAATTTGGGTAAAAAAAATTCAGATTCGTTAATTTGGCCAAAACCTGACCTATAATCATGTGTCGCATGCCACAGGTCACTTAAGGAACTTAAAAATTTGCCGTGACCTTTGACCTTAGAGGTCGAATTTCAAAATTCGGGCTTCGTGGTGCACAGGTTCCAGTGACCAGAAACCTTTCTACGTTAACAGAATTCAAAAAAAAATTTACTGGACTAGCGATATGCTCTCCACAAAACTTGACATGCGAATAACGGTCAGGCGATTTCGAATTTTGGCAAACTGACAAAAGATTTGTTAATTTGGTCAAAAACTGACCTATAATCATGTGTCGCATGCCATAGGTCACTTAAGGAACTTAAAAATTCGCCGTGACCTTTGACCTTAGAGGTCGAATTTCAAAATTCGGGCTTCGTGGTGCACAGGTTCCAGTGACCAGAAACCTTTCTACGTTAACAGAATTCAAAAAAAAATTTACTGGACTAGCGATATGCTCTCCACAAAACTTGACATGCGAATAACGGTCAGGCGATTTCGAATTTTGGCAAACTGACAAAAGATTTGTTAATTTGGTCAAAAACTGACCTATAATCATGTGTCGCATGCCATAGATAACTCAAGGAACATTAAAATTCGTCGTGACCTTTGACCTTAGAGGTCGAATTTCAAAAATCGCTCTCGTCATTTTCGTCTCCTAATGACCAGAAACCTTTGTGCGAAAACGGAAATCGGAAATTCAATTTGGTGTTAGAGATATGGTGTTCACAAAAATCCAACTCAGGCAATATTAGTAGTAAGACAAGCTTACTAATAAACATCAAGCAACTTCTTTCAAATAGTAAAGATCAAACCAAAATATTCATGAGGCTTAAAACTTACAGAGATAGAATGTTTTTCCAGATGAAGTTGCAAGATTTAGGTTTGCGATTTAAATGTGCAGTATATATTAAACCGAAATCGTTAGAAGATTTGGATTATTGCTGAAATCATAGATCCTAAAGTTAGAATATAAAGTCGACAAAAAGAAGTAAGCAACGCTTCCAATCGGGTTAAGGATATCGCTTGTGCTATAGTGTAAACGGACGTTAAGCATGCACGGATTGCTACCATTGAGTTCCCGCGAACCTGTTTAGCAAATAAAAGTTAAATATCATGATTTTGCGTTATCTTTTTTGAAATTTTTCTATGTACCTTAATAGTTTGGCTAACGGCGAGTTCTTTGGTACCAAACTCTGCAAATTTTTAGGTTGTTTAGCATGCTAGATCGTGCTTCAAAGGTTTCAAAATGAAGTTTACCCTACTGCATCACTTTAAAATTCACAGAGTTTGGTACCAACGAACTGGCCGTTAGCCAAACTATTAAGGTACATAGAAAAATTTCAAAAAAGATAACGCAAAATCATGATATTTAACTTTTTTTTGCTAAACAGGTTCGCGGGAACTCAATGGTAGCAATCCGTGCATGCTTAACGTCCGTTTACACTATAGCACAAGCGATACCCTTAAATTGTTTGAAGCAATTCTTGAACCACGTATCCGATTCTGTTCAACCAATGATACCATGCACCTTGCACTTTAAATAGGCATTCTTTTCAATTTAGCTAATTCGCTATAAAACACATCATGAACGATTTTTGTATACGCATTTTTTTGGAAATTTTATATGATTAATTACAAGTCGCGTTTTGTGCGAAATAATTTTTCATACAGGTAAATGCTAGTTGGAAAAAAATAGAGACATATAATAATGTTTTTTATGTTTGTCAACAAAAAACATATAATTAGGAATTTCACAAGCGGGACTCAATTCTTTGTGCTCAATCTATTTTTTGCTTTCAATTTCTGTAGAAAAGCAATAATAAACATTTCAACGCAGCTCCCCTTCTGGCTTCGACCAGAGAAGTGAAACAGGTTGTCTGAGCAAATATTAAGTCCAACTGAGTCTTTTCAGTTTTCACTTTCCCTTCCTTTACTTATTTATTATGATTCATGATGATTTCAATGATAGTTGCGATTTCCTAAGACACCTTGCTCCTTCCTTCCTCAAATCATCTTGGACTTTTATTAGGCATTGCATTTTATTTAGTTTGAGATACGTCATCGCTGATTTAGTGTACACATAGTGTATCGGTATTTATATTTGAACAAAGTCTACCGTGTAGGGATCCTGGTCGACAAAAATATGCGTTTACTGCATGCATTAGTAGACATACAACACCATACTTTCTCCAATATTTGTAAAAAGTAGCGTCAGTATTATCATTTCATTTTCCTTCTGTCAACTTTATTTTTTCTCGTTCCAGGAATAAAAATAAGATATTATCATGGATGAATGGGAAGCACTCAAAAACATTTCATCATGAATACATGCATGAGCAAAGAGAGAAATCCTTGAGTTTTCAGAAACGTGTGTGTAATAGGAAAAGGAAAGGGAAGAGAAAGCGGCAGTAACAGCGCCAGCATAAAGAGATAAAATATACTGCATGATTTCATTCGACAGTTGGCAGTGCTGGTGCTATTACTGTCTGTTTGCTCTTTTCTCAAGGTAAAGTCCTTTTCTTGTGTATTTATTATTATTACAATTTTTATTCTTACACTACGGGTTGGGGCCACTGTTGTCGCTAAAGAGAATATGCTACAAGAAGTGATGGTACTAATGCTACTACTACAAGTAGCACCGACAGCAAAAAATTGTGATCAAACAGTGATCTCTTCCGTGAAACGAGATTTGTCATCCAAATCAAGAATAATTTTTTGCGAGTTGCCACTTGTACCTCCGGTACCCGTACCGGAGGAACTACCTGACGTTGCGTCTTTGTGATTCACAGTTTTTCCCTCGTTTGTGGAAGAAGGTCCTCCAGATTTTTGACACGTTGACGAGGAGGACTGCTGCTGTTGCTGATGTTTGCTTTTTGAGCTGCTGCTAGACGAAGGGACGTCTTGTTGGTGTTGCTGTTTTGAAGGCGAAGTTGACGGACTGTTGAAGGCTTTCTTATTTTTCTGCTCCCTGCTCCTACTGGGCGAAGATCGCTTCCCAGCGGTTCCTGTCGGCGAAGACGAAGAGAAAGTTTGTACATTTTCACTGATGGATACAGATTTTATCTCGCCCTGTTTCTTAGAGTTTCCTCCTGAAGAGTTTGAAGGTTTGGTCTCACATCCCCTTCCTTCTTTGTTTACTTCCGGAGAATCTTTGTCCTTTTCTTGCTCTTGGGATAAAACAACGGCAGCATCCGGGGCGCAGCTACTGTTATCATGTGCAGATGAATGCTGTAGCTGACAAGACGAGTCTTCAATCACTGCAACAACTTGGCCGTCTTTGTTTCTTGTAATCCCTTCCGAAGTAGTATTTCTTAAATCTGCAGCCTCTCCCCCTCCCTCCTCTGAGGATTTTAAGCCTTGGGAAAGTGGATGGAATCCATTATTTAGATTATTTTCTTGCTCATTGTCACCCAATTCCGTGACTGTCTTCCGGCTGGAATCATTTTGGATTACGATGTCTATGGAAGTTTCTAGCACTTTTGGACCCCTTCCGCAGGGAGACTGGACTTGTTCTCTTGATAGAGATTGAAGAGGATTTTCCTCTTCTGAGATGTCAGAAAGAGGACCAAAAGCTGATGGAGATTTTCCTTTTGTGTGCGGAGAATGTCCAGAACTACCAGGCGAAGCGGAGGACGAACTAGAAGCACCACCACCGCAATTGTTGATGCCAGAATTGTTCCCTGGAGAAAGTTGATGAAGCTGTTGTTGTATTAAGGTATGAGACTGGCCATTGATTTGACTTGCTGGAGCCTGTAGTATGTTATCTGCGGCTTCTTGCATTGCCGCTATCTTTGCTACCAAATGCCTATTTCCAAGTCTCATATTTCTCTCCTTAAGCTCTTCGAGTTGAGCGTAGAGGCGACGGAATTCCTCCTGGAAGTCAGCATTAAGAAAACCAAGAAATCAAAACGCATTAAATTGGCTAACAAAACATTTCTCTTGTTGACCTGAAGTGGGTAATGGGTAGATTGTTATAAAAGCCCCCACTCTAGGTTTAGTATACCCACCCAAAGCAGAAAATCGAAGATAAAAATAAAATAGCTCTCATATAAGTTTCTGGAGAAAATAAGCCTGTGCCTTTTGATTAAAATAGAAATGGCGAGACAACCACTTTGTAGGTGGTGAAGATGTCTTAAAACGTAGGTATCTATTTTCTCGTTACTAATACTACTTATTGCTATACGCCCAGAATAAGAATACAAAGTGCTGCTCTTGAACGCGTGATAGAAGAAATGGGAACTGCGTCATATTCATCTTTAAAACTCAGAGATGAAGAGCTTTTCTCCTCAAGTGTCTCTTTGAGTTTAAGTTGGAATGCTCGAGGACAAAGACGAGAAAGGAAAGCAGAATAAGGAAAAACAGAAATAATGCTTTCGCATTTGTCGTTACCCTCTGCAAAAAGAATATAAAAGAAATAATGACAAACAGCCATTTCTCTTTCAATTTAGCCATTGCTTATTTCTTTGCCATCGCTTTCTATATATGTAAGCATTCTAAATTCCTTTAAAGTCTAACGAGCAGCTAAACGTGATTGAAGAATTTCTCCTGTGAAAAGACATCAAAACGCCTATTGACAATTGAGATAGAATACGTAGGCTTTTCTTTGATCATACAGGCGGGGTGTTGTGAGAAGAAACAGCAGCAAAGCAAAAGACAAAATCTCTTGTGTAAATTTTCTGTTCGTAGTAATTAAACAGGAAATTAAACTGTACCTGAACGTCCTCTGATAAACGAGAATTGTAATTTGGGTCTGTGGGTCCAGTTGAGGTAGTGGACGAATGTAGACCGGTGGAATTATGGGCGCTAAGTTGTTTATTGCCTTGGCCAGACCTGCCTTTGCTAATAAACTTCGATGTGGGCATTCGACTGGATTCATCAGTACTTCCCTTCCCCTGCCCTCGAAACACCATGTAAGCCTATTTCATTAGAGAAAAACAAAAATAGATTAAAACACGTTTTGTAGAATGAAATGACATAAAAGTGGAGATTACAACAACCGCTTTCCCTTTTTTCTGCTGCTATACATTCCTAACATTACGGTAAAAAAACTGAAAATCAAAGCCCAAGTCATTAGCTAAAAAGCATGTTTTTAAGTTAAGCTGCAGCTGTACCATAAGCTTACACAGAGTTTAGTACATAGCGTTTGTATTATCTGTAATTTCCGTTCAACAAAAAGGATAAGCCTTCCAGGAATTTCTAAGTAGTGACCTAAAATTTCGGAGGAAAATCAGGGTGATCAAAACCTCAAAAGCATTATGAAAGAGAAACGGAGGAAATGAGCACGAAACCCAAAATAACATTGAATGTTTTATTCGTGTCTGCTACTTCACCGCAGTAATACTTTTAACAATTGCAGACTGCAGTTGTACAAGTTGTTTTTGTATCAAAGCAATGAAATAGGATATTATGTCATTCCATTCTAAACCTATATTACATACCTAATCGAGGATGTGGTAAGATTTATAAACTAATAACAGAAATAAAATTCTAAAATTAGCCCTACATTATGTACAATAGGAATAACAAGATTAGATAAATTCAAAATGAAGTGATGACAAATATATCGATACAACAAAGTGTGGAAGTTAGAACAGGTAAACGTAAAACAATTACCAAAACTAATGAAATAATCGCAGCAGTTAATCATTAGCAAATTATCAATAATTATCCCTCTGTGGGACATTCATCATACAAAATGTAGCAATGTACTATTTTAAGCACGTAGCATCACATGATCATGACCCTGACACAAACGTCTTTAGTCACCCTACTAACTAACTCTGTACTCTGAAGTTGATGTCCCAAGTCTAATAGCAAAAACTGAGTAAGTAACATGTTTGAGCCCATGCATCATAGCTTTAAATGTTTGAAGAGATTCAGTGAGGGTACGCTAACAGCAGATAAGAAGACAAGACAAAATCATGAAGTAGCTTACGCCAAGTTACTAATGAAAAATATTCTCCCAACAAGCACTGCAACCTGCCTCAAATATTACTTTGGTGAAAGTTGTTAAAGAATAGGTTTGCATATTTAGCCAGATAAATACTTTCCTTTTCCTTTACATGTGAGTCATATGAATAGACGACAATTCATAAAAGTGCATGACAAAGCATTTTATGGACTAGTTACTGTATATTAGCCGCCTTCCAAACTTATTCATTTGAAACACTATATTTTTGTTAATATTAAAGTTTATCCATATAATGATGTCATAAGTCACGATGTCTAGCCTCCGATATTTAAAGATTGGTTTGATATATTTTGAAGACATGATAATGGTTTCACCTAACGCCTATCGTATTGATCTGGTCCTTAGAAGAGCTTGTATGCAACAAATTTAGCAAGCTCATGTATGTAAATGTAATTATGCGAATATTTATGTTTATTCAACTCACAACACGAGAATAATAATAAGAAGAAAATGCAAAGAATGTTCTTTGTTTCAACTGACATATATGGCTTTCTTCTGATTACATTGAAATTCATTTAAGCGTGAGATACAAAGAATTACACATTCTTTGACGTACAACATAAAACATAAGGCATCTTTTTGGGTTTGTGTCTTTTATGTTTTTTTCAGTATTAGTACTTTCTTTTTCTTTTGTCATGTAAGAGATCCTTAAGATAATACTTTCCGATAAAATCTCTTCCTCGAAATGTCACAGATTTCTGTGACAAATTCTGTGACATTGAGTATTGTAGACACATTTTTAGTATTGAGTATATTTAGATATCCTGACATTTAAAAAATAACAAAATCGCCGCATGTAAACAATTATTCGAGCCAACTCGAGATTTAGCGAGGAAATTACGAAAGTTTAAAAATATGGTTGGGTCGAACGTCGACTTATTTAGGGATGAGTAATTTTGAGTACTGTGAAATTTCTCCGGACTGTCAAGGCAAAAGTTGATGTAGTACAGATATAACGAATTGCTGTTACATGTCTAAAACCGTTACAGCCTGCCGTTCAAGTTTGTGATTTATTTGAGGCATAGTTCACTTATGATTAAAAGGATTAGTGTCAAATCTAGCTTTCTGTGTGAATAAAACCAAGGAACAAAAACTCGATCAAGATTAAGATGCAAGATGATCAAGCCAAGAACTTATGCAGCACAGGTGCATATCAAGTACTTTTGTTCAGGAGAAAACTCTATGGTTATGCACAAAAAGTGACAATTTTACGTGCAGTGGAGACCAAAAAAGGTTCTAAAAGAATAAAAAATCTCTAGAATAATATCCAGTTATTAGGTATAGCCTCAGGCGCGTAGCGTCTGGAAACAACAATGAGAAACGAGTGAAATGTGGCTAGGTAGGTAGTCAGATATGTTAGAGAGAAAGCCCTTCAATCCTCTGAAAGTGGAAGCGCTTGCTGGAAGTATACCGATGATATGACATTCTGTGCTGTGTCTATATTATATGGATATAATGATGTATCTTTATTACTATAAATTAAAAGATTTGCCAGAATATGTCAAAGATCCTCCTGGCATGACTTACCACACATAAAGACTTTCGTGACTGTCCTTTTCCTTTATTCTAACACCTGTGTTGAAAGAAAAACTGGAAGGACGCCAGTTACACTTTATTACACTCATTATGAACCAACATGTAGATAAACTGGCTATAAGTGCAAAGCTGCGAATTCAAATATTAACTCCGAACAAAAGCTCTACTATACATTATGTATGAGAAAGTTAATTATATCCCGAATATCATATTTTTCATTGCTCAGCCTTATATCCAGCATTCTTAAGGAATTCTTAAGGGTCTTTTTACGTGCCACGGTAGGGGCTGCAAACATTTAAATAATACTTTCTCAACCGTCTTTATCGTGTGGAAATTACCTCATGTATTCTAAAGACACTATTAGAAAGAAAAAACCCTTTCCTTTCATGCAACACATAATATGAAAATAGTATTATGACGTAGTCAACATTTGTAGGATTTAACTCGAAAAAAATGTTGCATTCTCTGAATTTGAAAAATATATCTTTGTTCTTATCCAATTTGTCGGAGTCATGACAACTAGAAACCGAACACCATTTACCAACAGAATCCCATCCCACCATATTGTAACTTAACCTAAGAGATGCTGTGAAAAGAAAATTTGGTTTCATAAGCAATGGAATAAAAAACCGTGCAGTACAAATTCGTAAAGACAGCAAAGCATAGAAACGTGAGGTCAATACATTTAGTAAGTGATGAAAATACACCAATGGAATGAACAACAGATAGAAACATTCTAGTAAATGTACCCGCAGTCAAAAAAACTTAAAACAAAAAATAAAATTGCTTTGTTGTTATTAGAGAAATGAATAGTTTGTATGGTCATTTCTAGAAATATTTAAGCTCCAACAACATTTAAAAGCACGTTGCGCTTACACCATAAGTTTGCTACCAATCCCGAGCTTTTACACAAGTTTTCTATGAGGTTTTTTTTGTTATTTTTTTGCATTTTTTATCAGCTATCGTACCTTCATTGAATTTGGTGCAATACATTTTCATTAAGATGTTGAGTTTTTTATGCTTGTGTATAATGAATACGCATTTTTATCTCGATTATCAATCTTTCTTTACCACGCAGTTTCATTGTTCTACTTTTATTGAAAATTTGGGAGGAATGAAATACCTACAGTATAAACGCCGGCCTGGTTTTACTTAAGGTAATTCACAATACCACTAATCCCTTCCAGTTTTCAGCAAAATCACTTTATTTTACTTGCTCATGGACAGTTTCTTTTTCCTTGAAAGTGATTTATGGATGCTATCTAGTTGTTTGATATAGCATCCGTAGCCTGGTAACTTACAATTTTGAATGGGACAGGAAGTTACGGATGTGCTTTAATTTTCACGTTATTCATGCTATGCTGATGCTACTTTATTTTTATTATAACTAAAGCGGATGAGATTTATGCAAGACAGTTTTACGCATATCCGTTGGGGGGTTTGTTGGAAAAGTGAAACATGGATTGTTGTTTATTTACTGACAACAACAATTGTTCGATCTTACAATAATATTCTCGAAAATAAATAACTCTATTAACTTATACATAATCAACCTATAAACCTAAATATCACTTTTGAAAGATTTAAAGCATTGTAGAAGAAAACGACATAGTGTTGCTGGCTGCTGGGTAGAGAAAAGCTTTTTCCTATAGAGGTACTTTCTTCGAAGGATGTTATTATCAATGATAATTTATCATAACTTTTGCAATTTGTGAATATCTATATAAATGGTGTGAATACTACAGGCAGTTCTATACCTATAACATAAATTTTATCGTATCTTCCGTTGATGTTTTTAGATGTGCGTATTGGAAGTAAAACTTGAATTATCTTTTACAATGGCACCATAACGTAAATCAGTAAGTACAGTCGTATTCTTCTGTCCTGCTGTATTCAACACAACAGAATGCATTGCATAGTAGAAGCATAAAATGCAAGCAATTCAGTCTCAGCTTTCTTTCAATTTAAATGCTTGTTAAACTAATTATGTATTACGCATTTCACTTGGTTTAGCTTTTTACCGTATTCATTTTATGCATTTAATTTTGCTTTCTATGATCTTAAAAGGAGCAAGCAGAAACGATGACATCACTGAATAATTTTCTAACAAGCAAAGGGAGAGAGATGAGATGGAAAAGCATGACGAATGTATTACCCATAACAAAGCAGACATGTGTTCACTTACTTTACTTCCAAAAATTAGACATAGGAGTAATGTCATTGTTAGTTGAACGTGACAGAAAAAGATGATGTAGAGCAGATCCGGATTCGCAGGAGACTGGAGGAACAACCTGAAAATAGAAAACAAACATGAAGAATGCATGATCCAAAGATTTTTCGGGAAATGTGCATTTTTGTAAAAGTTCAGGGTGTAGCAGTGTATGCAAAAGCAATGTATGTATGTATGTAAGCATGCAATGTAGCAACTGTATGCAAAAAGACGGAAAGCTAAACTGTTAGCCACATGCCATTTGCTCTTTCTAATTCCATCAGTTAAGTTCATGCAGCCATCATTGGGTTGAATCTGAAGAGCCCAGTAGAAGCAGGAAAATAAGGTCATTAACTTAGGTATAAAACGAAAAAATGAATAAAATATCCCTCGTTACGCAAGCATTCTTTGTAAAAGTGCATAAGCACTGACTTTTACGTTCGGAACGTTGCATTGAAATTCTAACTGGAAAAAAAGTATAAAACATGTTAAAGGAATGTCATAGTCATGAATATGTTTCATTCGCCGCTAGATTCATTGGTAGCTGATAATCTGCTTAGGAAGAACAATAGATAGAGGTGGTTTAGTAGTCGGCCGATGAAACAGATTAAAGGTCGGTAAATGAAACAGGTAGTACTAAAAGTACCTACTCACACAATTTTCACTTAAAGTCAAGTTTTTATACATATTCGGTACTGTAGTTTTTAAAAACATTATTTTGAAACTATAAGGTTGTTGTTCCTGGAGTTTGTACATAAAGCTTTCGTATGCAATCGTGCCGAGGTTGTCTTCGTATAAACTTACAACCACGTGAATTTCCTATTTTAATTAGCCAAAGCAATTGATTAGAAAATAATTCGGTGAAAATTGTTTTTCTACCGGTCAGTTTTGTACCATAATGCGTCTACATTGGTATAAGAAATAATACTTCACAATTTAGGTGTAGTGGTACTACTGTGCTTGTATTTTTATCCAACATAGTCCTAATAATTTTTAGTAATTAGGTTTCAAATAAACATTATCAAACCTTGTAAATTATTTGAAAAAGTAATTGATGCAAAACCACAATTTGAACAGTAGTCGCTGTGTATCGTCGTCGTTGTATGCATATGACTTTGAACAAGCAAGCAGTAGGCCCTATGACACGATGGTACGAATTCTATGTAGTACATAGTCAACGTCCACGTTAGGTACACAGTATGCACCTGACGTGGACTTGCCTTTCTTTGCATGTACGTTAACCGATTCCATTGTTCTCTTAAGCAGATTACAAGTACTTAGATTAAGGAGATTTACAGCGGTTGACGGAACACTCGGTCTCCGAAACGCCACCCATAGTCATGACTGTTTTGCGTTATATACGTCCCTTCGTTAAATACTTTTCTTTCTTTGGAGAATTTTCAGGTACATACATACTGGTTGGTTAATAATTTAACTTATGGAGCTCGTAAAATTTCCGGAAATCATAAATCATTACAAAAAGCATTTCGGATAGGACAAACTAGTTATTGTTGAATACTTAAAATGTATTCTTTATATCCAACATATTATAGTTACATATCACATAATATACATTACACATATATCAATATGTGAGTTCATTTACGCGTATATAGGGACAAACAAAAATGAATTGAAAGCGATAGTGATCCATCCGAACTAATTATTAAACTTATGCCCCAAAATTCGAAATAGTATAATGCAATCTAGATAAATTTAAAGTTTCAAGATCATTTTATAAATCTCGTGCTGCTCGCTAGCTAGTGGATAGTGCGAAACGAGACGCATTCTTGCTTCTAATGATGAACAAATATAGTTATAGTTACGTAGTTTTGTATACACTCATAGCCCCGTGGTTAAGTCAAATCAAATAAAACTGAGGTAAAAGCTTTAGAAATTTTCAAGAAGCGTGGATTCTTAACAATCCACACTTCTTGGAAATTTTATGAACTCAAATTATATCAACATTGGCAACTAACAACTAATATGGGTCATGTTCAATTACAAAAAAAAATATTTGAATACATTTTGAGAAACGGGAGACCTTCAGACATCTGAGATCTGACAACATTGATCATGTTTGTGTTGGTTACTTATTTGCAATAGTCTGTGGTCATGGGTTTCTTGTCAGTTGTGGGTTGAAAAAAAGATGACTTTTAGGAAATATGTTACTTTGGTGTACTTCTTCATATCAAGTCTTTAAAAGTAAGGACAGTAATAACAAGAATTAAAAAGAAAATCAATTGCACGCTAGTAAAAATATGTACTATGTATCTACTACATAAGTACATTATTATGTACATTTGCTAAAGTATAAAGCCTGTGCCAATCCCATAAAAGTACTATAAGAAATCTTCGCAAGAAATTCTTAAAGTAGATGAGATGAAATTATATGAAAAAAAATTTTGCTTGTTAGTTTTCTAACAAGCACTCAGTTCTTCGGTAATCCTTTCTGCTGAAAAAAG
Organism: Entomobrya proxima; assembly: GCA_029691765.1. NCBI lineage: Eukaryota > Metazoa > Arthropoda > Collembola > Entomobryomorpha > Entomobryidae > Entomobrya > Entomobrya proxima. The sequence goes on along the minus strand of CM056170.1, from coordinate 7,357,023 downwards.
TAAATTTAAAAAATACGACGCACCAAGTACATCATTATAATTACACTTCAAGCCAAGCTGTGTCTGTCTAGTAGAAAAAAAGCTTTTCCTTCAAGTCTAGCCAAGCTGGTGTAGTTTCAAGAAAATTTCTATAATAAGCACGAAATAAAAATGGAGTGGGATAATGAGGAAACATGAACTTAAAACCATGCAGGGCAATGTGATTCATAATCAAAATATGAACTTACATGGAAATGTTGAGAAAGAGTGACAGAAGGAATTCATTGTAGATAGCAAGAGAGATAAATTTACTCTCATTAAACTCAGAGGGTGCCTTCCTCACCACGATGCACAGTCGTATTCCCCAAACAAGAAAAGACAGTTCCACTGGTGTTTTGATTCGTTCCGTTGAGTTAATGAGACGAGTTGAAAGTAAACCGGGCAGGCAAACATGAAAATGAGGTCGACAGAAGTGAGCAAATGTCAAGAAAATGTGAAAGATTCAAAAGAAGATTCATTTATTGCTTTGCATGATTTAATCACACATATATCATCTCCGTATTATATTATTAAAGCACACATGCAAACCTTATAAATTAAATTGTATATGATCAAGATCACACATCACATCATTTATATACACATATAAAACACGGTATACCATAACTACGTGCATGAGTGATAGATAAAGTATAGATAGATGAAACCTAGCTATACATTCAAATTCAAATTACAAGCAGATAAAGTGTAACATCAAGTGCGTTAGGTTTTTTTTATACGGAAGTAAAATAAGTGTTTTATGCATCAAACTCCGGGTTGCTTGTGTTAGCATAGTGAATATTGACTTACCGCATTGTTTTTGCAACTTAACAACTATTACATCATGATTGAAATTCATTTACAAAACCGATTCACCTTCAGTACTTGTTAAAATGTTTCATTTGGAACTCAGGAAGTCGACAGGAAACACCTCCTTTAACAGAATGTAAAAATACTTTTCCAGCCCATTTGTTTTAAATAAGAGAACGTTACATGACAATAGTGTATCGCGGAAACAATTTTCATATTCATACTTCACAAGATAGAATGATCTATAATTAACAGAAAGGCTTTCTGTGTGCTTCCAAGTTCCTTGGTTAACTTTGCTTTCAAATTGTCACTTTGTAATGACCTGAGTATGTATTCAAAAATATATGTCGTTGTTAAAATTGTGACACGTACGTTAGGTAATATAGTACTTACAACATACATGTACTCTTTTAAAGATTAATGACATAATACCGTATCCTTTTGACCTTTAAAATGTCAAACCAGACATCTTGCCTCATCATTTGGATTTTAATAAATAACTCACATGTAATCTTTTTATCCTGCTCAGTTGATATATTAGAACATATTCTATACTATATAAATTTTGATTAAGATCCTAGCTCCTACCAAATCCTTATGCTCCGAGAAAGTTTTAAGCCAAATTTGGTAATAATGACGATCAGAAAGAATTCTTGAACAAGAAGCATTTTTCTAATGTAAAACGTGACAAGTTTGGAAAACTGTACTAATGACTATCTCTCATCATCACAAATTGCATTTAGGCAACTATTATTTTCTACAATGGTATGTGTCCTGTCAAATTAAAATAGAGTATTGAAAAATATATACGACCAGTGATTCGACTGATATGATGATGCAGGCATCACGTTTTGTTACATACAGGGTGTCCCATAAGTAAAAAGACAAATTTAAATTTTTTATACAAAGTTGTAGAATAGCCTTCTCAATCCGACAAAACTGTGAATAGGTACACTGTGGTTAGTAGAATATTTTGATATATACGATGGTTTGAGAAAAGCTATACTGTGGTAGTTATATGCAGTTGTTTACGAGTAATTCGTTTTTCGTTTTTACCGATTTTTTAAAAGACGATTCCATATAATCGTTTGTCTACGTTAATAGCTCAAATCAGTTTCACAAAAACTAATCGTGATTTAGTCCCTAGAATGTGGGCTTTTCAATGAGCTATTAAAGATATTTCAAAAATAAATATCAAGAAAGCCATGCAAAATTCAATTTTTAGCCATTTTGTAATGAACACCAAATTTTACGGAAATTTTTATTAAAATGTTTGAAGTGTCACAACTTTGCATGCAAACTTTAAATTTAAATTTGCTTAAACAGGTTTTGTAGCCCGTCTTCTCAGCTTTCAGTAGCTACAAAACAAAGTTGTTTCGCGGTTAACATTATGTGAAAAAACTTGCATATAGGAAAGTACACTTAAATTTAGGGCACTGGATTAAGAATTGTCTCTGTGCAAAAATCTAGAGAAAAATGAACAATTGGTTTTTGTATGCGTTTGTAGAGGAAACAATTGTGAATATAATGTGCAAATTATTTAGAAGAAATAGGTTATATGGAACACTCTGGAATTAAATGTTTGTAAGTAGTTCAAGAAAATTTTGGCACCGGTAAATCTCATAGTTGATGTCAGATAAAGTAAAATGGCACCGTGCATTCAAGCAAAGCTTTTGAGTCGAGATATTTTACACATAAGTACTCTAAGAGTAGCTTAAACATGTTATGCCACAAATGTTTGTTAAAAACATTTTTGAAATTTTTTATAGCAAAATTAAATTTGTCTCTTTACTTATGGGACATCCTGTA